>OX376172.1:14016399-14667528 GCA_947363495.1 Euzophera pinguis | reverse complement strand
TGCGCTATCTATATCTATAAAACAAGCCAAGGTGAATTGTTTTTTACTAAATCCTATTTGTATTCTCAATACGAGACTAGTGAGATTGTCAAGTGTAGACCTACACTTCCTAAAACCGGTTGTGCAGTCAGATAGAAGATGGTTTTTTTCTACATACCACTCTAATCTTTTGCCCAAGATATTATGAAAAACCTTACAAAGACAAGATATAAGTGATAATGGGCGTAAGGAGCTAATCGATTGAGGATCTCTTCCAGGTTTAGGTATTGGTTTTATAATAATTTCTCTCCACTGTTTTGGCACAAACCCTGTTTGGAAAAAGCTATTGAAAAGAAAAAGGAGAACCTGTTTAGCATTATCTGGCAAATGTTTTATCATTGAATAAGAAATATTATCCCCGCCTGGCGCTGTATCTGTCGGACGAATACAAATTAACAACTCCTGCATAGTAATAGGAGTTTCCAATTTTACTATGCAGGCTATTATATATATTTTACTATGCTATACTTATACAATTTTATTATTTATTATACTATTTAATTATGGCTCTTACTTTCGTATTTAGCCAGTAACAAGTATTTTTTTTTTTATAGTTGTTTAGCCAAGCAAATCTAAAGTTAAGTCAGTAGTTAAGTCACGCCAAGTCAAGTCGAGTCAGAAGTATTATGCTAAGTGAAGTGGTAGAAAAACTGCACTTAGCGATTTCCAGGAACTTTTGGCAACAAGCAAGAAAATCACATATATCGAACACCGTATCACTTCCCAACACTCACGCTTATTCTTGAACACTTTGCGGATAATGATACACCATTATTATGAACAAACACTCAAAAAAACACAAATTTCGGAACATAAAATACAGCACCGTTATTGCTCTTCACAGCTTCCCGCAAAAAGTAGTTTAAAACATTAGTAACATATTTAAAAAAAAAACTACAGCCGACAACCCGTTCTGATGCATACTTGAAGATAATATTGAATCCAAGATATTTATACACCAGAATAGCGGGGTCGATTGACCTGGTAATCTACAGGACAGACTAAAGATTCTAATTGTATTTCTACACCCTGGTGTCAGAGTTCTTCGGAACCGCCTTTTGTTCTCTGATTTGGTCTTTCCTATATCGACAACTAAATGGCAGACGGCTTAGAGTGCCTTCCGAAGAATTAGGTCATTCAACCCTGCAATGTCTTATCTTAACCAAACTGGAAACAACTAAACAAACAAAGAAAAAAAACATAATCAATCCTTTTGATTAGAACCCAGTGGTTCCAGTCTTAAAGCGAGTTAACTATTATGTTATAAATAGAGAGAATATTTTTTATTATCAGACTATGTGGGGTGCATGGAGTAATTACAAAGAGAAGATGCCGTTTGAAATGGCGCAGTGAAGTGATAATTGGCGCCTCGCCGACACAAAAGTGGGCGGAGCTTGTCATTGCTCGTGCTCTATGGTTGGAGCCACGGCCGAAACCAAGCACCCCGCACGTCTGCCTTCCGCCCCGTGTAACCTCACAAATACTTTCTTACAAAACGACGAGCACGAGCAATGACAAGCTCTGCCCAATGATCACTTCACTGCGCCATTTCAAACGGCATCTCCTCTTTGTAATTGCTCCATGGTGGGGTGCCATTTTTGAAAAACGTACCTATGACTTACCAAAACTCGGTGAGTGAAGTGATTCTTAGACATCAAATGTTTTTCGTTTGACATAATCAACGAGTCAAAAGATTTTCACCTATATTTTTTTAAATAGCTCCCTAGCCAAACTGGAAACAACTAAACAAAGTATGGTTCGAACCCCCGACCTCCGGGTCTGCAGGCAGTCAAGTAAAACATATAATATGATGATAAACATGTTTCAAAAGAGAACATACTAACTGCCATAAGTAAATAACTGACTAATTAACCAAAACAACTTAGTTCGCGTCCATTGTAAGTAAGTTTTAATTAAATTTTGCCGTTTTCAGTTCTGGTTTTATTGTAGAAATACGACAAAGCAACTGCGAATTCTAACACGAAATATCTTGTATTTACACATTTTTTCTGAGAATAGTGTGGGTGGAAAACATCCGCATAGTTCTATATCCATACTTATATAATATTAAGCGCGAAAGTCTGTCTGTTACGCTTTCACGGCCAAACCGCTGAACGGATTTTGATGAAATTTGGTATGAATATAGTTGAAAACTCTGAGTCAAGAATAGGTTAGTTTTAGGCGCAGGCGGAGCTGCGGGAAACAGCTAGTTGACCATATTTATTTATCTCAATATTGATAAAACATGAGGAACAATATAGTTAAGCTCATTTTAACAAAAATATGTTAAGTCTCGTTCTATAAATTCAAATGCCGGTAAGAGAGAAATGAACTAAACCCTATTTTAGTAAAAGTAGCCGAAAGTTTAAAAAGGCGGTTAATCTTAAATATTTTTCTCCAAGCTTGTTTCTTAGTTTCGTTCTCAATTTACGCTTTGGGTATTGTCAAAAACAGAATTTTATCTTGATGCCAAATTTGGCGGTAAAGTCACGAGTTCGTCTTGTTTTGAAGTAATAATAATAGTTTAAAAATACAGATAAAAATGAATTAAATATCCAAGTTACCTTATGTGTAATCAAGAGTATTCAATTATCAAGTTCAAGTGCAGAAATAAGTTTCAATAGTCAATGTTAATTAATATGATTCATTGACCATAGCCAATGTGGTCTAATTAGACGATGCTCTGGGAATTCAAGCAGAAATGTATTAGAATCTAGCTGTTCCCCCGGCTTCGCCCGCGGCAATAAAAGTATTATTTCATTCAAAATTTCATCCTCTCCCACACTAATGCAGCTCCTGGTGGAATTGTTTTTGAAAAAACTAGTGCAAGTCAAACCCTCGTCTTACTACAAAAAGTTAGACGTCTGTTCAACATGTCTAAAAAATTATATCACAAAATTACGTTTATCGATAACCTAAAGTACTCTTAGACAACTATTCAACCATGTCTATATTTAACTTTAGACTATAGTAATAACTTTTTTGTTGTTAAACGGGCTCTTTAACTATATACATGCCAAATTTTATCAAGGGGGTTGCTTCTCGAGGTGACAAAGTAAATTTATCCATACTATACTACTTACTAATATTATAAATGTGAAAGTGTGTTTGTTTGTCTTTCTTTCACGTTAAAACGGAGCAACGGATTGATGTGGTTTTTTTGTGTGGAGATAGTTGGAGACCTGGAGAGTGGCATAGGCTACTTTTTTCCGTGACACAAACGGAATTCCACGCGGGCGAAACCTCGGGCACAGCTAGTCAATAATAATTGCTGTGCCCGAGACTATCTAATAGTTTTCCGGATTTATTATTAACGAGTAGGTATAGATGTGTTGTAATCCGGGCTAATACTAATTACACCGTCCGCGCAAACCTCGTTAAATTAATAATTTCATGAAATCTAGAGTCAATTACAAAGATTCCATTTATTGGTTCTAACCAAAAAGCATGGAAACTGCATTCGCGGGGAGTGCGTATCGATGTAGTAACATTTTCTGACAATTTTTGCACATACACGGGCCAGATGCAACGTAAAAAAATGCTCAAAGTTATGCTTTTCGTTAGTACCTGCTATTAATAATTCTATTTACTTAGCATTAAGTTCGCCTATTGTGTTATACATATTGTTGCAAAATAAAGTTTAAATAAATAAAAATGGACTTGGATTTTCAACTAGACTGTTAAGTGCACTTTTATCATACGTAATGCCGAATAGCTCAGTGTTCAATGATCTAGTAAGAGATCTGGGACTTCAAACTTACAAATAGATTGATTTAACTCCATATTTACATCCTTCACATGCAAATAAATTCACTAAAGAAATCATTTAAAAAAATGTGAAAGAGGCCAACACACACAAGGGATTGAAGCGCCGGCGGAAGTAAGAAGTAAATATTCGCACACTAGCTGTTGCCCGCGGCTTCGCTCACGTGATCAAGGAGCAGTGTCAAAGAAAACAATGCTTACTATGAATCCAAAGATCTGCCTACCGAAATTTTGTTGTCTTAATCATAAAACTTAGAAAAAAACGTAGAAGATAAGACCACTAAAACTTAATTTAACTGAAATAAGTCGCATAGAATGAAAAAGGAGCTCGGTGGTTGAGTGGACTCAGCAATAATCAGTACAGTCAAATAAAGGATAAGCGCAAGCTGAAGACGCTTCTGGCAAACACTAAGATATAAAAAGGAAATAGGCTAGTTTCCAGGGTCAACAGACTAACATTAAAATTAGTCCGTCATTTAGGGAATAAAAATATACATTAGTGATGTATTTTTTCTTTTGTCAATTGAGCTATAAATTATAAAGATATAATGAATTAAATTAAACTATTTTAATACGGTTTTATCGCGTTTATTACTTATTTATTTACACCTGACGTTTCAAACACTTTACAGCGTTCATGGTCGCAGGCAGACTAAGTTAACATTTGTTGTTAACAAAACCGTATTAAAATAGTTTAATTTAATGAATAACAATCGCGAAAACATAAGAAAACATTAGATATAATGAAGTTTAGGAGTGGGGGCTCGTGACGTCACATATTGCGAAAAAGTGTAGCACACTGTGACGTCACACGGAACTTTAACGCGCCATATCTTTACCATTCTTTGTTTAATTTTTAAAAGAAAAAATACGTCTCCAACATTTTTTGATTATCTAACTGACGGACTAATTATATATTTTTTGAAAACTAGCCTATTCTCCTTCAAAAGAAGAAATTTTAAATCCAAATTCATTAGTATCATTAATCATACGTACCAAATTAAATTTCAAATAAGGGAAGCCTATGGTATAGTGGTTAACCCGATTCCCATGGAAAGCATTTCCTCAGTAAACAACTATAATTACTTGCTTATAATTGTTTCCTAATTAATTAGGACATGGCAGTCTTGAGTTATTTCCATAAGTCTACAATAGTACTCACCTACTCACGATTCACAAATACGATAAGCAGTAATCCAACTTAATCGTCTAAGAAACTTTCTCCCGACTAAATCCAAAATTGTATTAATCCAAACGTTAGTTTTTCCAATTATCTTCTCAATAAACTGGATCGTCTCATAAATAACTGTATTCGTTTTATTTTCTGTCTACGTAAATATGACCACATCTCTTCTTATCGATCGGAACTGAAATGGCTTCCGATCTGTCAACGTCGTCAACTTCGGTTGCTTACTTCTCTTTTTTCCATTCTCAAGGAGCCTCAGTCCCCGGAGTATCTAAGGTGTAAGTTCAAGTATCTTTCTGACGGTCACGATAGGCAACTTAGATCTTCCAAAAAACTTACCCTTTCTACTCCCCTATTTCGATCCAGTTTTATGTCTAATTCATTTACCTTACAAGCCACACGGCTCTGGAATGCTCTACCCGATGACATCAAAGAGACCATTACTAAATTCGCTTTCAAAAGAAAAGTCAAAATTCACCTCACAGGCATAATATCACCCTAAATCGTCATCTTTTTCCGTTTTCATCTCTTCTTTTATGTATGTATATGTATAGTTATGAATACTGTATGTAAATCTATATATGTTTATTTAGCAGTTAAGTGTTTTGTTTTTTTTTTTTTTTGTAATTTGTAAAAATACAATGAGAGAATCATTGTATTTTTAAAATAATTCGCGCCGCACATAACTTTTCTATTTTTCCTAATGGTTGACTGGGAGAGAATGCTTTTAGCATTAAGTCCGCCAATTGTAAACTTGTGGTACAATAAAGATTTATAAATAAATAAATAAATAATCCCGGCTGCCTGGTTGTCATTAATAAAGGTACCAATATGCCGAATGGAATATCCGCAAAATTCTAGAATGTAGTTTAGGTGCTTACATAACAAACTGTATAAACTTGTTTATTTGTTAATGCATTTAATAAGACTTCTTTAATAATAATTGTAGAATTTATCATCAATGCTTTGCTGTAAAAATGAATGAAGAACTATATTTTAGCATTTTCTTTTGCACCTAATGCATTTATTTAACAAAATTACTTACACATCATCTAACAAACATTCAATGTGAAAAAGTTGTTTAATTAATCTTAGAAGAGTCCATTATATTAAGATTCATATGGTTTAAAATAGTTTTGACTCAAATAATTTTACGACATAAAATTCTATCTATATTATATTTGTTTCCGTAGCGATAGTTTCGGGGTCGGTAAATGGCACAATGTTTCATTAGGTTCCTAAATCAATGGTTTATGGTGGCGTATTGAAATTCAGTGTAAAGGCCCGCTTACACGACTCGGCTCCAACACAGATCCTACCCAACACCGCCCAAACTTGAAACGAATGGCGATTCACGCACTAACTGCTAGCAGGCTCGGCGCCTAGCCAACATCGCACCGAGAGCTTATAGGCGCAGCCAGCCACTCTTGCTTGTCGCAGACGATAGCAGTAATTTAACAGAAAAGTAAATATTTAATTTGTCAATGTAAAATACAGAAAAACTTACAACTTTAATGTAATTTTGTAAAATAAGATCTAAAGAGCAATACTATTTTCGCCGGGTGATAGCAAAGTCGTGTTAGTGTGCTATGACTAATCTGCCGAATACATAAGTTTTTGCTTATCCTTCGGGATATTATGACTTTTTCTGGATGAAATATATTTAAATGCTTTTCCATACATTGGTTCCACAAATTTCAAATATCATAGTTAACTGCCAAGTAGATACATTTTTGCTTATCCCACAGGATTCCTTTATTTTTTCAGGATAATTTGTACTTAAAATGTTGACCTGGTACATAGGGTAGGTCCATGCCAAATTTCAAGTCAATCGGTGCAGTAGTTTTTCATGTAACCACCTCGTAGAACAAATTTAGCTTATCCCTCGGGATCCGTATATTTTTTTGGGATAATTTGTACTTAAGATGTTGACCCAATATATAAGGTCCCTTCATGCCAAATTTCAAGTCAATCGGTCTAGTAGTTCTCCTGTGATGCGTGCAAACAGTTAAAAATTCCAAAAAAATGTGATTTGTTGTCTAAATCTAAAAAAATCTAAATCTATGGTCTAAATACACAGTTAAGTCCTGTGCACTAAGAATTTCGAAAAAAAACTTCAATGTACAAATTCGACCCGGCTATAGTTTTAGATTTCTTACACGTGATTTTCGGATCGCAACGCAAATGCCTTGGCCATGAAGGCTGTAAAAGAGGCAGTGGAGTTTGGACTTAAGGCAGGCAAAAGGGAGAAGAGAATAAGACAACAGATGTACTGGAGCGATGACTTCGGATCTGCCGTAAGTCAAGGGAGGTAGCGATTCATACAGGGTTATTTTGATACAATTGGCCAAATTACCTATAGTGTGTACCATTCAATAAAATAAAAAAAAACGGTGAAATCTGACAAAAAATTTTCGACCTCCAATACAAATCTCTTTTTCTCACAACACATTTGTTTTTTATTAGTGTTTTGGTTTCACTTACTAAACACTCTTTAAAAATTTGGATGTCATTTCAAAATAACTCTGATTTAAAGGTTTACCTTACACCACATGGATAGGTGCATTAATAAAAGGAGTTGTATGAGCAAATCACTAGACCGGGAATCCCTGGTTATGCCGTGCATTTTAGATGATGTGTTTCAGTATTGGGTGACGATATTCTAATGATGTTTACTGATTTTTTTTAGTAATAATATTTCAAATCATTTATTGCGTCTCATATATTTTGACTATTGGCTACTGATGGTTTGCAAAATATATTATTTTGTGCGAGTTTCTCCTATTTTCCGAGCAAGTGAAAGAAAATATTCGCCTATTTTTCGCAGTCGCTTGTGACTTTGGTCAAAGCCTCTGAATCAAATTGCCCCATAGATATGTGAACATATTACATTGTATTGGCGTTATTGTCCACTATTGGGAATTGAGATGGCTCCAGGGTTACCTTCATAAGACAATGTAACGGTAAGGTATTAGTAGGAAGTAAGGAATATTCACGACTTTCAATGATTAGGGATAGTCTGATGGCCATCACTTGCCCTGGGAGCCAATTCTCACGCCGTTAGAGATAAATCGAATTAAAGATATCTCGAAAAATATGTCAAAATGTCTTTTGATAAACCTTGTGGTCGTATTAGTCATCTCGCAAGTGACATTTCTCTACTGTTAACACGACATTTTTTAATTCGTGTATTCGAGAATTGGCCTCCTGGAGTCTGGAGTGTTATTTTTGAAAAGTGTGACAAATATGTCGAACAAAAATCCTTCGATATCGAACGATTCGATCCGCCGATTTCGCGTTAGTACCACTTTAAAAAAATAGAGCTTCTGGCTCGTTTGGAAGTCTTATAATAGGTTGCAAACCCAAGTTGGTGGCTGTGAAGACAACCTACACTGAGGGCAATAAATAAAATCACATCCCGTCATATAGATGTCGTGATGAAAGAATGTGATTAAAAATTGGATAGTTCATTTTTATAATTGAACATCTATTCACTTACTCACATATAAAACACCAATATTAATTATAAATTAAAGATAAAAAGAAAATGTTTAAATTAAATGAAATATTAAGCCCAGATCGCTGTCGTTGCATGATGGCAAGGTACCCAAGATTCTGGCGACGTTCCCTGATTAGTTCATTTGTATTATATAAGTGCATATTTTTTTATGGGGACCTTTGGGCCTGATGCTGTCCGGCGAGCCTTAACTTTTTTTCAAATAAGTTTAGTATTTGTAGTATTTAGGGTTTTACACGCTTAGTTTTAGTTTCAATTAGATTTTAATTTCGATGTTTAATACTTTAAATTATATAAGTTATGGATTGATTGTATTTGTTTAATAAAATGTGTTTTCATTGGATTTTTGGTAAAAGCTGCGGTTCCAGGTAATTATATCTACTGCAGGTCTAAAGGTAGAGTACGCAAAACAGTATTCTAAAATAAGTACTCTTTAGATTTCTTTGATGGTAGTGAAAGTAAGAAGGCAGGTGCTCGGTTGTAATTAAAATAAAAATAACCTTGGAAGAAAAACGATTACAGATCACATTACTTTATTATTTTTGGATGATGCACCCAAAAAAGCAACATCTGAAGCCCAGAATTATTAATGTTTCTGAAGGTTAGCGCCCCGAAAGCACTTCAGTTCAGACACTGAAGACATGTGCTCATGACAGGACATTTTGCGTGATATTAAACGAGACGATTTTGACAAGGTGCTAGGGATTGGAAATATAGTTAAAATAATGATTACCTAAATGATTATCATAATTGTTAATCATGGCAGATATATTGCACTGGTGGTGTCCAGATTAAAGCGGAGATAGGCCGGGTACATGAGCAGGAGAAAAGATGGCAGATGGGCTCGTAAAATTGCGGAATGGAGACCAAGAACTGGGCGAAGAAAAGTAGGGAAGCTAACAATTAGATGTGCCAACGATATCTATAAAACGTTGGGACCCTATAACACTATAACCCTGGTTGCGAGCAGCAAGAGACCGGGTGAAAGAAAAATTATTTAAATGGTTGGTTGAAAAAACATACTACAGTGTAAAAGAGTTCCGTGCTGACAAGTTCCAAAATGCTGTCCAATAGGACAAACATGTTGCATGCCGTACGACTGTTTGTGGTCTAAGATCTTGTAATTGCTATATATAACATCATTGTACACCCATAATACGCCATAAAGTTGATTGACTAATTGATTGAAATGTAAAATCCAAGAAGAGGCTTATACCCGACTATAGGTGATACCGGGCTGAAGAAGAAAAAGGCAGGAAGATATGTGCTGTGCGATTCACATGTCAATCGACGATGACGGCGAGACGCGACCGGTATTGAAGTGGTCGCCACTAGTAGCATTTTCTAAGTCGAGCTCCTCCGTGCTTCGGAGTCAGGTTAAGCCGTGTTGGTCCCGGCTGTTATCGATAGATGGCAATCTTTGTCAGATACTTTTACGCTTTGGATAAATCTGATAATGTTGGCCACATTAACCCTATATAAAGTTAATCGACATCGTATGCCCTGAGTGTCAGTATTTTAAAACATACAACTGGCATCGTTCCTTTATACCGTGGTATTAGGGCGGTCAATCGTCTCTGTTTGCCCTAGTGTCATTGTTTTTAAAATACGTATGTTGGATGATAAAGAAGGAAACTATTTTTCTTTCGCTATAAAATGTTTAATTTTACGACTGCTACGAAGTAAACACAAAGGCATGTTAAGATGGTTTGGGCATGTAGAAACGATGGATGAAAGGAGAATTACGAAGGGTATTTACAAATCAAAGGCGTCAGGAAAAGTCGATAAGGGCCGGCCTCGGAGAACATACTGCGACGAAATCGCAGACATATTAAAAAAGGGAGATGTAAGGAGTACCCGTAATCGACGAGCGTGTATGAAGAGAGTGATGAGCGTAGAAGAAGCAAGGGAAGTCTGTAAGGATCATAGCAAATGGTAATCCGTGGTCTCTGCCTACCCCTACGGGAAAAAGGCGGGAAAGGTGTATGTATGTACAAAGTAAACACTGAATCCACAGGGGAAGTTGCCTGGATATAACGTAAATGAAGGTCTCTTCAAATACCTACCGTCTGCATTCATTAAAAACAAGGACTATTTCAACAAAATATGTATGTTTGTTAATAATTATCCTACCAAAACTTATTTCAAGTGAAATGTTAGCAAGACGGGGTTATTTGTACCCTCAAATGTTCTAAGTGTCTATTTGAATTTAGATTTTCTTTTTATTATAGGCACAGACTACAGAGTATTGTAGATATTCAACCGCCATACATTGAAAGGAGCCAACTTTCTAAGTCAAGCCTTTTGCACGATCATACAAAATCATCGTCACGCCATCGCGCGATACGCTATCTTTATTTATAACAAATTAGCTTTTTCCCGCAGCTCCGCCTGCGCCTTAAAGTAGCCTATGTTTGACCCCGGGTCTTCAAGTATATTCATACCAAATTTCATCAAAATCCGTTCAGCGGTTTGGCCGTGAAAGCGTAACAGACAGACAGACAGACTTTCGCATTTATAGTATTAGTATGGACAAACTAGCTTTTTCCCGCAGCTCCGCAATTTCGCATGCGTCAAAAAGTAGCCTATGTTTGACCCCGGGTCTTCAACTATATTCATACCAAATTTCGTCAAATACCGTTCAGCGGTTTGGCCGTGAAAGCGTAACAGATAGACAGACAGACTTTCGCATAGGCCCAAATCAACTTGCGATAGAATGTCAGTACGTAACATAAGTTATACATAAACCACACTGTTTCAATATTTAAAAAAATTTAATTTACAAAAGTTTAATAAGTCCAAGTTAACTAAAATATGTTTCGTCTTGTTCTTTGACGTTAAATATAGATAACATATTTTATTATATAAACATATTTTAGTTAATGTAGACTTATTGAACATTCATTATTTTTTATGAATAAGGGGATTATTGTCAACTGCGTATAGTGCTGTGTAAAAAATTGTATTTCTTTCGCCTAAAATAAGCGAGATCACGAGCCCTATTTTTGAAACGTATGTCGGGTTTATGCGCAAATTTCCGCGAATTTTCGACACTCGCAAGGGAATCAAAACCTACTTCCGGTGAACTCTGAAATCTTGAAATTTGGTACGAAGCAACGTCTTATAGCACAGATAAAGGAAAAAAAAATTGAAAAAAACCCTAAATTTTTCGTTACATTATATAATAAAAATATTTTAAATAATTTTAAACTTACTACCCCTTTCCTCGTGAACTCGATACCTACAGATTTGTACGGAACCCTCGGTGCTTGAGTCCGACTCGCACTTGGTCGATTTTTATTCTCAACAAATGCCTTTAACAATTTCGATTTAAAACATCCTGTGGCATAAACAAATGAACATAAAAGAACAAATGGCGTACTCGGCGGCAATGAACCAATACATTCATATTTATTTTTCCACAAGATGTCCTCTTATCACTGTTGGAGTAATTCAGGCGCTTTCTTTGTTATTCGAATTTTTAGGGTTCTGTACTCAAATGGTAAAACCTTTTACTAAGACAGCGCTGTCTAGTTGTCGCGAAGTTGAGAATATCTGCTTAATAAACAACAGCGCGACCGCGCACCAGCAGGTCTAAAATGGCCACTTTAAACAATTCATCAAAACGAATCATTTCAAGAATTTTGACATTGACGTTTCAACTCTAAATTCAATTCATTTCGTGATACATTTCCTGAATCACTTCTCGTGTAAGTATTGCTATAGTAATAAAATAAAAATTGATTTTATAATTTTTATTGATATTTACAATTCTACAGTTAATTTATGATAGTTAATCAACATTATTGGTTAGATAAACTTATTTAACTAAAAAAATCGTAAAAGTATGCAAGCTATGCAAAAATAAAGATTATTTTTACGCCTGGCAATAATGTAAAGCAATTGACAAGCAATTTACGAAAAGTAAGCCATTTTCCGTCAAACAGCAGAATTGCCATGAAATGATTCATTTCATGAACTGCCAAAATGTGGCTATTTTAAGATTTGCAATGATTCATAATGTGATCATATTGTAATTCGTGCAAAGTGGCCATTTTAGACAGTTATAAAACTACTAGTAAGTGTTAGGTTTATATTCAAAACACTTACGCTTCGGATATAAGGGCCCTCAGCTTGCAGAAGATGATGCCAAGGCTGTATGGGTACTGATGCCAGTACACCGTCAGGTCGTTGGGGAGACCTGTCGACAAAACAAAAATAATATGTTAGACTTTGGACCACACCCCGGACTCATACAATAGCGGCGAGCGCAATATCTATTATTACGACTTCCACAATTCGGTCGTGTACGCACACGCGTCAATGTGCGTGTTAATCGTGGGTTGGTTATATTTATCATATAGTTTGTTCTCGATTTTTACCCTGAATCTGCCCGCTAAGGTGCGATATCTGTTTCGGGTGGGAGGGTGTGAGTAAGATCTGTGCTTTGGACTGTGTAAAAAAATGAGTAGGAAAATTGTTAAAAAGGATATAACTAGTGATTGGACTGATGTAAAAGTATGAGGAGACCGACAGCCGAGCGCGGCGTGCGTGTCAAGCAACGGCGAGCCACGATCCGTTGTAGATTGGTCGCAAATCATGCGATCAAGTAGCTTGCTCTTATCTAAAAGATAAAAATCAATAGATTGCTATATAACAAGTCTGACTATCTGAAGGAAATAATCAAGAAACTCTTTCCATTTCCTATACGGAACCGACAAAGACCGCTATCGCACGCAAGTTGGTACACCTTCATAAAACTTTGTATTCACTTCGTACGAATAATATTTTGTTGTTTTATCAAAAAAAACTAGTTGTTACCCCCAGTTTGTCTGTCAATCAATCATTTATTTCATTGTGGATCATATGTTGTACAAGGTGGAAATAGTAATATATAAGATCAATATGTCCTACCGCTAGGGTTTACAATGATAAAAGGTCAAAAGTTACATTTCATTACATGCATTCATTACAAAATATAATTACTCAAATTCAGGAATTGTTTCAAATAGACGCATCACAAACTCAAAGTCAGTATTCCCAAAGAATCGGGTTATCAGAAAGAAGACAAGAAAAAAAAGAACTTTCTTACAAACAATGTCACAAACTGTACTATTTATTATATTACAAAAAAATAAATAACTTAAAAAAACTATAGAAATAAACATTTTACCTAAAATAAATAAATTTAAACTAACATAAGAAGAATACCCAGTTGAGTCATTCCCCCTGCGGCATGGTGCCCTGAACACTAGCAACATTACCTCGCTGTATAGTAAGACTATATTTTACTAATAGCTGTTTCCCGCAGCTCCGCCGGCGTCATGTTTGACCTCGGGTCTTCAACTATATTCTTTCCAAATTTCATCAAAATCCGTTTAGCGATTTGGCCGTAAAAGCATAACAGACAGTCAGGCAGACAAACTTTCTCATTTCAAAAGTATTAGCATAGTATGGAAGTATGTATAAGTAATTATTGAAAAGATTGGCCATAATAGCTATGTTAGACCTGGTAACTTTTAGAGTATAAGTGACGTCAGGCAGGCAATCATAAAACTAATGCAAATTTTTATCATGTCTTACGAACTTAACAATGGTAAAGTTAATACTTCGGTCTTAGTATTTAAGCAAATTTTAAGGAATTTTAAACAAAGTCGCGGTCGACAGCTAGAATATAAATCTAAAAATAAAGAACACTTTTACAGAGTCTAATTTAGAAACGATATGAATTAAAATTCACAGTATCTGGCTTGAAACTGATTACACGACTCTTTGATGATAATCAAGCCGCAAGCCTTTTTGACGAAATAATTTTTGAGGCGAAAAATTGTCTCATGAGAAATCTGAATTAACACTTTAGATATGGGATTTTAATTAAGATTTTGCTGTCAAATTTAATCTTTATTGACTTTGCTACGCGGTTTTGCCTTTTATTAAGGTCTATTAAAAATGACGCTAATCCCGCGCGACATGCGGGACGCCCATAGAAATAAGAATATATAGCAGTGTCATTAGCCAATTAACTTCGGAACATGCTACGGCACTTCTACCGATTCTTATTTCAGATATTATTCAGTCATATATTCGTTTAAAAAAAAAACAGTCAAGTGCGAGTCATCATGGTTTTACCACCACCACTCTTTCTCATCATCATCATGCGTACTCTGGTATGGTCGGATTGGATCCCTGCTAAGGTTTTCCCAAAAGACTGCAACATGGGGTTCTTCCAAAAGGATGTGAAAAGATTTATTTATGGTCGGCCTGTTGCCGAACATGTGTGCCGTACGCCTGTGTGCCTACTAAATAGTATTAAAAAATATGATAAGAAAACATTGAAGATTTAAGTGCAAATGGTTCCCTGAACGCACAAAGGAAACAAGATAACGGTAATTTAAAAAACTGAAACCCCGACTGCATTTCTGTGTAAATTGGAAATTTAAAAAAAACCATAAACACCCGCCATTTTGTTTTTTTTATTATTTTGACATACTCAGTGTCAGTCACTCTCACAGTAAAACGAATCTATTGACACCTCTCAAGCTATCCATCGAGCCGTTCAGACTGCAGAGTATGCCAAACAATTATACATGCATGCACCTACGTACATACTATCGAAAAACATAACACTGCTTCTGTGGGTAAAATGCCAGAGAAACGGACCCTGGGCTGGCCTGGAATGGCCATCCGTAGAGAGGACGTAACCGAGTAAACACTAAGATGAGGTACATAAATAAACTATTCATCTACAAAAGTAACCTGCTGTTTTCAATGGGCACAATAAAGTTTGTATGACTACATACAATTTCCCTCGCAGTATGGTGCTCGTACTGCTACGAGTAGTATTGTAGTTAATTAATTTAATAATGCATCGTAAACACATGGGTGTAAATTTACAGTTTCATTTAATATTGCTGAGGCTTGTGGTTCTACCCACAGGAACATTGAGAAAGGACCATTTTACTTAAGAGGGCGGGCATATAGCGCGGAGAACCGATAACCGATGGGGCAGAAAGGTCAGATGACTTGAAAAAACGCTGGACGTATGCTGCGTCCAACCGGTCATTTTGGAAATCATTGGGAGAGGTCTATGTCCAGCACAGGAATTATCACCCTAGCGTGTATTCCTAGTTGCGTCGTCAGCTTACGCTTCGAAGCTTAGGGTACGCTGTAAGTCATGGTCCTAGATTTGGCGGAACTGATTATTACAATGGAGCGACTGCCGTCTGACTAGGAATACACGCTAGGATGACGATGACGTTGTGTATCTTTCTTTGGCAATAAATTTATTCTATTCTATTCTAAGCATGGATAAAGCTAAACATACACATTATCGAGATAAACAGTTATTTAAGTAGATAAAATGTAAGTTTTAGATAAATGTAAGGTTTCAGACCCAAAGGATAAGCCGAGACCATTAATAGAGTCCGCTGTCCGTCCATCTGTCACAAGCTTGTATCTCATAAACCACGATAGGTATCCAGTTGAAATTTTCACAGATGATGTATTTCTGTTACCGCTATAATAATAAATACTAAAAATAGAATAATTTATGATGGCTTCTACACAACAGACATAAGTTTTTGTTGCCGTATTTATAGATAACTAGCTGTTTCCAGCAAAAAGTAGCCTGTTTGACCCCGGGTCTTCAACTATATCCATATCAAATTTCATCAACATCCGTTAAGCGGTTTGGCCGTGAAAGCGTAACAGACAGGCATACAGACAGACAGACTTTCGCATTTATAATATTAGTATGGATGGTACGTTCCGTGTATTATGGATGGTTCGTGCGCGGTTTAAACTCGTACTTGACCGGTTTTATTTGTGTAATATAAAAACCTACAATTATTCTAAATATAACGCTCACATGGCCCTTCTATTTACATATTATGTACCTATTAAGTTCTGTACTTGTCCAATAATTTTAATTTTTCAATTATTCAATGGCTCCGTTGTAGGTAGTTACTCAAATCTCTGTTCCCGTGGAATTAATGTACGCGTGCTAAGTCGCGGGAAAAAGCTTGTTTCTTTTTAATATTTCAACAATGTGGGAACCAAGGTCCTCCAGAATTGACTGGGATTAAGGGCTTTTGTGCACGAGTTAAAAGCTTAAGGATTTTATTAAAAGCATTTAAGGCTTCGCAGGAAAATGACTATTTTTGTACAAACTCTCAGAATTAAAAGGTTTCGTCCTATTTGTATAATATTTATTTATACAAATAGGATAGGAATTTAGTCTACGAAAATGGAGAATCTTTATATTTCAAACTAGCTGTTTCCCGCAGCTCCATCTGCGTCAAAAAGTAGCCTTTAACCCCGGATTTTCAAATACATTCATATCAAATTTCATCAAAATCCGTTCAGCGGTTTGGCCGTGAAAGCGTTACAGACTGACAGACTGTGACAGACTTTTGCACTAATATTAGTTTAGTATGGAAGTATGGATAATTTTTCATCCACAGATTTGTTCAAATTTAAGAAAGTGCTTTAACCTTGAATCCTATCCTATACTATTAAACGAGCAATATTTGTATGTATGTATATTTATATATATATTTGTCTCGCGTTTTCGAAAACGGCTCTAACGATTTCTTTGAAATTTTAAACATAGGTTCTCATAAAGTCAAACAATTAATCTAGCCAGGTTCCATGTCTGGGAAAATTAGTTTTACCCATATTTTACAGCAAAAAGATTTTCCGCATGAAATTGTAGTTATAGTACAATAATTTCGGCGCCGGCGGGTCTGCTTCGATAGCCCAGTGGTTAAGACATCTGCTTTGTACCGTGGTGGTTCCAGGTTCAAATCCCAACTAAAAAAAGTTTTGTTTTTCTTTTATTTTGTGTTTTTTTTTGTTTTGGAGTATAAAAGTATTAATCAGTATAAATCGCGCATATATTATTTTAAAATAGCTTGAAAGAATGAAAATGAATTTCAAATCGGTTCACGCGTCTTTGAGAAATCGAGTAACAAACATAAAAAAAAAGATTCCGACGAATTGATAACCTCCTCCTTTTTTGAAGTCGGTTAAAAATTGAATGATAAATTCTACCACTGACCTAAAGGAAATACTTACCAATCCACGGAGTAAATAGTGTACCTACCAATTCAAATAGGACTGAAACGTGGAAAGTACTTAAGGAATGCAACTAACAACGATTAACGCTAGATGGCGGTAATCTATTTACTGAAAAAGTACAACGCGCTATCGTTGTGTTTTCAAATCGCATAGGTGATGTATGTAAGCCATACCAAATTTCATCAAAATCCGTCCAGCCGTTTGGCCGTGAAAGAGCAACAGAAAGACAGACAGACAGACTTTCGCATTTATAATATTAGTATGGATGGATACCATAACTACCGAGCGGAGCTCGGTCGCCCAGGTACTAAGCTTAAAGTGCTTTCTCACTGCTCATGTTGTTACACAATACAACCAGAAAAATGCGAAGTGAACATTCGTTTACCACGTGGGATAGCACTGTTGTAACTCCCTTAATCCTCATTTATAAAAAGAAAACAATATAAATATGTGGTGGTTAGTTCTACATTCCATTCCAAACAATAGTGCTGATTCTGGAAATCAACGTGAGATTGATGCACGAATTCACGGGCAAAAGCCAGTCTCACTTAAGTGAGAGCTCATACTTTACGAATGTGGGGTCCATTTTAATAAGACAGCCGAAGGTTTTCAACGGGCGATGAAGTTAAATAGAATTTCTGTGTTGCCGCGACAAAAAATAACGAGGAAGCGGAAGATTTACTTTGTTCTGTGGATATGGGTATAGAAAATAATATAATTTTATATAGGTGACTTGGAGAGCAACACTAAGTTAAGAGTTAAATTAGGTTTGTTCACTGTTACCAATTACAAAAAAGAAATAGTAAAACTACTCGTATATGTATACGCTATACTCGACAAATTCAGGGTGTCAATTCGCTTTTTTTACATAGTGCACAATTTAATCGTAATTGGATCGCAATGGCAATTTTTGACGTTTCTGGTATTCCGTTACGAATTTTAAGACAAATCGTATTCCATTGGCATGCAATTGAACTGCAACTGGAAAATTTTGCTCATCAAAACATCAAATTTTTCAATAATCGATAATCTGTTATTTATTATATTTACATTTTTTCTACTATTATCATTCAGTCACGATTTGGTTACAATTTAATTGAGATTCAAAATTGTCTTAGCAGAATACCATTATTAAGCATATCAAAAAGGCATCGTAATTGAGTATCAGTTGCATGGTCTTTTAAAGTTTATTAGCGGAATTCACACCCAAGAGACGACTGAAAGCTGAGGGGTTTGCTAGTTAGTCGCTCACTGTACAAATCATTATGTCAGCATAAAACAGTTTAAAATAATTATTATATTATGATGTAATCTGTAAAGCACCTCAAACCTCTGGGTTCTTTTGTATTTCTGATTCACAATATGATGAGAGTTACTGACAAATGATAATTTTGTAGAGCTGAAATAAATTATTTATTTGTATTTGATAATGTGTTGTTAATGAATTTAATTTTTACAATGAATTGCACGAATTTGAACAAAGTTTAATAAATGCATCCAAGACGAATCCAACGAGGTCATAGATAAGATTTTCGATCTTGTTTTTAGCTCTATCATCAGAATTATATCGGCTCTATGCCACAATATGAAGTGGCACGCCTACGCATGCAAAATTTTAACGTAATTAATAGAGACCTGAGAAGCGAATTGGAATCTTGCAAAAGTATATTTCAGAATAACAAAGGGGATTAAATAAAACATTACAAAAATATACCATGTTTTAAAACAAGTAAAGATGATTACAAAAATTAAATTTAGTAGCAATAATTCTTTGTCTGGGCTCTTACAATCTCACAAATTATTATTTGTAATTTTTGTTTAAAGAGCCTATTAATGTTTTTTGCTTGAAAAAGTTTGATTTCAAATGCTTTGGTTACAATTGTTTTTCAGCCAAATTTAGCCAATCACAATGTTTGGAAAGAGTTAAAATTACTCTTCTGTACTTACATTATTTTTAATTTGCGGTAAGTATAAAACATTTTGTATGTAAATCGAATCCTCTCTGAGTTTTCAGTTTTTGAAAAAGTTACATATTATTTGGAACAGGAAGATGGAACACATCAACGGCTAAGAGCAGGGCGCACCTGCCCACCTACAGTTCTATACCAATTTGTATAAACTTATATATACGTGGGGCGCACTATAAGTTTCCGGAATGAATATGAAAAAATACTATTAAAGGTACAAAATTAATTTATTGTTTTTCAAAATAATCTCCCTTGGCGTCTATGCACTTTTTCATTCGATGAAACCAGTTTTGAAAACTTTTGTGCCACTCCTCTGTGGTGACCTCTGAAACGTGTTTTTCATACTCCTCGGCAGCTTCTTCTGGTGATGAAAATCGTTGACCGCGTAATTGGTTCTTAATTTTTGGGAACAGAAAAAAGTCACAAGGTGCCAGGTCGGGACTGTATGCAGGATGACTCATGAGTTCTACATTTTTCGCCTTCAAAAAGTCGTTTGTCTGTCTGGCCGTGTGAGAACTAGCATTGTCGTGGTGCAGGATGATACGGCGTTTACGGTTATTTTTACGGAGTTCGTCAATAACTTCCGGCAAACAAATGGTCGTGTACCAGTCACTATTCACTGTACGATGATTCTCTAAAGCAACAGTAGCCACGTGTCCAGTTTTATTAAAAAAAGAAGCAATCATCCGCTTAGATGCACTTTTCACGCGCGCCACTTTGGTTGGTTTCGGCTCATCTTGAAAGACCCATACGCTCGATTGCTGCTTTGTTTTGGGATCGTAGCAATAAATCCATGTTTCGTCACCTGTTACTATGTCCCACACCAAATTTGACGCACCTTCGTTGAATCTGGTAAGCATGGCACTGCACCAAGTGACGCGGTCCGTTTTTTGAGCCTCGGTCAAGTTGTGTGGGATCCACCGCGAGCACAGCTTTCTCACACCCAAATGTTTGTGTAGGATTAATTGTATTTGACTCATGCCTATTTCTAAGGATGCGCGAATTTCATGGTAGGTCACATGCCTGTCTGTTTCAATCATACGGCGCACAGCATTGATGTTTTTGTTGGTCACAGCGGTGGACGGCCGACCATCGCGAGATTCGTCACTGAGATTGATACGACCACGCTTGAATTCTGCAAACCAGCTATAAACAGTTGTCTTGCATGGTGCTTCATTGCCAAAAGCTGTTTCAAGCCGAGCGATGCTCTGTTGAGCTGTCAAATTACACTTAAAATCGTAGAAAATCATACTACGAAAATTTTCCCGAGTTAAATCCATGTTGATGCAGACACACAATTTTTTAAATGGCGCCACAAGGTAAAAACAAAAGACAGTCAGATGAAACAAACTGCATTCTACAGCCAAAGAGTTCTATTTTCAAATGTTGCAATACATTTTTAAATATTGTTTATGTAAGTGGCCAGTTCCGGAAACTTACAGTGCGCCCTATGTACACCCTTCTTTTTTCATCGGTGATAAAAATAAGCTCGGACAAAGAGATCGGTCGAAAAATTTTTAAGTCACCGAAAACTGGTGTTCGTTCGAGATAATCTGTGAGTCGAATGATTTTCATTCATACTGCAATTTTAAAAATATTACTCTTACTTATCATGCACTAGCTTTTTCCCGCACCTCCGCCTGCATCAAAAAGTAGCCTATGTTTGACCCCGGGTTTTAAACTATACTCATACCAAATTTCATCAAAATCCGTTCAGCGGTTTGGCCGTGAAGCGTAACAGACAGATAGACAGACAGACAGACTTTCGCATTTATAATATTAGTATGGTTGAGCAATATACACTCATTAGCTAAAATTGTTTTTATCACAGACAAAAAAAAAGTATTTTTAAATCATGAGGTGAAAAAAATTCACGCCATATTAACTGTAGTATCGGTAAATGATATCGAATCAATCGACATCTCTTGAGAGAATTATTCAATCAGAGAAAACAAAAAGATTGTCAACCGTAGATTATCCCGAAATAGATTTAGGGGTCTCCCTAAATCTATCCGATTAAGAGGCTATTTTCATCAATTTCATCGACTTACGTTTAATTAATTTCCCTTGCCCCTATTTAAAACAGTAACAAATTTCGGGAACTAAATTATTTTTCGTTTCAATAGTTATTTATGTCACTGTTAGTCCAGACACTAATTTGCACATATAATCTATGCGTCACGTAGCGTAGGTATTGGTCGAGGAAGCATATAAAATAATTTGGTAAATGTTTGTTTCTTAAACTTTCGCAATGCAACGCCTGAATCAATTAAAATGGATTCTTGACCGCAATTAAATTTTAGGGTACTGTACCCAAATACTGAACGCGGAATTTTTTTCTACCTAAGGTATCTGTGAGGAGAGAAATCAAATCCAGGTTTCAGGGAATAGTAAAATATTTATTATTTTTACTTTACAAATTTAGACTCCAAGGGTACACGTTAATAAGAAATATAGATAGGGGTCGTGAGATCGAAGTAGGCACGAGATCCAGTCAGGTAGCCGCTATGAAATAGCCAGCCACTTAACTTGGAGATGACGAGATGATCCGAGAGAGATCCTCTGGTGGACGCGCGCGGGCTTATATATGGCCGTCCGGGTGATGCGGTGAAGGGAAGGGCAGCCGTTGTCGAAGGCACGACGTCACAGTACAAAGTATGGAGAAATCTAATATTATGAATTATAATTGGGGGCAATAAAACATAAATAAGACCTTTTATGCATGAATGTCAGACATGCCTGTACGTGACGTCGTCCCGAGATTACGGTCCGCCCTTCTAACGTTAATTTACAACAGCTGTGAAGATTTAGTACCCCTGAGTCGAACGTGTCCATGTATAACATAAATACATGTCTTTAACAAAATGATGTTTATTTTTCTTTCTTTTTTATACAACTAAGTAGACAAACAGGCGTACGGCCCACCTGATGGTAAGTGGTTACCGTAGCCTATGAACGCCTGCAACACCGGAGATGTCATGAGCGCGTTGCCGACCTGTCCGCTGTCAGCACAGCGACCCCTCTGGAGCCTGTCGACCCTACTCACCAGCAGGAACACAACGCTGCATCACAGTATTATTTGGCTACGGTCTTCTGTAGGGTGGAGGTACTTCCCCAGACGGACTACTCCTTACAAAATGTCCTAACTCTCTTAAAATTAATTCATATAATAAATGACAACTACGCAAAAAAGTGCAATGACCTCAACAGACTTCATTTAATTAAACTCCTCTGCAAAACAAGCCTAATATCAATGCAACCTTACAATGTTATTTCAATCAGTTAGAAAAAACGGTCAAGGATTTGCCGACCGAAGTTCTAAGCCTTTCTCTTAGCGTTTACCTATTCCATCTCGAATTTAATTTTTTTGACAGTTCAAACCAACCCAAGTAACACAGATAGCAGTTAACATGTGCATAGTAAAATTATAAACAACATAAATAATAGGTTGGGGAAAAAGTTTCTTCGCATTTTTTAAGAAAATTCAAAACATTTTTAACATAGTTTATTTACATTTAACTAAAGTATGTAGCTGCCATTTTGTTCAATTACTTTTTGCCATCTTGTAGGTAGGGGCATGATCCCATTGCTATAGAAATTTTGAGGCTTCTGATCAAAATACCGCGACAAGTGGTTTTGTCCTCTCGTGATGTTAACCTGGCACTGCCTAAAGAATTCCGAAGAGACCTAAACAGGTGGAAATCTGAAGGTGCAAGGTCCGGACTATACGGCGGATGCATTAACACCTTCCAGCCAAACTCTCTTAATTTTTGCTAAGTGGCTAAATATGTGTGAGGTGTAGCGTTATCATGATGAAAAATCACACCCTTTCTGTCATGACCTTTTTCGCACGTTCTCGTCGTACGTGATCCACTTTTCATCGCCAGTTATCAGCTTCTTCAAAAATGGTTCGGTTTCATTACGTCGTAATAAAGAATCACAAAGGAGTTAGGTACTCAGTTGTTTTCAAATGCGCCAAAACTGTTTTGTGGTCAATTCCCAGTTCTTCAGCTACGTCGTAACTACTGATATGCCGATCCTGCTCCACTTTTTCAAACATAGCATCCATTTTATCCGTTTAGCGAATTTTTATCATTTATTGTTGTTTAAATTCGTCAAATAAGTACTAATAAGATTTCGTATTAAATTGCAAAGAGAATTATAATCACCAACGTTTGATTAAATTGTTATTATTTCGTGTAAAGATCTCGGTTTGTCCGAATTTTTTTTTAGAACATGTGCCCATATGAGGTAGAAACATGTATTAAAGGTAGGAAAGACGCGTCTAGCTAGACGTTGCCGTCATCGCAGTGCGAGAATAACGACCAAACCGATACCTATAGGGGGATTACCATGATATATAAAATTCATCTAAATGCGAGTGAGTAGGCGTGATAGCGCTTTATGGGATGTAATGTAGGGCACACATCTCGCTTACTCATTCGCATTTGTTGGATAGAATTAAGAGATCATGGTAGCCCTTTTTTTGGTGTGTGCTTCCTTTTCTTCATAAAAAGTTATGACTTGAGAGGATTAACTGGCACTTACACGATACATGGCACTTCTTTTAACTAATCTTATTTCTGTGATCACACAAAAACAAAGCAACCGACTTGCCTTTACGAATTAACATCATATCACCATAAAATAATTACTAGTACTAACGATATCGCAAAAATAAGATAAGGTATCATGTTTGTGTGCCAGTTAAGCCTCTTGAATCTTAATTTTATATGGCGATGCTAAACGTGGACTTCACGTGCGTGGCACGCAGATAACGCCCACATTGTACTTCTATAGAGATGTACCTAGGTATCGCCTTCCTTAGTTATTTACACACCGTTGTGCGCTATTTATATAAAATAAGTTGATAGTAAGCCACGACTAAAGAAGAACAAAAAATAAGAAGAGCCTAAAAGACTTGTTTCCACGGCCGTAAAACCCATTTTTTGTTGACAGATGACTGCACTTGATTGACATTGACTGATATATGCTGATATGATAGACTTATCTTTATTGCCACTATTAAAAATAATTATTCAAGTAGTCTCTATTTTCTTTATTGCGTACTCAAATCCTAATGTACGCACGTCAAATAAACAATAATCTTAATTTCCTGTTTCACAGTACGTCTAACATCATTAATAAAAAAGAATTATATAAAAATAATGAATCAGTTTTGTTTTTGAAGAATTGCTATGGCAATATTAACACGACAAATGATTCACGAAATGAACTGAATTGTTAGTGAATTGCAAATGATGCGTGTCCATTTTATAAAAAAAAAGAAGAATTGCAAAGGAATTGCTAGGAATTCACGAAATGAATTCCTTTTGATGAATTGCTCAAAGTGGCGATTTTAGACCTACAGAGCGACGTGCATCAAAATTTCCGGATTGAAAACGCTTAAATACCAAATTTGTGCTACTCTCAAAGACACTGCACTAGGCCCTTAAACATCGTAAACTTTTTTCGCGGCTTGCGTTGCATTTTTACCTTTTTTGTAGTAAAAAACACAGTAAGAAAAACAAATGAAAATCACACATTGTCCTTATTTGAATTTGGAATTATCTTCTTTAAAATTTAAACTTTAATGATACCGAAACCAGCCAGATACAAATAGTATGGCCAAAGAAATTTTATTACAAGTTCATACATACTATATGCGAAAAGACTTTTTCCCCAACCTAATAAGTTCACCGAGGATTTAAACGCTTTATTATATGCTTTACACTGTAAAATGGTTGGATTATCCATATCCATACTAATATTATAAATGCGAAAGTCTGTCTGTCTGTTACGCTGTCCATGAAGATTTTTATGAACATTTACAGTAAACTGCATCGCGCAGTAATATTTGAAAGAATAAAGCAGGAAATCATCCAAAAATATATCCCTTAATTATGTCTCATACTAATAATTCTGCAAACTATGCCGTCGGGCGACACTTATTGACAGTACAGTTCTCATGAGAACTAGCAAAAAACCTTAAGCTCGCTCTACCAATGCTTTCATCTAAATTCAATGCTAGCGAAATGCTTTAGTAATGCCAGATCAAAACGTGAACCCTTATGAAACGGTTAATTGGCTAAAATATGCTTTCACCACATTTATTTGCTAATTTAGTGCTACTATAATGCCACAAATCAAAACTGTGAACTGTTAAAAAGCAATGTAACAGCCCTTAACATTCTATTTATTTATTTATTTAACTTTATTACTTAACTAGCTGGTTCCAGCAGCTCCGCCTGTGTCAAAAAGTAGCCTATGTTTGACCCCGGGAATTCAACTATTTTCATACGAAATGTCATTAAAATCCGTTCAGCGGTTTGGCCGTAAAAGCGTAACAGACAGACAGAAAAACAGACAGACTTTGTGCATTTTTAATATTAGTATGGATTGTAAATGGCGGACTTAAAGCCTGAGGCTTTATCTACCAGTCAACCAAATGGGCGATGCTGAGAAAGTTATGCGGTAAGCCAATGTAAAATAACAAGTTGTAATGGTGATCCATAAGAAATATTATGCATATACTACTTACAAATAATACACATTATTATTGTATACCTACTAATATAAACAATACATAAACTACACATACAATCTCTAATCGTCTGACAAACCGTATGTGTGCTATTCATGCTTCTGTATGGCTTTTTTTTAATTTGTGCTCAAATTAGCACTGGATGGCCATTAGAAACGTTTGCAATTCTAAAATAAAACTAGGCCAAGAAAGCCTAAAGAATGAACGATGGTCGCAAGCTGGCTGTTACAACTTGCGTGTTCTGCTTGAGAAGTGAGCAGAGATCTACGACACGGAGTCTAAGTGATCCCCTTTCTTACCCTTTGTCCGTCCGTCCGTCGGTATGTCACCAGAATATATATATATATATATTTCTCAACGTCGATGTCGTTATTGTTAAAAAATTGTGTAAAAATACGGTAACCATCAGGTGGGCCGTACGCCTGTTTGCCTGCTTGTATAAAAAAAAAAAACAAAAAAAAAGTACATCCGTCATATTTTTCGACTCAAATCTGGAATTTGGTTAATTCTCTAAAGTCTCGAGAAATGACCATATCTACGCCTAACAATAAATATTATGCAAACTTTAAAAAACCGGCCATTTATTAACTACTTTCAATTGAATCGTTCAATTATTATACCTATTTGATACCGCATTATCTTTTATTTATCTTTATCCCTGATGGACTCGAGAGTGTTGTAAAAACTCTCAATAAAACCAATAGGCGCGCAAAAACAAAGATATACAAAGTTTTCTTGCAAATTTAAGCAAAATTGTTTGACAAAAGTTCTAACGAGCTTTTTGCTTTGATTCGATTCGGAAAACCAGTGATGTCACGTTGTATTGATAGACTATCGATGTTTTGTCGATAAGCATGCAATGGTAAGAATACGAGACTTTTGATTTATAATTATAACAGCAGTATTTCCAATATACATGTATAGTTAAATTTTGTGATGTAGGTTCTATCGATTGTAAACAAGATACTCATTATGTTGGAGAATGATAATCACGAGGATATCGATACTGTTGGTTATTAATTCTGTTTCTGAGACTACTTAAGGAAAAAATATTATAATTTAAACTTGGTTTAACAAAACACTAAGATTACCGTATTATATAATAGAATCATGATAAAGTTTTCACTTGAAACAATAAAATAAACAAATCCTCCAGATGCTAACAGAAATACTTGTAGCATACTATTTAAATCACAAAACAATGGCAGTTACTTTTTTAAAAAGTAAAATATTTGAAAATAATATAGTATGTATGTAAAAACTTTATTGTACAGAAAGAACATTGTTACAACAGAATAGAACACAACAAGAGGCGGACTTATCCCTGATAAGGATCTCTTCCAGTCAACCCCGAAAACCAAAGGATAAAAAGAGTACATGGGCATCAAAGAGTTTACAGTACAATAGATACGATAAATATAAATGTAAAACAAACAAACTTAACCCAAACCTATGTCAACTCAAGTCCGAACGCTCAAAGTATTCCCCAACCCGGAATTTGAAGGTATGAAGGATGTTATTGGTAGCAGTAGACAAATTAACCAGCTCGAACTTAGCTCTGTTTCACCTATAACCTACAATAACAACGTTATTCCTTTTCGTAATTCTGTAAAAATCTTAGGTCTCCATATTGATATCACACTCAGTTGGACTACTCATGTGGCTGAAATCAGCCGCTCTATTAATATTGTTCTTCAACAGCTGAATCGTCTCAGAAATTTTCTACCTAATATAACAAAGATTCTTTTGGTTCAAACCTTAGTTTTTCCAATTTTGGACTATGCAGATGTATGCTATCCGGACCTTAATCAAGATCTTCTAAATAAGCTAGATCGTCTAGTAAATAACTGCATCCGCTTCATATTTTGCCTCCGTAAGTATGATCACATATCGCAAATTCGTCAACGCAGAGAGCTTAGGCTTCTCTGTACACTCTTTTCGATCCTAATGAATCCTCAATCTCCTAATTATTTAAAATGTAATTTTAAATATCTATCCGACTTTGATTTTGATAAAATTTGCTCTATAAGTAATACATTTTTCCCCCTTAACTTTTTTGCGCCAAACTATCTTTCCGTTTCTCCCAATGATTGACTGGTAGAGAATGCTCTTAGCATTAAGTCCGCCAATTGTTATAAGTATATGTGTACTTTGTGGAACAATAAAGTTTTAATAAATAAATAAATAAATAAGAGAAGACGACTGTTTGATCTCCAGCGGAAGCTTGTTCCATAAACGTGCAGCAAGTATTCCAAAAGAGTTAGCGTAGCACTGAGAGTAATAATCAATTAAACGATTGTATACTATAACAAGTTGAAGTAAATAGGTATTAAAATGTTGGGATCGTATTATCCCATTGTACTTTAAATAAATTTAAATACCTATTTAAAAAAAAAATGTAACGTAATATCAATATTCAATTATCAAGGTCATCGACATCAGAATGATCGATAAATCGGCATCCCTGTCACAAACTCACCAATTTAAATAGAAGATACGTATCATAATGAACTGGAACTTCAATTTAGATTACTGAGCGAGTTATTCAAACCCGATCAAGGGATGCCTTTATTGGTATCCGTCCAATTATGTATTTTCGATTAAAGAGAGTGCTCGACAACGTTCCGTCTTTGCATTTCGTAACAATAAGAGTTAATTCAAACTTTATAGGGATCCGCATGTGAAGTGTAAAAACGACAAACTTTAGCAATAAGCTTACGCAGTCAGTCGGTTCCGGCTGTTACCTTGCGACGGTCGTGAAGCAGCTTGGCTACTTCTGTGGTCTTCTGTCGTGTATGAAGACCCAAAGATCGCAGTTACGATTCTGAGGGCATACTTTAGTAGTTTGGTTAGGACATTGCTGACTTGAATCACCATGTCTGATAATAAAGATATTCTCCCATAAGGGCTCCCCTATGTGAATCCGAAAGTTAACCAACCTATTTTCATTTTGTAACGATGCGCTTGCATCGGTCCTATTTTCTCCATACTTATTTATTTCATAACCATCCTTCACTACATTTTCATTTAAAATCATTTCATCTTTCAAATCACCTCTTTTTTATCCACATTGTTTTCACGTCATCTCATCACATTCCATTTTCCTCTCGAAGGAGCAACAGTTCCACTTCTTTTTGTATATTTTTAATGAAATAAGTACCTTAAACTTCAGATATAATCATTGATTAATGTGTGAAAATCAGTATTAAAATAAATATACTTTTGTGAAGTCTCGGAATTGAGCTGTTTCACTGAAGATACCTGAACACTCCTATTCATCTACTTCGTGTGGCCCCCATATATTAGTTTCATGCCGAGATAGCCGAGCTGGGGAGCCCGCCACAATTTGAACAAGTACGAACAATGTTAGTCTTAAACGAAGTAACAAGTAATACATGTAAAGACTTACCGAAATATTAAGAAATCAATATTCTTTTTAACGTAGTAACATCGCAACCAAGTCAATAATTTGTCGATGTTTTATTTCATCAAACAAAATTTTGAACCTTGTCGTCATCCCAATTGCCATGACTGAAGCGTACCGTGGATTGTGTAGCGTAACTTGAAGAGGAACTGGGAATTGGGCTGAGACGAAGAATATTTCTAATGTCCATAATAATGACATAGTATAAAGTCCATTGAACCGTTTTTTTTTTTTAATTTTCTGGCTAACCAACTTTCGGACAAAGGTTTTTAATTTGAAAACCATTTCAAAGACCCTAGTGATTGAATTTTAAATAAAAAGTTTTTATTCAGTTGAAGGCTAGAAACGAGATAAAATTGGCTTCTAGTAATGACACATTTAAGCGATCCGAATTCATTGTATTAAAATCTAAAAAACTGGTCAAGTGCGAGTCGGACTCGGGCACAAAGGGGTTTTCGTACCATTATCTAATAAAACCGTCAGGCCTGGCTTTGGCTCTGACCGAAAAACTTGGTCCCAGTTTAACCGATTCCGACCCAACTACGGAACTGACCATCACCTCTATTATTGAGGATTAAGCGAGTCTCCTCAGTGCGACTGCGGAGAATCGCACATGGTAAACGAATGCCCACGTCGCTGTTTTCCTAGTGGAATGTCGGAACTTCACCATCTCACACCCGCCGCTGAAAGCTGGTTAAAATGTTAAGGGTTTGATCCGTGCAGGATGAATGATTATATCAAATTATTTGAAATAATCATTCATCCTGCACGGATGATAGATATTTTCCTGCATGAAAGATATTTTATTAAGCTTTTTTCTTATACAAAAATGGGTGATTTCTTAAGAGCCATGTCGAAAGCACGAAGCAAAGAGCATCGTAACGAACACGGAGTAAAAGTATCTTTTCTCAATGGTATGACGGCATATGTGTATTAATGATAGATGAATGAATGAACACTTCTATTTCGGTATGGCTGGTCAATGAATGACCAGAGGGCTGGCAGCTATCTCGCACGACGTATTAGTCTAACTTTACAGCGAAGTCAGGGCACCATGCTTCAGGGGGAATGCCTCGAAGGATTATTCTTTTTATGTTAGTTTTAGAGGTGAGTGATAAATCACGTCACGTTGATAAAAACGAAGTGACCGAGTGAATTTTCGCGGAGGAACAACGTTACAAAATCACCTTAGTCGTTCCGCGGAAATGTCGCACTCGGCGTGATCTCAGCACCTCGGAACTGTTGGAACGGCACTTACCAAGTCACGAGAATCACTATTAACAATCCGTGGTAGTAAATGCGAAGATATTATAGGCAGTAGATATTATTGATTACGGAATTTCCAAGTAATTAATAAACATATTTTTTTTCAGAATCACAATTTATACAAAAATTAAAAATTTTCGATATTTTAGTTTAATTTTGTTTTGCTATAGATATTTGGGTTTTTCCAATTTTCATAACCAAATAGAAACGAAATAGATATTATTTTTTTACCAGCAATCCTAAGACCTTCGAGAGAAAAAATATCATAACGCAAGAGGAAATAACAGATAACAGATACTTTTATCCTCATATCTGTTAGGCCGAATTATGAAATGAAATCGTTTATTTTCAATATAGGATATAAATATCACTTATTGACGTCAATTTACTTATATTATGTTTACCACCACTTCCAAAGCGCAAATGGAGAAGAAGCGGAGTGGAGAAGAACAAACTCCACTGCAGCATTTTCTTCAAAACGTCAATTTACAAATAAGAATTTACAATCAAGTCGATATATCGACGTGATTTTCATGTCACTGGCACGACAGTCACGGCGATACGAAAGTCACGACTTTTCTCACTTCTAGTTTAGATTTATTTAGTTTAGGTTAGTTTTTTTTCTATAGCTTTTAGTTTTTGTGAATTATTTTATTAAAAAAAAAAAATTGCACTAGTTACAAACATGGTAAATGCATAATTTAATCGGATTAATACACAATGAGAACAAAGCGGATATATCGCTAGATAAATTGATTGATAGATTTCTAATTGTTCTTATCTAGTTTCCGTTTTATTTAAGAAACCAAAAGGAATAAAAACAAATTGGCAAATCGACATGTAATGAATTTTGTTTTATAGTATAACAAAGTTGTGTATTTTAGAACACGTTGTCTAAAATTTGTTATCGCTTTGGAACTATTTCATTTCTAAACTGATCCGTTTTTGTTTCAAAGGAAACACTTTCAGTTTGGTGCAATAGAAATTTTATTAAAATCGGGCATTAAATTTCTGGCTGCCATTTCGGTTATCGTTGAAAGAACCATTTCAGGGGCTGAAAAGCGATACCGAAAAACTAACACCATGGTATGCAGGGTCGATTGATCATGTAACTTACTCGATATCAATATTTCCAGCAAATAAATTTCATTTCATTTAACGACATTCGAATGTAATAACGCCTATCACTGGACCACGGAGGCAGCTAAAAACTGTCCATCGGTCAAAATTTACAGAGCAAAAAGCTTGTGTCAAACAAAGCCCACTTCTTATATTTCCTACATAGTAATATGAACATCATATATAAAAGACATTGTAGCAAAATGCCTACTTTTTCAAAACAGGTACAGTTTGAGAAAAACATTCATTAAATATAAAAAAAATCTTACAACGAACTCTATCGAGGCAACATACCCAGTTTACTGGCAGCATTTCCGCTCTGTATCGCTAAACTGATATATTACGTTGGGCGACAAAGCTGCCAGACCTGGGATCTGCACTGCTTCGATGAGGCGAGTTGATAAGTCCTTAAATAACAATTTGACCTCAGAGGATACGCTATCAGTGCGAAGAGCCAGTGAAAGCGATGTCGCACCTACTGGAGTGCCCCATGTGCCCTGCTAAGTGTACAGGTGGCTGCATGCTGGGCACATAGATTTGAGTCATCGATACGATGAAGAAGATGAATTTGGCTTCTGAGCCCCATGAACCCAAAGTTTCCACTGCGAAAGGTATAAAAGTATAATTTAATGCTAGACTGCTGCATTTTATATATTGTGGTAACTACTTGAGTACTTCTGGCCACTTACAAACGATTAAAAAACATTACAAAAGACTTACCAAACAATAACAGTAGTAAGTCGCTTAACGCCAAACTAAAGAGATAATAGTTCGTGGCCGTATGCATCGCCGGCTGCCTGATGATAACCAAGCATACAGCCACATTTCCCGCCACACCAGTTATAAATATCACTAACAGTACCACGGAAATAGGGACTATTTCCTGTAAAGGCAGCCTTTGGGGCCCCATCATCCACCAAAGCATCTCCTCTTCACTACAGTCAAAAAAACTCAAATTCGTACATCGTCTGTAGAATTGTTCAATACTCTCGTTCATTCGAAGAAATCCTTCAGCCATTTTGAATTTTTAATCAGTCCTTTCGAAATTGGAACATATTTGGATTTAGAATTAATTAAATTTTAAATTCGAAGTGATTTATTTTTAATTGTCTTTAGTTTAGATCACTAATTTTAAGTTTTATTAAGTTTAAAACCTTTCAAACTTTTTTTCAAAGATACAAACTCACTGAACACTAAATAGATAATCAACAGTACTAAAAAAAACTAAAATTAAATTAGTTTTTCCGAGAAATAGGGTTAAAAATATTTTTATAATATTTCGCAAAGTTCGTAGATTCTCGTAGCGGTGCTACGAAGCTATGCCGCTACGCGACCGTCGATCGTAGCGTGCACCCGACTACTGAAGTACCTGTGACTAAAGCTTAGAGTAACTAATTCTATAGAGTTGGCGATATCACAATCCATACTAATATTATAAATGCGAAAGTCTGTCTGTCTTTCTGTCTGTCTGTCTGTTACGCTTTCACGGCCAAACCGCTGAACGGATTTTGATGATATTTAGTATGGATATAGTTGAAGACCCGGGGACAAACATAGGCTAATTTTTGGCGCAGGCGGAGCTGCGGGAAACAGCTAGTATTTAATAAGAATATATTGAAGACTTTTGAATTTTTAACTAAAACCTTGCAAGGTTATTTATTTTTATATAAATTATGTAAGTAGATTATCAGACGATTTTCTTTACCATAATCATAAGTGCTTACTTTTAATGCGATTATGAAAAATAAAGGCCTCATTCATCTTAAGATTTAACTAATGTATTCCCAAACAGGTTTGACGTTAGGCAGGAAAATTGCACGTACTAGTCAAGATACTTACATTCCATAATACACATAAAGGAAAAACAACATTTTAATAAATTTTTAGAGCTATGTTACTTGGAATACACCCAGGAAAACTAGAGATGTTTTTTGTTTGTTTGATATAGTTAAAAATAGTTTACGGCTTTAAATTTGCCTCTTTTTATATTTGCTATTCATGTTCATGTCTGTCATTATTCTCTATTGTAGATAAAAAGTTATTGTAAGTACAAAAGTTGCGGACCCTGGGCACAGAAGCAAACAACTGAGGACGCAACCACGGAGCATTTACTGAGAGGAGATGCCGTTTGAAATAATGCAGTGATGTGATCACTGGCGCCTCACCGCTCACAAAAGTGGGCGGAGGATGTCACTACTCGTTCAAAAGCGTACCGAGAAACAGATCGCGAGCTCCTAAGTGCATCACGACTTACCATGGTTTTTTTACAAATTTAGCATTTAATAATGGGGTTGTGTTAAATAAGATATATTTACGGCTCTAAATGTTATACCTAATATTTAAAACATTCATAATTTATGAAATATCGCAATGTTGTTGTTAATAATTTGTACTGCTACTTTCCGTAAGATGGATATCATTATGGTTGGAGCCACGGCCGAAACCAAGAACCCCGCACGTCTGCCTTCCGTCCCGTGTAACCTCAGTGTACTTTCTTACAAAACGCTTATTACGGCATCTCCTCTTTGTAATTGCTCCGTGGACGTAACCAAGCAAACGCTAGGATGACTACTTCTTTATTTTTTTAGGGTGTAAAAATAAAATAAATAGACAGTCAACAAAACGGCGACGTTCTCTATGATACATTTCCTCTACGTACTAAGCCATCTAAGGGATGAATATGCGTCAAAAAGTCGTCAGGGCTGACACCATTTTAATTTGACTTACGTCTGCCATCTTTGCATATTAAGGCTGTATTTTGGGACTCTCGGAAAGTGTCATTACTTCATGAGCCATTAAGATTTAGCTTAAATTGCCCGACTGCGTCAGAATACCGAAGGTACGTGTGTTTATTTGGCACTAGCTGGCGGATAAAGAAAATGAAATTATGAAAATGCGGTTAGGTCGCTGGGGTATTTTGAAGAAGAGTAATAGAAAAATGAAGGACAATTAGTGGGTGTGCACAACACGTACCTGACACCGTACTTTTCTTTCTTCTGATGTATACGAAGATATTTTCTTGATGGTTTTTCTAGAACAATGGCGGCCAGGAGCGTTTTCATACACGACGATGGATTTTATAAAAAAAAAGTATTTTAAATAATTACGGAACACTTCACTAGCTGTGCACAGCGGTATTAAGATGAGAATGATGTGTTTATTTTAGATTTACATGCAGTAATTGAGTAATTAATGAATTTTCTTAAGCGGAGCGGTTACACGACAGTTGCGTCAAATTCGAAGAAGTGACAGCAGCTCCAACGTCCATTGGGTCTGCTCGTATGCGGTCGTGCATCTTCGTTTGGCGAGAGCATCCTTCTCGTTCTCGCTTGCGGGAATGTTGTGCACGGGAAAGGGATGGATATATTAAAGAATAAAATGATTAAAATTTGGAAACGGCGCGTTCACTAGCTGGTTCGTTCAACTCCGCCTACGTTAAAAAGTAGCCTATGTTTGACCCCGGGTCTCCAACTATATTCATACCCAATTTAATTAAAATCCGTTCAGCGGTTTGGCCGTGAAAGCGTAACAGACAAACAGAGAGATAGACAGACAGACTTTCACACTTATAATATTAATGTATGGATAATAATAACTGTACGAGCTTACCTCGCACATTTTGGTCCTTCGAGCCGGATGAGTGATGCTTGCATATCTTTATTGCGATAGCGAATCGGTTCACTGGCCTCCCACAAGCGGGTCTCACCAGTGAATTGAGAAGGCGCATATATCGTAAGGGTGCGAGCACACTGAACATAGAATTAGCGGTCAACAGGAAATATGGAAAGCCGCTCAACAGCCAGACATTATCGAATAATATCAGGAGTCCACCTAGTCATCTCAGCAAGATTTCAAGGAGTCATTGAAACATCACTCAAGCAAGAGAGTAGTGTCTTCGTCGTCTAGCTAGATTTCATTATCATCACTTCAATCATTGAGGCTTTGCTGCATCAAGGCGGTCAAGTCTCGTGTCCCGCTGGATGCTATCAAGCAATATGGAGCTTCACTACAATCAAGGTGGTGAAGTCTTCGTGTCCAGCCGGGCATTATATCAAGAAAACATGAAGCTACACCGTATCAAGTAGGTGGAGTCTTCAAGTTCAGCTAGACATTATCAAGCAATCATTGAAGCTTCGCCGTATCAAGAAAGCGGAGTATTCACGTCTACTGGACACCCTCATCATAACAATCATTGAGGCTTCGCCGTATCAAGGAGACGGAGCCACCACGTCTAGCTGGACATCGACATTATTAACACATCAATCACTGAAGCTTCGCTGTAAATAGTAACGGAGTTCTTACGTCCAATAGGCCAACATCAATATATCAAGGTCAAGAATCATCTTTGAAATATCAAGATATTTACTGCACACAGATGACTGGGAAGGATCTCTATTTTATAACTTTTGGAACTCTTTCTACTCAGAAGGAGTACATGCAATGCACATCATGGAAAATTATTAATCAAGGGGTTAAAAATCATTCGCAAACAATAGCTAATAACATAAAAATATTCAATAGAACAATTCATAGAGCTAATTAAGTAAATTACGGAAACAAATACATATTACGAAAACATCGTATGATTTCAAGAATGTACTTATACTTTGTAATATGATTATACGTTTGACGCAAAATCGGCAGTCGACGACATTGACAACAACAAGAACAAATTGCAAATTTGCAAAACGCCCAGTCAAATGAACACCTACTTAAAATATAGGTCAATTCATTATCACATTTTATCATTCTGAAGAAAACAATCAACACATCCTACGTCGGGGTATTTAGTCCGGCTCGAAGGACCATAATGTACGCTGCAGGCCATGGTGTTAGCCATAACACCATACATGAAGTGATGCTGATGATAAGTTGATGATGGTGTGGAGATACAAGACCACGTCACATAGTAAACTGGTTTATTGTTCTTGATAAATGTCACATCTTGATACTTTGGTGTGACGGGTCCTTTCTCGACGGCTGCTCGATAGTATCTCAATTTGTATTGATAATTAATTTAAAATGAAAACTAAAAGCAGCTGACACGCGACCTGCATGTATGCGGCCGCGTGCCGGCAAAATGTGCGAGGTAAGCTCGTACAATAACGATTACATAGCTAATGATGGTTATTTCATTCATATCGAGTGGGTTACATCGTCAATCAACCATGTGCACCTTGGTGTCAAAGTTAACATAAACTCAAATGACCATTAAATTAAACTATTTTAATACGGTTTTATCGCGTTTATTACTTATTTATTTACACCTGACGTTTCAAACACTTTACAGCGTTCATGGTCGCAGGCAGACTAAGTTAACATTTGTCTTTGATGTCATAAGATTACAAACTACCGCCTGAAATTTTTATTGGGAACTATTTTGTAATCTTATGACATCAAAGACAAATGTTAACTTAGTCTGCCTGCGACCATGAACGCTGTAAAGTGTTTGAAACGTCAGGTGTAAATAAATAAGTAATAAACGCGATAAAACCGTATTAAAATAGTTTAATTTAATGAATAACAATCGCGAAAACATAAGAAATCAAATGACCATTATTTCCAACCGCATACCTTTTTATTACATATATATGCAATGTAATTGTACTGTACTGTTTAAATTTTTTTGTTGTTTTAATTTGTAATTAATTGATTAATCCAATTCGCATGCAATGTAAATTGTTTAATAAATGAATTGAATTTAATTCACGAATGACTGTAAATCAGTGATATTTTGTAAAATTTTGTAAAACTCACAAGTCGAATGCAAATCGTTCGGCTTACTGATTCATTATGTCGAATTAAAAACATTCGAAAGCGAACGATAATCATTCGACTCACCGATTTTGAGTGAGTCACGAATCGCAAAAATAAACTAAAGCCGTCGTCGCTATAAAAATGTATGCGCAGAAACTCAGCTCATTAATGATTTTCACCGATTGATGATTATTTGAAACAAAAATAAAGTGAACAGTCAGTAACGTGACGTACATAATTAATTATTTTGGCAACAATTTATCTTAAACAGTCGAAGAAACATAACTACATCAGAAATATAACACTATTAGAAGGCGTTTCAGTTGGATTTATGTCCAGTCATTTATCATGTCATATAATGTTTGTTTTTAAATTAGCTGACCGCGATTTTCTTTACTTTTTTTAAATATCATCATATTGAGTGGACAACATGGTCAATAGACCCTACACACCCAAGAGTTTGTCGGAGCCTATTTACATTTTTCAATTAAAACTATCATACGTATTTCACTCAATATAAAATGTAAGTCCTTCAGAGTCGGCAACGCGTTCGTGACATCTCCAGTGTTGCAGGCGTTCATAGGCTACGGTAACCACTTACCATCAGGTGGGCCGTACGCCTGTTTGCCTACTTAGATGTATAAAAAAAAAACTCTTTTTAATTTGCAATATATCCGGTTGGGAGCAGCCTTCATCTAGCAGTTGGTCACCTTCTTCAGTTCATCTGACCCTGAGTGTGAGATGAAGTAACAGCAGGGCACATAGTTCGGAGAACCGACCGATGAGGTACAAGGGAAAAGGTTTTCTAATGGCGACGAAACCCTGCTTGCGTCCAAATTGATGAGGATTTATTAGTGGCCAACGATAGGGCGGTGACCGTGGCCACTTATTGGTCTAAACGAGTCTAAGTCAGCCATTTTGACTCGACAAGAATAATAGATTTGGATTGTATTTTTTTTAAACAATGCCACTGCAAATAATGTTCAATTTTTCTCTCCATTAACTAACTTTTAATACAGTCCAAATATTAACTGAAATTTAGATTATTTTGCAAATCATAGTGTCAATCAATCATTTTAAAAACTCTTCGAATGCTTGAAGAAAATCTTCATAAGTATGGATAATTTAGAACTAAATATTGAATGATATTAAATTCATACTCTTTAGTAATATTACATTAAGTACTTTGCGAGAAACCTTGTCATCATATTTATTGTGCTCACAAATCTTTTCGACAAAAAACATATTTCTTCTTGATAAATAAAAGCACCAGTAGTGAGATGAACTCTTTTTGAAAAGTATGTAATCATTGTATGGATGTCTTATAGGATTTACAGTTATTTAGAAGTAAATACAGGAAGAACTCTGTATTTTTAAACTGGATATATCTGAAAAAATAGTCGCTTTCGGCGTAATTGTTTACTCAAATAAATTTATTTGTAAAAAATTTTGTAAGGTTGGGTTGAACTTCTACTTACTAAAAAATTGCCAAAAAAAAAACAAATAATTAAAGAGAATTTCACATCGCTGAACGAACCAATGTAAAAAGTGTCCAACGACTTTGAAGTACATTAATCTTTTTTAATGACCTCACGCAGTCGAGCTCAAAATTAACGCTTCAATGGATGCGATAACTTCTAACGCGAGTTCACTCTACATGAATATTTTAAGGCTCATAGACAACTAGCGTAAGGATCTAAGGATGTGGCCAAAGGGGCGATAAAATGACACTAGATTTTATGGCCTTAAAATGTTTTTGATTACACTACTGAGTCCTCTGTTAATAATTGAAATATTGAACGCTCGAGTTGTTTGTGTCTTCAAAATGCCATGTTGCTTAGTGAAAGGGCAAAAAAATACGTGCCTAACCCAAGTAAAAAATTGTTTAATACCATCCAAAATATTTTTTGCTTGTACTTATGTATCTGTTTATATTATTTTGTTAATTCTTTATTTTTTTATATTGTACTCCTATGTAAGTTGTCGGTCTGTTCACGATAAACAAATAAATCAAATAACGGTTTTCATTGAGGATTCCCGTAAATGATTTGTCTAAGTACAGGGTTATTTTTAAACTACTGGGCAGTACAGTGTGCTAAGTTTAACTGTATTATTTATACAAATTTTACATAAATTGGATATAATATAATAACTTTGAATGCAGTTAAAAAACTGCCGCTTGGGCTGACCGCAAGTGGACAAAATGTTCTAGTAGGCTTATCCTTAGTTGAAATCATTGCTGTATCCTCACTAGTCAAACATTTTTGTTCTGTTTGCGTGAGGAGCAGTCGCGGGTGTTAATTATTAAAACGTCAAAATACATAAATTGAGTTAACCTTATAGGCTCTACACAACTCAAATATGTTGGGAAGAATCATGCCGTCTCGTTTGTTCACACTTGCCTGGTAATTTTCCATCTGATGCAATTGTTTCTACATTTTTGAGGTGTGTCTCCCTTTTAGTAATTTTTGACTACATCAGAAATCAATGTAATAAATGCTGCGATGCCAAACAGTAGCGATCATAACATTTTTAAATATAATTTTATTTCGTAACAATTTCGGTTCCAATAACAATCTTTTTTTTATTAAAACTTCATTGTTCCACAAATACTTATATTTATAACAATTAACGGAGAATATGCTTAAAGCATAATCTACCAGTCAACCATTGGGAGAAACAGAAAGATCGTTCGGCGCAAAAAGTTATGGAAAATATATATTTTACACTAGCTGTTTCCCGCAGCTCTGCCTGCATCCAAAAGTAGCCTATGTTTGACCCCGGGTCTTCAACTATATTCATACCAAATTTCATCAAAATCCGTTCAGCGGGTTGGCCGTAAAAGCGTAACAGACAGACAGACGGACAGAAAGACAGACATAATATTAGTATGGATTACAAACTTTATCATTACTTTTATTATCTCAATATTTCTATAATTTAACTTAACTCACTGCAGTTTAGGCATAAACAGTAACTACATTAATAAATATTTAGTTTAACCGTAACATACGAGTACCATGTATTCAGCGTTAGTATTTAGCATACAAAGTGACAGTTTGCCAGTCTCTGTACATAACTTGCTGTAATTCGCTGACTCTGTTTTAGCTATTATCTGATAATTAATGCTTACTTCGGCATGGACTACGTGTTTACATTACTACACTGCAGAATCTACTAAGGCTGTGGCACAGCATTGTTAATAGTACTAATGTACAGAACGTACACTCACACCCTCCCACCCGAAACAGATACCGCACCTCACCGCGCAGATCAAGATTAAAAATCGAGAGCAAAACAATGCAACGATGACACTTTGCCGCGCGGCTGCGTCGGACAGACAACTATGACGCAGACACAGTAAATAACCAACTCTACGAGTGACACACAAATTAACGCGTGTACATACGCGACCGAATCGTAGTAGTAGTAATCTCGGCGCTGTTGTATGGAGAACTAACGTAGCTGTGGTCTCCTATTTCATGTTGTACGCTGCGTCCGATTTCAGCGCAAACTTCACGTGCATCTAAAATGAGATTCTCTTGACGCAGACGCGTTGCGTTTACGATTTTTTACGGCAAATATAAACAGTGCATCTGGCGGATAGTAAGGTAACTAAGAAATTCCTTATAAAGTCTTAACGCGGTCGGTAGCGTCTGCGTTAGTAAAATATAAGACAATATTTTGACAGGACCACCATAAAACAGGAGATACTGGCTCTATGGCCAGGCGATTAAGAGGTCGTGGGCTCGATTCCCATAAGAACAGTTGTTTCTAGTTTGGTTAGGACATTGCAGGCATGAATCACCTGTCTAGATAAATTTGATTTATGAAAAAAAGCCTTTTTATTCTGACTGATATCTGATGCTTATAGTCTATTTGGGTTACGGAAGTCAGACAGCAGTCGCTCAATTATACTAGTACGGCCTAAAGTACCTATTAAAATAGAATTATTTTCTTTTATCACACAAAAATGTGACTTTAAATTTTATTAAGAGCCTTAAATGTTTCCTGGAAATACCCCAAAATATTGTTTTCTTCATTAAATAATTCGAACTATGTACGTTTATTTTTAATGATTTCGAGCCGGTAACTGTAATGTTAATTTAATCTGAAAAAGCATCGAAGTTCGTGACTACACAACTTCACAATCAACTTACATTATTAATTAAAATGACGTGAAAAAAGTGCTTGCTCTTGTATAATAAAATGATTTGAGTAAATATTCCGTGTTTTCTTATTTTAGGTAAAAAGACAAAACATGTCGTCTATGGTTTACCTTGGTCGATTTTGAACTGCGTTTTCAGGGTGAGAACTCAAAAATACGCCACCAGGAGCTATTTTTTAAAAGTGTGAATAACACAAAATGGGCGAATCGAATTATTGTTCGATATATAGACGTAATATGTCATACATTTCAAAAGTAGTAGATACTATTGATCTCCGAAAAAAATTAATTTTCCTTTTTTACGTAGGAACTGACGATTTACCACAAGTTGACTTAGTATGTTATTGAGAAGTTCGTTAGTCGAGCGCGACCCGCGTATCCGTAGCGAATGCGCGTATCAAGCGACGACGTGACGCGGTCACTATTGGATTGGTCGCCATTTAGTGGCATTTTCTATCTTGATCTCCGTGCTTCGGAAGGCACGTGAAGCTGTTGGTCTCGGTTGTTGTCTTTAGATAGCAGCCGTTAGGTTAGGTTAGCAGCAGTGTCAGACGCCTTGGGGCAGCCTGAAAAATTCTGACAGTGTTGACCACTAACACACCTCGGGTCATGTTCCTGTTGGTCTGGTTTCCCTGTAAAAAGGGTTACGGAGGTCAGACGGCACTCGCTCCATTGTAATAACCAGTTCTGCCAAATCTAGGACCATGACTGACAGCGTACCCTAGGCTCCGAAGCGTAAGCTGACGACGCAACTAGGAATACACGCTAGGATAATGATGATTTAGTATGTTATCAAAGAAAGACATTTCCTCAAGTTCTTTTCAATGTTTTTGTATGAGAGAGCCCGAAGAATTACCAAAAAGTAGACGCATTTTCATCTATGGCATATATCTATGTTTGAGCATCTATAAACCTACTTGAATAGTAAATACTCAGAGTAAATATTCTATCAAATGAACGAATCAAGCATACGAATCGATAGAGCAGTCCATATCTTTTTTAGGAATTATTCCTGCGAACATTATACAACATTTTGAATGATTTACGAACCAAGGGCACGTGTTCAACATTATCTTTTGAGAGTTCTTCAGCAATCTACGCAGTTCCGGTGGGGCGTCGTGTGTTGAATTTATTATGGTTTCTCTCATATTTAAGGTTTCGTATCTATTTTCTTCCTCCCCTTCCAATTAGTAAGAAACAATAACTATTATGATAACTTCCTCCTTATTTCAGTGATTAAGGCGTTTATCCTAGAAACCAGGAGATCCCGCTCTCAATAACAACATAGTGTACAAAACTTTTTTTAGTTGTTTCCAATGTGGTTAAGATTGACATTTCAGGCTGCCTCGTTTGAGTTTCTCGTCGCGACAGATTGAGGGAGACCTCGTTTTTCAACATTGAACCACCTCATTTTAGTCGAGGGACTAGTCCAAGGCAAGGCGCGTGCACATTTATTTACTAACAGATGCACGCATATTAATTTTATACCTTTGAAGTGAGTGAGGGAGATTTGCCAGACATTTAAATCATATTTATTTCATACAACTTTCGGTAATTTTTGATTATGTACAATTAGAATATAATATTATTTCGTAGTTTTTGTGGAAATACGACTATTTTAGTCTCCATATTACATTATCATTCGAAACTATCTAAATAAACTATATAGGTAAACTCTTCCAACGTATTTCTGTCATTCATCAAACAAAATCAACAGGTACGTAATTCATTACACATAAAATATTATGAACGTTATTAACATTTAATTAGCATTCAAATTTCCTGTGCAAATTTCAAAGAGGCGGGCGAAATTTGCCTCCTTCCGTGTCGACCGACTCCCTCACTCATTCAGTACGAAGCGGCAACGTTGCGAGTTGCGACGCCGCCGAACTAAATGTATATACAACGCGACGCTTGAGCGCTTCGCTCCACCTCGCCATGAGGCACCTCGCATATGAGGGAAGACCTCATATGAATAAGGTCTTCCCTCGTCCTCGCAAAAAAACGACGAGTTACACATCGCTACTTGAATCACCTGATTGTCTCATTATTCCTGTTTATTCCGTGCTTCAGATTTGATATTTTTTTAGCTTTTGTTTTCAGATGGCACGTAGTCGCAAGGAACCATATTAGAGGCCGAAAGGCGGTTCCGAAATTCCGACACAAGGGTGTACAGGGTCGATGACCGTGTAACAATATGAATTAATTAATTATTGATAAATACTATCTAGCCATGATGGTGACGAAAGCTTTCAATTAGCTTTCCATTCTCAGTTGAGCAATTAAATAAAGATTAATTACTGACGTCAGTTACCAAAAAATCAATGTAAACTTTCCTTTGTAATTTTACTTTTTAAATGGACGAAGAAGTGGGCGTCGTGTCATTCTATCGACGACGTGGCTATTTAGTCATTGTCGACTCAACATTCGCATTATTCATAAACAACAATAGACTTTTCAGGTGTAATAATTATTATCTAAATATTATGAGAAAAATAAGCTTTGTGTAGGCTGCTTGGGCAACCTTTCTTCTTTCGAGCCTATTTCTTCACTAAACACTTTATTTATTTATTATATAAGTAAGTATAACACTAAATTGCATCATAGAAAGTTACATACAAAGATTGGTTTGTCCACGAGAAGTATTTCCCGATGCCCATCTGCCTTGGCCTGTTTGGAAGTCTGTCAATAGGTTGCGAACTCAAGTTGGTTGATGTAGAGACAACTTTAGCAAATGGGGAATTACTGACGGCACACAAAACCAATGCAAGTGTGGTTTCTTCCCTCAAACTATCGCATGTGCTGTCTGGTGCTGGGTACCGAAATACCTGCACTTGGAATGCCATGTACTTGGCCTCTGACAGAGCTGTTCAGGTGGCTTCTTATTGGGTTGGGAGAGTGTAATGCTATCGATACGCAAAGAAGAAGATACAAAGATATATTGCATGTAACAAAGTTATCAGATAAGATGATTCCGTGCTTCGGAAGGCACGTTATGCCATGGGTCCCGGCCTCCATCTGGTAGTCGTTAAAGGAACCACGTCAGAGGCCGAGAGGCGGTTCCGCACAACTCTGACACCAGGATGTACATAGTCGATTGATAATGTAACCTACACGAAATGATGATCGTAAACTATTTCTATAGCCACGTTTTTGTGGAAAACCAAACACGATGGTCTCATTATATTTGTTATACATTCATTCATATGGTTTTTTGAAATGACTGCTCTGCCCCTGAAGTTATTTTTTCTATGACCAACAGGCCAAGGAACCAAGTTCAATGAGCCAATCGGTTTGAAAGAAGTACGAGTACATACTCTCCGACTGGTGTCGCATTTCATTTAACGGTAGATTCCCGCAGAGGGTTCACGTCAGGCAAGCAATCATTCTTCTAATAATATCATGGATGATCAGTGTTTTTATACACATCATCATCATCATCACCGGTACGAGGTCGCTATTCGAGAACCTTTCTGCCCCATCGGCCATCGGTTCTCCACGCTTTGTGCCCCGCCCACTGCCACTTCAAAGATCTAATCCGCTGGAGTATGTCGGTGACTTTTGTTCTCCTACGGATTTCTTCATTTCTGATTCGATCTCGTAGGGAAACACCAAGCATCGCCCTCTCCTCTCCATAGCTCTCTGGGCGACCTTGAGCATTCTTATGAGGCCCATAGTCAAAGACCACGTTTCGGACCCATATGTCATCACTGGTAACACACACTGGTCGGAGACCTTAGTTTTAAGGGACAGGTATTTTGGACGAGAAGACGCTATGTAGCTTTCCGAACGCCGCCCAGCTGAGTCGGCTCGAGCTCTAGTTTTTATACAAGTCTTTATTCAAACTTTTGTAGTTTTAACATGAACTTATCAATAAACTCTAAATGGGAGTTTTAAAATATAAAGACGTTATTTGGAATACAGTTTTATATCGTTTTCGGTATTTTATCCTTGTTTTTCCTCGTGGCCGAAATAAACGTCAGCGATCGCCCACTGACTTTAATGGAGTGTCCTCCTGAACTAAATAGTAAGAGACTTTACAAAAAGATCACAAATAAATAGATCTGTTTTTGCCGCCATGCATTATGGGTGTTCACAGTATTTTCGCTATAGTGAAATTTTAGTCGTTTTGGACTCATCGTCCAGTAACTCCATTCATGCAACTGAACAACTTTCCCTAAGATACATGGGTCGAAATATGGAGTAGATTTTTAGACCTCCCATACAAAATGTCTCACCACGTGACCTAACTTACTATGGGAAGTCCAAATTTGTTTTTCATGTTTCGAGCTATGTTCCTTGAGAAAATTTGTTCGTTGCATGAATCACTGGACGCCATCGTTTTTAGTAGTTTTGGACCCATGCCCAAAACTACTAAAATTACACGGTATATAGTAAGTAAGAGATATTCGCCACGGATAAGAGAATCGCGATTACTGTTAGGGTTTATTTCCTCTTTACAGCACTTATTTTTATCCTTACTCCTCTGTCGAATGATTTTCATTCAGCATTATTCGTGAGTCAATTGATTTTCATTAAACATATGAGTCAAAGGTCTCAATAATACTCCTGCTCATTCTCTATTCTTTCATTGCAGCAATGACAATCGATATTCACCTAAATATAACGGTTTTAACCAGATATTTAGTACTAAAATGGACCTCTGTTTTTTTATCAAGAACACGACTGTTATTTTTGGTTTACAAAAATACCGATGTTAATCCCAGATGCCTTTGTCAGCAGTATTAAATGTCGGCTCGGTCAGAAGCCAGTCTCGGTACTACGACGATGTGCGCTCAAGCCCACGGCTTGCATGCAAACTCACCTACCTGGTACCCGCGTGTACGAGATAATGGTTGAATACAGAATACTACACCAAGGACAAGGGTCAAAATGGTCTGTTCAATCTATTGAACTATGATAATTTAAAGATAATAGTTCCAACGACTTTATCGAGTGTAACACCCATATTCTCAAACGTTTCCTGAAACTCGACTCAACCTTACTCAAACTCATTTGTATGATTAGTCGACACTTCCTTGTCTTGAGATGATTTCTCAAAGCTAAGGTTCACCAAATATAAGGTTAGTCGAGAGGTACCTTGAAGCGCCCTTGAAAACTGTGGTTTAAAGTGGATATAAATCGGTTTTTTGCCAATTTTGGCCTAGGTATTTATTTATTTATTTAAACTTTATTGTACAAATACAATTGTCAACCTTTGGGTTAAGCGGAGAGCTTTATGTAGGTGTAAAATAAAGTTAAATTAAAAGAAAAGCATAAAAAAATATATTCAATACATATAGCATATACTTACATGTAATATAAACACGTATTTACAATATACCTACATAAACAATAAATATATACAATTATTAATGCAATGCAAAATAAACAACATATGCGGCAACTAGATTCCCACATCACTCAGCTGTGCGAGAAAAAGCTCGTAAACAAGAGCTTTGAAACCCGCACAGCTGGAGGCTTTCCTAATTGATTCAGGTAGCGCGTTCCAGAGTCTGACAGTCATGACGGCGAAGGAGTTGGAGTAAAACCCAGTATGGTGAGAGGGAGTAGCAAGAGTCAAATTGTTTGAAGAACGCAGGGGCCTTTCGTGAGTCGAACTTAAAAATTTGAAATCTGTTTTGAGATATCTACATACTTCTTTTTATTTTTTACTATTCTTAAGTGATTTTCAATGTTTGTGTTTAGCATTGATATTATAACCTGTGACATCATTAGAGTTTGCTCAAGCAACCAATTAAGAATGTCATTTTCAAGGAAAGTTTGAGGACTTCCTAAGGCGTCCTCCAATGAGTTTGAGTGAAAGACGTACTTAAGGTTATGTTTAAGAATACGGATATTAAGTTGTCAGGAGCTTTATTTTTCAAATGTGTGTCTCATATGGACATTGATTATCGTTAAGTCACAGATTATGACGAATGAAAATCATTCGTCTCGCCAATTTTGCGTGAGTCATACTTTTCAAAAATGGCACTCCTGTTTAGTCTAGTGTACGATAATTATTAATAGAAGTCAATGGTTCCAACGGCATTATATCGAGTGTAAGGTGTCAGTGATGTCTCGTGTTACGTAGCCCTCAAGTCTATATCCACTCGTGTTGATACAAAATCTTGTTGCTTATTTATGAGGTACAACGTTTATGTAAGTGATTCTTATTCGATTTTGCTATTTAGTTTGTATTTAGCGCACAATTTCTTTTTTATTGTACAGATAAAGTAAATAAAAGAAAAACAAAAACATTAGTGTTAATCTTAGACGTAATAAGTACTAACATAGCTAAATAGTTTGTATTTTGAGTTCATAAGTTAACATGGTCCTGTCATTCATTCATATCGAGTGGGTTACATGGTCAATCCTTGCAAACTACATTTTTATCAGAAAATCAGGTAATTCAAGCCTGCAATGTCCTAACCAAACTTGAAACGACTAAATAAAGAAGGTATGCTTCCCGTGGGAATGAAACCCATGACCTCCGAGTCTAAGGCAAAATTAACACTCTTTATTGAACCAAAAAAGAAAAACATAAAAATACGCACTTGAATCTATATTTTTTAAAAATTTCGACTTACTGTTGGTTTTTAATCGACTTCAAAAAAGGACATTCTACGTTCGACTATATATATTTTTTTAAATTATATATGAAATATTACGACTTCGCATTTTGCGTTATTTGTTCCATATGTGTAAATGGACAATAAATCAAGACGGACAAGTTCGTATTTCGTTTGGCAGAAAATAAAACACGTACGTTGAACATTTCATAAATTGTTTGCGAACGGAGTTGTGATGAAAAACAGCGTATTATTACAAATAGAAATACTCTTCATTGCACCAAAAAATTAAATATCAACAAAAACTGAGGCATGAATGCGGCCGTATCGCTGAAGCCAATGTCTTCCAATCAACATTTCATGTTTCGAATCATCTTTTTTATCCAAATTGTTTTCACTTCATCTCATCATTCGTTCCTCATCTCATAAAAGCAAGAGCTCTTTGTATTTTTATATTTTATCTCACTTAAATTTAAACCATAATGAGTGAAATAGTGAATATGATTGTAAGAGTAGTGAAGAAGAAAATAAATTGGGCCGTGGGGTCCTGCGATGAATTTTTTTTTTCAAAATACTGGCTTCCACACTTGTCGACGCCGCTGGTGACAAGGGGGCCGGCTCATTTCTCGCGCAGAGGATAGCAATCGCCATCCAGCGCGGGAATGCTGGCGGAGTTCTTGGCACCATGCCGCAAGGACAAAAACAAGATTTTAATTAGTTTTTATTTAGGTTTTAGTTTATAAAAAAAATATTTAAAAAAAGTAATAAAAAAAATTGGTTGTCTGTAAAGTCGGTTTACGGACGGTAGTTTGACGTGACAACGTCAAACATTACAGTAGTATAATATGATCATGCCTCTCTCTCGTTCGTGCCGCGCTCTCGCTTGCGGAACGCGACAATTAGCGTAACTAGAAAATGACGTCATCTTTTCGTGCATGCAGCCCGTAGTATCGAGTTATTAGACGTTGTCACGTCAAAAATAAGTCCCCAATTTGTATTATATCACTAACGAAGAACTCTACTAAATACACCATATACACTTCTTCTTCATCTACTTTATGTGGCAGTCACATGCAGGGACAGCCGAGTTAATGAGATATATAAGATTGATTGAAGCCTGCAATGTCCTAAACAAACTGGAAACAACTATACAAAGTTGACCAATCTACGTCAGAACTGACATAATTTTTACTGCAACCTAAAACTACATACTTCCTTTTAAACTAACCTTCATAAAATACGAGTATTTGTGAAACATGTAGTATCATTTATTGCAGGCTCTACCTGCGAGTAAGCGCGTATTAATATTGTATTTCCTTGGTTATTTCACATGTTATGGAACAGACAGAGAAAAAGGTTTGACGAGAGTGTTTTTTCGGAACCGCCTTTCGGCCTTAGACGTGCTTCCTTCAAGGACCACTATTGGCAGGCAACGAAGCACAGAGTTATTTTAAAGTTTCCTTCAGGGTCGGCATTCGTGACACCCTTGGTGTTGCAGGCGTTCGTAGGCTACGGTAACCACTTACCATCAGGTGGGCCGTGTGCCTGTTGTACTTAGTTGAATAAAAAGTAGCTAGTTACCGATCTAAGAATTTTAATATAAGTGACATAAAAAGTCTTTGTGGTGAGTCACTGAATAAAATATTTCAATTCATTCCATTCCCGCAGGAAAAGGCTGTTTTTACTACGTTAAGATTTTTTTTGCCAAATAAAAGTTATTTGAAGTGCTTAAATACTTTCGAAGAGACATATTTAAGTCTGAGCTTACTAACTTTTTTCATGAGGTTTCAATTTACCTCGTTTGCAGATACCATTCCTATTAAATGGAATCAAAAAATTCAGCTTTGAAATAGTCAGTCAACCACGAATTAATTAAAAAGTACATTTTCTGTTTATTTATTTAAACATTATTGTACTACTAGCTGTTTCCCGCAGCTCCGCCTGCGTCAAAAAGTAGCCTATGTTTGACCCCGGGTCTTCAACTATTTCATCAAAATTCGTTCAGCGGTTTGGCCGTGATAGCGTAACAGACAGACAGGCTTTCGCATTTATAATATTATAGTATTAAAGTATGAATATTAGTATGAAAGTATGGATTAGACAACTGTATATCACAATAGGCGGACTTAATGCTAAAAGAATAATATAAACAAGATACACAAAAACAAAAATAGTAGCCAAGGGCGCCCCTTACCTAAAGAGCGGAAGATTAAGTACAATCATTAAAAAAAAAAAAAAAAAAAAAAAACTGAAGTGCTTCCCGAAGGAATTGAACATACGCCTTCCTGGTCTTGAGCAAACGTCATAACCACTGGACCATGAATGCAGTTTATTAAGTTTAGATTCTGAACTTGCAAACTAATATTATGTTACCATATCGAGCCAAAGTATTTCTTTGTCCAAGCATTTTTTTCTTAGTTTCAGTACGTTGTAAGTCATGGTCCTAGATTTGCGGCACTGGTTATTACAATGCAGCGACTATGTCTGACCTTCATAACCCTTTTTACAGTGAAACCAGACCAACAGGAACAGGTGTGTTGTTGGCCAACACTCTCAAATTTTTACAGGCTGAATAAAGTTATCTGACAGAGCTTAACGACCGTCATGTATCGATAACAACCGGGACCGACGGCTTAATATGCCATCCGAAGCAAGGAGGACCTCGATATAGAATATGCCACTAAATGGCGACCAATCTAATACGGGTCGAGTCTCGCCATCGCTTGAAACACGCAGTCGCTACGGATACATGCTATCGAGCCAATTAACTACAGAATAGTATTTGAGATCTGTCTGATTCACCTGAAAGTGCATTTTAAATCCAAGCTAAATACTCATTGATTCAAAGACCTACGCATTTGCCTGTTTATTCCATGGACAGGAAGGCAATCACGATAAATGTAAATGACGTTAACGTATTTACCAAAACCAAACTACGAGCCCTATTTTTGTATGTATAACTCATTTGTCGAATGAAAATCATTCGATAACGAACAATAATAACTCGATATCGAACAATAATCATTCGATTACGAACAATAATCATTCGATTACGAACGATAATCATTCGATTACGAACAATAATCATTCTATTACGAACAATAATCATTCGTTAACGAACAATAATCTTTCGATAACGAACAATAATCATTCGTTTACGAACAATAATCATTCGTTAACGAACAATAATCTTTCGATAACGAACAATAATCATTCGTTTACGAACAATAATCATTCGATTACGTACAATAATCATTCTATTACGAACAATAATCATTCGTTAACGAACCATCATCTTTCGATAACGAACAATAATCATTCGTTTACGAACAATAATCATTCATTAACAAACAATAATCATTCGTCAAATAACATTAATCATTCGTTAACGAACAATAATCACTCGATAACGAACAATCCTCAACCGCGATGGCTATTTTTGAGTACCAAGGATCCGGTGAGAGGGCGGGCTGACAAGGGATTCGGGACGGTGCACCCTGGGTGACAGTTAATAACTCACTGGTAGCCGGGGTCTTGTTGACTGTCGGCCAATTTCTGCCAACAGCCCACTCCACCGCCGTCTATGATGAGACGGCGAATGGATGTGGGTCTGGGGGACGGGCGTGGTCCATTTATGGCCACTGCCCGATTTGGGGGGGTGGCCGAAAGGCCAACAGAGGGGGCCGAAAGGCCATGGCTGGAGGGCGTCGTGGTAGAATGCTAAAGCGACCCTTTGCTTGCTATGGCGCCCTCAACAGCCGGTGCGGAAACGCCGGAGGGGTTTTAGTAGGTAGTCCAGGCACTCTGCCTGGGAGTCCCACGCTCAGTGCGTAAATGCATTTCCCCTAAAAAAAAAAAGGTAGGTGGTTCTATGGTGACATTTTCGTAACAACAAATTGGAAAGCATTAAAAAAATCTCAATTTCTGAAAAATGTCAAAACAATAAAGCTGAAATTAATAAATAATTGCAATAAAACAACGAAAGATTAGAAATGGCTATCCGACACGTGTAACCTCAGTTTCCCCCGGAACACCCCGAACGTTTTGAAGAAAATGCTGCAGTGGAGTTTGTGGCGCCGCTTCTTCTCCACTTGCGCTTTGGAAGTGGTGGTAAACTTAAGTAAATTGACGTCATTAAGTGATATTTATATCCTAAATAGAAAATCAACGATTTCATTTAATTTCAACAACAGGAGCCCTATTTTAGAAATTCATTATATCGAATGGAAATCGTTCGACCGATCGATTATGACGAATGAAAATTATTCAATCACCGATTTTGCCTTATTTTTTTAATTTGACACAAAACCAGTAAGTCATAAATTTCAAAAATAGGGTTCATACTTGGCACCCTTTCTGTAGATTTCTTAATTTATGCTGTAAAATAAGTATCTATCTATGGCCAAATTAAATGAAAGAGCGCTGTACCGATATTTTTGATTTCATTTGTCTGTGTTTCTTTGTTTTAGAAATTATATTTACATTTTATTTTCTGTCTTTTGTGATGTAGGGAGGTAGTAAAAATATCATTTTGTGTACAAAAAAGTTGTGAAATTAAATTTTATTGGTTGTTGTCTTGTTTCTATCTGGATATATTTTAGAGTTCAATACACAAATAAAAATAACTGGAATGCTATACTATAAAGTTTAGTGTGACTCATTCTCATCATCATTATCATCATTTCGTGTAGGTTATATTGTCTATTGACCATGCACACCCTGGTGTCAGAGCTGTTCGGAATCGCCTATCGGCCTCTAACATGGTTCCTTAATCGACTACAAAATGGCAGCTAGGACCAACGGTACGTGCCTTCCGAAGCACGGAATCATCTTTATTATCAGACAATCAGGTGATTCAAGCCTGCAAAGGTCCTAACCAAACTGGAAACAACTAAACAAAGTATGCTTCTGGTGGGAATCGAACCAACCGCCCCCGGGTCGAAGGCGAACGCCTTAACCACTGGACCACGGAGGCAGTTAAATACTCACGCTAAATCGGCTATTTTTGAATAATGTTACCGAGAATAGGATGATGTTTGTTAACCCTATGTTCAAACATATGACGTAGTGAACCCCATTCAAGTTTGAATGTATGTCGAATAAAAATCGGTCGATATCGAACAAAATTATTCGACTCGCCCATTTTGCGTGACTTACGCTTTTCAAAAATAGCACTCCTGGTGAGCAGAAATCATTCGAATTAACAGTTTTGAGTAAGTAAGTTACACTTCTTCTTTTCGTCTCCCTATCTATACCTACTGAATGAAAATAGCATTTTGGAGCGAGCCTAAGAGCGTATTTTAGAAATTTTAAAAGTCACTGTTAATTTCGACTACTTATTTGATATTATATACAATTATTTCCTTAATCACTAAGATATTTTAATAATATTCAAGTATACCAAGAATGATACAAGAAAAATTTATTATGTAGGTAACTACCTACTCGTAATGGAAACATTATTTTCTTAAAAATTAAATAGAATTGCATTGTAAGAAACAGCGATCGTCTGTTTTCGACGTTCACTTTGTCCATGTTGATCAAAGGACATAAACTTACTAAAATACAAAGGGATTTAAAGATAAAAGATAAACAAGGTAGTATGATTTCTTAAAATATAGACAGGCTACGCAATTTGATTTCGTCAATAATAGCTTAGGCAGATTTCAGGTTAAGTAGGCATCATTTTTTTTATAATTGAGTACCTACTTGTTGCTCGCAATTTTGTTCGCGCCATTTTTAGGAAGGATATTTTTTTCAGTGGACAGGAATGTATTGTGGTCTACACTGTCTTTGTATGGGGTGAACAGCGAACTGATACAGGCGATGAAATCTCTTTACAAGGATTCCAGCGCCTGTGTCCGAATAAATGGGAGCTATACAGACTGGTTTGAGATCGAAAAAGGTGTTAGACAGGGATTTGTGGCGTCACCATAGTTGTTTAACCTGTTTATGGACATCTGTCTGAAAGATCTGAAAGATTCAGATTGGGGTTTAAAAATGAACGAGTTAAACGTAAGTTGCCTTCTTTATGCGGATGATCAATTAATACTTGCGCAGTCGGAGGAAGAATTGCAAAAGATGATAACGATTATGAATGATGCTCTTGTGGGTAAAGGTATGAAAATAAAAGTAAGTAAAACGAAAGTAATGTTTGAAAGAGATGAAAGTAGAGCAGTTTGCAATGTAAGTTTAAATGGAAAGAGTGTTGAACAAGTGAATGAATTTATGTATTTTGGTTGTGTGTTTATGAGAAATGAAGGTGATATTGAAAAAAAGAGTGGCTGCGGGTAATCAGGTAAATGGGGCATTGCATTCCTTTATGAGCAGTAGAGTTGTTTCTAAAAATGCACGTCTGGCTGTTCATAGAGCAGTGTTAATGCCAACTTTTAAGTAAGGTAGTGAAAGTTGGGTCTGGCAAACAAATAATGAAAGCAGAGTCAATGTAGTTGAAATGAGAGCTTTACGGAGTATGTGTGGTGTACGTCTGAGCGATAAAATTAGAAATAGTGAGATAAGGAAAAGGTGTGGGGTGAATGAGGATGTAGTGACAAAAATAGAAAAAGGGATAATAAGATGGTTTGGGCATGTAGGAAGGATGGATGAAAGGAGACTTACGAAAGGTATTTACAAATCAAAGGTGACAGGAAAAGTCGGTAAGGGCCGGCCTCGGAGAAAATACTGCGACCAAATCGAAGACATATTAAAAAAGGGAGATGTCAGGAGTACCCGTAATAGACGAGGGTGTATGACGAGAGTGATGAGCGTAGAAGAAGCGAGGGAAATCTGTAAGGATCGTAGCAAATGGAAATCCGTAGTCTCTGCCTACCCTTACGGGAAAAAGGTGTGATGGTATGTATGTATATTTTTTTCAGAATCGCCTTTCGGTCTCTAACGTATTTTCTTTTAACGACCACGAAATGGCAGCCGGGCCCAACTGCTTCATCATTATTATCAGACAATCAGGTTCAAGCCTGTAATGTCGTAACAAAACTGGAAACAACTTTAACAAAGTGTCCCGTGAGAATCGAACTCACGACCTCCGGGTCATTAACTACTGGATCACTGAGTTCTTAGAATACATCACCCCCATTCTACCGTTGAATGTTGACAGAATTAATCACGAATTAATATATAAAAATCAGTTGGTAAACTTTTTATAATTTAACCCCTTTTTGAAAAATAACATTTTTTGACAAGCCAGAACCAGCCACTTAAAAATAGAATAGGGATAATAATAATTCTGGAGCTCAAATTTGAAATGACATATACCTATCAACACCTATGAACAAACGAATATTAAACTAAAACATAAAATTACAGGATTAAGCGCATAAATAACCTTCATACTTCCGACGTTTCAACAGTGTTACAACGACCGTGGTACAACGACCGTGGTCATGGTCACGGAACGACTAGCTCGGCATTTCTACAGTTCCATACTTCCAGCGGAATCGTCGTCCACGTGACGACGGAGAAATCAAAATATGCCGATATTTTGATTTCTCCGTACCGTCACTAAAAACACTAACAGTGTCCATATTAATATAATAATAATAATATATAAATTAATATCTTTATTTCAGGTAAAACCCATACAGAATTGTATTTATAAAGTATAAATTATTAATTAAAATAAAATAAATCTAAATAAAATTATTAAGTACGTATTGCAACCGATGCGTCCGAATTCTGGTAGGATCCAGATTCCACAGATTAGGATGGAGCGAAAAAACTTTTTTTTTATTTATTTTTTCTGTATTGCCAGTCAATGTTAAAACCTATAGTTATAAGATGTTTTATGTAAAATTTCAGCTTTCTGAATTAATATTTTGAGGTAGCACACTAGACTTGAATTTAAAAAAGAATATGGGTTTTTGCATCTTAAGCTGATTTTTCACAATGTTAATACCTTATATTACTCTTACTCCAATCAGTCATTATTAAAAAAAATTAAATAACCGTATAAGTATTCATTAGTTTTAAAGTTCGATTTAACTATTTGTTTCATTCATTCATTCGACATCAGAAGTTGCAGCATTTTCTTCACATTTTTCCTAACTGTTCAGTTATGAAATCCTGATATTTTGGTTTCGAAACCTCAAATTTTCTGCTCAGCTTTTACACTAGTGCGAATAATATCATCTTTAGAATTGGATTTGCAATCAGTTAACAAAGCTTTTGGTATAAGTTTGACGCACCTTTCCACTTTCAAAGAGTGGCAATGGATGTTCCTTTTTTGCAAACAAAATTCTTCCTGGAAAAACTTATTTACTATTACTTATTTTTAGTGTGGCTTCATTTCAATAATAGTGGAGGTTTTATTAATCTGTAGTATACTTAAATCCCACGAAAACAGTAGTTTCTTCCGAGAAGAAAAGTACCTTAAGTTCTTTTAGGTTCATTAAATTAAACTATTTTAATACGGTTTTATCGCGTTTATTACTTATTTATTTACACCTGACGTTTCAAACACTTTACAGCGTTCATGGTCGCAAGCAGACTAAGTTAACATTTGTCTTTGATGTCATAAGATTACAAACTACCGCTTGAAATTTTTATTGGGAACTATTCCGATTCACGCAGTATAGGCTCACGGTATCTAAGGGTCTTGCAGTCTGCTTCCGAGTTTGCGATTTTATTAAGTTAATGACTGGGTTCCAAGCTGGTGGTACCTGCCATCCATCCTCTCTATTGAAATTAGGATGTTTTTTAATTTCAATAGCTTCACGTAACATCCTTGGAATAAATCTGTTTTCCTTTGCAAGGACTTGAGGATTCTTTTTGAATAGGTAGCTTGATTTAGTAATAGATAAAGCGTGTATCAAACATACAAGATCAAAAAATTTCGATTTTACTTAGGATGACATCCTTCTAGAGATCTAGTCTATCTTATAAATTATCTCATTTAATTCAATCTGTTTTTGTAAAATGTTAAATAAATACATACTCGTACTTTTCGAGATTAGTTGCAATCATATCGGATTAATATTTCATTATCTGTGTTTTCCATTATGTAGTTTTGGCATAACGTTTATTGTTTACAAGTAGGACTTAATCACATCACAACACATCTGTAGCACATTATCTTTAAGTTTTAATGGATGTTGAAACAGAAATCAACTGAAATATTTCTGTATTTTAGTCAGTATAAAGAACTAACTTCAGTGATGGTTTTTAAAGATTTTCTTTGTAATTTCCGCTTACTGACTGATAAATCAATTTATTTGGGAAAACTATATAACTATTGTTACGTAATAAAATACTCTAAAGAACATTAAAACAGTGTGTTTAGCACAAAAGTTCCAACATAACTTCAAATAACGGATAGAATCGACTTTTCTAAAAGATAACTTTTTTAAAACTTCCTTCAAGATGCGCCACCACTTTTATCTTCAAGCCGTAGAGCCTTGATTTATATGACTAAAATAGGTAAGCATTTTAATATAGGGTCATCATCAATACAAGAGTTTTCAAAAGGAGAAACAATATTTTTTGCCATGATCTCACATCTCATATGATAATTTAAGTCCATCTTCCCAGTTAAAGTTATTAGGATATTTTCTTAATTCAATAAATCGCTTCGCGAACGAGTCTCGGGAAATAATGGTGCTCTTTTGAAGTATGAAGGTGTTTTACGCGCTTAATCCTGTAATTTTATGTTTTAAATATGCAGTGCTTTAGTTTAAAAGATAATCGTCCAGCCGATTTTGCGTGAGTCACACTTTTCAAAAATAGCACTATTATTTTTAGGGCTTTTTGGTAGGTTATTATAAATTCTTATTGTCATAGCATAATACAGTAGGCATAAGTATGTAATATATTCAGTCGTAATTTTAAGGAAGTTAATATTACAAGCATTTCCATCTAGTATCTCCAGTAGGCTAATACTCCACCATGGTTTAGCAAACGCACACGCTAATTTGAATTATCGTACATGACCATGAACATTATTTCCATGATTACTTAGCCGTAATGCAAGCAATTGATGACAATCAATGACAATAAAAATGACAATAAACCATGAAAGTCCAAAACGTTGAATAAAACCGTTCTGTGTTCGAAAACAAAAATTACAAATGTCAATGTCAGACGTCAACGTCATTTTTTACAAATCGATGTTGTCACTGACTGATGACAGCAGATGGTTTTGTTTATTAACTTGGAGTGAAAATTTTTGATTTTCCGCAACTCATTTTGCAATTAGAATTCGTGAACTTGAATATCTCCAGCTATGGGGGAAAATCTCCAACACGAGGATCTCCTGATCAAATTGCGTGCAAAGTTGAACGAAGAAAAAGTGAAATTGTGGGAACCACCATACGTACTGCAGGACGATGATTTGTCACAAAATCTTCAGGTAAAATTTCTCCTTTGTTTTGAAAAAGAAATGCTCTTTTGTTGTCTTTGTTTATCAAAATACGTGTAGTCAAGAAAGACTGGTTTTCAAATTTTAAATATCTTTCCCATTACCAATACCAGTACATACAGTAAATACATTTCTCAGTACCATTTAGATTACCAATAGGAATAAATATTGAAAAAGAAAACTAAGACTAATTTAATAGAAGGTGGGATCGTGGTGAATTGTTGGACATTTTAACATAAAAAAACAAGGCCCCAGTTGTCTAGCTTACGATGATACCTATAATTTGGAATGAGTTAATTTAGCAATTGCTGGTAAACCAAATTAATTATGAATATAATAAAGGGTTATATTCTTCTTCAGGATCTTGCCAAAAAATATTCATCAGAGCTGGGGGTTGAACAAGCCACTATCCTCGCAGCCTTACATGAATTACAAGTCCACTCTATAGATCGCTCAAAAGCCAATGCCGAGTTCAAAGAGACTGGGTTTGCGACATTTAGGATCAAGGCTACGGTCACCGAAGAGAAGCCCAAAATAATGAAAGTTCAGAAGAAACTTGATGTGATGGGCAGTGATTTGATAACATCAGTTGCTCAGGAGATGGGGGTCGAAGAGAGTCGGTAAGTGATATTAATGTTATCAAAGATAGTTAAACATACATACAAGATAGTTAATGTCGGTCTGGTTTCCCTGTAAAAGGGATTGCAGAGGTCAGAAGGCAGTCATTTCATTGTACCAAAATTCCATTGTGACAAAATATCCATTGTACCAAATCTAGGATATGACTTACAGCGTACCATAGGCTCCGAAGCGTAAGCTGATGACACAACTAGCAATACATGCTAGGATTAAGGAGACTAATAGGAGAGAGACAATACCAACTGGATAGGGGAAAAATAGGAATCTCCCAACAACAACAAACATTTCAATCTTTTTATGTACTGTGTTTTTGTACTACAATTAAGAATTTTACATACATAGGTATATAAATATTCTCATTTATTTTCACAGAATTAAGCTAATTTTCAATGGAAAAGTCATCAAACCCACTACCAGCTTGGATGATCAGGGGATCAAAAACGGCGCGCAGATTATGGCACTTGTTATGGCCAGTGAGTTTAATATTGAATTAAAATATTTGGTGGATTACATGTTCAAGTCATCCTATTACATCCATTAGGGTCAGTTTTCTGCCTTTTTGACTTGTTTTCTAAAACAAACACCATATTAACATATGGTGATGCTAATGCATACTTATAGTGGTCAATAAATTGGAGGTATACATAGCTTGGAAAGTCATATGTGGTTTGCGATCTTCAGCAGTGTCGGACTGATAATCATCATTTCGTTTAGTTTGTCAATCGACTATGTAAACCCTAATTGTGCGGAAACGCCTCTCAGCAACCGAAACTAACAGTTTAACATGCATTCCGAAGCACAGAATCATCTTTATTTTCCGACAATCAGGTGACTCAAGCCTGCAATGTCCTAACCAAACTTGCCCTAAACCACTGGACCACAGAGGCAGTGTAATGGGAAAGTGGGACTGAAGAAGAATACATTAACGTGCCTCCTGAAGCACAGAATCAAATTTCAAATCAGCAATGTCCTAACCAACTGAAAACAACCAAATATGGCCTTCTTTGTGTGGGTATTGAAACCACTTTAGACTTTTCAACCCTGTATGTTTACAAAAGAATAAATTACTGCTAAATCTGTAAAAAAGATTATGGACGTCAGATGGCATTAGTACAGCATACCCTGGCCTCCAAAGTGTGAGGGAGAGTATAGTTTTAAAATAAAATAAAATTTCTGATATTTTCTCAGAAACACCAGATGAGGTCAAAAAAGAAGATAATTTGTACATGGAGATGAAATCAACCAGAGATGATGCAAATCTATTATCGCAGTATGCTGACGAAGAGTATATGAAGGTATGTTTTAGATAGGAAGTATATACATACATTATACAACACAATATGAACATAAGAAAACAAAAGAAATTGTTAGTTATTGGCACAAAAACTAATTCAGCATTTTTATCAATAATGTTACCTGCAAGAATTTTTGCATATTTAATTTTTATGAGCCTACGTCGATCGCAATTGAAACGCTTAAATGCTTTCTTATATCAATCACGGGCGTAGCGAGTGATTGTAAAAAAATACTGTGCTTGATGAGTGATTTATTGTTACTACTCACAGCAACGAATAATTTTTTTTATTAAATCTTTTATCGGTCTTTTAGTTAATATACCAATCAAGGAAGACGGTAGGCTTAAATTTAATCACAAGCATAACGAGTAATTCCAAAATACACTATGGGAAATGAGGGATTTATTGTCATGATTTTCAGCTACGTGATAGCTTTCTCAATAAAGATCTATTCTATTCTAAAGTAACTATTCTACTTATCAAACGTAGTATGTAATGCCATCAGTAAGAAGAGATACATACCTACGCTTTTTACGTAAAGTTAGAAGACCAATCGGGGAAGACGGTAGAAGTTAATACCAACTCTCGTCGAGCCTTGCTTATAAAACTGATTTGCTGTAACATAATAATTCCAACATAAGAGTACTGTGCGAAAAGATTAATTTATAGTAACTATTTGCAGCTTAAAGAAACTTTTTACATAATTACATGATATTTTTTTTTCTTTTATTTCAACTCCACAATACGCACGCCAAGTACGCAATAAATTAACAATAAACAACAATAAAATAAAGTCAATCACACAAGGCTTGTGGGGAGCCCTGGAGACTCAAACTAGGCCGAAGGTGCTTCTTGGTGGAAAAATGTTTCTATAGTCTGGAGGAATGTATTGGTTCTCAAAGTTGAAATATACTCGCAACTTATTTTTGAATAGATAGATATTAGTATTGACATTAAATGTGAAATCAAATTCTTATTATTATTATTTTAATTGTATTTTCAGTATTTTATATTGTTTTATGAATAAATGAACTATAAACTATGAAGCCTATATCGTGAGCCACTATGGTATACATATAAGTTACAATATCATGAGTTTTATACACTCTCTTATATCAATCACGGGCGAAGCGAGTGATTGTAAAGTGCATAATGAGTGATTTATTGTAACTTCTCGCAGCAGCAAATTACTTTGCTTAAATATTAAATCTAAGGTCGGTCTTTCAGTTAGAAGACCAATCAGGGAAGACGGTAGAAGTGGATCCCAATTCCCGTCGAGCATTGCTGGTGGGACTAACTTTGCATGAACGAGGTCGGGCGGCGGCGAGGCAGAAAGATTATCCACTTGCTTTAGTTTTATTGTTGGAAGCTGATAGACAACTTAAGTAAGTTTTAACTCTTAATTAGCATTTTGAATTTTGGCCGAGAAAAGCATGATCTCGCGTTATGGCATAACATGATGGACACCAGTACGTCAACCATAAGATTTTATAGACGCAGACACTAGCGACTGTGTTGACACAATTTAGTATGATAAACAAAGCTATACAGCGCCTCTGGCGGATAGTGAGGTAACTAAGAAATTCCATATTAAATGTTAACGCGGTTGCTAGCGTCAATAAATTCTCGTGATAGAGTGCTATTTTTGAAAAGTGTGACTCGTAAAGTCGGCTAGTTTGATTTTAGTTCGATATGGAATAAATTTCGTTCGAGATCGAATGAATGATTTTTGTGTGTGCTTGGGTGAACACGGTATATAGTTCTGAGACCTCAGTTGTTATTTGGTCACTTAGTTAACCGAGAGAAATAACTCCCTCTCACTTGCACAATATGATGTTCGTACAATGGGACGGAACGACTTCCATCACTACAATTAGACTCGTTTCTATATTGACACGTCTTATAAAAACGTCGATGTATGAAGGTTGATCTCTTAATCATTTCTCCAGCGAATGCAGTTCAAATATTCTAAAATCAGTTGACAACTGGGCAGTTCTTCAACTGGACATAGCTTGGTGCTACCTCTGCTTGCAAAACCTGTCTTCTGCGACCGATGCCGCAGCAAGATTATCCAGGGCTGAAGAGTCTTTGAAGAGTTTGTATGGGGAGCATCATCAGAGAATGGCAGAGTTGAGAGGAACTATAGGTAAGAAACTTGACCTTTACTTTTCAGTGATTTTCCAGCAAAATCCTAGGTTTCTTCTTTCGCAAACCCTTCTTCCTGCGACCGATCCTGCAGCAAGATTATCCAGGAATAAGAAGTTTGTATGGGGAGCATCAGAGAATGGCAGAACTGAGAGGAACTATACGTAAGACCTTTTGTTTTCAGTTTTTCTCTTAGGTTTTTGATCAATATTTGGCATCTGCTTTCAAAATATGTCTCCTGCGACCGATGCTGCAGCGAGATTATCTAGGGCCGAGGAGTCGTTGAGGAGTTTTTTATGGGGAGCATCATCAGATAACGGTAGAAATGAGAGGTACTATTGGTAAGACCTTTAGTTTTCAGTGTTTTTCTAGCAAAGTCCTTAGGTTTTAGATTGAAATGTGGTATCTTACAAAGCCTGCCTTCTGGTAACGATGCTTCAGCAAGACTGTCAAGAGCTAAGGAATTTGTATGGGGAGCATCATCAGAGAATTGCGAAATTGAGAATTGAATAGGTAAGACCTTTAGTTTTCAGTGTTTTTCTAATGAAGTCCTTAGGTTTTAGATAGATATGTGACATCTTACAAAAACTGTCTTATGCGGCCGATGATAGTAAGGAATCTCTGAGAAATTTGTATGGGCAACATCATCAGAGAATGGCAGAATTGGGAGGAACTGTTAGACTTTAGACTTTTAAGGTTTCAATCTTGTTCGGGTAATATCTTTAATATTGGATCGTCTTGTCATAAAACTTGTCATAAGAAACTACAGCTTTCAGATAATCATGGCACAAAGTCATTCATTCATTCATATCGATTGGATTGCATAGTCAATCGAATCATTCTCTGACGTGGTTCCTTTACAATGACCAATTGGCAGCCGGGACAAACGGCTTAACGTGCTTTCTGAAACATGAAATCATCATTATCAGGCAAACAGGCGATTCAAGCCTGCAATGTCCTAACCAAACAGAAAACTAAACAAATTATGCTTCCCGTGGGATTCACGACCTCTGGGTCTAAGGCAAACAAATTAACCACTGGTCCACGGAGGCACTTCATTTGATATGAATGAATACATGACAACGTTAATTTGAAAAAACCCGACTGATTTTCTGTGTAATTAGAAAATGAAAAAAATCGGCCATTTTGTTTTAATTTTGATTTCTTTTTATTTTGATATACCCAATGTCACTCACAGTAAATACGAATCTAACGACACCTCTCAAGCTAAAATCCATCTAGCCGTTCAGGCTGCAGAGCGTGCCAAACAATTATACATACCTACATGCATACATACTGTCGAAATAACCCTTCTTCTGGCGCAGTCGGGTAATAAAAAGCTTATTTATCATTTTAACAGCTACAGAGCGTGTTCTTCTAATGCGTTTATACCTGCTGCAAGGCATCGTTGCTTACCATCAGAACAAGCGAACCGAAGCTAGGGGTTTACTGGATAAAGCTGAGTCGGAGCTAAATTTTCTTAGGGTAAGTCATAAACTCATACATTTTGTTTTTATGATGTACTTTTTAATCAATTAAATTTTAAGGCCAATTGACAAAATTTCGTGTATTTCTGCTCACTAGAACTTTGACCTAAATTTATGTTTAACTTTAAAACATATTTTGTAGGTTTGTACGTTTGTATATATATAATACAAATCACTATAACCATTAAAAAACATATTAAGAAATGACCCGACCAGGAAAAAAAAATCCTGCATTGGCGTCGCTACTGATCGCCTTTAGGTGGCAACATGTTGTATGTATGATGTCAACAACGAAATTGGTAATGTCATACAATTGAGTAGGCAAACAGGCGTACGGCCATATACACATATACGTATATAAATGAAACAAACATTTGTGTTCATTACATTTTACACAACATCCACTCTTTTTGATAGATGACAATGAGATGACGAAATGTCACATGAATACCTAGTTGCCAGTAAAAGAATTTAGTTCCAATATGTTTCCGCAACACGGCGAAGGCTGCTATTTTCCTGGTCGGGTTATTTAAATGTTCCATACCTCTGTATATAAATTTGGGGGAAAAATATTTGTACGTAAAAATTTGTATTGTGAAGATCCCATCTTCATTTTTAAGAATAAGATATTCCTAATTATACAAATAAATCGTTTTAAAACACCTAGTAATATTGCAAATGTCAAATATGAATAGAATGTCAACAGCTTAGCTGTTCTCTGGATTCTTCGGTTCTGTCTTTGAGTCAAATACGCCGTTACCCCCATATATTGCCAATGGTGTTGCTGCTAGTGATAGTTGTTTGTCTGTTCTCATTCTATCCCATAAGGAGGTTTTAACTAAGTTAAAAGAATTAGACCCTAACAAGGGAGCCGGACCTGACGGTATCCCTCCTAGATTTCTGAGAGAGTGTGCCGATGAGTTGGCTTCTCCTTTGTTATTTATATTTAATTTATCTGTAAAAACAGGTGTTTTCCCGTCTTTGTGGAAGATTGCATACATAGTTCCGATTTTTAAGTCAGGGGACAGATGCAGCTGCGAAAGCTATAGGGGTGTGAGCATACTGTCGGCTGTGGCAAAGCTTTTTGAGTGCGTCACATATGTTCACTTTTATAATCATATTAAGCCTTTTCTATCAGAAAAACAGCACGGCTTCTTGAAAAATAAATCAACACTCACAAACTTACTTGAATTTAAAAACCACTTATGTGAGGCTTTTGCTGGGGGAGGGCAGGTTGACTGTGTTTATACAGACTTCAAAAAGGCTTTTGACAAGGTTAGCCATCCACTGCTTTGTTCAAAGCTTTGCTCTCGCTATGGCTTTCATGGCAATCTACTGAGATGGGTATGTTCTTACTTGGAAAGAAGATCTCAGCTGGTAACCTTGAAGGGACACACATCTTCTAGTGTTGAAGTGACATCAGGTGTACCACAAGGCTCTCATCTTGGTCCTTTGTTCTTTTTGGCCTTCATAGACGACCTTATAGACCGATTTAAGTGCCACTGTCTGCTTTATGCGGATGACCTCAAGTTATTTACGGTTGTACAGACACCTGCCGACTGTCATGCCCTTCAAAGTGACCTCGATTCATTATTGGCCTGGTGTCAGGATAACAAAATGCACTTAAATATTAAGAAATGCTCTATAATATCGTTCACAAAAAAGAAGAAGAACAAGATACTCTTCGATTATAGCATTGGATCTGAGAGTCTCAGCAGAGTAGCTGCGATGAAGGATTTGGGTGTTTTATTTGATGAGACTTTGTCTTTCAAAGATCACTTCGATTCTATTGTGTCCAAAGGGTTTAAAATGCTTGGTTTTATAACTAGGGGAACACTTCATTTCAGGAGACATTGCTCGTTCATATACCTTTACTTCAGCCTTGTTAGAAGCTGCTTGGAGTATTGCTCAATAATCTGGTCCCCAAATTACCAAGTGCATTCAGCTAGGATCGAAAGTGTTCAAAGAAAATTTCTTAGAATATTGAGTTTCCGCACTCATCAAAAGCGTCAACTACCGTCATACGAAGATAGGCTTCTTCATTTTAATATCTCGTCTTTAGAATCTCGCCGAAAGCAACAGGACCTCATAAATTTACATAAAATTATACACTGTAAGATTGATTCGGCATATTTATTGTCACTACTTAGATTTAACACGAGGCATGCCCCTCGCAGGCGATGTAGGGTCTTTGTATTAGCAATCTACCAGAATAACACCTCATACTATAACCCGATCGTTCGCATGTGCCGTTTGTATAATGAACTTGAAACTGCAAACGAACCAATAGATGTCTTTGCCGTGAATAGTACTAACACTTTTAAGAACCAAATCAAGCGTATCCTCCACTGATTACCCATCTTAAATTGAATTTATTGAGTTATATTCAGAACTGTAGCAATGTAAACTGTTATGTTATTTCGTAATTGGGTAAATTTCACAAGTAAATAATCACTTTATGATACTTATGTATATATATATATGTGTGTGTGTATATATGTGTGTTGTTATGTGTGCTCTTTCTTCACTAAATGTTAAATGCTGCTAATCCAGTGTCAAACGATGTTTAAAACAGTTGTAATGTTGTGTATACACGTTTTTGGGTCAAAATCTGGCTTAAAATTTTAGTCATGTAACTTTTATACATATGTACACTGATTGTGACCTGTTGTGTATTCCATAAATAAATAAATAAATAAAAAAGCTTAGTATTGGATTTTAAAAAATATTGTCATGTGAAGAAAAAAAAAAAAGTTGTTTTTACGCGTGATGAAACTTTGTTAATGTAATTTTTTTTAAAGTATATATGTTTCTAAATGTTTTCTTAATATTTTAAGCGTCTACCTGTCGCCTTTATCAATATTGAGCACAAAAGTCACTGTACACTACTATACGCGGCTGTAAGTGTAATTAGGTGTTCTCAAGGTCCATTCTCACCGCCAGGTGGACGACACAGCAGTATCGGTCCTAATGGAACTGGGATGGTCTCGCGCGGCCGCCAGATGTGGCTTGCGAGCGGCTCGCGGAGATGTCGATCGAGCGCATCACTACTTGGCCGATAGACAGGCTCAGAGGGAACGCGCTAGAGACGCTCATAGGAAACTGCGGTGAGCATTACTACCTTTTTGCTATAGTGGCTAAGGTAAAGGAATATACTATATGCAATTATTGCATCTTGGCCACAGAAATATTGATAGTACTAACGTACAGCACGGACACTCACATCCTCCCATCGAAACAAATACCGCACCGAGCCGCGCATATAGGGGTAAAATACATAGCTAAACAATAAAAGGACGACGCTTCTGCTTCCCGGCCGCTGCGACGAGTATAGTATTGCTGATTTTCTAAGAAGATTCGGATATTCTAAGTTCAAAGAGCCTACCAATAAAAGCTTATTCGTAAAACTGTCTAAATCGTAGTAAGTATTTTTGATAAAATTGATGTCGAGTCGAGTGTGCTGCGAGCATTACTACCTTTTTGCTACAGTGACTAAGGCTTAGATAAAGCAAAAGCCAAGTCATCGCTAAGTCCGCTAATGGAACTGGGTTGGTCTCGCGCTAAAACGCGCATTATTTTACAGTGGTTAAAGGTCTAGAAGTCTATTAGTAAGTATCCTAGGGTTGACAACGCGCTCGCTAGTCTTCTAAAAGGCCGCGGTAACCGCTTTCCATTAGACTTTGAATAAAGCACATCACTATTTGGCCGATAGACAGGCTCAGAGAGAACGGGCGAAAGAAGCTCATAGGAAACTGCGGTGCCACCTTTGTCATCCTTGCATTGTTTTGCTCTCGATTTTTACTCTAAATATGCGCGGCTCGGTGCGGTATCTGTTTCGGGTGGGAGGGTGTGAGTGCCCATACTGTACGTACTAACGTATAGTACTAACTATTAATAATCCTGCTTACTTACTTACTTACTTAATCTCAAGTGGGATAGTGGGCAATCGTTGAAAACTTGCGAAACTACTTCTTTGCGTTTTGTGCCCTTTTCTGTGCCCATATATCTGGATAGATACTTAAACTGTTTATTTGTTGCCACAATAACACATGTGAAAATGAAAGGAATCAACACAGAATATTAAAAAAAAGAAGAACAAAAACAGTACAAACATAAAAAATGATATAAATACATGTGTGCGTTGCAGCAATGCAAAAGGGTCATAGCTTAGCGGTCATATTGTTCGAAGAACAATACACTGATTTTTAGCTATAACCTAGGTGTGCACGAGTGTTAAGAAAAAAAAAATATAATGTTTTCTTATGTTTTCGCGATTGTTATTCATTAAATTAAACTATTTTAATACGGTTTTATCGCGTTTATTACTTATTTATTTACACCTGACGTTTCAAACACTTTACAGCGTTCATGGTCGCAGGCAGACTAAGTTAACATTTGTCTTTGATGTCATAAGATTACAAAACTACCGCCTGAAATTTTTATTGGGAACTATTCCGATTCACGCAGTATTGGCTCACAGTATCTAAGGGTCTTGCAGTCTGCTTCCGAGTTTGCGATTTTATTAAGTTAATGACTGGGTCCCAAGCTGGCGGTACCTGCCATCCATCCTCTCTATTGAAATTAGGATGTTTTTTAATTTCAATAGCTTCACGTAACATCCTTGGAATGAATCTGTTTTCCTTTGCAAGGACTTGAGGATTATCAAAACGCATATAGTGGTTGGGTTTGTCTAGAGCATGTTCACAGACTGCAGACTTGGTTGAGCGTCTATTTTTCATGTCAGCAATATGTTCTTTTATACGAATATTAATGCTTCTCTTTGTTTGCCCAATGTATGATAAACCACAGTCACAGTCAATTTTATAAACTCCAGCATCTTGCAATGGGATATTGGATTTTACAGGTCTTAAAAATTGGTTTATTTTCTTGAACGCTGTAAAGTGTTTGAAACGTCAGGTGTAAATAAATAAGTAATAAACGCGATAAAACCGTATTAAAATAGTTTAATTTAATGAATAACAATCGCGAAAACATAAGAAAACATTATGTTACGGTATACGGGCCGGAAACCTCAAACAAAATACGTCGGTTGGAGTGTCTCAAGAAAAAGCGCGCACGGCTTTTAACATCATTAAATTTTCTAAAGAGGTGTCGAGACAACAACATCATCCCAGTTTGTGTTCGTTTATCACCTAAGAAGGACATACGGGGAAGCGCGGACATCCTCCGACAAGCAAGTATAAGTTTACTTAAACGATCAATCCGCCAAAATAGACTCGATGCAGTAGAAGTTTCAAAAAACATTGAGAATTTGTCTAGAGCTTCAATCAAAATTAACATCTCAAGACTTTGAAAAATGTAAAAACATAACAGATAAACAGGCTATTCATACTTACGAAGAATGCAAAAAACGTCAAATTTCAAAGTATGAAAAATTAACAGCAAATCAAAACGTCAATGTCATCCGGGATAATAACTCAGAAACGTCAAAGTCAATTAAATCGGTTGTCAATTTAGCAAAACAAACACCGATAGACCAACAAGCGATTGATGCTCTTGAAAATGGATTAAATTATGCGGTTGCACCCAGGAGGATACCTTATGAACATATCATCTGTTCGGTAGAAAATGTCTTGGTAAAAAACCACTTAAATAAAGAAGATTTGGAAGCGATACGCCAAGATGTGTCATCAGTACTACGACATAGCAAGCCGCCAAAACCGAATCTTCCTCGTGAACAATATCTTGCACTCACCAACCTTCGCAAGAACCCAGACATTACTATTTTACGAGCTGACAAAGGAAATTCAACTGTTATAATGGACACCTCTGATTATAACACAATAATTCAACAACTGTTGTCGGATGAGAATACATATAAACAAGTAAAAAGTGATCTTACTAACAAGATCGTAACAAAAACCAAAGAATTAATATTAAAATACTCCGACACATTAAACTTAGACATCACGTCGCTAGTGCCTTCCTGTGTGAAACCACCAAAATTATATGGCCTTCCAAAAATACACAAAAAAGACCACCCATTAAGACCAATTGTAAGCCAAATAGATTCGCCAACTTATAAACTAGCACAACACCTGGTGAAGATATTAACACAACTTCGTGGTCATACTGATACTAATGTCAAGGACTCTTATCACTTTATCAGCTTAATTAAAGATCTACGATTAACTGATGAAGACACAATGGTCAGTTTTGATGTACAGTCATTATTTACCAGCCTACCTTTGCATGACTGTATTGATATTGTCAAGAGAAGGCTTGAGGACCACCATCTACCTCAAGAGTATGCAGAGTTACTTGAGCATTGCTTAACATCAGGCTATCTCTTCTGGGAAAACAAATTCTACATGCAAATTGACGGTGTAGCTATGGGGTCTCCAGTCTCTCCCATTGTTGCCGACATTTTCATGGAAGACCTTGAGGAGAAGGCTCTTTCAAGCACCCTGGCTATGCCGAAGATGTTCAAACGGTACGTAGATGATACTTTTGTTGTACTCCCCAAAACTCAAGTCTCTGTTTTGTTAGATCATTTAAATTCCATTAATAGTAAAATTAAATTCACTATGGAACCTGAGATCAATAATTCATTAGCCTTTCTTGATGTTTTAATAACTAGAAATCTTGACAATAGTATCAGTCACACTGTGTACAGAAAGCCCACCCACACAGACAAATATCTCAACGGTAAATCTCACCATCATCCATGTCAGTTAGCTACCGTAGGCAAATCTTTGTTACAGAGAGCACACGGCATCTGTGACACCCACCATCTTAAGGAGGAGCTTCAACGAGTCAAGTCTGTCTTAAGAAGCAACAATCTCAGCCTCCCACACATATGTCACAGAAGTCGACCCAAGCCACACACAGTTGATCGTTTTCCTGCCATCTTACCATACATAAAGGGAGTCACGGACAAGATTGGTAACATACTTAGGCGAGCTTCAATCAAGACCTATTACAAGCCGCATAAGAAAATAAACCAATTTTTAAGACCTGTAAAATCCAATATCCCATTGCAAGATGCTGGAGTTTATAAAATTGACTGTGACTGTGGTTTATCATACATTGGGCAAACAAAGAGAAGCATTAATACTCGTATAAAAGAACATATTGCTGACATGAAAAATAGACGCTCAACCAAGTCTGCAGTCTGTGAACATGCTCTAGACAAACCCAACCACTATATGCGTTTTGATAATCCTCAAGTCCTTGCAAAGGAAAACAGATTCATTCCAAGGATGTTACGTGAAGCTATTGAAATTAAAAAACATCCTAATTTCAATAGAGAGGATGGATGGCAGGTACCGCCAGCTTGGGACCCAGTCATTAACTTAATAAAATCGCAAACTCGGAAGCAGACTGCAAGACCCTTAGATACTGTGAGCCAATACTGCGTGAATCGGAATAGTTCCCAATAAAAATTTCAGGCGGTAGTTTTGTAATCTTATGACATCAAAGACAAATGTTAACTTAGTCTGCCTGCGACCATGAACGCTGTAAAGTGTTTGAAACGTCAGGTGTAAATAAATAAGTAATAAACGCGATAAAACCGTATTAAAATAGTTTAATTTAATGAAAAAAAAAATATGTAAGAAAAATATAAAAATAACTACTTTGTCTATGTTCTTTTGGTTGACTGGAAGAGATCCCTATTTCGCGATCCTGATCGAAGTGATCACCAATCAAATAACTTTTCAAACTTTTCATTTCATTAATTACCTAATCAAATAACTTTTGATTTTAGGAATTAGAATTTGTAATTTCTTACAGCCAACAACGCCGACTAGGCCTATGCGAAGACGGAACCCCAGTCAAAGAACAACTAGTTGAAGCTTTGGTAGGCATGGGATACGCGCGACGTATAGCGACTGCTGCGTTGCGGAACTCTAACAACCACGCTGCCGAGGCAGTAAGGCTTATACAGGAACAACCTGAGATGGTAAGTGACCTTAATCAATGTAAAAATGACTTACTAGTTTCAGATTAGGAAGATTTGTTTCAAAAAAGAAGATAAACGTGATTTATTTTCGTAACATAGATTTATCTAAAGCGTTTTATAGAATCAATCCAAATTTAACACAAATTATCGGTCACCTCTCTCAAAGATTTGGATCCTCTCTGTACACATAAGTGTCTAAACAAAATATGTTTTACATCAATAGGAATGAAACTACTTTTAGCATCAAAATATCTATAAACACCTCATAAAATCCCGGTGTACCTCAAGGGTTCATACTTAGACCAATGCTTTCTTTGATATTACAAAGATTATGAACGGAAAACGAAAAACGCTGGGATGATAATTATAATTAATATAGGATTGTTTTACAGCTGCAAGAATCAGATGAATCATCAGATGAGACCGGAACACCGAGCTCTGAGGACTCTCTCGTCGAAGTTGACAATAAACTCGTTACTGAAGTAAGATATTTTAATTATAAGTTCGGAATATATATTCACGAAATAGTTGCCAACTGTGGTCTGGGCCCTTACTATCACCTCTAATAGCAGGGCAGAAACGAGTGAGTAAACGAGATGTCGCCTTACAGCTTGTATTGCGCCATCTCGTTCACTCACTCGTTTCTGCCCTGCTATTAGAGTTGATAGTAAGGTTGATGTTTTCACATTATTTCATTATCATGCCATAGCATTACGTTGCCAGTCCTCCTTTCTTTATATATATATAAAATCTATTAAATCAAACTGTTTTAATACGGCTTTCTCAGATTTTTTTAGGCTGGTGGCCTAACTCCCAAGCCACTCGGAAGTTTTAATTTAACAATTTATTGTACGGTTTTTATGACGTTTATTACTTACTAGCTGTTTCCCGCAGCTCCGCCTGCGTCGAAAAGTAGCCTATGTTTGACCCCGGGTCTTCTATTCATACCAAATTTCATCAAAATCCGTTCAGCGGCCGTGAATGCGTAACAAACAGACAGGCATTTATAATACTTGTATGAAAGTATGGATTTATTTTACACCGAACGTTTCAAAAACTCCAGCGTTTATTTATTTATTTATTTAACACTTCTTTGCACACAGTAAAATAAAAAATAAGTATGTTACATAAAATGTGAACACAGTATGCATACAAAAGGCGGCCTTATCGCTCAAGCAATCTCTTCCAGGCAACCTTAGGGTAGTTTGAAATATAAAAGAAAGCGTTCGTGGTCGCCGGTGGTACGAACGAACATGAACATGATCATGAACACTGTAAAGTGTTTTGGTGTTAGGCGTAAAATCAGTAAGTAAAATATGCGAAAAAACCGTATTATAAATTGATAAGTTAAATATTTGAGCGGCTTAACGCTAGGCCTCAAATTTTTCTGAGAAAGTGCTAGAAAATTAATATTTCTGAATATTTTGTTACCAATTTTATGCAATAGTTGGAAGCGATGGGCTACGATCCGAAACAAGCTGAAACAGCGCTACGCGTCACTCGGAACTGTCTCCATGACGCTGTCGAGTTGCTTGTAAGCGGTGGAGGCCAGATTGACGAGAAAGGTATATTTTTCAAACGTTCTTCTTTTTCCGTCCATTATCCTTTTATTTGAATTTGGACCTCCTGGTAAATATTAAAAAGAAATGTAGCTATTTTATGTCCCACTGCTGGGCAAAAGCCTCCCCTTTTTTGTTTTACATATCTCTGTCCATTTATACGAGGGCGACACTGAAAGTCTTTAGAACTGACCACTTGTAAACAGTATAATATAAAAAAATAGTTTGAATTTTGAAAATGGAACTCTTTGCCAATATTATTGAGTATGTATTTTATTAATTTGCCATTTGTTTTACGATTTGGCGGCAAATTGAAAATTGTCTGTGTCACGTCAGCATGAATTTAACGCGAGAAAATTTTCGTGCAATGATTTTTTATGACTTTCGTTGTCATTTAAGTCAACAATAAAGTTATGATAGACTTCGATTGGCCTTTCACGATGAAGCACCATCTCGTGCCACTGTTTACAACTGGTTTAATGAGTTCAAACGTGGTCGCACTAATCTCACCGATGATCTGCGTGAGGGACGGCCTTCTACGGCGACGACTGAAGATAACATCAGTGTTGTGCGGCGTATGATAGAGACTGACAAAAGAGTGACCTATCAGCAGATTCGGGCAAGTTTAGGCATCGGTATGAGCCAAGTGCACAAAATCCTGCATGAACATTTAGCGGTCAGGAAGCTTTGTGCCCGGTGGATACCTCACGACACGATTTGACCGAGGCCCAAAAAATCCGTCGTGTTGATTGGTGCCGTGAAATGGTTCAAAGATTTAACGGAGGTGACTCAAATGCTGTGTTTGACACTTTACTTACGGGTGACGAAAGCTGGATTTACTGTTATGATCCCGAAACCAAAAGACAGTCTGCTCAGTGGGTGTTTCCTTCCGAGGAGTTGCCAACTAAAGTGAAGAGAGGTCGAAGCGTGGGAAACAAGATGGTGGCCTCGTTCTTCGGAAGGACCGGACATTACGCGACAATTGTTTTAGAGGATCGAAAAACAGTTACTGCAGAATGGTATACTAACAATTGTTTGCCACTTGTCTTGGAAAAAGTTCGGGAGAAACGACCTCGCAGTAGGATCCTCCTTCACCACGACAACGCCTCGTCGCACACCGCCAGGCGAACGATCGACTATTTGGCGACATCAAACGTGGAATTACTAGGTCACCCGCCATATAGCCCCGACCTCGCACCTTGCGATTTTTATTTATTCCCGAAAATAAAAGAAAAACTTCGAGGAAAACGTTTTATGGACGCCGAGGAAGCAGTGGCTGCGTTTCAAAACGCCGTCGAAGAGACCCCTAAAGACGAGTGGGCAAAGTGCTTTTCTCAGTGGTTTCATCGGATGCAGAGATGTATTGACGTGAAAGGACACTATTTTGGAAAGATATAATAAAAGGAATAACTTGCTAGTGTGCTCAGTTTTTGATTTTCTACGAACTTTCAGTTTGACCCTCGTACTAATATTATAAATACAAATGTCTGTCTGTTACGCTTTTAAACGCTGAATAAAATTTTGAAATAATGAAAATAATAGTGTATTTTTTTACATTTTCTTAACACATCTTTTTATGATAACGTGATAATAGCATTAAATTAATAATTTAAGAGAGTTAGGACATTTTGTAAGGAATAGTCCGTCTGGGGAAGTACCTCCACCCTACAGAAGACCGCAGCCAAATAACACTGTGACGCAGTATTGTGTTGTTGCTGGTGAGTAGGGTCACCAGGCTCCAGAGGGGACAGGTCGGCAACGCGCTCGTGACATCTCCGGTGTTGCAGGCGTTCATAGGCTACGGTAACCACTTACCATCAGGTGGGCCGTACGCCTGTTTACTTATTTAGTTGTATAAAAAAAAAGGCATAGTGCGCTTAGCATTTGAAAACTCATTCATAATGTTTTCTTATGTTTTCGCGATTGTTATTCATTAAATTAAACTATTTTAATACGGTTTTATCGCGTTTATTACTTATTTATTTACACCTGACGTTTCAAACACTTTACAGCGTTCATGGTCGCAGGCAGACTAAGTTAACATTTGTCTTTGATGTCATAAGATTACAAAACTACCGCCCGAAATTTTTATTGGGAACTATTCCGATTCACGCAGTGTTTGAAACGTCAGGTGTAAATAAATAAGTAATAAACGCGATAAAACCGTATTAAAATAGTTTAATTTAATGAACTCATTCATCTTAATATATTAATATTTTAATGATTTTTTCTGACTTAAAAATATTATTTTCCTTAGCACTGTAATAAAAATTGATTCGTTTTTAACCGATTTTCATTTTTTGTGCAATCTTTTAGAAGCGACTTCAGCTAACCCTTCCACCAGCACGGCATCGCCATCTAAGAGGAAGCACAAGAAACACAAGAAAGATAAAAAGTAAGTGAATAATGTATATTATATTATAATACTTGTTTCAAAGTCGTTTCTAGTCTGTTTAAGGACATTCTCCTTCATCCGAAAAATAAGAGTTTTTTTTTCTTTCGACCTTCCATACAAAATTCTGTCACCTGATTTTTTTTTTCTTCCTTGTCACTATGTTTTTTTTAATGGTTTAGTCTCACTTACTAAGCTAAATATATTAAAATTTTGGCTTGATATTAATCTGAATATTGTATAATATCCATACTTTCATACTAATATTATAAATGTGAAAGTCGTTTGTCTGTCTGTTACGCTTTCACGGCCAAACCGCTGAACGAATTTTGATGAAATTTGCTATGGAATTAGGTCTTTTTGACGCAGATGGAGCTGCGGGCTACAGCTAGTTAAAAATAAATTTATTTTTTATTTATGTTTGATATGGACGCATCAATTTTAACTGCTGCTTATCTGTAATTAAATAAATATTGTTTATTAGAAGCGTATCCTAACTCAGAAAATATCGAGAACTGTATTTTTGTGTAATCCATGCTAATATTATAAATGCGAAAGTCTGTCTGTCTGTTACGCTTTCCCGGCCAAACCGCTGGACGGATTTTGATGAAATTTGGTATGAATATAGTTGAAGACCCGGGGTCAATACATAGGCTACTTTTTGACGTAGGAAAAAGCTAGTTTACAATATATGTTTATTGCCCATATTGCAATATCGCTAACATTAAATTAACAGTGCTGTGTTTATTGCGGTAATGTGTTTATTTAACCCACTTGCAGTAAGGAGGAGTGCGAGCAAGCTCTCCATCGGCTATCGACCGCCATTCGTCCTGAAGACGACGACCATTTGGACACGTCCCTCGTTGAAGAAGAAGAATTTCTGGTTCAATATAAATCATTGTTGTAAATTATCAGCAGGCCAATCTAATTGCAATAGGCTAGTTTCCTAAAAAAATATAATTAGTCCGTCAGTTAGATAATCAAAAAATATTGGAGACGTATTTTTTCTTTTGAAAATTAAACAGAGAATGGTAACGCGTTAAAGTTCCGTGTGACGTCACAGTGTGCTACACTTTTTCGCAATATGTGACGTCACGAGCCCGACTCCTAAACTTTGATGCGTTATGCCTTCACATGCTTTGGGCCCCCCGCTACCGCTACGCTACCGTGCTGAGAAACGCTCCCGCGCGCGCGCGCGTTACAAGTGTTTTAGATAAAGCGTTGTTTACAACTCGAGTGTAGGGTTACAATAACACGTAAAATTTATTTTGTTCACAGATAATCGACCTTATCGACGAAACTGTTTGGATAACGATATCATAAGTGGTTCTTTTGTAGTAACGGGTGGAAGGAAAATATTTCTTTTTTGTCCCCGTAATTTTGTACAATAATGATTTTTTAAATAAAAGTTGTACCATATATATGCCTTATTTTTTTATAATCTAACAGTATCTATCTAGTTCTGTAATTAAAACAAAGAATACTATCCTGCTACAGTAAACTTTTGAATGAAAAATAAATTACAATTTCGAAATTCGCGAGTTTTTGTACGAAAAAATGATATATTTTGCATCAAGACTTTGTTTTACAAATTTCGTTAAAAGCAATGAATACACATATTTTATTGAAGCCTAGCTATCTTAGAATAGATAACAAGCATTAATAAGTTCTCAGAATGTTCAAATTGTGAAAAAACTGACAAACAATGGACCTCCGTCGTTTTTTATGGTCGGCTCGACCGATCTTTACCCAAGGTCAGTATAAAAACTACTACACGAATCCAAAAAAAAAAAATTCAGTATTGCTTGGAAAGGAACGTACTGTCGAAAAAAAATACAAACCAAAAATATAATAAATGTGGACTGCTCCCATAAAATCCGTTTGTGGCACATTTTTTGCGCGCCCGCTGTCCCATACTAAGATGCTACGTTAGACAAGGACGCGATCCTCCACTCGCGCGTTCTTTTTTTGAAATCATGAAAGATCGCTTGAGTTAGCGTGGTTTCTTGTTATTTTTTATTGCTTATTATTAAATTAGTAATATAAATAGAAAAAGTTGCACAGAAAATAATGAATTTTATAATTTATGAAAAAATGTTTTTGCGTGGTCAGCCATTTTGTTCCCAACTTTTTCGATAAAAAGTGGAAATAACACATGAAAACATAAAGTGATCAATTATGTTTGTATTTTATATTAAAATAGACTTATTTAAGCATTTTCTCAAAAAAATTCATTAGTTATATTAAAGAATAACCTCCCTAGCCAGGCATTTTCCCGTACCGTGATCCTAGAAAAAAATGAGACCCGTCAAGCTCAACTTCAAATTCGTGGTTAAAAATTTTTTCGGCCCTGGATGGCAATGGAATTATTTTTAATCGATAGTGGCAGGATCGTAGTTAGCCGAGAAAAAGCCATGACACATAGAGTTACTCAGTGTTGTGTAACTAAAAAATGATGCAAGCGAAAACAGTTGGGGCTGATCGAGCCCAGAAGCACAGTAGCGCAGAAAAATGTTGGCTCGATCGAGCCCGTAAGCAGGTTAGGGGTATCTTTATAATTTATCGCTCAATCGACAAAAGAAAAAATACGTCACTAATATATTTTGATTCCCTAAGTAACGGACAAATTTTTATGTTAGTCTTTTGACCCTGGAAACTAGCCTATTCACTAACGTTAGCGAAACCAAACCATCTATTTTGAAATATGTAATACTAGCTTTTAACCGCGGCTTCGCCCGAGAAAGAAGGATTTTAAAATGTGTGCTTTCGTAGTCTGCTACCACAATAACCACGAAAACTATATCCGTCTCGGTTGTAAGATATAGTCGCTCGGTTTTCCCCTCTTAGAGGTTAATCGTAAGAAGTTTCCACAATATTGGTCTAACTAATCTCGTGCTGCAGCGTGATATGTCAGTCACTCAGAGACTTCTTTTATATAATTTAGATTTGTCGATTAAAAATCGTTCGACTCACCGGTTATGTCTAGTGTAAATCGAATTCGAAATCTAAACGAAAGTCATTCAATTTACCGGTTTTGCATTCTCGGAAATAGCCCTCGCTATCGTGATTTAGTTTTGGTAATTAGGTTAAAAAAAAAAATTGCGCAGTTCACTGATTTGTTCCATCTTAAGTCAAACATGTGTGTTTCATGTTAAAGATGAAAGTCTGTCTCAATGGAAAAGGACAATAATGTAAACAATGACAATGTATTCAAATCATCAATCACTTACATTCGATTGTCAATGCTTATCACATTCACATCTTAATGAACCCACAAATAATTTTCACAAAAACACCATCGACAATCCTATCTCAATGTCAGACGGCCATATTTGTTTACATTATTGTCTTTTTTCATTGAGACAGTTTTTAATCTTTTGGGTTAGCCATTTAATATTGTATGGCTAAGCAGAACGTCTGTCTGTTAGTGTCTTTCTTGGCTAAACCGAACCGAAAATGATAAAATTTTGTATTGCCGTCGTACGGCTTGCCTGTATCGATATAGTTGAAGAACTGGGGTCGAATATTGGCCCCTGTTTTTCAATAATCAACACACTAGGGGTTGTAATGGGGGGTGAAAGTTTGTATGAAATTGTATGTCTTTCATTCAAACTTGCTGTAGTAAACGGGAATAAGTGCGAATTTTCTCTTATCATGTCATCAAAGTATTTGTTCCTTATTTTTGATTAGAGTCCAAAAAATACATTTATGGCTAATAAAGTGGACTAATGAAAATAAGACGAAAATTTTTATCAATTTCTATCATATGTTTCAGTCGAAGTTTAAAAACTAAAAATATTCTTTGATTTTCTTTTCAAATATTAATTATACAACTATATATTGGGCCTACATGAAATTGCGTGTTTATTTCAATTATTATCAATCGACCATCTACAACCCATTTTAAATGTTATTTATTGAACAAGAATTAAATCTGTTTCAAAATAATAAAAAAGCTAGCCTTACCCTCAGGTATATTTACACAAAATTTTACGTTGATTTGTAATGTATGAAAATGTACTTCAGAAGCCACAGAGCGGGCGCGCGTGATCGATATCTTCAGTGTGACACGTATTTTCATACATTACCAATTAAATATTCATGTCTATGTATTATATGTATTTGTGTGTGTTATATATGTTTTTGTGTATACGATACTATACACCGTGAATTTAAATTGTCTAAGAAACCAAAATCCTATATTCATTCCATGTGCTGAAAAAGGTCGCAGGCAAGCGCTCGATGCAGGCCGCTTACAACCAATTATTTTGGAAATCATTGAGGGAGGGGACTATATTTAAAAAAAATAAAAAAATCTGCCTCTTTTTTGTATCATGGTAAATCTTATTCAGACTCACGGCCCAGAGACCTATGTTTGAAACAAAACCAGTGAGTCGAATGAAATTCGTTCGACTCGCCAATTATGACGAAGGATAATCATTCTATTTCGAACGAAAATAATAATTACATACATAAATTTCAAAAATGCGGCTCTTTATTGTGGTTCAGATTTCTCAGACAATTTGAATACAATGTACAGTCAGCTGCAAAAGTGCATGCACAATCTGTAGTACATTTCGTTCTAAAAATTACTCGCGCACTTCACAGTTGACTGTACTTTATTTAAAACTATATCTTCCAGACGAAAAGCAATTTAAACTTTATAAGCAATACGTTAGAGTGTAATTTAGTTTAGTGCCATTGTATGCCTTGATGTCTAATAACATCGGTGTTAGGCCGGTCTCACGCTGCGCCACTCAATATACGTTATTTTTTATCAAATATCAATGAAAAATGCAACTGATTTATTTTTTTCAATTTTGTTAATAAGGATAAAGAATGAAATTTTGCAAAAAAAAAAATTCTTTGATTTTTATAATTTTGTGCATAAAATATAATGCGTCGCATTTTAAACGGACTTATTGAGCATAGTCCAACAGTAAAACTTTTATTACTTATGGGGTATATTATTTTGATTTTTGCATTTAAATGAAGTTGCAGTGTGAATATCAAAGAAATTTTAAACAATATAAAAAAAGCGGTGTTGCCGCAAAATGTATCTATGATGAAGTTTTTTCATTCACTAAACGTATTTAATAGTCATGTTTTTAGTTGACACTTTATTCACCTGTATCCACTTGTCTCGTCGGTATTTTATCTAGTCTGCTAGGAATTACTGTGACATAGAATATAATAGAAACATATCTTTATTGAGAAAGCTATCACGCAGGTACAGCAAAGGTCTTCCAAACTTTTGCTACTTAAATAATTAAATTATAATTTTGTCTAGTTACATTTATGTTACTTATTAACCGAATTTTTATTTGCCAAAGTACCTATTTATTTTGTGATCGTATAATGGTTATTAGATCGTCAACTGGTCGCGTTATTTTTGAGTGGCATAGTGCGAGAAGGCCCTTAAATGTATGAAATGTATGTTGTGATGTGATATAATATGAATAGTTAGTTATACTTGATGTTAATACCAGTCCTGCCATTTTGGAAATTAAGCGAGTTTGACTCGCATCAAAAATAACCATATAATATATTGAAATTAAGTCCTTAATAGATGTGATTCATTGAATGTAGTATTAAATGGTAATAAACTATTGATGCGCAAATAATATGGAAATGCTAAGAGCTTGATTTTTTTATTAAACAATTTGTTAATTGATCGTAACAAAATTTTCGTAAGTATGCAAACCAATCACGTGAATGCTGCCAACTGCTCAGGCGCGGTACAGCGGTTGTGGCCAAGCTATAGTAACACCATTGATGGAACGGCAAATTGCAATGGGATAAGACATGGGCGCCTTCCAGGAAAATTTCCCATCCACTCCCGGGAATAAATGGAAATTAATTCTTTTGCCCCTTTTCTTCCCCTCGCATTTCGTTTCTCCCCTCATTAATTTCTTCCCGCTGCCTATCTCTAAATGGGATTGAATTATTGTGACTTTTGTATGAATATACGTTTTGTATTGTATGTCTAGTGATGTGAATAAGTTGGTTCTCTTCGATGAGACATCTCGTATTTATTGTGAAATAAAAAAAAATATTTATACATTTGTTGTGCGTTTTATTTATTAAAATATGTAAATGTTAAGTTTAGAAGAATATTATTATGTTAAACAATGTAGAAAATTGTTACTAAATAATAGCCGGTGGAATATAATGTCATTTGTGTCTAAACTTTTAAAAAATAAAAAATAAAAGATATTTAAATAAATTGTACACGTACAATATAACAAAGAATGAATCTTTTCGCGCTTATGTTACTAAATTTATTTGAATAATGACGTTGTTGAAAGAAATACTATTTTCCAGAACAATTACCATAATTTTTCAAAGATTTTGTATGGAAATTAGTGATGTGTCATGTTTCTTACAAAATTTACCAAATTCTCAGAATGATTCCCATACGAGATTATTCTTAATTTTTCGTAAACTTCTTTTATCAAGTACATTTCTTCAAGAGCCCTATTTTTTAAATGTATGACGCACATGTCGATTGAAAATCGCTCGACTCACCGATTATGTCGAATGAAATTAATTCGATATCGAACGAAAAGCATTCGACTCACCGATTTTGCGAGTGATACCTTTAAAAAATAGAACTTCTGGCCCGTTTTTTTAATTGGTCAGCCAGGCTGGACAATACACTTGGTATTTCCTTTCGAGAAACTTCATAAATTCTACTGCAGTACAGTGAACTCCAGAAACATGACGTCATTTTTGACATATTCAAGCTTGTCTAGACTCGCATGAGGGAAAAACACGTATTGTCTTTTCATCTGCAACACACTCTTGTCCAATGCCTCTGTGGATTTGGTCCTTTCGTCTTCGGTGTCGTAGTCGCCACTGGGCGAGGTCTTTCGGCGGACTTGGAGGGTTTTTACTATGTCCATTGCCTGTGGAAAACAGTCTATTGTAAAAAATTGCTATTCTGAAACTTAATTTTCGATTTGTATCTTCAACGCTTGCATCTAGAGCCCAGGCTACGCTTCAATTGTGTTTCTTGATTTGGCGGCACCGGTCATTATCATAGACCTGCCGTCTGACTTGCGTTACCTACAAACTAATATTAAATATGTCCTACTAGTCGGACATAATGTTAACCACCACATGACGGCAGTCGGGACCAACGACTAACGTGCCTTACAAACCACGTAATCATTCTCAGGCAGATTCAAGCCTTCAATATCTTGACCAAACAGGATAACAATTTAAGTAGGTGTATGTTTCCCGTCCCATCTTCGGGCACAAGCCTACATTAGCACTGTAAGTGCCATTATGATCTTTTTAGCGACTCTGGCAGTTATTAAACTTCTGAGGACCTCAACTCCACCAAGGCTTCGTATAAGTCCCTAAACGTGCAAGTGGCTGGGCACGCAGGACAGGACAGGAGATGCGTCATGGTTTGAGGAGAGACACTGCACTGGCAGTCATGTTCCGAGCAGTAGTCCTACCTGAACTAGCATCGGCCTACTAGAGTCCGGAGTCTGTTTAAAGACATCCATGTAACCATTAAGATTATCCTGTCTATTTCTGGATTTAAACATGTAGATACTTTTCACTTACATACTTTTTAAAGTTTTCAACTGATATTACCTGACTCTTGTTATTCGGCTGGTCTCTCAACGTGATGGTGACGGTGAAATCGCAAGGCCACTCCAGCAGCGAGTCATACGGCCCACCGACCAATCTCACTGTGCACGTTATATGGCGACCCTTCCATCGGCCAATGCCGTTCAGGTTTACTTCACCCTGCGAATCGAGAACTATTTGAGTTAGTGTAAAACAAACAAACAAGGAAGGAAAAACATGCACTAGAGTTACCGACACTGGTAGTGTCCCGATTAAAGTGGGGATGGGCCGAGCACATGAGCTGGAGAGAAGATGGCAGATGGACTCGTAAGATTGCTCAATGGAAACCAAGAACTGAGCGAAGGAAAATCAGGAAGTCACCGATGAGATGGGCCGACGATCTCCATAAAACCATAGGCAAAATCTGGATGCCCAGCAAGAGACCGGGTGAAATGGAAAATCAAACGACGGGGCCTATAACCAACTATTGATGGCACCGGGCTGAAGAAATAGAATTGGGTCACTTCACCACCAGCAAAACCACACAAATCTATCTTTTGTAAAAAGTCTTAGGTAGTTTATTATAAAAATGTTTTACTTTTACGTGCAACAAACGCTGACCAGCTTCCAATCTCAAATCATTAACTCGCACGTCTCATTTAACACTCCCTATTGCATCATCAGCTGGTTGTTTCTGAGCTCACAGACCGCTTTCCTGCCTTATAGCCTCCACTTCTCCCTCGGCATCTTTGGTTATGAGACCAATTTCTCGATATCCTCCACTCCACGCAAAAACTAATGCTTGTCTCATCTGGCATCTTTTTCTTTGTGTGTCGATGTAACTCCAACGAAATAAATTCCCGAGAAATGTTCTGCTACATTCACGGCCTCGTCAGTAATTCTGCCATCAGGTCATCCGCTAGCATGAAACGAAAGTGGTTAAGAAAATTTTTACCCGGGTCAAGTACAACAGGGTAGACAATTCCCAGTTGTCGCCCAAGAAGCCTACTGATAGCAAAGAAACCTAAAACTCTTTCTTACCTTCAAAGTGTATCCATATTTATCGGTCCGGAAGTAAGGGCTGGTGATGACTGTATCTTTCTCCTTTGCGTCCTTCATTCTGGACATGAACTGGTCTATCCTCCAAAGGAAATGTCCTGGAAATTGATACCAAGTATCAAACAAATAAGTAGGTTTGAACAAATCCGCCCGTAGGATCCTAGTGGATATACTTCAGGACTAACTGCTTTACTCTTCTGAAGTACAGAATCATCCTAATTCAACAGCTATCGAAAGTAACAATACGTCTAACGTTAGCCGTCCATTGCTTGGTCTTGATGCTTTAATTACCACATAATTCAAGCCTGCGCAGGCCTATCCAAACTCTAAAACACTTAACAAAGTTTGCTCCCCGTGAGAATCGGTCATTCGTGTTCAGGCAAACGCCCTAACTACTAGACCACACTGCTTATTTGAAAGAAAAGAAATTGGAACTCAAGATAAAAATTAAGAAAACTGACCATTATCACTGCCAGTTTCGAACCTATCAAAGCTGACCCTTGACTGGAAGTCAGCCAGTTCACTCCTCAGCTTATGGTACGACTTGGTCAGCGCTCGCATGTCTCGGATGATGATGTCCATCTTGGCTGAGTGCTCCTGTGCTTCGGCTCGAGCGTCTGCTGTCGCCACTTCCAGGATTGCTAGACGGTCGAGAGCCTGTAAATCAAGAGAATTAATCCGATTGATTCTATGGAAAAATATTTTTCAAGCTCAAGGTAGGATTCAGAGCCGATCGGGTGGTGAGAGTATCTTGGATTGGTCGCATTTAGTGACATTTCATGAGGTGCTTCTAAGGCACGTTAAGTTGATGCTGGCTGTTTTATCTAAAAAGCATGTCAGATGCCTTTGGACAATTGGAAAATCTGACAGTGTTGGCCATTACCTCATAATTATGTTCCTACCTATTAATCTGGTTTCCCTGTAAAATTAGTTATGGAGATTAAACGTCAGTCACATGTGACCATGATCGAAAGCGTACCTACCTTGGATTCTTAAGCTTAAGCTAAGGACTCAATAGGTAATATTCTAGAACGAAGAAGAAAACATATGTAAGACTTCTACCGGTCTCTCAGGCTCCGTGGTCTGCAACTGTTCCCTGACCATTGAGAGTTGAGCCAACTGCTGCGAAGACCTGCGGGCTTCCATCAGCTCGGATTCCAACACCGCTCTACTCTCAGCATTTCTTTCCCTCTCTTCTTCTACTGTTTGTCTTATGTAGTTTATCACGTCCTCTGAAAAAGCCAAAACGATTTAATATACCTTCTTTTGTTCATGCTTTGCAGAACAGGCGAAAGGTCTCAACCGTTTCCAGTTGCAATTTTTTTGTGGCTGCTATGAAGATGATGGAATGCATTTAACATACTACCCTTGTAAGATTGGAGTGTAGTCAAAGCTAGTGAAACCCTGATGATACCGTTTGACCTCCGAAACATTCAGATCCTAAGCTCGTCTGGTTCTAATTTTCATTCATGGATTTACGGAAGACATGATGATAACGCTTGTGAAGAGATTTCTCTCTCATTTAATATTTCCATCGTAAAATCTTTCGGCTTTCTTAGATACCTGCGTCCATATATGCATACTCATGAACGTAGACTTATTCAAGTAAATTTTAAACATACCATCTTAGGCTCTCCTTATCATCTTTGGAATCATTCATATTGTGGGGAAAACAAAGTCAATTGACTTTGGACACTTAGAAGCTCTAGCTTCTTTTTGAAGTTTCCATCTCCTTACCAAGTTTGTTCACCGCCCTGATCCTGTTGTCATGATGCGTCAGAGCCTGCTCCAACAGTTCTCTCTCATGTTGTTCATTCACCAGCTGGTTTGTAGCACTTTCTAGTCGCATTGCTGTGTTCAGTTGTTCGTTTTGTAATTCCTGTAAATGGAAATGGATACAAATGAGTAGCAAAGAACAGGAAAGTAACTACTATACAGTGGAAACAAAGGAAATTTATTACTTTTGGGAATCGTATTAATCATAGCCAAAATAAAACCTTCCAGATATCAATCAACCTGGAATATTATTGTTGCTTAAATTCACCACCGGTCATAGAGCTACTACAAACTTTCGTTAAATGGAGTAGTGCTAGCATTACTATGTTCCGATTCGAAGGGTGAGAGAGCGGTGAAATTGCAGGATACTGTTACGTATATCCTAAGCTTCAACATAGAAGCGTTCTAGATATACCCTCATGGTTGAAAAGGAAGCTAATATATAGATTGTAAAAGAGTTGATAGTTAAAAGAGGTCCGTAGGTGGCAAACTACGTAAACACAGTCTCCCTAAGAAATCGCACAAAAAACGCTTTTACAAAAATAGGTAACGCTAAGCGCACGCCTTTCTTTCATTTTGACTGCCAACATAATCGTGTATAAAATATTTTTTCCATAGTTCCACCAATGGAACATCTAATGGGAAAAGAAAGGGTTTATTTACCTGCAAAGCAATTTGTACATTAGCCAAGTCATGCTTGATCTGACCGGCCCAGTTGCTGGACCGCTCCTGCTCATCATCCATGGTCGCTCTGGTCGACACCAGGGTTGACAAGAAGTGCTGGCTTCGTTCCTCCATCAACACCATTTTGGAGCGGAGGTTCTCCAGTTCTGTTTGTTGGAGATCACGTTGGCTGGATTCTCCGGCGAGGGCTAGCCTGAAATTCATTACTATTGAAGAGGTCGTGAATTACAAGTGACTCGGCTTAGATACGCTACGCCCTGTTTCTTCAGGCAGTCATCCCTATAAAGTTTCAAATGTCTTAAGGTTGTAGCGTCTAACTGAGCAGACACATGCTATTTAGTCGAATTAGCAGATTTGTCGCTATGTTTACTTAATTCGCCTGAGTTAAGTCTATTTACTAGAAAATAAATAAATAAACTTTAGACACCTGAGTGCATTAAAACTGAGGATTTCATTCTCCTGGAGAATTTGTGTGTTGAATCTTTTTCCTAGCTTGTGTTTTCAGCCTTAGCTGTGCTCTTTAGAGGTTACGATTAATCGTCCATCATCACCAAGATTTTAAAATTGTCTTACTTTATTGCGTCCACTTCCTTCTCGAGCCTCGCAATCCGATCGTCCAGCTGTGGGGATTGTGGAAGCCATGTGTGAGGCGGTTCTGGACTCCATGTGCTGTCGTATGTCGATGTTTTGCGATTCTGAAAGAGTACATCAAAATCGATTTAGTAAAACTAATGGATCCTAACTGAGGAGTTTGGAAAACAGGGAAGGTCTAGAACGAGATTGGCACACGGAAGTCAAGTTTTCGACAGAAACTGTCAAGAGATTAATGGAAGGCGAGCGGGAAGGCTTTTCAGTGGGGCATAATATAGTTAACAAAAATATACTATATAAGTTGGTTTGAAGAGGCGGGGAAATTATTGGCACTTAACTCGTGAGTTGGTAATGCGCTAGTAATCCTTGATGGCCAAGGCAATATTATAAAACTCAAAGTCAATTGCCCATTTCCACTTCAACTAGTAACTCCGCCCCATCGTTATAGCTAGTGCCGTCCAAGCCTCAGAAGCATAAGTTGAGGACGCCACTAATAGAACACGCTTCGATAAAGGACTAAGAGAACACGCTTTGATGAAGAAGACTTTACACAAGTAACTGATGCGCTACGGATCTCATCATTTCCGATCACGAACACGAAGAGATACTGTTTATATCCATTTTACCTTATCAGATATTATAACATTTTTATTAATTAGCCAGAAAGAAACTAGATGTCTGCTTCTCTAGTCTTCGAAGCCCATGACAGACCCAGGGCTCCGAAACAACCAGAGAGAATGAGAGAGAGAGTCTGTTTTAAATCTAGAATGTAATGTGGGAGATCTGTAATCAGTAGTTTACATCTTGTAGCTGAGTTGGTGATGATGACACCTCACCTTCTCTAGTTGAGGGCACTCCTTCACGTGGGTCTCCCGGTGTTTCCTCTGGATCCAGGCCCCGCACCTCAGAGGACATTGCTCCAATATACTCCCGCATTCTTTGAGGTGATTCTGTTGACAAAATGAAAATTATTATATATAATAGTGCGACTACATTTGGTTCTTTTGATTAAGAATCGAAACTTGCACACCGGTATTTTTCTGTTTATGGCCGATATTTTTGGGTTGAATCGAAATCGATATGTATCTGTTATTTTGACTGTTTTCTTCAACCGTTTTACTACAAAAAGTTAGACATCTATAAAACACGTTTCTATAGAAATGAAATCGTAAAATTACGTCTATTTATAACTCAAAGTGCTCTTAGACTAATGTTGAACAAAGATTAAAACCATGTCTATAACTTGAAATTTTATAAAAACGTAGTTTACCGGTTATTTATTTACTTATTTATTTATTTAAACTTTATTGTACATAATACAATTGTATAGCACAATAGGCGAACTTAATGCTAAAAGCATTATCTAACAGTCAACCTTTGGGTTAAACAGATATTTTGTAGTAAGACGGTAAAAAATTTAAAAATATTTTGCATTTGAATAATAAGAGTGGGTACATACTTTAAAATAATACATTATATTGATTGTGTGTACGTACCACGGAGTAATGTACGTACAATGTAGAAAGAGATTTTCACGTGTTCTGTTTCGATGCTTTTTGGTGTGCACAAATTACTATTTAGGTACTTGAAGGTACTCTAATCAGCCTTTTGTTTTGCTTAATTACATACGCATGTGGTATATGAGGTGTTAGACCATGTGAGGTTATCATACAAATATGTCGCTAAAACTAAATCCTGCCCTTGCGATAAGCATTTGCAATAGATAGCTATTTATCTGCTCATTTTTTTAAACATGAAGGTTACTACTAGTATCGATAGATATTTCTGTAGAAGATTAGATATAAGTTTATCTACTTCATAGAACCACCACAGACTAAAAAAATACGTAATTTATTTATTTATTTTATACAAACACTGACAGCACTTACAGTTTCCCAATGCGTGCTGTGAGTTAGGACAGGACAAATTACACATCATCGGATCAACAGTGAAGCTCGGAAATAGTCTATGTGTGAGTGTTCCTGCTAAGCGGAACGATGACTGGTGGTGTCCGCCGAGACAGAGTTAGTAGGTATATTTGTGTGAGTGGAACCCCGTAGTGGAACCCGTGTGAGACAGACAAACGAGAGGGTCTGTAGTTCTTTAAAGTCTGTGAGAACCACATAGCATAAGGTAAATAATAACGATTATGAAAATTAGCCAAGTCAGGCTACGTTAGGCTACAATGTATTATCCTTAGTTATAAGAAGAAAAGATATTTTATATAAATAAATTTAGGACTGACCATTGAACTTGGCACCCATTTAGATCTAACTTCTTTTGTCGTTGAAGTCAACAACCAAGACATATATCATAATATTGAACTTGGCTCTAATTTCACATTTATGTTTTTGATGGGATATCATTACTTTTTGTACATAAATTATTAGTAGGTACTTATTTATAACAAAATTAATACCAAATGGTGTTTGTTAAACTACTGTATTTTCCTACGTTTACGGGGTATAATTGTCTTATTAATTATTATTTTTTGATTTAAACTATTGCCTATACTATACGTACTCACTAAAAGAATTGTAATAATAATATAACCACAAATATATAAGTATTTTTAAGAAAACAATACAATACAATACAAAAACTCTTTATTGCACAACAAGGATACATTGTTAAAAACCTATGAATTTCGTAGCATAAATCGCAACTTTATAGGTCAGATATCCAGAGACAACCGGCCAGCAAGACGCCTCGCTCTGACACGTTCGCGTCAAAGTTTTATCGCACCGCTCCCACCCTTCTACTCCGGCGTCGTACCGCGCCCCGTGTACCGAAATGCCTTTTATAGCGCCACACAGATGCGCTAACAAGGGGGTGTTGCCCGCACGCTATATTAACTGAATGGACATGGCCCATCACTAATTCGATTCACATCACTAGCCGGGAGCGAAAGCTCTCTCTCTTTGCCTGCGGCAGCCAAACTAGACGTTCGAGCGCGCACCGCATATATTTTATTTGATCTATTTCGTTTGCCTTTGTTTCAAAGTTTCTTTTGTTAAATTGTCTTTTCGTATGTGTAAAGTGAATACACGACATATTTTCGTAAACGCCATTGTTTTCTTGAGTAATCCCCGAATAATCCAGCTAGCCATAAATTCACGTACATACTATTATTTAATAATTATTTATACGTAATGATCTATTTAAGTAATCACTATTGATGTGCGCTAAATATTGAAACAATAATTAATACTAAATCCCAGTTAATAACGTAATAAATGCGATCGACTATACTCTTAGTTATAAGTACTAAAACGGAAATATTTGGATTAAAAAAAATTAAGGGTGGTTTTCAACTCGTTAAAATATTCACGTGAAGACCTTAAAATCCACATAAAGACCGGTTGTCATAAGTGTTGATTGCTGATTCTTACATTGTTACAGTTACATACAGGCACTTATAAGTATAACACTTAATCCTATTAGAATCAATTAAGTGAAAAATCATAGGATTAGAAATCACCTGCCAACCTGACATCAGGATGGCGGCTCACTGTAAAATAATGATTGCTACGCATCCAAAAACGTACATTTATACACATTTTAGTACAAAAACGTACATTTTCCGTATATTTATATAGGTTATTTATGATTTATTTGGAAATCATACATTCTGACGGATACAGTTCTGATCTATAGGTCAGTCAGTGTTAAAAATGACGATTTTTCGGAGGTTAATATCTAAATAACCGTTTGAGTTGTGTTTATGAACTTTGGAGCACATAATTATGTATCTTGCAATATATATATATATATATATATATATGAGCCCAATTTGGCGCGTTTATGTGAAATAGTTTTTAAGTTATGAGGTGGTCAAAAGTGGCTCCAAATGGTTCGTGTAATATTACACACGGTGCTGCTCGCCAATTCTGTACTTGAACTTGGATTGACACGCTGCCGCGTGTTTAGATACCGCGATAGCCTTCTCGTAATAACTTTATTGCACAGAAAAATACATTTCAGTAAATACAAAATTAAAAATATTTGCAACGGCGGACTTATCCCATAAAGAGATCCTTCCAGTCAACCGGGACGTTATAGGAATACAGTTAAAAGAGACAGAAGGTAGAAGTTGTGCAACTAGAACAGAACTCTTTTTATAATGTATTAAAAAAAACTTATAATGACATAAACTACATAAAAATATGCTACATAAATACTTAGATACGAGTACATACATATTCTTATAATAATAAAAAAACAATATTACAGCGTAATACAGGCTTCCATGTTATATCCATAACATAATGATTTTTTTATTTGAATTTTAGTGAAATAGTAAATACTAACCTGTAATTTCCCCATCTCAAACATCTCATTACAGAAGTAACAAGGACTGTCCTTCGCTCCGTCGCGAGAGCCCAAAGTACCATTTTTCCGCGGTACACTCATTTTACACTTTCACTTTTAGATAGTCACTTCACATGAATTTTTATAACATATTAGTATCAATTTTTTTAATTAAAAAAAAAGTTGTAAATTCTCATCCATATTTTTAAAAAAAAGTTGGGTTAGTTAACGTTTTTATACTAAAAGTGGCTGAAAAAAATCTGCTGAAATTTTTTACAGAGGTAGAGTATGACCAGGATATGAAAAGCTACTTTTAAACACTAATTTAGAACCACTTTTAAGCACTATTTAAGTACCTATAATCAAGAATTAAATTAATATGATAGCCAATTAACACGCACATACCTGCATTGAATTTTTTTAAAGATATTATTAGAAATCAATACTTAGATAACATAAGAACTTCTAGTCTAGAATCATACGTGTTTATCACAAATAAAGATATTTAATAATAAGACACAATGCAAGCAGATATTGCGGAATGGTATCTAAAGATATGTGTACAATGATTGTATCATACATAATACATACTCATACATGTTTAAACACAACTCTAAAATGCTTGAGAAACAAAATCAAATATTATTTTGAGTGTCAGTTGTAATGACCAAAGTGTTTGATGTGTAATGTGGAGTTATTGCTGTATCCATATTTTATAAATTGTTTTTATTAAATGTGAATTCGGATTAGCTGGATGCAGCTTATTTTCAGGGTCAAATAGTTGCATGATACATGATGACGAGACTCGAAAACTATCTTAGTTCCTAAGAAAGTAAATAGTTGGAGCATTTATTAAGTTTAAGTATTGTTTAAATAATATATCCATACTAATATTATAAATACAAAAGTCTGTCTGTCTGTCTTTCTGTCTGTCTGTTACGCTTTTACGGCACGCATTTATAAATATTAGTATGGATAACTATGAAACATCACTAGCGACTAGCTCTAATACGTATCACTACGTCACTACTTTTAATTGCTAAAACCATTAATCCTTTTGATAATTAAGTACAACAATTCATTAACACTTTATCTACAACAACAAAAACAAGCTTCACTTCACTTCTTTTTCCGGAATGCACTTTTCGAACACGACCAAACTTTTTTACACAAATTTCGCACAATTAGCCGAACAAGTTTTCACAATTGAGTGCCTTTGTCCAAATGAATCATGGATGTTAACGTTATCATATCTGATATGTGATACGGGGCGTTACTGATAACAGAAATAATAATTGTGGATTTTGTTTTGGGTCAAGGGCGGATTAGTTAGAGGTTAATACATACATACATATCATCACGCTTTTTTCCCGTAGGGGTACGAAGAGACTACGGGTCACAGGTTAATAAAAAATAAAAATAAATAAATAAAATTCTTAATAATCATTTAAAAAGCCCTATTTTTGAAATGTGTGACTCATATGTCAATGTCGAAGGAAAATCGTTCGACTCACCGATTTTGGCCGAGACATACATTTAAAAATAGCACTGCAAAAAGTTAGCAACTGTCTCCGTAGTCCAGTGGTTAAGGCGTTCGCCTTCGACCCGGGGGTCGTGGTTCGATTCCCACGGGAAGTATACTTTGTTTTATTTCCAGTTTGGTTAGGACATTCAGGCTTGAATCACCTAGCCTTTGTCTGATAATAAAGATGATTCCGTGCTTCGGAATGCACGTTAAGCCGTTGGTCCCGACTGCCATCGGATGGTCGTTAGGAACCACGTCAGAGGCCGAGAGGCGGTTCCGTACAACTCTGACACCAGGGTGTGCATGGTCGATTGACAATGTAACCTACTCGAAATAATGATGATTGAAGAAAGCGTCGTCGTGGAATTATGATCGTACGTGTAAAGCGATGGTAAACGCGGTCTGAATTTGATTGGTCGCCAGTAGTACTATCTTATTTACTACGATGGTGCAGAAACCCAAAGTGGATCTTGGCCTCGGGAATGCGCCATTTCTTGCGGTCTACCGCCAGTTGCCGCCAGTAGGTCACTCCCAGGCTCCGAAGGTTTTTCAGCACCTGATCGCCCCAGCGATACCTGAAGCGACCAACCGGTCGACCTATAACTTAAAGAAAAAAAAAATATTTGCTTGAAACAAATACACAATCATTTATTTGCAAAATATTAAATATGTGTTACTAATAGTGTATATTCAGTCTGCAAGCAGACGTCTAAATATTAAAATTAATTATAAATCCTTGATTAAAGCGCAACTTGGGTTCTGAAACATGCTGAATTGCTGTGGATGAAACTGGGAGAGACCTCTTGGATGAAGAGGATTACATGCCGAAGATCAGGCGATCTAGAAGAGGAAAAGCAAGTAAATGAATCTTTGCACAAAGAAAATTGCCACCCACCGTGGCCTTGCTGCCAGCTTTTTGGGAACATTCTAGAAAGCAATGATTTGCGGGACATTCTTTATTTATAGTTGGAAGTTAAGGTTTTATTTCAGTTGTTATTAGTATTTTTTTTATTACATTAATTTATTAATTAGACGGCGAAAACGGGGCAGACACAGAAAGCGTTGGAGCGATGACCTGAAGGATTTCCAAAGTTGGTGGATGGAGTTGGCTTTGGATAGAGACATGTGGAAGAAGATGGGGACCTTTGCCCTGCAGTGGGACGTAAATGGTTAAAAAAACATTAATTTAACTTTATTTATAATTTTGTTTTATTTCTAAGTAGTATAGTAGTATTTATTTGGAAATTTTAGTGTTATTATTATCTTTATAAATATTTGTAATTCTCTAATATATCTGTTTATATTATGTCAAAAAAGATCCGGTTTAAGAAAAAAAATGGAAAAGGGAAATAACCAAGATGAGTGTAAAATATTTATATTCTACAAACCGTAAATTTAAATATTTGCTCAATCAGAAATAGTAGGAGCAAAATGCTTCACTATCTCTATATGAAGTAAATTCAGTTACAAACTAACTATACCGAACGACTAAATTTTTCATTTGAATAAAATGAGATCATACGACCGATCCAGGTCTTTAGAAACCTTCCCTTCGACAAATACTTGACATTTTCTGACCAAACAAGATTTCCAACGAACACTTGTGGGAGCGGTGCCGGGAAATGCCAATAAATGTCCAGATCAGGCGTCGTAAATGGTTATGGAATGGCCACACTGAGGCGGAACCCTACGCACATTCCGAAACAAGCTATAGAATGGACCCCACAAGGCAAGACGAAAGTTGGCAGTCCTAAGCAGACCTGGCGACGCACGATTGCAGCGGAGCTCAAGACCATCGGGATGACCTGGTCGGACGCGAAACGCGTGGCCCAAGACCGAGCGGAATGACCCTCTAAACGCCCTCTGGGGGCCTTAAGACACTAAGCAGCAAGCAGCAGATTGGCCCTATTTTGTGAAATCATTGAATCGTGCGAATTGGAGGATGTCGACTCGCAAATCTATCAACATACTATGCTCAAAATGCGGGTCACAAACTAATAATCCATACTTCCATACTAATATTATAAATGCGAAAGTCTGTCTGTCTGTCTGTTACGCTTTCACGGCCAATCCGCTGAACGGATTTTGATGAAATTTGGTATGAATATAGTTGAAGACCCGGGGTCAAACATAGGCTACTTTTTGATGCATGCGGAGCTGCGGGAAACAGCTAGTTAGCTATAAGCGATTGAAAATAGATATTTATTCTACACAGATTTTAAGCGATCACAGATTATGAAATATAATTCTACAATCATATCGAGTGAATTACATGGTCCATCGACCCAGACTTGACGACCTCTGTAGTGTCTGTCTGATTTGTATTAATATTTATTTATTTATGTATACCCTGGTGTCACATAGCTCTTTGTAACTGCCTTCCATTTACGTGGTTCCATAAATGACCACCAGATGGCAGTCGGGACCAACTGCTTAACGTGCCTTCAGATTCCGAAGCACGAAACATCATTATTATCAGACAATCATGTGTGAGTTTACTGAAATTTTTCGTTTCATTCAAATTCGAATCACATTAATCGATTTTAATTCGACTCACCGTTTGAGTAAGTCATGGGCCTCAAAAATAGAACTCCTGTATAATGTTTTTTACAACAACGGCCGAGGGATTTATTATTTCTTTGTTCTGAGTTCCTTTTAGCTTTAAGAGAAATTTTAATATTGACACAGCAGTTAAACGCGTGCGCATAGTTTTATTTATCAAAGGCTAACGACACATTAATTATTGTCATTGAAGTTTTAAAGATATTAAAGAAAAACTTTGTTCGGAGTAAAGTTGCGATTTTCAGTAAAAAAATGGACTCGGGCAAGAACGAATTCACTCACACATAGTAATACGGAACTATTTGGAAATAAGCACTGTTTTTTAACAAAAACAAAAAGTTACAGATTTGTTCCTATACATTTGCAATTTTTTCGCCTGCCACCGTTCACCCTACATATTACCCGAATTAAAATCGCTTAGTAAATTGGTTTTACATTATTTGGGTAATATTATATATTAGGTGCTCTGTTTCTTAATTCTTTTGAGACCACAATTTAATTTTTTTGGTATTGGCAAGAGGTACATGGCGCTGCTGGGATCCAAAGACTCGCTATGGGCCGCTGCGCCATCTTAGTTAGAGAAGGGTTTGTCAGTACCTATAGAGACTAAAATCCATCCACCTACTCAAAATTTCCAGTCACCAGCAGGAAGGATAGGCCCCCAGAACTGATAAAAATATAATACCATAGTACTCGTATAGTCTACTGCCACAGGTACGAAATAAAAATGAAAGTTTGTAATTTTGTATTCAAAACACTTGTATCCATTTTTTTGAATCCTAAAGGTGTGGCTTTTTGTTTATAGTAACTTAAAGAAAAAATATTTATTTGCCTCAAATAAATACACAATCATTAATTTGCAAAATATTAAATACTAGCTTTTTCCCGCAGCTCCGCCTGCTGCATAAATTAGCCTATGTTTGACCCCGGGTCTTCACCTATATTGATACCAAATTTCATCAAAATCCGTTCAGCGGTTTGGCCGTAAAAGCGTAACAGACAGACAGAAAGACAGACAAACTTTCGCTTATATAATACAAGCTGTTTCCCGCAGCTCCGCCTGCCTCAAAAGTAGCCTATGTTTGACCCCGGGTCTTCACCTATTTTGATACCAAATTTCATCCAAATCTGTTCAGCAATTTGGCCGTGAAAGCATAACAGACAGACTTTCGCATTTATAATAGGTATTAGTATGGATTAGTATGGGTATGCTTCATTGTTAAGTCCTAATAAATGAATAAAATAAAAAGAATACTTTCGTTTTTACACATTTTGTAAGGAACCCTAAAACAGATGCTTTAATGTAATTAAAACAGCTTTTTGCTGGCAGTTCGTGACGCCATGACGAAATAATTGAATCGGAGATGAATGAAATTATCTCCACTGGGCTGATCCTTGGGCTAGATAAAGTTCATGTTTATGCTTTAACTTATTTCTAGACTAACTTTAATTAGCGACAGTTAGTTATTCAGGGAATGATGTAAGGATCGTAGCAAATTGAAATCCTTAGTCTCTGCCTACCCCTACGGGAAAAAGGCGGGATGGTATGTGTGTATTACTTATTCAAATAAAAATATCAGGTATTTCTGAGGTACCAAATAAATCGCAATACGCAAATATTATAGGTACAGGAGTGCTATTTTTATAAAGTGTAACTCGTGCAAAATCGGTGAGTCGTTCGACATCGAACGATTTGCATTGGGCATAATCGGTCTAACGATTTTCATTCGACTTACCGATTTTGGGTAAGTAAGTCTTACTTTATAGAAAACTAGCTGTTTCCCGCAGCTCCGCCTGCGTCATAAAGTAGCCTATGTTTGTCCCCCGGGTCTTCAATATTTTATTTAATGCTATATTCATACCAAATTTCATCTAAACCCGCTAGCGGTTTGGCCGTGAAAGCGTAACAGGCAGACAGATTTTCGCATTTATAATATAAGTATGGAGTATGGAAGTATGAATAGTATAGTATGGATAGTATAGTATGGTATATAACTAAATTGTGAATAAGAAAAAAAAATATGCTAAATTTTAAATATTATCTGCCTTCGGGTAGTTTTTTTGCTAAAAAAAGATCTTGTAACTTCTATCATTATGAAACATCGAGTTAAAAAAAGCGTTTTCCAAGTAAAAACAACCGGAAAAGGACCTACCTCCATCATTACGCCTTACACTCAGCCTATGATTACGATAATCAGCTCAAGGAAACACATCCAGAAATCCCTGGCTGGCCTCGAACCTGTTTTTAGGGTTCAGTGTTTAAAATAAAAGAACTTAAGCTTCTTTTACGATACCTTTAAAAAAATTAAAACTTTAATTCTAGTCCTACTAAACTCTTTATTCCACTACTTATCCGACTTTTATCAGAAGGCAATTATTTATTATTGTCATTAACATTTCTTCTTTTTTGCGACTCGACTCTGATAGATAGATAGATATACACTTTATTGTACTAATCACAAAATTAAAATTAAAAGAAATACATTTAGAAAATTGAGCACAAAGGCGGACTTATCGCTATTGCAATTTCTTCCAGCCAACCTTAGGGTAGATAGGATAAAAAGTGAAAACAAACAAAAGGCGGTACAGTAATAAAACTCTGGCTGTTATCAAACTTCAGAGGACCAAAACTCCGCCACCGACAAGGCATTTGGTGGCTTCGTAGAGGTCCCTGAGCGTGCAGGTGGCTGGGCACACAGGACAGGACAGGAGATAGCATAACATTAACATTAACATGGATTAACATTTTATAGCCACTTTAACAGAAAGAAAGCTGGTCCAAATATAAAAAATCAAAACATTCCCCACGATACTTTAGACGCATACGTCCTCATACCTCATATATAAATTGCTTTACTTGGATGTCAAAGTATCAGGCTACCCATAAATTGATACGGGACCTATATCAACTTTGAGTATCTGATTCGCGCTTGTCCAGTTTTATCTAGCTAACTGCATCTGTCAATTTTTTGCTTATTTGACAAAACATTTAAATTTATAAGATCTAGTGTAAAAGAACTCTGTTAATCTTAATACTGGCTGGTTTCCTGTAAACCAGTTTTTTTTCTTTGCAACTCTTCGGTTCACCTTTGATTCATAACATTTGAATATCGAACAAGATCGCCGACCGCCAACCAGTACCTGTTTGCCTTTCGTAACTTGCGTACGCGCCGCATAGTTACGCCATACATCGCGTAACTCTCGACTCGATATTTTAAAACAATTTTTATCTCGTGTTATGAACGAAGATTCAGTGATTGTGTAGTGATTAAAAGAGCCTATTTTTTCCTGTTTCGTCTTCAATGTAAGTGTTTTTTTTTTTATTTGATGATTAAGAACAGGTTTGGTACAACCACCGACATTAACTGCGATAATTGCAGTTTCATTGATATTGTGACCTGAAAATAATTGAAATAAATGCTAAAGAAGTACATCCACGGCGCCATTCTTTATAATAATATGTAATTTTACTTAAATACCTATTATTTCTTAAAATAAATTTTTATACTTGTAAGTACCTACGTCTCGGAAAGTTTAAACACATCGCACGTAATAAGGTAATGTGACATTATAATGTTAACCTAAGGGTATTATGCCTACTTTTTTCATCAGGAAAAATGTTACATTTTTATTGAAATCTTCCTGAAATGTTGTATACTGACATATAGTTAGGATAAGAGTTCTGAATCATTGGGGCCCTTCTTAATCATCCTAGCGCTATCCCGGTTGCACCTTCAGCGGGTTCCGTCGGAGACCGGGGACTTCGCCCGGTCTTCAGCATCCTTGGCAGAGTTCATAGTTAATTTATTCATAAAAACAATATACATTGTGTCTAAAAATAAAATTTTATTGATTTCTATCTATCTATATATAAATAAGTTGCGAGTATATTTTAACTTTGAGGACCAATAAATTCCTCCAGACTATAGAAACATTTTTCGACCAAGAAGCACGTCAGTGTATCTTTGAAAGAGATGAAGTCTGGAATACATTTATAATCCACCGGCAATCTATTAAACAAACGTACTGCTTGATATTGCAGAGAGTCCATTAGCACGCATATCTTGCTTTGCGACGTCAAGCCAGCTCTTTTTGGGTTCTCTCCTTCGATCAGACCCTGGAGAAGGCGGCATAAGCAGACACTTGTTCCCAATGTAACCTTAATAAAATCTTTGAGCCAACCAGGCAGTCCCGCAGACTGCAAAACTATTTTCGTTCCATGTCTTATATGTCCTTAACACCACATCCTTTTTTTTAATACAACTAAGAAGGTAAACAGGCATACGGTCCACCTGATGGTAAGTTACCATCAGGTGGACCGTACCGTAGCCTGTGAACACCTGCAACACAAGAGATGTTACGAGCGCGTTGACCACCTGTCCGCTATCAGCACAGCGCCCCTCTGGAGCCTGGCGACCCTACTCACCAGCAGGAACACAACACTGCATCACAGTGTTATTTGGCTGCGGTCTTCTATAGGGTGGAGGTACTTCTTCAGACGGACTACTCCTTACAAAATGTCCATAGGCAAAGTTCGTAACCACTTACCATCAGGTGGGTCGTACGCCTGTTTGCCTACTTAGTTGTATAAAACACATCCGAATTTCCTGCGCATCTTATTTGACAACCTCTGTAAAGTCTGGGGAAAAAGTTAGTCTAACTAAAAGGAAAATAGTGACTTATTAAGATGAGGAAGATGCTGTCAATCATGCAACGGGTTCAAAGGTTTGGACAGTTCGAAGTCCAAACAACAGGTTGGTGTGGTTGTCTATAGGTTTCTAGCCTAATGATGAATTCCTAATTATAATGTAGCTGTTTCCCGCAGCTCCACCTGCGTTAATAAAAATACCCTATGTTTGACATCTGGTCTTCTACTATATTCATACCAAATTTCATCAAAATCCGTTCAGTGGTAAAAGCGTAACAGACAGATAGACAGACTTTCGCATTTATAATATTAGTGTGGATAGCATGGATATAAGTATGGAAGTTTGGATGGTAAAATGAAATTTCTTTTTGAATAGAATATCATTTCAGCCACAGTCTGTCCACTGCTGGGCATTGGCCTCCCCCAAAGATTTCCAAAATGACCTGTTGGAAGCGGCCTGCATCCAGCACTTGCCTGAATGCCTGCTACTTTCAGATCGTCCGACCATTTAGTCGGTGGATGTCCAACGCTAACAACGCTGTGTTATATAAATTGAATCTAGTAACTTGAAAAGCTAACTTGCTAACGTGGCTAGCATCTTCTTCATCCTAGCGTTTGCTCGATCGCATCCTCAGCTCGTTGCTTCTGAGATTCGCTTTTCTACTTTAAGTATCCATGTCGCCCGGTCTTCGGCAAAACGAAATCGCTCGAGCTCGAATGACTCTTTCTTCTTACGTTTGAGTTTTTAAATTTAAAAAAATAATCATTTAAATCTACGGTTGAAACGTTAAAAAGAACATTTGCAGCATGCCTACAAAATAATTTAATTTGCATAAATCCACAATCCAACTTCAACAGGTGTACGTAGGTAAATCGTCACAAAGCATGTTTTGCATAAATTAACACATCGTCATACAAATTTACTCGCCGTGACGTGTTGACTAGAATTTATTATCGAGACATAGATTTTTCCCACGTAATTAATCCCACTGAACCAGGAGCCCTTATTTTTGAAATGGGGTAAATGATGTATATGTGGAATGGAAATTGTTTGATATCGAACAAAATTTCTTCGATATCGAAAGAAAATCATTAAATATTGAAAAAAAAAATTCAACTCGCCGATTTTGCTTAAATCACATTTACAAAAATAGCACTCCAGGAGGCCAGTCGCGCTTATATTTATGATATTACTCATATATTACTACAACTAAACTAAGATCAAGTGCTATTTTGACATCACAAAATCGGTGAGTCGAATAAAAAACTAATGTTCCCCTGGAATTCATTGTTAGGTATCATTTATCTGGAAATTACCCGCTGCTTATCATAAAGATGTACCCAATTAACTAAGTTTTGAAATGAAAACAAATGAAGCTACATTTTTCGAGATCGCATTAATGTAAACCTATTGAAAATCGATTAGTTAATTGTTATTTGATATGTTATTTATTCAACACGATGCGTGGTTTCATAATATCCGTGTGTCAATCATAATATTGAATTTTTAACATGTACAGTACTAATAATAATTCTGTGCATGTACTGAAGGTGATAGGCAGGTGTGTCTCCTTAATTTAGTATCAATAGTTTCATATTCTGTCAACCAAGGAAAGGTATATCTGCAAAAACATCGATAGTTTTACTATAGATAGTTCTCTTCGGAAACTATTCAGGATATCGATTGTATTATCACATGTTAAATAGTATCGATACTATCTGGCAAAAACGTCAAGTTTACACACCGGTATATGGAGTATTTTTAATTAATACTCATTAGATGATATCGTGAACCTTCCGAAGAGCCGACTGGCAGGAGGTTGCGCTGAACAGGGAACAGTGTCGAAGGCCAAGATCCTCTTAGGGTAGCTGAGCCATCGCAATACCTAAATAAGTAAGCCATGCGTATTAGTAAGTTACATAACAAATGCACTAAAGAGCCACGGGAACTGGTGACTGGCGAGGCGAAATGAGGAGTAGTAACGATTAGTGCACTGAAACAAATGTATGTATTTCTTTTAGTCGCCGAAGGAATCGCGGCGAAATTCGCCGTGGTGGATTGCTTCGTAGCCAGGCTGTTAGTTTAAAATTCTCAAGTGAGATATTTTTATTTGATTTTGATCAATTTGTTATTAAATTGCAGAAAAAGAACTTAAGTTCTTCCTTTTTTTTATTAAAAACCAGTTCAGCATATTCGTTGAATTGGGTATTCTACGCATTTTTATTTATCAATATTTTTAGTAGATACCTACCAGAAACAAAAATAACAAAGAATTTTTATAATCCGTTAAAAATAAATAAGTTATAAGCCTTTGAAATTCGGTGGAAGGAGTAACTGTCAAAAAACAAGAAAAGGATGCACTGTGTGTGCAGTGACGTCACTGCCACTTGATTTCGTGCGTACAAATGAGATAGCAATACGACCCACTACGCTCCCACTTTGTATCATGAGAAAATTTTAAATGCTAACTACTGCTATAATTAACAACCAATTTTGTTGTTATTTTTAGAATCGGTCACTTTTTAGTGCATATTTTGTTTAGTATAACAATATTAACCAAGTATGAATACAGTCAAACATCCAAGCCCTTCGTACTTTGTCGGCTTACTCAACGGTTTGAATCAAATCGTGCGAATCGTACTCACAGCTAAGTTTAGTAATAAAAGATATAAGTACAGGGTACCTAAATACCATTGTTTCAAATCAGGTAACGTTAGTGTTGCACAAAAGAGTTCCCACAGTTTGTCAACCTGGCTTGCAAAACTTTAATGGTTATCTGATCGATGTTTTTTTTGCGGTTGAATGTCCCCTTTTTCCCAGTAGTCTTACTGAGTAGTTCTAACAGTTTAACTGCTGGGAATTTGGTTCCTAATTGTCATAATGAGAGATGCACTCTAAAACGTAAAGTAAGCAAATTCTTTAAAAAAAAATATGTTCTACGTGGCGTGTAAATCTATTTATGCCCTCTAAAGAAGATCCATCATACTACGAGTAAATAGTTAAGACCCGGGGTCCAATAAAGACTACTTTTTGACGCAGGCGAAGCTGAGGAAATTTTTTTTAAAACCTAGTTTTTTATAACAATTTCCTTTACTAATAAATATAAATTTCAAAATTCTCTGTCTAACAGCCTGGCCACGGAGGAATTCGCCACGGCAAAATTCGCCGCGATGCCACCGGCGTCTAAAAGAAATACACAACAAATGCCACGGGAACTGGTGACTGGCGAGGCGAAATGAGTAGTACCGATTAGTGAACTGAAACAAATGCATTTGTATGTATTTCTTTTAGTCGCCGGTGGCATCGCGGCGATCAACGATTACCATCTATCGATAACAATACGAGACCAACTGCTTAGCGTGGTTTCTGAACTGCGGAGAAGCTCAAGTTTATAAATACCACTATAGTGGCGATCAATCGGTGTCAGGCCGCGATCCTTACAAATACACATGCCCCACTAGTCTAAGTATCGAGTTTCTAAACTATTAAAAGATGAAAAGCTGATACTAATCCCAATGTCGAAAGCATTGCTGTTATCTATGCATTCGTCTTTTTTACCTTATCCCACTTTGTTATTTGGCACAGTAACTCAGTTTCTTCCACTTTTTTCTATCTTTTTATTCTGTGCCAAAAACAACCAATACGTTTTTCGTTTTATGTTTTGTATTTAAATCTAAACAGATAAAAAGACACATTAAAGACTTCATTAACACACAAAGGATTTTAATTTTAATTGCAACCTTCTAAGAACTTTAAGTCATCTGAAGCGAGTTTGTGACCTAAGTTTTTTGCTAGACGACTTGCTATTTTAATAGTAATAATCGTATTTCTCAATACCCTAAGGTAGCCTGAAAACAATTTTTCTAACTTCACAAGTTAACCCGTGGCTTTGAACCTCTTACCGATCTGGGCTGGAGCCTAATTTTTGAAATGACTCACGCAACATTTCGTGTAGGTTACATTACATTATCAATCGACCATGTACACCCTAGTGTCAGAGTTGTTCCGAACCACCTCTCGGCCTCTGACGTGATTCCTGTAACAACTACCAGATGGCAGCCGGGACCAACGGCTTAATAAGCCTTCTGAAGCACGGAATCATTATCAGACAATGTGGTTCAAGCCTGCAATGTCCTTACCCAACTGGAAACAACTAAACAAAGTATGCTTCCCTTGGGAATCGATCGAGCCGAAGCCGGACGCCTTAACCACTGGACCACGGAGGCAGCTAACGGTGGGTCTAATGACTTTCATGGCTGCCTAGACCTACGGCTTAACGTGCCTTTCGAAGTACGGAATCATCATTAAACTTCTTGACATCCCGAAGCTAATGTTGACGACTGCGGTTGACGACAAACATACTGTGATAGTGACGTAATACGGAGTTGCTTAACCAATCGACTCCTCCGTGTTGCAATAACATTGTCAATCGTTTGAGTCTATTAGTGACGCTAATCAAGAATAAATTAAACATACATTTTTTTTATACAACTAAGTAGGCCAACAGGCGTACGGCCCACCTGATGGTGAGTGGTTACCGTAGCCTATGAACGCCTGCAACACCGGAGTAGTCACGAGCGCGTTGCCGACCTGTCCGCTGTCAGCACAGCGACCCCTCTGAAGCCTGGCGACCCTACTCACCGGCAGGAACACAACACTGCACCACAGTGTTATTTGGCTGCGGTCTTCTGTAAGGTGGAGGTACTTCCCCAGACGGACTACTCCTTACAAAATGTCCTCCTCTCTTAATACATACAAAAAATGGGCCTTGAGTGCTATTTTTGAAAAGTGTGCACAAAATTGGCGCATCGAATGATTTTTGTTCGATAGCAAATGATTTTCTTTTGTCATCATCGGTGAGTAATGATATTTTCTTCTTCATGTGAGTCATACTTATCAAATATACGTCTCCTGTTTTTCTTAAAAGTAGAAACTACGACAGACAGACAGACTTTCGCATTTATAATATTAGTATGGAAAATGGATGTAGGTGCATGAAATGTATATATTCATTAAAGGTATAGTATGTATTAATTGATTGTAGATTTATTTATTGTATGTAATTTTGATAGTTTTAGTATTTGGTTACTGACGTTACTGTACCGCCTTTTGTTTGTTTTCACTTTTTATCCTATCTACCCTAAGGTTGGCTGGAAGAAATTGCAGTAGCGATAAGTCCGCCTTTGTACTCAATTTTCTAAATGTATTTCTTTTAATTTTAATTTTGTGATTGGTACAGTAAAGTGTATATCTATCTATCTATCTATCTAATAAAGTCATGTAGATTTAAAATACTATTTATATTATAGGTAGGTCATTGACTTAGCATGCACGTAATTTTTCTACCTTATTGTAAACTTATAAAATGAAGGTTTCGAGTAACAAACAATTTACTTACTTTTCGGAATTTTATCAAAAAATATCCAATACTGATTTCTTATGTTTTCGCGATTGTTATTCATTAAATTAAACTATTTTAATACGGTTTTATCGCGTTTATTACTTATTTATTTACACCTGACGTTTCAAACACTTTACAGCGTTCATGGTCGCAGGCAGACTAAGTTAACATTTGTTGGAACGTCAGGTGTAAATAAATAAGTAATAAACGCGATAAAACCGTATTAAAATAGTTTAATTTAATATCCAATACTATTTTTTTATTTATAAACTTAAAATGAACCCGTACCCGTTGATGTCTTTTACTCAATTAATTTATTCCTAGTTTTATCCCTGTATTGCTGACTTTTTTCTCGCTTTATATTCAAATTCAAATTCAAATCATTTATTTGCATAAAATAGGGTAAGTTATGTTAAATGTCCTACTGCTGGGTATAAGCTTTCCCCTATACCCAGCACTCTCTTCTCACATCATTCGTCTCTATTTATAGCAATAAGCAATATGTACACTCTCTCTTATTACATGGGGCACACTAAAAGTTTTGCACTTCTAGCTGACCGGAACTATTTGAATTTCGAATGTTATATCTTTGGAAACGACTTGCAACCTTCTTAGTAATAAAAAAAAATTGGCGGCGGGAAATCTTTTATCTATTAAATCTGGTATTCTACCATTTGTTTACGCAGGGTGTTAGAAAAAGTTCGCGGAAGACGACCAAAAAGACGCGTTCTGCTACATCATGACAACGCTTCTTCATACACGGCCAACAAAACAAAGTCATTTTTAGCTTCCGAAAAAGTACAACTCGTCACCCATCCTACACATAGCCCCGACCTAGCACCCTGTGATTTCTGTATTTTCCCCAAAATCAAAGATTTGATGAGAGGTTTCACTTTTACCAACTCCGAAGAGGCAGTGATAGCGTTCAATCAGCACGTAGAAACCATGCCTTCAGATCTGTGGTCCTCATGTTTTAAGACATGGTTCGATCGCATGAAAATATGTTTAAAATGTAAAGGAGAGTATTTTGAAAAGCAATAAACATAATATTTTGGTTATAACATGTTGTTTTTTGAAGTTACGCAAAACTTTTAGTGTGACCTGCGTAGTAGCTAATTTGTTCTAATGACTATTTCTCTGCATATCCCAACGGTTAACTGTTAGACAATAATCCTAGCATTAAATTTAAACCGCTGGCTTTTTTGTGTAAACTGCCAGCTTATGCCCGGTTATGCGCTCAAGGAGAAAACAGGTTCAAGCGATTATTAATCTTATTGACAAAGTCGAGTAAACTTAACTTAATGCTCTATGGAGGCCACTGGACAACAAAACGGGTTAAAATTGACAAATTTTATAAATGTCAACAAGGTCGATAATCGCTGTTTTTTCAACATATACTCGTGAAACAAACCTTTTCCGACTTTCTTTTGTTTTCGCGGCATTTCCCCTTATTTTTCTGACATTCGCTTGTTCGCCGACATTGACGCACCGGCCAAGAGTGTGTTGGTCTTTTGCTGGTGTGACTACAGATAATTAAAATTAATCTTAGTTACACTGGTGTGGTAAATTAGTGTGACTATGGAGCGGTTGGGCTTATGTGTAGGTGGGTCCTTTTCCGAAAAGCTAGGTACTGTGTTCGATGTGTTGTATTTGGTAATTTGTGTTTTTAGAAAAATAAATTTATTCTTATTCTTAAAGAAAGAAAGAATATATTTATTTACTTTGAATGGGTACAATTTGTATTAATTTCATGCGATAAGTTCCAAACAATATTAACAAACAGTGTTTTGTGCAATAAAATGTAAATATTACCGAAAGGCGGTTTCGAAAATCTATGTTGGTGTATAGGGTCGATGGATCATGTAACTCCCTAGATATGAATGAATGTGTTAAATATCATTTACATACTCGTAACAGCTCGCTACACGAATCAATTCTCTTCACGCCTCATTATTTCACGCTCGATTGGGCAATGTAAACAATATTCGCTCGTATTTGGTTACTGTAATACTGCGGGTTATATTGGTTTTGCTGTTATTTGTAATAACACATGAGTATAGTAGTACTAATGCATAAGGAGCTCGATAGTCGTGGAAGAGAGTCGCGTAAAACTTGTGTACGAAACCGAGATCGTTTTGGAGAAATTTGCTGACTGGGGATGTGAGAACCTAGTCAACTTCGACCCATCTAAGACAGAAGTGTGCGCTTTCACACCCAAAAAGGCTCCCTTCGTTAATTGTCCTCAATTGCTCGGCTCCCCTCTTTCCATATCAGGCAAGATTGGAATTCTTGGCATCGACATCTCCAGCGATGTCCAGTATTGTAGTCATTTAGAGAGCAATGCAAAAATGGCATTCAAAAAGCTTGGAGTTCTCAACAAGACTGCTCCTATATAAGGCGCAAGTGCGGCCACATATGGAATATTGTTGTCTCCTATGACTCAATACAGAGACGCGCTGTCAGATTGCCGAAGATCCCGTGATTACAAGCGGTATTGAGCCTATGACTTTCAGGAGAGACTTCGCTTCCTTATGCGTGTTCTACCGCTTGTCCGTTGGTAGATTTCATCCCCATACCTTGGATCCCATGTTATTGCGTACATTACGCTTCAAACGAAATTTCCTCTGCGATTATGGAATGAACTCCCTGCCATGGTTTTCCCAAGTGACTATAACATGGTAGCATTCAAAAAGGGCGTGAAAAAATTCCTTCAGGGTCGGCAACTCGCTCATGACATCTCCGGTGTTGCAGGCGTTCATAGGCTACGGTAACCACTTACCATCAGGTGGGCGGTACGCCTGATTGCTTACACAATTGTATAAAAAATAATAATATAATAATCGCGCGTATCAAGCAGCGAAGGTGGCGAATGCGCGTGTCAAGCAACCACTATTGGATTGGTCGCCATTTAGTGGCATTTTCTATCTAGAGCTCATCCGTGCTTTGGAAGGCACGTTAAGCCGTTGGTCCCGGGTGTTATCAATAGAAAGCAGTCGTAAAGTTGTGTCAGCTAGATGCCTTTAGGCAGCCTGAAAAATTCGGACAGTGTTGGCCACTAACACACCTCGGGTCATATTCCTGTTGGTCCGACAGCGACTTTTATTTAATTTAAGTTATATATAATATACATTAAGGAAGCAATAAATTATTTGATTTGATTTGATTTGATTAAGTTTTGTGTGTGATTTAGGGCGAGCGGCCCCCAGGTTATGAACACAGTTGCAGTGGCGGCAAAAACGACAGTGATAACCACTACACTCTAATCTTGGTCTTCCACATCTGTTAACATGAATTTTTTGCAAAAAGGGAAACTTAGGTCAGGCAGCAGAAGCTCCATTGTTATAATCCTTACATGGTTCTAGGCACCATAGAATTTTGCATTTTTTTTTCAGTTTTAATTTTTGTACTCTGGTCAACGTTTTGATCATTAGATGATGTGAAATAATCATCTTTTTATCATGAAGTTGTGAACTACATCACATGTATATGATGACAGATTATCATTATAATTAACACAGTACAGTAATACCTAAATAAAATGATTGACATTATTCTAATGAGAATAAAGTATAATCATTCAAGAAGTCATTAACTATCTGCCCGCCCTAGCTTCGTTCGTTTGAATCCTTTATTCTAACAATTTCGAGGTTGGATGGTATGGTCGACATTCTTGCTTTTTATTATAAAAATATAAATAAAATCCTAAAAACTTTGACACCAGGGTTAGTAGAGTCGATTGACCATGTAGCTTGATATGATGACGAATAAATAAATCTTTATGAACTATATAAATGTATACTTTTTTGCGTACCATTCTTCTCCATGCAGCCTTTTGTACCTATCGTTGATTTTGTTATACGAGAAGTCTAGGGATTATTTGATGGAGTTTAATTTTGTACGTTTTAGGTTTTTTTGGCCTAGGCTTTCAAAATAACCCTGTATACATATTTATAAATATATAAGAGGACTACATTACCCTAGCGATGCCGCCAAAAAATAAATGAGAAACCATCGATTAATAATAAATAATAATAATTCGGCGTACTTGCGGCATACCCGCGTCAATCACGCCGCAACGATAAGTGAGTTGGTCGTCGAGATAAATTTAAAATTTTAGTTTAAAAACAGAAGCAAAATGCCAGTTTGCGTATTCAAACTATGTTAGAAATATAGTACAAGAAATAACTCTTTCTCGTTTCGTCTTTGCACATTGTCTTACGCACACTACAATATAAAGTTGCCGCATTCTGGAAACTGATTTCTCTTCATCTTCACCTAGTCGAGCGCGCGCGAGACCAATTATTAATCTACCTAAGTGAGAAGCCAACATAACGAAGCTAAATATTAGTGTGTATTTAAGAAAACAATACACAAACACAAAATTACTACTAAGCAGTATTACTGTCACTAACGTATTACCAGATATATTTACTCAGTTAATTTCGAAATATAGTGCCTACATTTCAACCATGACCGAATTAGGAGGCACCTTGGATATGTTATTAATGGAATTAGCAATAATTTAATATTAATTTTCGACTGTGGCAAATCCTGTCGTGCCGTGCCCCAATAGTCCCATCTTCTACACTATGGAAGACTTAAATATGGTGAATCACCGGGCAAAAGAAGTGGCAAAGTATTGGGCAAAGGACATATAATATGTACAGTAAAGCCATTATGTCTGTAAGAAAAAGTATTTTAAATGGTCTAATTAATACTCCACATTGCCCGTAGCTTCGGCAGGTTCTATTCGTCTGCGTATCTGATAGTATGCTGTTAAAACATGGTAACTTTCATTTTTGGCACTCTCCGTCAAAGATAGAGAGTATTAGGACATTTTGTAACGAGTGGTCCGTCTGGGGAAGTACCTCCACCCTACAGAAGACCGCAGCCAAATAACACTGTGATGCAGTGTTGTGTTCCTGTTGGTGAGTAAGGTCGCCAGGCTTCAGAGGGGTCGCTGTGCTGACAGCGGACAGGTCGGCAACGCGCTCATGACATCTCCGGTGTTGCAGGCGTTCACAGGCTACGGTAACCACTTACCATCAGGTGGGCCGTACGCCTGTTTGCCTACTTAGTAGTATAAAAAAAAAAAAAAAAAAAAAAGGTATTCCTTTGGCTGGTCAGGGCTATACAAAAATAAGCCATGATCTGTGGCAAGATAAAAGCTGGCAGGTATTTTTTGATCATGTCCAAGTCGTACGGAAACTAACAGATTATGTTGGGAACATGAGTCGAGCCATGCCGCCTCCTCCAAAACTAACAACAGAAGGGGTAAATGCAGAAAGTACTGGACCCTTAATTTTAAACGACTGATTAAAAAGTATGACTCACCGAAACTGAATTAACACGACAGCGCAAAATATATGCGTGCTAACTGTGCGTGGTAAACTGTGGTGTAGGCTTCTCCAAAAATACCTAAGACTAAATCAAAAGTACGAAAGCAAATCCGAAACAACCAGCTAAGGATGCAACCGGAAAAGCGCTTTAAAAACAGATAATAGGAAAACCGCGTTGCAAACGAAACCAGGATCTTCGCCTAGTATCTGTTTGTTAAGTCTATCATTACGCTGAGCGAACATTACTATCGACTTGCAGCAAATTCATTTAATTTTCCACAGGTACAGTTGTGTTCACAAGTGATTGACCACTTTTTTTACTAAAACCGTCAGTACTAAATTACCTATTTTGTGATATAACTTAAATTGTACATCCATATGCAATAAGTAGCGCCTTGCACGTGATCATAACACACATATCAATCAATCAATCAATCAATCAATACATCATACATACCTAAATAAGTAAATGACATGATGCCATTGCCAACCAAAGACATTGAATGAATAAGTATTTCCTATCTTACATACTATCCGATTAATTACAACGTGGTAATTTCCGAAGTTGTAGTGAATACAGACTCGAGTAGCAAACTACAGACAGCTGCCTCGTAAAAAAATAATGATGGAATAAGTTTATTTTTTGGATTTATACAATATTCATATTACTTTGTGGATTATGTTACTAGTACTAAATTCGGCAGTTAATAAGCGTCAGAGATATTGGACTCACAATAAAGGAGCAGTGTGGAAGTCGGCAGGAAGGATCATTCGATCCAATCACATAATCATTCCTTACAATAATTTGCAAATGTATTGAGTATCTATAACTTGTGAAAAATGTATTTGTGTGTGACCCATTAGACCCATTGTTGATTTAGTTAAATATGTCATAGATAGGGAAACTTTTTATTGGCTTTATTTTAGAATAAGCATATAATTTTAAGACGTATATACCTACCAGTTGCTGGACGCAATATTCCTTTACAAGCTTGTCCGCGGAGCAATCGATTGTCATCACGCTCTCTCAGATATGGTCAGTCTTACAGTGCCCCGACCAAATGCCCGTAGAAAGGTTACAAACACATTTATTGTACCACGAGCAAATACTAACCTTGGCAGACATGCGCCCTTGCCCAGAGTTCTTTCTTCTTACAATAAAATTAATTCGAAATGCGACCTAGATATTTTCTATGACCCATTGCCTAATTTCAAATCGAAAATTCAGTCATTCCACCAAAATGCATGTTAATTTAATGTTAATTTAGTATCGACTCAATCTAATCTTATAATTCAAATTAAAGTCGAATTTAATTTAATTCCTTATTCAATTTAATTCAAATTCAATTTATATCAAATTCAAATTCAATTCAAATTCAATTCAAATTCAATTCAAATTCAATTCAAATTCAATTCAAATTCAATTTATATCTAAATTATTTCATTTTTCCAAATTCAATTTACAATTCACAATTTACAATATTTGATTTATTTTGCTTGCTGCCAAAATGTTTATGAGTGCTGTGTTCACCTGTAATTGGGTTGCATGCTAGCACATTTGTGGGAATGTCTATTGTATGTTATTTCATGTAACCTGTTGGTGTACCAAATTGAATAAATAAATAAATAAAATACCTAACGCTGTTGGTTTCCTTGATAAACTTAAATAAATAAATAGAAATACTTTTCTACTTTTTCCTAGGTTGATTAGGAGAGGGCGCTTTTAGCATTAAGCTCGACAATGTCAAAGTATTGTTTTAACTTACGTTATCATCAATCGCGATTGGTCACGACTGTACCAGTTCGCTATGCCTCTATAAAAATGCATATTATGTAAAATTACAGAATATTACGTACCACGTTTCCTCGAAGGCAATTGCTGGTATTTTCGCTAGTAGCTGGTTGAAACAATTGTTTTTGTTATAATTTTATTATTAGTACTTTTCTCAATTGTGACGCAAATTAAGTTGTAACATGTTATTAGCAGCTCTTCTCTTCTTAATGTCCACTGTCTTAATAAACATAATATTTAACATTAGATGCCAAGATGTGAGATGCTAAATCGGGTGTTGTTTTCAAGCATCTGTCCGATGGCTTGGATACATAACACACGGGTACGCGAGCCCGACTTACCCGAGCTGCTACTGAGTCAACCCATGTCCAGCCGAGTCAGTAGCATCCTAGAACCTCATCCTTTCGCCAAACCCAACCACATCCCACCCTTCCCTAGCTAAAGAAAACTTCCGATGGCCAGCAGCGTCGGAAGTAAAATAAGCCGTTGAAACTGCGCTCGCCAATCCGCCTGCCAAGCGTGGCCAGTCCTTTAATGACTACCAAATGGCAGCCGAGACTAACTGCTTAACGTGCCTTCGTAACACGGAATCATCTTTATTATCAGACAATCAGGTGATTCAATCCTGCAAAGGCTAACCAAACTAGAAACAACTAAACAAAGTATGCCGTGGGAATCGAACCCACCTTAAGAAAGGCCTACAGAAGAAGACCAGAATGCCAACATTTACGGAATTTGACAACTAGTAGATGAGCGTAGTTCGCCAACGATAGAAAGGTCTAAGAAATAAGGAACGATGCATGTGATAAAGTACAATTTTACTTCCTTTTTAACCGAGGTAGGACATTTTGTAGTACCTCCACCCTACAGAAGACCGCAGCCAAATAACACTGTGATGCAGTGTTGTGTTCCTGCTGGTGAGTAGGGTCGCCAGGCTCCAGAAGGGTCGCTCTGCTGACAGCGGGCAGGTCGGCAACGCGCTCGTAATATCTCCGGTGTTGCAGGCGTTCATAGGCTACGGTAACCACTTACCTTCAGGTGGGCCGTACGCCTGTTTGCCTACTTAGCTGTATTAAAAAAAAGACTTCAAAATAGAATAACGTTCTACATTAAACGGTATTTTTTTCTATGCTCACCACGTATGATACAATAACAGAGTATGTATTGTCCTTGTTTCATCTCTGTTATCTCAGAATCTGTATAATTATTGTTTTTTCTTGCATTTCACAGCATATAATTGAACACGGTACATCATGCGATTATATTGTTTTGATCTTGCCGTTACAAAAAATAAATAAATTAGAATTTTTAAACAAACATAATCATTGATGTATTCTTTTAAACATGGTTATAAAATACATAAGTCGAACGCCAAACGGCTTAACGTATCTTCTCTGAAGCGTGGTCGACTCCCTCCACCTCCCATGGTCTACCAACCTGACCGTTCTTCTTCGTCCATGCTTGTACTTCCTAATTTATTCTCTTCGGAGCCTAGGGTACGCTGTAATGATAGATTTGGCGGCACTAGTTATTACAATGAAGCGACTACCATCTGACCTCCGTAACCCTTTTTACACGGCAACCAGACCAAAGGGAACATGACCCGAGAAGATATATCCTCACGACTGCTTTCTATCGATTAACTATCGGAACCAATGGCTTGACATTACTTTCGAAGCACGAAGGAGCTCGAAATTTGCAGCATACCATAGGTTTAGAAGCGTAAGATGAAGACGCAACTAGGAAAGCACGCTTGAATGAAGACCTCTTAAGTAAGGTACTGTTCCCTTATCACAGTCGTAAGGAAATTCACCGTGAAGCTTGATACAGCCGGGAAATACGCTCGAATAATAATAATGATGACGTTAAATGCATCATAAACAAGTCTTCGGAATGATGACCTTCAATTAATATATCTTCGCCTCAGATAATTCTATGACGCAATGCGGTTATTACACGTGCATAATGAACTATGATGAAAAAAAAATGTAACTAAGAAAAAACCCAACGACTCTACCATCAGTTTTTTTTTAATACAGTGTGTTGTAGCGTTTAGTATAATTGCATGCCTTAAAGTATTCGACGACTAATGCATTTATGTTTATCCTAATCTTAATCCTTCTCATCTCATACAATAAACAGGCATGGATTAAAAGCATTGAAACAAGGAACAGAACAGGAAATATTGCAAGAAAGGAACATACAACGAAAACAAATGTTTGACGGTTTCGATGTTCTTTGCTATAAAAGCTTTTCATAAAAAGAAAACAAAAGTTGTTGGCGTCGATTTGAAGAATAATCTGAACTCAGTAATGGCTAGGGTAGGGCGCGGTTAGGCGATCGCCCAGGGCGCCGGATAAAAGGGGCTTCGCGGGCGTCCCTTGGGCTTCAAAGCTCATATCGTTCGAGGTCTACTTACTCGTAAATTCCCTAAATTAACACTTTCGCTGACTGTGAAGGAAATAACAATGGCACTCAATTGTTATCTACGTCGAGAGGCGTTACTGCCAGCGAAAGTGTTAAGAGAAAAAATGTTTATGTTTCCCAATCATAGAGGAACATAATTGTCTATCTCTTTAACCTTTATTTGGCATGGTAAAGTATACTTAACATAAATTAATTTATCTAAGACATAAACTTTAAAAATATCTAGATTGTCAATTATTTTATTTACTAACGATTTTGCTATTTTTAAGATATCATTATATTGTTCTAAAGTGTATAAAAAATAATACTTAGATTTTGCGACATTGACACCCGTATTTTTAAACATAACCTTAACAACGAACTTCACACAAACTCATTGGAGGCCTTAAGGAATTCCTCGAACTTTCCTTGAAAACGACGTCTTAGTTGGTTGCTTAAGCAAACTCCAATGAAGAATGACACATGTTACAATAACAATTCAAAGCACAAAAATTGAAAAATACAAAAGAATAATGAAAAAATAAACAAAGTTGTTAACTGGGCAAAAAGTGTCAAAAAACTGATTAATAACCATTTTGAGGCCGTCTCAAGGTACCTCTCGACCAACCTTATATTTGATAGCTTACTTGACTTAAGGAGTTGACTCACCTCCAGTGAGAAAACTCCTTAAGTCAAGTAAGCTAGTTTCGACTAATTATATCATACCAATGTGTTGGAATAAGGTTGAGTCGAGTTTGAGCAAACGTTTGAGAATATGGGTCTTACATTTGCAAATAATAAATGAAGGCAAATCAACGCTCTTGGAGTATTCTACTGGGTAAAAATTTAAAAAAAAGTTTATTGAGATGAGATGAGATTTTTTTCGTAATCTCTAAAACTAATTAATGATGAATGTTTGATATAAAGATACTATGGACCCCGAAGAAATACATAGATATGGGCCTCGTTGCTTGAAATAAATTATTTTTATTTTTTATTTATAGAATACCTATTTTTAACGCGGAAAAGATTTCTAATTCACACGGAGCAAATACAAAGACGTTGACGTCGTAGGTGGGCGTGGCTAACATCATTTTTCGTTACACTGTAATGCCGGCTGTACACTCCCGCCCGAGACATTCGCGGGAGAAGCCCGAGTGCGAGGCACACCATCTACGCTCTCGTAGATCTCTCGTTGCTCATTCGGAGCAGTGAATTCCGAGAGGATGGCCGAAAACGTCGAACTTGCTGTTGATGTTCCTTTACATTATTTGAAATCTTCGATTTGCTAGCGACATTTATTGGTAAGTAGAGTGGATTGTCAAAAGGGGTGACAGTAGTGGATAGACGTGGATATCGTAGCCTCACACAATTTTTGTAAGGAATCTTTCAATATGCCATCTCCTCTTTGTTATGACTCCGTGCCCTACCCGTAATACCGTACCGTAATACCCTTCCATCCCATACATACTTTGATGATCGTAATTTTTTCATACAAATCTGAGCACTATCACAAAACACAAATATTCTGCTGCCACACCAAGGTTACCTTTACTACCTTATTTTTGAACACTGGAAATAAGTTCGAAGAATGTAGGTAACTATCGCTATAAATAACTATCCCGAATATAACGCGTAGTGACAAACTTACCAACTTTGTCAATTGAAAACGAAATTGCAGACAAGTAAATTTTTATTCGTTTTTTTTCTAATAAACGGTTATTTTTTTAATAAATATATTTTTTTTTATAAATGGTAATCTCGTTAGATCATTTCCTTTCGTACGGGATTTGAATCGCAGTTGGGGGGCGCCGTAGAAATCTTGCCCAGGGCGCTGGTAGTGTTACAACCGGCACTGTCTGGACTGAAAGACTAATAAATGAAGAAGTGTTAACTGTAGTAGGAGAAAGGACAAGCATTTTGAGGGTGATTGAGAATAGAAGGGGAAACATGTTTGATTTGCACCGAAAACATTATGAAAAACATCATTGAAGGAAATATAAAAGGAATAATAAAGGCACCAGGTAGATCAAAGCATAGTTACATTAGGGAAATGAAGCAGAATTAACGTCGTGTAGTATCAAGATCTTAAAGAACTCGCTAAAAGTCGACGAGAACGGAAGAACCTCCACAGACAATAGCCTAGCTCTTAAAATTATGATGATGATAAAGAGCTCTACTCACATCAAAGCTGCGGGGGCAAAGGGCTTATCACATTCTACAAATGAGCCTACATTGGCTTGCAGCGTGTTGGTGCTACTGACCCAATATCGGCCGACCGCGCTTGCTTCCCAGATTGCCCCAGCCGGCCTGCACGACACAGCGTATGTTGCGTGGTTGGGCCAATTCGCCGTAGAAGCGGAAAATTGGCTGGCAAGTGTGCAGAAACGAGACAACAAGATATTGCCGGTATCTTGCTCCAGCGTAGATTGTGAAGGAGCAGGAGAGCAAGCTGGCAAGTGTATAGATTATGCAGAAACGTCAGTAAAAGCTTTAAAATTAAATAAACCTAAGTCGATCAGGTTAAAAATATATTTGTACCTAGTAATTTTAATCGGAATCAAGGCGAGCTGGTGGATTGAATATTTAGTAAAACCTGTCCGGTCCTCTACATACCATATCCAGTACTTAGGCTTGTACGTGTGAAAAATTGTGACAATGTCTATTCTAAGGTCCTACAAAGTTACATACTAAATTTATCAATCATTTTACAAATTTTGCATAATTTGTAATTTACCTACTTACCCTGAAACTCTAAAATGTAATACAATATAGCTTTCAAAAACTAAATAGGTAAAACAACATTATCTGTCATTTCGTTGGTCCCGAAATAGAACTGCTATAAGTTTTAAAAATTAACAAAAATTGTATAAATGGTATCGTTGTTAAGTTAGTACTTAGGCCATTAAACAAGTTTAAAACCTACTTTGGAGCTAACTCAATCTGTGTGGGGCGGGTACGTCCTCACGAATATATCCAAGGTTGTATGCCCATTAAAGTTTTACAATAAAAATCGCTTGATTGTACCAAATTAAATAATTATTTTTCAGCAAATGCCCACCGCAGCCAATGAACACTCGTAACACTAGGAGCATCGCGTGCACATTGCCGAACTTTGAGAAATCTGTTCACACCAACGAACAAAATAATACATATGTTCGCGCTCTTAGCTTCGGCTAAAATATTATGCGTCGCTTTAGTTTTAAAAAAGCGTGCGAATTTAAGCCGGGAAAACAGCTAATTTAATTTTTTTGCCCTTGATTGACATTCTATTATGTTTCAGGAAATCACAGGCACTTAATAAGTTAGAATTTGTAACATCCACGATTTTTGCGGTTTTCAACCAACTGAAAATTATTAGCTACATTGTGGATATAATATCTATTTTCCGGTGAATTTTGAGAATCATTCCCGACTTTTAATGAGGGATATTATGATGTGTACCGAGGTGAGACCACACGTGGGTCGTGACTGACTGACAATCGTGATCAGATGGCAAATTATTAGTTGTTGTATGCTAAATACGTAGTAGAGTACCTTCGATGGAGTAAGCTATTTTGTTGTTCGCATTTTCTAGTAGGTATTACTTACTTACTGCGATGGCGCAGAAGCCCGAAGTGGATCTTTGCATCCGACACGAGAAGACGCCATTTCTTATTTATTACGAAAAAAGAAATAAGACAATAAAAGATTTAAATCCCGCAATGAGTTAGTAGATAGGTGTTTAAAAAATACGATTCTTAATAGTGAGTAGTTATGTGAAACTAAGCCACTAAAAATAAGTGAAAACTGAGAAAACCCTTGAGAGTATGGGAGTATCATATTTTGGTCGGCTTTTACTTTTTAATATTATCTTAGATTCTAAACACGCAGTAATCATATTGCTCACGTTAATGATGTTATCCTGTATACAACAAAATTCTGAAAATATAAAAAAGAAATACTGAATCCATACTAATATTATAAATGCGAAAGTCTGTCTGTCTGTTACGCTTTCACGGCAAAACCGCTGAACAGATTTTGATGAAGTTGGTTTGAATATAGTTGAAGACCCGGGGTCAAACATAGGCTACTTTTTGACGCAGGCGGAGCTGCGGGAAAAAGCTAGTACATATACAATACCTTCAATTTTGGGTCTATAAAAAAATACACTTAAAATCGTAAATTGATTTATCTTTGCACCTTGCTATATACCGGGGTTTTTTTTGCAAATTGTATACTCGACAGGGCAAATTAAATATCACTTAAAAACATTCAAGTGCCGACCTGGTAATTTATCGTAGTTTAGTGATTACACCAATGCTATGGCCAAAACGGTTTGTGTAATCGGACCATGTTCGATGGCCATTTAGTAGTCAACTCACAATACTGTGTGCCTTGAATCCTAAATACTTGTACTTTCCTAAGCAATAGTTTAAAAAATACAAATGCCTACCATAAAAAACTAATTTACATAATGGTTAGGTCCGGTTTTGACGAATTTCATTCAAACATAGGCTAGTTCTTGACGCGGGTACCAGCCGTGGAAACAGCTGGAGACAATGCACAAGGAGTACAGTTCATCCCAGACAGTATGAGAACACAGTTCACAAAGTACAGTATGAGAACTTATATTCATTTAGTCAAATATACTTGTTTGTTCTCGTTCATCTGCGCTAAAATAAAAACAACAAAAATACTTGCGCATAAAACCAGGGTCATTGCATTCAATCTCGCGATGACTCGGCACAGCAACTTATTTTACTCGATTACGAATCGAAAAAGGTCGAAATTAATTGCACGAACCCCTCATTTGGAAGTTTGTATAAATAAAAAACATTTCGTTGCAATGCAACAAGTTTAAAAAACGATGACGATTGGCTGGAAATTTTTAATAACTAAGTCTGTCTTTATTTTTTAACACGTTTCGTCTGATAAATATTTTCAATTAGTTACAGCAACTCAAATTTAAAAATACTAAGGCTTTAAGTATTTTGTAAATATTTGAAGTATTCATTCATATATTCATATAGACATGTGAATTCGTTAATTTAACTAGTTATTTAAGGAAGTTTTTTTCTTAATTGTAAATTGACGTTTTGAAGTAAATGCTGCAGTGGAGTTTGTGGCGCCGCTTCTTCTCCACTTGCGCTTTGGAAGTGGTGGTAAACTTTATAGTAAATTGACGTCAATAAGTGATATTGATATCCTACATTGAAAATAAACGATTTCATTTCATTTCATATAGAATGAATAACTGTAACAAACTTTATACACTGGTCTCAGAGATTTTTCGGAAACGTCTTTCGGCCTCTGTCGTTGTTTTTTTTTTTACATACAAATTATTTATTGCATTTCATAAGTACAATACAGTTCTAACTACATACAGTCACTGATTAAATTACGTTGGTACATTATGAACCCTATCGGGATATTTTTTTTTAGTTATCATCAAGCAAATTTATACCTAACTCTTCAAATTAAGTTACATTTGTTTTCATTATTTGAACGATTTCTATTAAAAATTTATTTCATTTCATTTAGGTATATGTCAACTAATTTATCGTTAGAAAACTCTTCAAATGTTTAATAACTTTTTTGTATTAATATTAAATTTTAGTATAAATTTTTTATCGTTCTTTTCAGTCGTTAGACATTATAAATTTTTCCAGAGGAAAACAGTTTCATTGTAGAAGGAGCACTAACTTAATTTTCCTAGTGGGATATCGTCGCGGAAGGTCATCCGTTTTAGTATAGAATATAATAGAATAAATTGTGGATATCTGCGTACAAATTTGCAGGCCTCCAAAATATATATTAATGGTAAGGTGAATATTTCTAAATCTTTAAAATGTGGTTAAGGTTTTACGTATTGTCTCTTTGATGTTTGTAATAATTCTAACGTATTTTTTCTTAAGAATTAGACCAAATGTCAGCCCGGACAGTGTTTATTGTAAATAATAAATTTACTTGTAGCAGCAAGTGTATTCAGTCTGAAGTCTCTAGCATGGAATAATGATGTACAGATATTATCTTAAGTAATGAACGGACACGTATTAAGTAGATGTTTAACGCCAAATGAATACCTACAGAATTTTCGAGAGTTTTATTTATTAATTATAATTATTTATTTCACGCAATCACTGTAATATATATTAATTGAAAAACTTAATTCTGTTTCTACCATTGAGAATAGAACGTTTACTTGTTCGATTTCGATGCTCTTTGGGTTTTCGGAAATTTCCAATAAACTTTTTTTACCTATGAAATACATGTTTCAGTCGTCAATATCTTGTAAACATTTTCAATGTTGCGAATTGAGAATCGCACTCGGAATAACCTACTTCCATGTTTATTTATACAGCAGTGAGCTATACAATGTTGATATCGTATTGTCTTCCGTACAATGAGGTGATAGAATGAATGAATGATAGAGTTGATTTGAGGCGCATTTTGACAGTATACAAGCCGCCAAAGAACGGCAGGGAAGAAAAAAACACGAAAGGGATTCTGAGCTCAGAATCCTATAGCAACCAGCTAAGGATGCAATCCGGATTTTTCTAGATTGAAGCAAAATAAAAATGAAGAGCTCGCTAGCCGAGCGCTGCGTAGTATTCGTAGTGCGTGTGAAGCGAAGGCGAGACGCGACCCATATTGGATTGCTTGTCATTAGTGGTATTTTCTATCTCGAGCTCCTTCGCGCTTCGGAAGGCAAGTTGAGACGTTGGTGCCAGTCCATGAATGGCAGTCGTTAGGCTGTGTCAGGTGCGTTTAGGCAGTCTGAAAGAATTCAATTGGCCAATAACAAACTTCAGGTCATGTTCCTGTTGGACTGGTTGCCCTGTAAATGGAGGTGAGACGGTAGTTGCTTCATTTAAATAACCAGTGTCGCCAAATCAAGGACCATGACTTACAGCGCACCCTAGGCTACAAAGCGTAAGCTGACGACGCAACTGGGAACCATAACTGGATGAAAAAAGGCATAAAAATCAGTAGGTTACTTTTTTGCTGTCGCACTATCGCGAAGAGCATCGAAGTCGCACACGGAATACATTTTCCGTTCTCAATAACTTTCGCTGACTGAATATTATGTTTATGATATTCATAGGTTTTGGTCTGAATTTCCAATGTCAAATTGCAGTGGTTATTCGTCAAACTTGAACACAGTTTCCGCAATTAGCGACCGATGCCACAATGGAAACCCGCTCAAATCAGACACAGCCATTACGTCAAATTACCAGATGTTACAGTTTGTCTCGTTCAAAAGCTAGAACAAATTTCATGTCACCTTTTAGCGTTCTGTACAAAAACATTGTAATACTCGGTACTCTTATTAATTACACGAATGTTTTCTTATGTTTTCGCGATTGTTATTCATTAATAATTACACGAAATTTCAGGAGGATTCGTTTAGTAGATAAAACACGATTGCCTACTTAATTGTATGAAAAAAAGACTGCAAAAAAATAAAATTTACTTATTTTTTGTAATAATTTACGTAATGATAAGAGAGGTAGGACATTTTGTAAGGAGTAGTCCGTCTGGGGAAGTACCTCCACCCTGCAGAAGACCACAGCCAAATAACACTGTTATACGGTGTTGTGTTCCTGTTGGTGAGTAGGGTCGCCAGGCTCCAGAGGGGTCGCTGTGCTGACAGCGGACAGGTCGGCAACGCGCTCGTGACATCTCCGGTCTTGCAGGCGTTCATAGGCTACGGTAACCACTTATTATCAGGTGGGCGTACGCCTGTTTGCCTACTTAGTTGTATAAAAAAATTAAGTTTATTCAGTATTTAGCGATACATACTAGAGTAAAAATGGGTACAGTATTCTCAAAACAAACCTCCGTTTCCATTCTTTCTCTACGAAACAACAATTATATAAGTTAAGTAAAATGTTTCATCATCATCATCATTTCAACAACAGCCAGTCCACTGCTGGACATGACCTCTCCTTATGATTTTAACTTCCAAAAAGATAACGTGTAGTTTGGAAATAAAAAACCAAATAAGTATATTTTTTTAAATTTTATATACTCAGTGTCACTTTTACATTAAAACGAACCTAACTACATATCTCAAGCTTAAATCCATCGTGCCTAGAGATGGGCAGCAGGAAGAAATTCAAGAGGGAAAATATGAAATGCAAGGGGAAGAAATGGGAAAAATAATTAATTCCCATTTATATAATAAAAAAATCCGGAAAGGCGCCCATCTCTAATCGTGCCGTTAATTATTATACTTACCTACTTATTTACTCTCGAAAAATATAACCCTCCTTTTGGCGCAGTCGGGTAAATTAATACCGTTTTCTCAGACTTCAGAAATCATTTATTTGCAACAAAATATTAAATCTCTTAATTTTCTTTCTTTTGCGAAACAAAAAGTGTTTGTTTACTGCGAAATTTCCACAAATGATTCAATCCACTCTCGCGCACAAAGTGCATGCCCTTGATCTTGGCTCTCGTTACCATCATTTTGTAGGTATGCTTAGTTCTTGCGACAGAACAATTATTAAAGATATGATCTTACTTAGTATTGTGTTACTTCGCAGTTCTCATAAATAAATGAAATTAATGAATATATTTATTTCATTTATTTATGAGAACTGCGAATTTCGATCAAAAAAATTCGATCCGTGAAATTTTTTTTCAAAAAACGTAAGGCCCTTACGTTGCATACATAATGGTTTCCGAAAGAATACAGCCGTTCCCTGAATTTTTTTTTTTTTTTTTGATAAAACATTTTCGACTTTACGACTTTGTCAGGTTATTTTTTACACCACTGATTAAATTAATAATACCACAAAACAAAAATAACTTTATTTTTAAATATCAACAATATTATCACAACATTTTCTAAGAGCGGGAAAATTGCAATGTGAATGTGACATATATTTTGAACATGAAACATCATCATACATTTTACTTTTGTTTAATAGTTTTAATGGCCAGTATGTTTAGGTGCATGGTGATTGCAACCTTTTACTATAAATCCTTAACAACCACACACACACACACATACACACTTTAAAGGATTTATTCAAATTAACATGGTATTTATATAGTCATATCTCAACTACAACGAAACAATATCTAAAATGATTTACATGTTCACACGTATATTAGCATTCAAAGATTAGCATAACGTTAAATCTTAACAATATGTTGTATATATGGTAGAACAGTAGGTTAAATTTCACTAAGTAGAAGGTCACTGAAAAAGTCATTAATTTTCATGACTCATTAGTTTTACTATTTTAACTGGAGTCCTTTGATCTTTTTGTTGGTTATATGGTCAATCGAACTTCTACCCTCTAATGTCAGAGTTTTTCGAGACTGCCTTTCGGCCTGTGACTGGATCCCGATGACAGCCGGGACCAACGGCTTAATGAGCCTTCCGAAGCACGGAATCATTATTATCAGGCCATCAGGTGAATCAAGCTTGCAACGTCGTAACCAAACTGGAAAAAACTAAACAAAGTTTGCTTCTAGTGGGAATTGAACCCGCAGCTCCGCCTGTGACAAAAAGTAGCCTATGTTTGACCCCGGGTTTTCAACTATATTCATACCAAAATTCATAAAAATCCGTTCAGCGGTTTGGCCGTGAAAGCGTAACAGACAGACAGACTTTCGCAATAATAATATTAGTATGAAGTATGGATAGTAAATATGGAAGTATGGATTAGTATAGTATAGACAACAATGCGTTTTCAATTGTTTACAACGCTCTACGAGTATTATCACCCAATACGTAGCTAACATAAGAAATATAACATAAACCTAGTATTTTTGTAATAAAAACTTAATAAAACCTTCGGGATCACAAACTTACAATACATGTTATAAAGCTTAGAATTACATTCAGGTCAAAGTTCTAGTGAATAGAACAACATGAAATCTTGCTAGTTGTCTTCGTATTGGGCCTTAAGTAGGTCGATATAATAAAATCTTCAATTTTGAAAAATATTATATTGATACCTATTTATTCATATTGACAAATCTGATAAACCTAAGTTATAAGTGAAATCCGACGACAGAACATCAATCAGGTCACGTTTCTCGGTATTGGCAAATACAATTGTCACGTTTTGTGTACATAAGCACATAATTAATAATAGAGTAGTCCGTCTGGGGAAGTACCTCCACCCTACAGAAGACCGCAGCCAAATAACACTGTGATGCAGTGTTGTGTTCCTGCTGGTGAGTAGGGTCGCCAGGCTTCAGAGGGCTGTGCTGACAGCGGACAGGTCGGCAACGCGCTCGTGACATCTCCGGTGTTGCAGGCGTTCATAGGCTACGGTAACCACTTACCATCAGGTGGGCCGCAGCCAGTTTGCCTACTTAGTTGAATAAAAAAGTACGAGTATGACTCACCGTATATGGTCGAACGAAAGCAAGTCAAATGAAAATCGTTTAACTCACTAATTATGTCCAGACTTTGAGAAAGGAACATTTCCTTGTGTCCAATGAATTATTCGATATCGAGTAATACTTCTCAAAATAGTAATTATAGATAGAAAGAAAAGTATGTAATCGAATGTGACGCAGACGAAGTCGCGGGTATAGCTAGTTTACTATAATATTACTTTATTACTATAATCCATACTAATATTATAAATGCGAAAATGTGTCTGTCAGTTACTGTTTTCACGGCCAAACCGCTGAACGGATTTCGATGAAATTCGGTATCAATATCATATAGTTGAAGATCAGGGGTCAAACGTAAGCTACTTTTTGACGCAGGTGGAGCTGCGGGAAAAAGCTAGTATTATATAACTGAACAATGGTGTATTTTGTTGTTGTAGTTTAGTACAATTTTGCAATACCTAAGCATTATTAGTGACGAAATATGCAGATAGAGCACGGGTAATGGTGCATAGTGGATCTTATTTACCTTTTTGCAACTAAATGCTGACCAGCATATCAGGACGTCATCCCGTCATTCCCAAGTTTATTACTCGAGTTCAACTAAATCTACGGCTTTTAAAAAAGCTTAAAAAAACTCTTTGCGCCATTACTTCATACTGGCCACTAATAAAAAAAAGTTGTCTTTTAAAAAACAATAGAACAAATTTCGCGCTAAAATAAAGTTCATTTGTAAACAAATTCTATGAAAATACACAGTTTCAAATGTAATAAATTTCATGTAGTTGAGTACATATAAATTACTCTTATCTAGTACCAATCGATGAGCGTGTATGATTAGAGTGATGAGCGTAGAAGAAGCGAGGGAAGTCTGTAAGGATCGTAGTACATGGAAATCCGTAGTCTCTGCCTATCCCTACGGAAAAAAGGCGTGATGGTATGTATGTATGTAGCTAACTTAGTGAATATTTTTCAGTAATATTTAAAAGTTTATAAAACAGATTCAATTTGATTTCCTTTCGGACTATTTGGACACAACGCATATCAACGATTTTTATTATAAGTTATTAATATTAAAATCAGATATAGGGTTAAAAAAATTCATAGCATCAACATTTTTTTTTTTTAATTTTGAGAATATATTTGACGAACGACGAAAAATGACAATAAATTAATTGACATAACCTCAAAAAAATTTAAAACTTATCTGCGTCTGTCTTTTATAGGCGTAATGAAATAATAACCAACTATATATTCATAATGGTTGTTCGTCCGTCCGTACAGTTTTGTCATTTCCTGCCAAGTATACGTCAAGCATGACCGCGACCTGTCATCTGCTATCATGCATGCTGCTCAAGATGTGTGATTAAAATAAAGATGGTAATGTCCAAGGTTTTAGAATTAATGTAAATTAATTAACTAAGAATAATCTGGAAGTATGGCCAGTGGCGTAGCTAGGTAACCAAGGGCCTTGGTGCAAATAAAAAAAAAAATGGGGCCCCACTGCAATCTAATAAACTTGTCAATTGTAGGCAATGTTTGTTTACTATCTTCTTTTTCTTGGCGTTGTTTGGATTTAGATGTATCTTCTTTTTGTCCTTAAATTTTAGTTTTTTCTAATTTTTCTATACAATATTAGATTGTGCTCGAATAGGTACTCACTGTTCACTGACGACGTTAAAAGTAAAAGGAAAGAGAAACGCAATGAATGATAAGCTACAAGTACTACTACTACTACAGAAACGAGTGAGTAAACGAGATGTCGCTTTACAGCTTGTATTGCGCCATCTCGTTCACTCACTCGTTTCTGTCCTGCTATTAGAGTTGATGATAAGGGCCCTGTACTAAAAAGTATATTGAAATTAGCTTACTTACTCCTGATATAGAATTAATTAACCGTTCTTGAAAAAAAATCTCAACTCGTATTCACAATAAAACGCACATATCGCTATCCGTCAAATTGACAATACTGCCAACCTACAGAAAGAATTTAGGGGAATTCCCTAGGTATAACTTTCGAATTTCTCTCAACTGACTTGTCATGATTAAAGGGTAAATGATTCGAAGGCCCCCTGAGCTAGCTACGCCACTGAATACGGCAGTACCTACGGTTATTTTTATTTTTAATAAAAGGGTAAAACCCTCTTATTAAGATTCCGCTGTCCACGCGGTTACAATTTTTCACAGATGATGTATTTCTGTTGCCGCTAAAACAACAAATACTAAAAAACAGAAAAAAATAAGCGTAACATGGGGCTCCGGGGGCTCCCATACAACAAACGTGATTTTTTTGCGGATTTTATGGTATGGAGCCCTTAGTGCGCGATTGCGATTTTTTTTACCACCATCTCTGCTTTAGTATGTTCTATATTATGGACTTGTGGGTATAAGAAGTATGTTATTGTTTCAGTGATGCGGTCGCCAGGTGGCGCTGGTCGTCGCGATGGCGGGCGCACAGCAGCTTCGTCTGCTGCTGTGGAAGGACTACCTCATACGGAAACGGAAACTGGTATGTACTTAATCATACTGTCAGTTCACTGCTGGCTTAGGAGGCTAGGCTTCCCCTAGGAGAATACCGGTCGAAAGCGGTTACATCCAGCACTTGAATGCCATCTTCAGGTTATCTGACTTGTCGATGAGTGCCCAACGCTGCGCTAGCCGGATCCACAAGCGTCATACCTACATTCTCATGTAAAAAGCCGTACTGTAAAAAAAATATTTTTTCTTTTGCATGAAAGTTCTTGCGTTTGGCCACAAGCCCACGTATGCAGGATCGTGTCTTAAAACACAGACATATAAGTGTATTGATGTGCAAATACAGCCGTATCAAGCCATCAAGTCAATTACAAGCCCAATGGACAAACTCTCTGGCAATTTCACGGTTTAACACATACAATATAAAGGCCACATGCCCCGCTGGGCTGTCTAGCTCTTCCCTCTTGTGACATATGTATGTTGAGGGTAAATAAATAATAAATCAGTTATGCTACGGTTCCGGTGTTTGCATCAAGTCTCCTGTTTATTTCCCGTATATATTACTGGCGACGAGGATTAAAACTAAATTAAGTCGTTTTTTTTTTTTAATAATTAGAACAGTGCGTGTTGTTTAAATTATAAAATGCCTATCGGAAAAGTGGAGCAGTTTGACCTATCGAGTAAAAAGTGGTCGGCGTATATCAGACGCGTAGAACAGTTTGTTTCTTTAAACGAAATCAAACCCGAATTGCAAGTTGCGACCTTGGTGACCTTAGTTGGTGGAGCTACATACGATCTCATGAGTGATTTGTGCGCGCCGAGTAACCCGGAAAGCAAAAGTTTTAAGGAATTGGTCAAAATAGTAGGTGACCACCTCGAGCCTAAACGTTCCGAAATTGCTGAGCACCATCTTTTCCGTCAAAGACGACAAAATGTCGGAGAATCTTTGAGTGAATATTTGCAAGCATTAAAGCATTTAGCGAGTACGTGCAGTGGCGTAGCGTGGGTGGGGCGGAGGGGGCGGCCCGCCCCGGGCGGCAGCCCGCGGGGGGCGGCAAAATGTCGCCGTTGAAGCGGGTTGAGATCTGATCTATGATTCATTCATTTCATTACACAGTATAATTTTCCATTTTTATATAAAATTTTGCGCACAAAGGATTTTTTAAAATTTATTTAAAAGAAAAATTGCTAAATTACTGACAGAGCTCTTTATAAGGTTTGTTTGTTTACATACGAACGGCAACATCGCATCACGCCGCGCCGCCCGCCCGCCGCGCCGGCGAGGCAACGCGCGCGAACCGAGTTGATCTGAATCTGAAATCTTTTGTTTTACGAGTCGGCCCGTGTCGATGCCTCTCTTTCGCACTCATTGAATTAGTACTACGCATTCATTTGTAGGTACTTTGTTTGTTTTAGTGCATCGTGAAGTGCCATTACGCAATCACGCATTACTCGTATGTTTGTTTTGCGAGAGTTTTGGATACGGAACGAAAGTCGTTTTGATTGTGTTTCGATCTTTTAAATACTATTGAATCTTCTAAAACTAAACATTTAGATCTTTACCCAATCTTTGAATTAGTTTTTGAAAATGAAAAGAGTCAAAGAAAGCGGTGCGGAATTCCGCAAAAAAAGGGCTAAGAAAGCAGCAGATGCGAAAAAGTCTCAAGGTGCATTACTGAAATATTTCAGTTCTAGTTCTGGTTCGAAAGCCACGTTAACGTCTTCGGTGGCATCCTGCAGCAGCGGAAGTGATTCCAGTGTAAGTAGATATATGATTCCTCCATCTAGAATCGTGTGTGGCCTAGAATTACTCCAGTTATTTTAGACATTTTATTGGCTGGGTCGCTCGCAATAAATTGCAAGGTTCTTTATCTAAAGTAAAAAATCAAAATGTGTATGTATGTGCGTTTGTTTTTAGTTGTCAGCTCTATAGCCTAAGCCGCTAAACAAAATAAGATGAAATTTTGTATTGGGAATGTTTTGTAAATGTCTAGGAATATTTTCTTTGTTTTTTGATCACTTGATTATTTATGGTAGGTAACATAATTTTTCATTTAGCCGCGCCGTCACCAAAACCACTTTTGTTTTGTGATAGTTAAAATACTTATTTGAAATTCGAACGTGTCTTCTAGCCAATATTCATGGGAATACATAACTTATTTTACAGGCACAAGAAGAAGACGTGCCTGGCGTCGCAGTTGGAAGTAGTTCTGGTCCCACCACAGAGCAGGGTCAAGACGAAGTCGACTCACCAGATGTGCCTCAAGCATCTAGTCATAAGCCTGCAGAAAAAGTGAATGTTGCCAAAGAAGACATAATTGAAATCGTGCCTTCTGCTCCTGCCGAAGTCAAAGATGTGAATCTCGACGATGTAGGTTGCTGGCCTTCTCCTATGACCGACGAAGTCAGAACGCTTCTAGTACGTCGCGGGTCTGACTCAGTACAGCACATCGATTCCAAATTTGCCGATGTTGTTCGCTCAGGGACTTCAACGAAAGGCGGTACCCGAAAACTAACCAAAGAGTGGTTCTACAAACCATTATCTAATGGCGAAAAGGTTCTCCGAACATGGCTGGTGTACTCGCCTCTGAAGCAGTCTTTGTATTGTTTTTCTTGCAAGCTGTTTGGCAATTCCGGCTCGAACTTCGCATCTGAAGAAGGATTCAACAAATGGTGGAAGCTAAATCCAAGAATCGGAGACCATGAAAATAACCTGGGCCATGAACAGAGCTTCTTGAAATGGAAGGAGTTGGAAGTTCGCCTGAACTGTAAAGCAACCATCGATCAGAAACAACAAGAAGTTTTCGAAAGTGAGGAGAAGAAATGGAGGGATGTATTGTACAGGTTGCTGAATATTATCCAGTTCTTAGCCAAACAGAATCTGGCCTTCAGAGGACATCGAGAAGACATTCGAGGAGATGATAGTGGCAATCGCGGGAACTTTCTAGAGTTAGTGCACCTCCTAGCTAAATACGATCCTCTTCTAATGGAACACCTGACAAAGATAAAGCTGGGAGCAAGAGTGTCAGTTTCATATCTGTCTCCAGAAACCCAGAATGAATTTATAAATTTACTGGGACAGCAAGTTCGATCCACCATCATCCGTCGTATTCAAAAAGCTAAATATTATTGCGTAATCTTCGACAGTACACCAGACATCTCCCACAATGACCAAATGAGCCAAGTTCTGCGATACGTACATATCGAAGGAGAAAAAGTCGCTGTGGTAGAATCTTTCATTGACTTCTTCCAACCAAAAGGAAAAAATGCAGAAGATCTCAGCAACGATATAATCGCGAAGATAACATCAGACGGACTGGACATACAGAATCTGAGAGGACAGGCTTATGACAATGCTGCCACAATGTCAGGGATCCACAATGGAGTTCAAGCCCGGATTAAAGCACTAAATCCGAAAGCTCTATTCGTTGCATGCACAAACCACTCACTAAACTTGGCTGGGGTACACGCTGCTTCTGAATCAGTGAATTCGGTGACGTTTTTTGGAATTCTAGAGAAGCTATTTGCCTTCTTTTCTGCATCAACTGTTAGATGGAACGCTTTGGTTGCCGTCACAGGTCAAGCAGTGAAACGAGTCACTGAAACGCGTTGGAGCGCTAGACATGTAGCTGTCAAGATGCTTAAAAATAAGTTTGAGGGAGTTCTTGAGGTACTGGAACAATTAACAGATTCATCTCAAACTTCCGAAACAAGATCGGGAGCCAGTCTTCTCCTGACAGCCATGCAGTCATTTAACTTCCTAACTTTTCTTGGCTTTTGGGCTGCAGTGCTACCTGAAGTAGATGACGCACAGATTTACCTGCAGCAACGAGGACTAAGTGTGGATAAGTGTGCTCAGAAACTCTGCGCTTTGAAAACCCTCTTAGTGGAAAGTAGAGACCGTTTAGTGCAAGAAGCAATTGACTTTGCTAAGACTCTTTGCGAAAAACTCGGAATCGAACTCAAAACGAGAAGAATTTGCAGGAAAAAACGCATGCATGGCGATGAATCTTCTGCAGATGCAGCTTTGTCTCACGAGCAGGAAATCCGTCGAGAGGTGTTCGCATCATTGGACAAGATCATTCAAGAAATGACGACTCGATTCCAGCAAATTCAAGAAATATCGGACAAGTTCGGATTTTTGATGCCAGCAAAACTTTTGGACAGCAAGTTCGAGTGTGATCTTTCCCATGTATTAGAAGACATCGACAAGGACGAGTTTCAGATGGAGCGGAAGCGTCTCCAGCAATTTATTGCCTGTTCTGAATCAGAGGAAGATATAAGTGGTAAAGGACCACTGGAGCTCCTCCAGTTCATTCAAAAACTGAATCTCGGAATTTCGGTTCCAAATATAGTCATCTTGATTCGTATATATTTGACTTTGGCGATTAGTGTGGCAAGCTGTGAGAGAAGTTTTTCGAAGTTGAAGCTAATAAAAAATTACCTCAGATCTACTATGAGCTCCGCTAGATTATCAAACTTGGCTATATTGTCGATTGAACAAGAATTGGCTGCTAATATTGATTTTGACAAAGTTATTTCTGACTTCGCTGCTCATAAGGCTCGTAGAATCCGCTTGTAAAACCGCTCATCCAATTTTTTCTTCAATAAAAAGTATCTCATTGCCTGTGCAATTTAATTTTAATTAAGCACCTATAGAATGGGGGCGGCAAAGTGGGTCTCCCGCCCCAGGCGCCAAAATGGCACGCTACGCCACTGAACTCAATTTCAATACTTCGCTCGAAGAAAATTTACGTGATCAGTTTGTTTCGGGCCTAGCAAGTGAAGAAATGAGGTCTCGAATTTTTGCGGAACCTACAATTACTTATAAAAAGGCTATAGAATTAGCTTTGGCGTTGGAAGCGGCCGAGCGACACGCGCAGACTAGCGGTAGCGGCATCGGTGCGACGGCGGCGGGCAGTCAGGCGGCCGGAACGCCGCGCGCACTCGAACCGATGCATCGAGTTGCGACGAGCTCGCGCGGTTACCGGCCTGCTGCGGCGGGGCGAGCGTCTGCGGAAGGCAACCGCTCGTCTGGCGAGGCGTCATTATTTCGTTCTGTGCGTAACAACAATAACAGCTGTTGGCGCTGCGGCCGGAATCATCGCGCTGAAATGTGTCGTTTTAAAAATTATTCATGTGATGAGTGCGGTATTAAAGGGCATATAAAAGTAATGTGCAACAAAAGGTTCCCGAGACGCGGGGCAAATGTTAATCATTCAACGTCGGTGTATAACCAAAATTACATTAATAGTGATGAAGAGTCGGAAAGTGAAATTTCTAATATTTGTGTTCGAGGTAGAAATGATAAGCCTTATTTGTTGGCGGCACAAGTGAATGGCAAGGAGGTAAACTTTGAACTGGACACTGGCAGTAAGTTATCAGCTATCAGTTTATATTTTTATAATGAACGTTTTGCTCATTTACCAATTTCAAATTATGATATTTGTTTATCGTCATATGTTGGTACTCCAATTGAAACTATAGGTTATTTGATGGTGAACGTTGTTATTGGAAACCACAAGGCGAATGGTCTTAAATTGTTTGTAATTAAAAATGGTGGGCCACCAATACTTGGTAGATCGTGGTTAAGAAAACTTAAAATTAACAGTATTCAAGTGAATGAATTAATGTTTCAAATGAGCGATAGCAGTTTAATTGGTCAACTCCGTAGGGAGTTTCCGACTGTATTTGCTTCTGGATTAGGAACTTGTACAAAAAAAATTGCATTAAGTCTGACTGATAACCACCCGGTATTTATTAGGGCCAGAACCTTGCCGCTGGCATTACGGGGACCTGTAGAACGTGAGTTAGCACGACTCGAGGCAGAAGGCACAATAGCGAAAGTTGACCATTCTGAGTATGGTACCCCAATTGTACCTGTGGTCAAGAAATCGGGAGACTTACGTATATGCGGAGACTATAAGGTAACCATTAATCCTAAATTAATGCGCGAACCGTACCCTCTGCCTCGAATCGAGGAACTTTTCGCTGCGCTGAGCGGGGGGGAACAATTTTCAAAAATTGACCTTACAAATGCCTACCAACAATTATTTTTAGAGGAGGGCTCTCAGACGTGTACTGCCATTACTACACATGTCGGTACATTTGTTTATAGACGCACGCCCTTCGGGTTAACTTGCATTCCCGAAAAATTTCAAAAGTTTATGGAAGAGACTCTTAAAGGTCTCAAAGGCGTAGCCGTATTTTTAGATGATATAGTTTGTACCGGGGAGAACCGCTCCGATCACATATCAAATTTATATGCTTTGTTTAATAGATTGCGTGAGGTGGGTTTGAGAATCAAATTAGAGAAGTGCGCGTTTCTTCAGGATAGCATAACTTATGTGGGATTTGTTATTGACAAACATGGGTTACACCCAGATCAAAAGAAGATCAGAGCAATCGTTGAAGCCCCACCACCTAAAGATGTAACACAATTAAAATCTTTTCTTGGACTGGTGAATTACTATGCAAAATTTATTCCTAACCTAAGTACGATTTTACACCCACTTCACCAGTTGTTACGTAAGAATATGGATTGGCGCTGGTCTAATGACTGCAATAAGAGTTTCTGTAATGTAAAAAGAGTAGTATCTAGTAGCAAGGTACTCGTTCATTACAATCCTGAACTGCCTTTAGTTTTGGCTGTGGATAGTAGTTTGTACGGCTGCGGCAGTGTGTTATCGCACCGATATCCTAACGGCGAGGAGAGGCCAATTTGTTTTGCTTCGCGAACGTTGAATTCGGCCGAACGCGCGTATAGTCAGCTGGATAAAGAGGCGCTCGCTATCATTAGCGGGGTCAATAAACATCATCAATACCTGTACGGCCGACACTTTATTATCAAAACCGATCATAAGCCCCTAACATTTATTTTCGGACCGAAATATGGCTTACCGCAAACAGCCGCCAGCCGACTTCAGAGATACGCCACAAAGCTAGCGGCCTACGATTTTGAGATCGAATTCGTTAAGTCACAGGACAACGGGAACGTTGATGCATTATCGCGCTTGCCGCTGCCGGACGAACGAAAAATTAATCCGGACGTATTAACGTACATCAATTATGTAGAAGAACAGTTTCCGATTTATGCAAAAGAAGTAGCTATTAAAACACAAGACGACGCGGTTTTAAAAGTTATTTACGGTTATCTTTTAAGCGGCTGGCCGGCTGCAGTGACTGACGAGTCAATTAGGCCTTATTTTTATCGGAAAGACTGTCTGGCAATTGATAGGGATTGCATTTTATATAATCACAGAGTAGTGATTCCACAATCATTAAGGCCCAGAGTACTACACGAGCTCCATCAAGGCCATCTGGGCATAGTAAAAATGAAAACATTATCACGAAGTTATGTATACTGGCCTCAACTCGACAAAGAAATAGAAAACCTATGTCACGAGTGCTCGGCGTGCCTGCAGCAGCGGGACGCACCGCCGCGCGCGCAGCTGCACCCGTGGCCGTTCCCGACGCGCCCGTGGCAAAGATTGAATATAGATTTTGGGGAATTCCAGGGCAAACATTATTTAATTACTGTCGATGCGCACAGCAAATGGATCGAGGTACAAAAAATGTTGAGTACTAATGCGAACTCGACTATACTTAAGCTGCGTGAACTTTTTGCACGTTTTGGCCTTCCATCCCAGATCATAAGTGACGGTGGGCCCCCTTTCAGTTCATTAGAATTTGCTAACTATTTAAAAAAGAATTTAATCAATCATACCATTACTAGTCCTTATAGAGCGGCTGGTAACGGAGCCGCCGAAAACGTAGTTAAGCTAGTTAAACGGGCCATGAAAAAAGCAGTGCATGATGGTAAAGACATCAACACAGCCCTAGCGCAATTTTTATTCCAATACCGAAATTGTGAACATTGTACTACTGGAGTAACACCAGCTGTAGCCATGTTTGGCCGGCGGCTGCAGGGTAGATTAGATATATTAAAACCTTCTGCGGAGCGTGCAGTTGACACAGCTATGGAGCGCGCGGGGAGGGCGCGGCCCGGCACCGAGCGGCATGTCGAGCCTGGAGACCAGGTTTTAACTCGAGATTATAGGGTTCGTAGCGAGAAATGGTCTCCGGCTGTTGTAGTAAGTAGGGAGGCACCGCTCACGTACAAAGTTCGTTCGTCTGAGGGTCTAGAGTGGACACGCCACATAGACCAGATACTTCCGTTAAGAAAATCTATAAGACATTCGTTAACCCCCGAATCAGCTGTCTCGGAAACTGAAACGGAAGCCACTGCGGCTGAACAGTCCGTAAGTAGCTCAGAAAAACTTCAGGAAACGGCGGTCAAACCTGTCCGAGAAATGTTACTTACTGATAAAGCCCCCTCAAGCCCTAAATTCAAAGAATCCGACCGAATAGCTAAAAAATATAGTGAATCGCGACCTAAGCGCGCTTGTGTTTTAAAAGCTAAAAACAAAAATGAGGATGATTCAGATCTTTTGATATGACTTAGTCATTAAATCTACTTTGTTATTAGATTTATTTTGTTAGTTTCCTTTTATACACTGTTTTCTTTGTATTAATGTTAACGGTTTGCATTGAGTAGATTACTCATTGTCAATAGATTTTGATTTTGTTGTTCATAGGTTTGTATGTTAGCTACAGTATACTTTAGCAGTAAAGTCTATTCGTTGCCATATTACACAGTTTCTGTTATTGACAGTGTTTATTATGTTTCGTAGTACCTAGTAAGCATCATTGTTTAATTTTGGAGTTGTTGACTGATCACTAATTTTAAGAGGAGAGATGTGACATATGTATGTTGAGGGTAAATAAATAATAAATCAGTTATGCCACGGTTCCGGTGTTTGCATCAAGTCTCCTGTTTATTTCCCGTATATATTACTCCTCTAAAAAGCAAATCGTCACATGACATGCTTATTTTGTTTACACGGAAATGGAAAAATGTCACGGATTGATTTCCGTGGGAGAATGACGAATGGTTTTAGTTATCTTCATGAACAAAACTCACTCCATACATACTTGAAATATTTTTAATTCTATAACACGATGATGTTTACAACCGCTGTCAATTTAATCTTGAGTTCAAGATTTTTGAATAGTTGATGATTGAATAGTTATTCAATATAGAGTACTCGCTGTTTTCTGATGCTCTGGAGCCCTATTTTTGAAATGTGTGACATGAGAATATAATGTCGTGAAAAAAAAAAATTAAATAAAATAGCACGCAAATAGCGCAGGCAGGCCGCGTCAAAAAATAGCCTTTGTTTGATCCCTGGTCGTCAAAAATATCCATATCAAAGTTCATGAAAATCTGTCCACATTTTTAGCCATGAAAGCATAACAGACAGACAGACACATGAACAGACAGACAGACTATAATATTAGTAATGTGGATATATATATGGATAAGTTAGATATTACAATTTTTTTAACAACAATTTTTGTTTTCAGATAACACTTGTCGGCGTAGCGTGGGCGTTAGCTGTGATGTGCAGTTTGTATATAGTGAGAGTAAATGTAGATAACCAAGACTTTCCCACGTGTAAGTATTTATTTATTTATTTCAACACAGGTATAGATTTTATTAATTTTATTGATATCTCATGAAAAATGGATACCAAGATATACAAAGGCATTTCAAATTTTTTTCAGGTTTATTTCCAGCACGAGCATTGCCCAGTGCTGGGCTTCTAACTTTCCTACAATCATTTCTTTGCGGCGTAAACAATGAGTGCTTGCCGATGGATCAGTTTGAAGAAATTCCCACATATGAAGATTCCAAGTAAGCCTTCGATCCAATTGCATTGTCTTTCTATTTGAATTTGTGGTATTTTCTTTCGTCATGTAAACAGTTTATCCATTTCCGTTTTTAATACGCAGTAGGGAAATGAACTCGACATATGTTATGCTAATGTGATGAAAATTTTTGAGTGCGGCGTACCGCAGGGCTGCCTATTAAGACCGATTCTATTATTCATTCTCATACTTTATTTTGTTATTAAAATGACAATGTCCGCCTTGACATAACATTCATCAACGAAATTGTAAGTAAATGTATGTTCTGATATAGAATCATTTATTTTACTTTTTTGCGCCAAACTATCTCTCGGTTTCTTCCAATGGTTGACTGGTAGAGAATGCATCAAGTCCACCAATTGTTATAAGTATTTGTACTTGTGGAACAATAAAGTTTTAATAAGTGAATAAGTAAAAAAAATATCAAACTCAAATGTGGTTCTCATCATCAAATTTCTACGAATAAAATATAACAGAAATGTCTATTTAGCATAAAGCACAAATCGTTATCGTCAATTTAAAAAAGTGATTTTAAAGATGGCTTATGGGCATAAAACTTGTTTTTGTCTTAACTAATATAATGATAGCATAAGTAACTTTGAATATTTGTTTTTGACCCATATTCCTTCATACTAGAGTACAGTGAGATAAAACATAGGGAAAATAAACAACCCTTAAAAAGTTTGCCCCGGGCAAAAGCTAACCCATAAGAGATAAAGTCTTAAAAATATGCATATTCACTCAGAGGTAGATAAAAGAATCAAATAACTTATTTGTTAAAAATAGGTAAATATAAAAATGCAGTTGATACAAATATAATAATGGGTCACTATGTTTTACCATTAATGTATGGCGCACAAAATGTGACCCCTCCAACATACTCACCGTAATGACAGAGGGATCATCTTTTTGTGCCCTGACACACTAATTATGAAAATTTTCTTCAGGTTAACACAGCTTCAGCGGAAATTCTCGCCGCTACTCTACAATGAGACTGTGTTAGATGTAGCTGAAAAGGTGCCGGATGCCTTGAAACTACTGTCCGCTTTGTCCGACATTGTTGATCAGCCTACATTCGTTGACATCAGTAGTAAGTCTATTATTTCTAATTGGCCTGGATCTTAGATGTTTATCTGTATATGTATTTGCGCTGTTTTCCCAACTGTGAATGCACAACTGGAAATATTTGTGCACTACTCGCAGCTCAACTAAATCGTTTAAGTACCTATCCTAAAACATGTCTCAACTTACTTTGGGCCTGTGTGAATTGATCACCCATGATCGGCAACTTCGGTCATCCAGCTCTCGCTTACTTTGTGTTCCCTTGTTTCGCAGTAGTTTCATGGCTAAATCTTTTACCGTGACATCTTCAAAGCTCTGGAATGCATTGCCCGCTGACATAATGGAGATCTCCACTAAGTTCACCTTCAAGAGAAAAGTATATGCGCATTTGCTGAATGCTTTGCATGTATGATTGTTCCCTATAACTTATTCATCATCATTAGTATGTATGTACATACATCCATGTATTGTATTTATAGACATACCATCACGCCTTTTTCCCCGTAGGGGTAGGCAGAGACTACTAGCCCTCTTTTCGCCCTCGCGAAAAATGAGACGTAATAAGTTGCGAACCGCATTGCCGCCATTTATAATTTTGTTATTTTCCAAAATCATAGCATTCCCACGAGTGTAGGGGTACACAAACTGTCGCACCCAGCAGAGCTCCCTGTGCCAGGTGAAGGCTAGCCTTTATCTGGGGCGCCTCACAATTGTATTGTATTATATTTATTTATTTGTGTATTTATATTCAGATATATTATGTAGGTGGCTTTGTATCTTATTTTCATGTATACTTTTTGCGCCGCACAAAAGTTCTGTTTCGCCATATGATTGACTGGTAGAGAGAGAATGCTTTTAGCATTAAGTCCGCCTATTGTATAAGTATGTTTACTTGCGGTACAATAAAGTTTTAACAAATAAATTGTCCCTTTAAACATATTTCTTTATTTATGAAAAATCTCTATTTCTCTTGGTCATCGCATCAACGTAACGCGTACAAGGATGAGTTAATTTCGCTTTTGCACTACCTACGGCTTCGGTTATTATTAAAATGCAATGACAATCCATTCGTTGGGGCGACAATGGTAGTAAACAAAAAGTTATTGAAACAGTTACTTAAATTTTTAGAAAATGGATTACAAGTCGGAAAGCTGTTCAAAAATCCGGACAGAGTGAGAAGAACAATATCGACTGAATTAGATCTTCCAATGAAAGTGGTGGACGGTGTTATGTCAGCTGAAATCAGTTTCCAAGGTGTAAGTTCTATTTTATCATAATTTTCATGGCAATGCTTCCTTCTTGGTGCGTTAACTTGAGTATTCAATTTGTCATAATTCTCTTTTTTCTTAGCCATCTCCAAATTCTCACCCGTGCAGGTGTCTGGGGAATTGGGGCATTTCAATAAGTGGACAATATTGTTTTATAAGGTCTTACAAATCATCAATATCGTTTGTTAAACATAATGATATTTCATTACTTATGACATGATCGATCAACCTTTTTGTATCCCAAATGGTTTCACATTTGTATTACTTATTCGTCTTGCAATTACCTGACAAAACAATGGATTTTCTTTCGTTCTAATTGGATTTACCTACATCCGTTTACCTTTCAAATTAGACGTACCTAAGAAAAGTTGTTTCTACTTATTGCTTCTGGGATACTTAAATATATCGGCCAAAAATCATAATATCAATTTGTTTTCTTTGCAGATATTCAAAGGAGGAATAGATAGATGCAGTTCACAATCTATTTCAAACGTTTTAGAAATAAAAGATGCCGAACAGGTACTTATTTTAGTAGAAAAGTTGTGCACTCTATCTGATGAAAAATTGCAAAAGATAGCTGCAAAACTGCTGATGGAAGTGAATTTTGAGAAATTTATTGCAATGGTAAGTTATAATATAGTTACAATATGTAACATGGTATGATTAATTTATTTATCGTATAAGATAACAGTTCAAATTGTAAAATATTCAGAATAGCAGGCGGTAGAAAACACATTTTAAAATATTACGTATTTATTAAACCATCCATAGCAACAACCAAAGTCAATCTGTCACAAACTATATTTTTTCATTATTCGAATAAAACCTTTTTCTTAGCATAAATCATAAAATGATTTATTGGGGAAGCTTTTATCAAATGATTACAAATCAGCCATAATCAAAAAAGATAATTTTATTAGACTAAATCTTTATTTGTATACTATTTAAACAAGCATAATAGTATACCTGATAGAAAGTTAAGGTTATCAAACTCATATATATGGAAACATCTTTGCTATGAAGACTGCGAAGAAACACTGCGCATATCTTGGAGACTCAAATATGGTTATGATACTCAGCAGTGAGGGACCGATTAAGAAGAAGATCAAAAAAATATATTTACGTATGCACTTACTAAAATTAAAAACTTCTCCAGGTTGGTGACATGTATTTCAAATTGTCCGGAGACAGCCGGCTGTCTCAACTGGGCGATACTTTGTCCGCTGTGATGCACATGTTCAAAATCGATAGCTTCTTACCTCCAGAATTGGTCAACTTATTCTTGGAGACTGATGCAGACTTCAGCTATTTTAATATGACTATGTAAGTTATTTCTCAACATATATTCATCAGTGTTACTTTCTTAATCATATTTTCCACCAATTGTGAAAGTAATTTTACGTATGGCACAATAAAGATTTTTGAACTAATAAAATTTGTCAATCATATTTTATTTATACATTATTGACATTTGGTTAATTTTCCGTGCGTAGTTCTTGTAGAGCATCTTTTTCTTAGATAGTAGACTCTAAAGATCATGTCTGCACCACCGCCAAAGCCTTTTCTAGTAGAGTTATTTAGATATTATTAATGAAGATTGAATGTCCAATAAAGCGTACTTCTTTCAGAATACCAAAGATATTAAAAGTCTTCGAACCTACATTCGGAGACACTCGAGTTTACACTACACTTAAAGGTTTATCCGAAGGTTTAGTAACAGGAGTGCAATATTTAAATAAAATAGTGAAACCGCCTTCAAATAGCGTCATAGATGAAATGAGAGTGAAGAAAGATGAAACTAGAAGTATGTTATCCTCAGCGAATGTTTTCAAAAACGCAATAACTTCTTTTGGTGAAATTACCAACAATACTTCAGATGGTGCTTTCAACGTGTAAGTGTATTTATCTATATTAATATATCTATATTGAACCAACTATTTTACTCTTGACAATTTTTTTATATGCATTTACATATTCATTAAACCAATATATGGAAAAGTTAGGTATGATGATGATGATTTTCAGGTACATAAATCATTAGCAATTCTTTATAGATTCCTAAGCAAATTTCTTTTAGATGTCTAATAAAACAAATTCACACCTATCAAACTAAATAACCATGTAATACATATATTTCTAAAACTAACCTTCCATTCTAGGATAGCTCAAATAACCAAACTCATATATAAGTTTCTACCAGACGACATGAAATTCGAAGTTTCATTTTACTCAACATTGTTTGCGAAATTAATGGAAGGGGCTCTAAAAGTTATCAACATTAACACAAATATTCAGCAGATGGCCTATGATGCTTCCTTGAGGAACCCCGATGGTGTTAAAGTGTTGACTAGTCTACCTGCTAATGTTGTGGGAAAAGGATTCGATGCTTTGGCCGATGCTGATAGAACACAGGTACCTATTTTTTGAAAATCACGTAACATTAAATATTTTGAACAATTTGTCATTGAAATACAATATAAATTTCGCATTGGTTCTACTATTCAATTTAGTTCCTACTCAGTAAAATTTAAATAACAATCTTCTAAATATCTTTTATAATTTTCTGGAACCTATGAATTATATATTTCTTCTCTCTTTGAATTTTTCAATAGGAGTCCTAATCGTTGTAACGGCCTCTTTCTATTACAGTAGATATTATAAATAATTCAAATCAAACTATGTAAATTTTGCAAACATCCTCCAAAATAGTATTGTAAGTCTTAACTTCGTAGCAAATGCCACAACATCAATGATCATAATATATTTTAGAAATGTTTTAGATATAAATATATCTAAAACATTTGTTGAATGATCATGATTGAATATGATGATCATGTTAATTGTTATTCTACTTAATCATTTACTTTTGGTTCTTAGGTCCTGACGAAAAAACTGAATTTCCCCAATCAAATGTTTTGCGAAGGCCCAAGAATTGCAGCATTCTTCTGGGTCTCAAAGAACGAAGCAGACGAATTAAAGAAACAACTCTGTACCGATGCATGGAAAGCATATATCACTGATTTAATCAAGTCTTTTGGTATTTACGACGTCAGTGATAATGTAAGTAACTATTGAATTAAAAATAAGAAAATTTCATGTGTCATTTAGTATTATAATTAATACAGAAACGTTTAAATCAGTTTGTTTTTTTTTTTTTTGTTTTCAAATAGCAGTTCTAATTATTCTAGGATAAAAATGATTGTCCAATTACTTTAAGCCAAAAAAGTGATTTTATCATGAGAACAATAATTGATTTTATTTCTTGCCTCACAAAATCTTACCTTCGTACATCTTCTGCTATCCTAATGATAGTTTTAGTTCTAGATTCTATTTATAGTTTAAAATATTTACAGATCAACGTAATGGCATCACTAGTAATACAAAGAACTATAGGCAAAGACGTAAGCAGTCAGTTATACAGTCTAGATAAAACATTTGACATTATCAAAAATTTTACAAATGGACTAACTGGAATTCATAGTAAAGAGAAGCCCAAAGTTGATTGGTTGAAACTATTTAATGTGACTGAGGATTCTGAATTCATGAAAGTTGTGAGACGTAAGGGTCATCTCGGTAAACAAATGTTGTAAGTATATGAAATGAAATATATTATTTTGTGAAAACATGATAACAGTAATTTTATGTTAGATATAATAAGTAATGAAGGATCTACATTTAATCATTTAAAGTAATGAAGCACATCCGCAATGTTTTATATTTTTACTTATTGAAAATTTCGACGAAGCATTACATGTTTTCTAACCGAAACTTTTTAAATAATTATCAGAATAACAGTTCACGGAGCTCTAGCAAAAGAAGTCATCAAACAGAATCCTCTTCTAGAATTCAAATTGTCCCCAGTCCTTATTGACATGACTACCATTATAGAAGCGATTAATGAACAATTGAAGCTAATGCCAGTAGAGTTGATATCGAAGGTCAAGAAGCAGTACCCTTACATTCTGCAAACAATGTTGTTGACCATGCTTAACGAAGAGAAGGTGAGTTTTTTTTACCATATTTTTACCATAATAATTTCAGCCGTAGTCAGACCACTGCTGGAGATAGGCCTCTGCTAAGAGTTCCATAATGACCGGTTGGAAGCGGCCTAAATTCAGCGTTTGCGTGCGGTATTTTTCAGGTCATCTGACCATCTGGTCGGTGGATGTCCAACGCTGCGCTTGCCGGTTCGTGGTCGCTATTCGAGAACCTACCTGCCCCATCGGCCATCGGATTTTAATATGTCAAAAAACATCTTATAAAAATGTTTAATAGGCATCAACAGGAAAATTTAGTTAACCATGACATCATAATATAATCCTAATGTAAACAGACATATGATTTTTATGAAGTCTTCATGGAGATGAATGCTTGTAACGATAGATGCTTGCAATACCTGTGAATAGATTCCCGAAAATGATTTTGTTAATTTTGTCCATAGACATACAAATGCCTCTCGACACCATCAGGAGACATTGTGTGTAGAGGAAACAAAACTTTAGGTTCTGCTGCACAGTATCTTGAATTTCCTATAGAAGTCGAGGACAATCTGGTTTCGACGCTCTGTGATATATCTGTTGTTATCGAGAGTGGTATAAAGGGAGATTCCGTGATTGCCAAAGCTGTAAGTATGATTGTAAAAATGGTTTTAGTGTCTTTAATAATAGTATTTCAGTCTTCGTCTAAGCGTGTTTTCCTAGATGCATCCTTAGCTTACGTTTTAGAGCCTATGGTACGCTGACAGTCATGGTCCTAGATTTGGCGGCACTGGTTATTACAATGGAGCGACAGCCGTAAGCCTTTTTTTACAGGAATATGACTCAAGATGTATTAGTAGCCAACACGGTTAGATTTTTTCAGGCTGCCTAAAGGCATCTGACACAGACTAACAACTGCTATATATCGACAACAACGGAGATCTTAACGTGCCTTCCGAAGCACGGAGAAGCTAGAGGTAGAAAATGTCACTAAATGGCAACACGCGCATTCGTTACGGATACGCGCAATTCATCACTTTCAGTAACCACTGTTAAATCTGTCGTGTCTTCTATCAAATCAAGATATCTACTGAAAATTTAGTATCACCAAAAATTTCTATTACTTCATCACATTGTCATAAATCTTCATCTTTTTTCCCCCCTGTTTCTAGATAAACAAAGTAAGAAACTCAACCCACAGCCCACTAGAATCAATCGATTGGACAAAATTGATCAACAACGTAAAGAACTTATACCTAATGCTTAACACAGACTTGCCATACCTTTTTGAATACAAGTCTTATGGAATGAATGAAGAATTGCAGAATAAAGTTAAGCAATTGATGGAGGAGGCTAAGGAATTTTGGTTCAGCTGGGATCACTTGGATAGAAGTGTTCATTTGAGGTAGGTTTATTAAAGGCAGTTGATAAACCTGTTCCCCTGAAGTTGGGAATTTTTGTTTTGAATAGTCTTGCATTCAGTGATAATAAGTTGCTTCATGTACATAAAATATTTCAATGATAATTTCTAACCGCCGCGCGCCGTACTCTGTCGACAATGACTATATTAGCAAATTCTTCAAACACAATTCAAAACATCTCTCATATGAAGATAACATTTATACATACCTACTCAGTCATTCATATCAAGTGGGTTACGTGGCCAATCGACCCCGTACACCCTGGTATCTAGAGGCATTCTTAACCGCCGTTCGGTCTCTGACGTGATTAAGGAAGCGACCACCAAATAATAATAATAGTTAATAATAGTTTTTTTCTAAGACGTTTCAAAATATCCACAAGAAATAAATAAATTGTGATGAATTCATAGATTTAAATGAGTTTATCTTTATTTCCATTTCAGCGTCAAACTTCTCTTTCGTGTATTGGACTTGATGGACCACGAAATCTTCAACATCACTGACCAGATCTGGATAAAGGTCAAACAAGTCCTCAGTGCCAGTACCGGACCTTTTAAGATTATCACAGATATGATTGAAGATTTAAATGGTTAATTATGTTTAATTTAATACCAATTTTTCCGTCAGGGCTTACTCAAAATAAAAATAATAACTAGCAGATAAGCTGAAAAGTCAGGACTCTTAAAATATCCAAAAAGTAAAATTGTTTCGTGTTGATACATTCGAAAAACAATTACCCCCTTATTCATAAAAATCTTCAAACATCTGTTAAGCTCATTTAAATAATATACATTCTGTCTCATTCTTTCACGTCAAATTATCGATAAAAGAGAAAGGTTCTGTACATAGATAAATTAGGCTTAACGAACAGTAATTCTTATAAGAATAATGCGGCTATTCTCTAAAAGTCTAGCTAAATATTTCTCTTAATTAGAAATGTGTGTTCTGATTCTATGTTATATCATCTTAAATGCAACAATGGTCACAAAATTAATGATACTGTTATTTTCAGTACTAATAAATAACACAGAAGCATATAGACCAAAGTTACCAAACAAAACAGCCTTAGCTTTGGCCGCCATAGTGCCAAACATCCCACATTTGGTTGTAGACGCAGCGAATATCATTATTAATGATGACACTGACGTAAGTATTTCTCTGCCATCTATTTGCAATTTCATTAATTTGACCATTAATTAAATTTGTGAGAGAATTTTTAATAAAGACATGTTTGTGTAAATCTATTAAACTTACGAGTATCAAATGTTCTCCTTCTTTCGCAGATTTTTTGTTTGTTTTAACGACTCGTGAGTCCGGCGGTACGTGTAAGACAAAATAAACTTAAACCTTATAACAATTGAAATAACGTAAATTTTGCAGATAGCACCAATTATCGACCTTATGAACTCCGATCCCCCCTGGCCTTGTTCTACCACCAGCATCTCAGCATATCTTACTCTTAATGACAAGTCTAAGATGGCCGTCAAAGGGATGGAAACCCTGATCTGTCTAGATTCAGAGTTGCAGCAAGAGTGGAAAATCTATATTGAAGCCATGACTGTCAACGTAAGTTGATTACTTTGATTGATTTACATTTTGTGAGGAGTAAAACCACACAATTACCTAGACGATATTTTTATCATTTCGATACATAGCCCTATCAACGAATTTATATGGTTCGTTAGAACTTCTGTTTAAATTAAACTTGCCGATTCCCGCAGACCCGCTTGCGATAAAAAGTAGCATTTGTTTGACCCTGGGTCTTTCACTATATTCATACCAAACTTCATCAAAATTCGTTCAGCGGTTTGGCCGTGAAAGCATAACAGACAGACAGACTTTCGTATTTATAATATTAGTATGGATAGTATAAAAGTATGGATTTCATTAATAATTTGAAGAAAAAATTTAAAAGTCTTTAAAGAAATGGTTATAAGCTTGGCTCAACGACCTGAATTTTTAGTTTCTATTTAAAAAATACCTATTCTGAAAATATATTTTAATAGAGCTTCCTCTTAATATATATAATTATAAATATTTATAAGAGAAGAAGAGACCCCAACTAAATATATATTTATATAATTGGTGTCTCTTCATACGTTGTGTCTACTGTCATTGATAGTTTGAGTGGTCAGGAGTGCTAGTTTTAAAAATTATTTTTGTTAGATATCAAACGATTTTCATTTGACATATTATATGTCAATCATCATTTCGAGTAGGTTACATTGTCTATCGACCATGTATACCCTGGTGTCAGAGTTTTTCGGAATCGCCTCTCGGCCTCTGACGTGATTCCTTTAACGACTACCAAATGGCATCCGGGACCAATGAAATGAAACGGGATATGCCAATGAAAGCACCAGATTAATTTAGATTGTCTAATCCGTGCCTTTTATCCAGGAAACCAACTCTCACATTTTCCTGAAGTTCTCATCTGTCTTCGACTCCGTAATCTCAGACGTGAGCACTCTCCGGCAAAGTCTTACTGATGTCTTCAATGACACCTCTACTGTCACCAATGGTGATATGAGTTTGGTGGCGTCATGGAAGTATGCAGTGAAGGCTGTCAATGCTACGGATAAAAATGTTACTTTTGGGTAAGTGTCTTCGGAAAGTTTAGTATAAATTTTAGTCAAAACCTGTTATGGTTTCAACTATGCTCAAAAGTGTTAACTATTGAGCATAGTTGAAAAGCTATTAAAACTTTATATGAACAGACCACTTTGTTGTTTGATTTCAAGGTGCCTAAAAAAAAATTATACGACTCATTAAATGAACGCTAACCTATATATATAAAAAGCAATGCCACTTTTCGTTGTAATTTTATAACTCAAGAATGGGTTCACCTATCGAAACCAAATGTTCAGGCTTTGTTCGGACTATTTAGTAGATGATTTATGTGAAGTTTGCACAAAATCGGTCGAGCGGTTCTTCATTTATCACATTTTTTGTTACAAATGAGTTTGATGTTCGAAATAATTTTTTTTTATTATTTCACTTTATACGTAGCGAAGCACGTACCGGGCCGCTAGTAAATGTTTATATTTCAGCGTTCAGTTTAAATAGTCCAAATTTTATTTTGTCTATAGGTACTAATTTTGTAAGTAAATGCAAATTCTTGCATCGTTAATAGAAAAGTTACTTATGGCTCTTTATGGTAGATTCCCTACTCAGATACTTACTATTTCCAATTGTCTAACATCATTTGCATTATCCATTCATAATCATTTTCTTGCAGAAAGTTCTTCGGAAAAGTCGACACCGTCCTCACCTCTATCAATACCTCCTTTGAAAATAAACCAACGCACGCAATCTGGGAGGAATTTGTAAAATGTGGCAATCAGAGTTTAATCGAAGACGATTGCAAGATGGTGGGCAGGGGCGCCTGGAAATATACCCTGCAGTCGATGTCAGTCGCCCTGGACAATATGGCGGATGATCTGTTGATATATTTCACAGAAATTCATGGTAAGATCTTTGAATCAAGATGGGAAACTATGGGAGCATGTTTTGTTTTCGGGTGTCTTACTTTGCACCAATGAAATGTTCTCTGCTTAATGCAAAACGATGCTCCTTTAGCATATATATGCGCCTCTGATTATGATTGTGTGTCAAAAAGTTTCAACACATTTGTAAACATTTTATTCAAGCTATAGTTTCAAAGCTATATATATATATATATATAAGCTAACAATCTTCCATAATTTAAGGAAATTAATATTTTTTATCGTGATGACTACTGTCAGAAGGCAGATAATTTTAAATTCTCGAATTAATCAACTTTATTTAGTTACTCTTTTGGATAGAATGGAGTGGTCTCTGTTCTTGAACAAATTGTAGAAAGTACATGAATATTATTATTATCTATGGTACAAAGGCGGCCTTATCGCTAGAGCAATTTCTTCCAGGCAACTAACAGGTAGGACTTCATGATATGTAACAGGAAGGTAGGCGCAAATTAACAATTGAAAAAAGTGAAACATAAAACATAAAATCATAACGTACCTTTGCAGTACATACAAAAAATATACTACATTACACAACGTAAATAAATATACATACTTATTTTTAAGCATATCAGAGTCATACAGAGCCAATATAAAGAACTTTATAATAACAAAGATAAAATATTGTCCTTAGAACCTGATTCAAATTTACTACAACTGCTGGGTTTTACCAGGAGAACTGGACTTTACATTCTGTACGACAAGCTTCCAGAGTTCGTGGCTACTTTGATCAATTCTTATTGGGATTATGGATTCATGAGTCAGGTGAGTAACTGCATGAAGAAATTGCTTTGTTTCACCATATTTCCTTTGACGAATCCATTGTTTTGAATTTAGTAAGATCACTAGCTAATCTATCCTTATTATCGGAGGCCAAGACTTACTTTGGGTCACAGGGCCATCTTAGTAAATACTAGCTAGTCTACATATTATATTTATATACTCTACTACGCGCAAAATATATCACTCGATACATATTAATAACAGACTACATATTTAATCCACTATTATTGTTTACAATTAAAGATAATAAATTCTTACTTATGCTTATCGTTTTCGAAGCAATAAAATTGAGGAATGACGAAAAGAAAATACATTTCTCAGATATTTACATAAACTTTGTAATCTTCTTCTTCTAAGGGTGTCATTCCAACTAGTAAAGGTTAGCGGTAAGCTTGTTTAAGTCTTTTTTGTTTTTCGATCTATGAAACAGCAAAGCTGCGCTTGCTATCCCGGTCCAATCCCGGATGTTCCGCAAACACGACTTTTTTCTTCTTTCCACTTTTGTAATATTACATCCTAATTTTTACGTAGATACGTCGAGCTTCGTTGTCAGAGTTTTGGGATTGTGAAGCAGTCTTGGATTCTCTCATTCCTCTTCCCGGCAACGGAATAGATTCTTCCACCATAGAGAAAGTGAAACCATTTGTCTGTCCATCGCTCCTGCATTGGATATCACTACCGAGAGGAGACAATACTCTGCTTGACGTGTTTGCTAAACCTGTAAGTTATTAAAATATTTTTAAGAATAAATAACTTTCTTAGTAAACAAATTATTTTATAAATTCTGTAACAATTTCAGCAATAAATAAAAATTACTATTGCATATAGTAATATATTTGTTCTAATAAATAAAAAATTTGGCTATAGCTGTCCTGTTTACATAAGGTCTCCATTTGGTTTCGATATATATTTGGAATTAATATCTACATCATGATGATTCTAATAAATTATTTCAAACTGTTTCAGCAATACTTTTTCTTTACCTTACCAGTACAACATCTAACTAGCAGTTACAAAAATGCATTTATCAAAGCAACTGATCTAGCTAATTTGCTAATGGACATCGCTAAAAAGAATGAAACGCTTATAACCGAAAAAGATGTTAAAATTAACAGTATACAAGACAAACTTACTAATACTGTAGACTCTATTTTAAATTTCAAAATCAGTGTAACTGACCCTACTTATAGGTTATACAATGAAATCAATAGAAAACAGTTTCATTCCATGATATATTTGACAAGAGTTGTTGCTGCTGTTAACAAATTGCCAACAGTAATCGACAATTTAAAAGTAGATGATATTAAAACTGATCAAGATGAGACTGAACTAAAAAAACTTGATAAAGAATTGTATACAATACAGAAAATATTCAAAAGAAGGCCCACAGATGCTATCGCGTTGCATTTCGACTTAATAACAAATATTGTGTGGAAAAATTCAGATAAAAATAATATTCTCAACGCTTTCGAAGACATGTGTGATGATTTGAAGAATAATAATACTAGCCATGATATTCTTAACGAAGGAGATAGAACAAAAGCACAGATTTGTGCTAAGAATTATAAATTGGTGTATGGAGCCATAACAAATTCTATAACGAAAGATCTTAAAGGTATCGGAGAAGCACTATTAAATTTGGTGAATGTTTTACAAAATGGTGTCACAGACGAGATCAATAACATCTCAGAATTTCTCAACCAAAGGTATATACTATTTCCTATATCTAACTTGTTTGTGTAAAGGTTTACATTTCGGATAAGTATTTTTTTTTTATTTCAGAAAAACACTAATAAACACTTTGAAGTCATCAATCAGATATGCCTATGATCTCAGCATTCCAATCTATCTAAAATATCTTCAGAATAGCCTTGATAACTACAACATTATACTCAGTTTCCTTTCTGGGGAGGATTGGTGGGCTGAACTGAGGGGTTTGTATAATGGATCCCACGCAAATAACTTTTTTGATACAGTGGAGTTGAGCTGTGAAATTGCTGAAGATATCTTGAAGAAGCTCGATCAGATACATGTAAGTCATAAATCTGGTATAATAAATCCATGTTTTTCAAATAAACCCCGTTATTTAGTGATAACCATTATCTAAATAAAATAATAATAAACTGAAACCAAAGGAGCTCGCTAATGATGGATAGGAATGACAGGAACTCAACAAACAAGAGCCCAGCTTTTAAATTTATAATGGCGATGAACAAATCTAGGACTATTATTGAAAATAGTGTTCGGATGAAGGAAAAGTTAAAATCCACCTCTTGTTACTTTACGATAACATCTCTCATTCTTGAATGATATCTATAGTAAATTTTACTTGTAAAATCTTAAAATACTCAATGATTATGATGATATTTGGTGACCACTGACTAGTGTAAAGATTTAAATACAACACACTTCCATTATTAACTTCTCATTCTTTAAGATATATCACAAGTGAACATATAAAAATAAAAACTAACTATCTTATCTAAAAGTAATAAGTACAAAAAACTAAATATAATCTAAATTAGGTCCCCTGGGTAGTCCCTTTCCATCACGCAGGCAGCATTCCCGCGTTGAATAGCGATGGCTATTCACTGAGCGAGAAAGCTGCCCGCGCGAGGGTCACCCGTTGCCTCTTTTAGGCGTCTACTGATCTTCTTGTGAAGACCCCGCGCACTGGTGCCCCACGGGCCTAGTGTCTCGACACTAATAATTTTAATTTTAATCAAAATATTAAGGTGAATTTTCAATAATTCATCATCTCAACTGTTTCCAGTTAGTCCGTCTCCTCCGTGATATTGACGTCAACAGCACCACAGCTTTCTGTCGTCCAAATGTTACTTTATCGGATTACATACCAGACGGTACTGGAGCCCTAACCAAGCTGAAGCAACGCGTTTGTGAAACTGAGAAGACTGATATCTTCAAAGAAATACCAGCATTAGTTTTCGTAACACAAGTAAGTGTTTCCTGTTTTCAAAAATTCATAAAAATTAAATGAGCTTCTTATTTGTTACAATTCTTCTTTCTCACAAAGACATAAGTTCATTCAACGTGAATCACTATTTTGTAGTGATATATGATTTAGATAAGATTTCAAAGGTTATTGAAATATTTTTTTAAAACACGAAATCTTTTATCTGAAAAGTAGAGCAATACTGAAGGACATTGGATTTATCGATTATGTTTCAAACAATAAATGCATTCATCGTATTTTTAATAACAAAAGAGAATACTAGCTAAGGTTTTCTTTAGCGTTTCATTTACTTAATAAATAACTTTTTATACAGGGCTACGATGATAATCTCAAACTATCTAAAGAAATAAATTACGCTGCTCTGGATGCTGTTATATCCAAAACAGAAACGAACCTAGAAAAAATAAAAGATGGACCAAAAGTTCCCGAAACGCCAAATTGGATAAATGATGAGAAAATAGCGAATTTAAGGAAACATGCTCTACAGTTAATGTCTAAAGAATCGTTGACAAAGATTGCGTTTGGTCTGGCCGGGAATATTATTGATGCTTCTACACTATTCTTGAATAACAGGTATGTTTTCTTTACTAAAATTGTTACATGCAGCCTTTCCAGTGTTTCTTTAAAACTGCTTCTTTCTTTCATTTACATCATTAACAAAATACTACTAATGTAATTAAACAACTCTTAATAGAAAATCATAGACCGTAATGAATAAGTAGCTGTTGAAAGGCACGTTAAGCCGTTTGTCTTAGCCGTCATTTGGTAGGCGTTAAAGAACCACATCGGAGGCCAAAAAACGGTTCCAAAAAACTTTGACAGCAGCATGTACAGGGTCAATTGACCATTAAATACACTTGATATTAATGACTTACCTCTTGTTAAGGAATTTCTTTCAATTTCCGATGTTATAAATGACGATCCCTGTGGCGTAATGGTTATCACGCCTGCCTGCTATTCCAAAGTCCCGGGTTCGTTCCCGGTCAGGTCAAGATGGAAAATGATCATTTTCTGATTGGCCTAGGTCTTCGATGTTTTTATCTATAAATGAATTTGTTATCTACATCTACACTAATATTATAAAGATTTGTATTTTTGTGCGTATGTTTGTAATGAATAAACTCAAAAACTACTGTGCCGATTTCAAAAATTCTTTCACCATTGGAAAGCTACATTCACCCTGAGTAACATAGGCTATATATCGCAGGCGGAGCTGCGGGAAACAGCTAGTAAAATATAGTATCGTTAAATTAGTTTTTGTGGGGTAATTCTGTTGAGGTTATTATGGTATTCATAGTCCAAAAAAAGTGCATTCGAGCCATGTGTAGAGTAACACCATGGACTTCTTGCAGACCTCGTTTCAAAAAGCTTGGTCTTCTTTCTCTGCCCTGTTTGTATATTTTTGAAGTGAGTAAATTTGTGAAATTGCATCCAAAGCTATTTCTAACAGCTAAAGAAATATATCCTAGAAATACTAGAAATTCAGATAGGATAGTCCTACCAAAAAAAACCTCGCACAGTACTATATGCCAAAAACTGCTATGCAATGTGTGGAAAGGTATTTAATGCGCTACCTGAAGCAATGAAAAAACTTCCAGATGATGAATTCTATACGTGTTTAAAAGATTGGCTTAAGAATAAAAGCTTCTACTCAGTGACTGAATTTCTAAATAGGACAAATGACAAATAACTTATGTAATTGATTCTTTTATTGGCATTATAATTGTAATTTTTATTTTTCAATAATTTAAAAATTTTGACATCAATAATTATATTATTTTGCATGCCATGTATGGTGAAATATGTAGATCCAAATTAAACTGTAACATGTAACATCCCTGTAACCATATTTTATGCAAATAAAATTATTCTATTAGTATCCCATAACAAAAGTATCGAAATTCTCATCGTGGGGCATTTTCCTGTTCATCTGGTTTCCCTGTAAAAAGGGTTACGGAGGTCAGACGGCAATCGCTCCTTTATAAAAACCAGTACCGCCTAAGGCTCTGAAGCATAAGCTGACGACGCAACTAGGAAAACACTTTTGGGTGCAGAAGAAGAAAAACAAAAGACTCGAACTTACTTTGGGGCTATCTCAATCTGTGTGATATGAAAATAAAATATGAATTAGTTTTTATGGTCTCCTTTATGAAATCGTGAAGACAAATATTCTTAAAAAGTATTGATGGATTTTCCAGCCGATGCCACCTCTGCTCAGAACTTACGACCTGGTTCAAGCAGATCAACCTCCAGCTGATCAAGAAGCAAGAGTATGACAACCTGCTCTGCCACCTTCCTTCTATGAGCTTGGAGGAGGTACATCATACTCTGAAGAATGATTTCCATTGGGACATGGCCATAAGAGAGGTGAGTTTAAAGAATATGGGAAGTAATAAAACTGTTTTGGATTACATATTAGAATTGTGTTGTTTTCTAAAATAAGTAAAGTAGTATCTTTTTATATACATTTATTTATTTATTAAAATTGTATTGTTCCACAAAGTACCCATATACTTATAACAATTGGCGGACTTAATGCTAAGAGCATTCTCTACCAGTCAACCATTGGAAGAAACATATGTTCGACAATGAGATAATTTTGATTTGATTTAATAGATATTAATTACGGCCAAATGTGGCGACATAATGGTTGCATTATGAACTCTATAGAACCGACTAGACCATTCATAAAGGCGACGATTTCGATTTTGAAACCAAATAAAAGCTTAATTTTTAATTTCATTATTAAATCCATAACCATGATTAACTTCCGTATTAAAAATCATTCGTTAGGTACATGTTAGCTAAAACATGTTTCGTCTCTTTCCTATTTAATATATAGAGTTTAAGAGAGAGATTAAGACGCAAGACATTATAGCTAACATGGGCTTAACAAACGATTCATAATACGAGGGTCATCAAAAAGGCGGTTCCGACTCTTGACACAAAGGCGTACACTCTACCGACCATGTAATCCACTGACACAGATGATATGAACGAAGTATTTAATGCATTTTAACTTGTACATAATTTGCAATTAATAGTAAAATAATTTCATCCTTAGTTGATATCGTCACGAAACTACACGAAGTACGAGATGAACAAATCAATCAACGAGGTTCTGGAGCTGATCAAGCTACATCTCCTGGAAGACCTGACAACGAATAGCAGCAAACTAGAGGACTGTCTCGCGAAGAATGTCAGCAGGAACGAATACGGGAACGCGACTATGTGAGTACAATAAGAAACCAATATAATCAATGTTTATTAACCAAAACCAATGAGAAACAAATATTTACAGCATAATAAAAATGGAAGCTTACAAATACTCTTCATTGCACTAAAAAAGAAAACATTAGATAAACATTATACCAAAATACAGTACTACAGCAATGTACGTCGTTTGTCTACGTATGGTGTTCAAAAAGAAAGAATTTAGCCTTAGGAAGGGATAGTATGCTTGAGCTATATTTATTGTTGGTCAATGAAGAGGCACAAAGTTATATTAAAGTCGATTAAAGATTGCATTCTCTTAGAGAATCTATATCTTTTCATATTCACAGTTTTTCATATTCTTTTTCATTTTATTCAGTTACTAATAAGTGAGCGCTTCGATTATTCACTAACCCCCTTATTCATAAAAATATAAAAACATCTGCTAAGCTGATTTTAACTAAAATATGTTGGCTCGTTCTTTCACGTCAAATAATCGTTAACAGAAATTGAGACGAAATTTTTTGTTTAAGTAGTTTTTATGAACATTCGTCAATTTTAATGAACAAAGGGGTAAATTCTCTTTCGTTGTAGAGTTAGTTATTATGTAAGGAATATGCTTTTCAGATTCATGTCAGTGCTAGCGAAAACAATCAGATTGATACGAGCAGAACTTCCTTATTTTCACGAAGTAGAAGGCATCAAAGACGTACCTTATTTAAAGAACCTTGCATCAGAAGTGGCACATAGGTTAGATGTCACAGTATCGTTGAAGAAATATCTATTGAGGGGAAATGATCTAGGAAAGGAATTAAGGGATTTGTTGCAAAGTGATTTGGCTAAGGATATTGAAGATGCTGATATTAATTTGCGTTTGGTAAGTACAAATGATGATGCATTCGAAGTTTTGAAGTATGATTTTTCAAATTAAGAGGATTGAAGTACAATAGAAGTATTTCTTGAGTTAAAAAAATAAAAAAAGATACATTAAATTATCGTGTACTTAATTGTAATGTGAGTGAATTCTAATGCGTTTTCTTTAGCTTACAATTTTACAACTCAATTTTCTCCAGCTATTCGAAATTATTATCTCTACTCCACTCAAAGAATTGACTGTCTTTTTAAAAAAACTTGTATAACTATAGTAACTATATGTATAGATATCGATAAATACAAAAAACGGTATGATAATATTATAAGAGATGTAAAATAAATCGCTGAGAAAGATTATGATGATAAAGTAATTCCTGTTTTTCCAGATCGGTAACTACACACAAGCTCCAATAAGAAAGTACGTATATCTATCAAAACACGATTGGGATGTCGTATGTAGAGAAAATGACTGTAACGCTCTCTCTGATGTACTATACAGAAATGTTAACAAAACTTTGGTTAACAAAGACGTAAGTAAAAAATTTCCATCACCTTGATTTTTTTTTAATTTGTTGTATTTAGTCAAATACAGAAGGAGTTTAATAAGATAAAGGTATGGAAAATGAAAATGACTAGAGTGATTGTTAAATGGAGTTTTTAAGAGCATCTAATTCTCTTTCTACATCATCATCCAAAGCATCACATGTTATTAAAAAAACCCCTGATTTTGATTCCGCAAAACTTTAAAGAATACTTACACATTTTCCTTTTAGCTACCAAAACTCCAATCCGAAGAATACTGGCGCTTCACCTTCGCATCCAACATTCTCCATCACACGGAGAACATTATCCACCACACCAGCCGTCTGCTCGGCTCTGCCAGCAAGATAGACGTCACGGGGGCTTTGGAAGGCCGCCTGGCTTCTGTGATTGACCTGATGATGGAGATACTTAGTGAGGATATGCTTAGCGGAATTGTTTATAGGTAAGATTGTTTTTCATTATACTCTCATCATCATCGTCATTTCAGACGCAGTCAGTCCACTGCTGGACATAGCCCCTCCTAACGATTTCCAAAATGCCTGCATATTGCAGAATAGCCTAATTATTCGCATGTCATTAAATGTGACAAAACATGTGATCCAATATGTGAAAATTGTAACACCAATATACATGCCATGTTTTTCGTGAATAAAGATATTTATTATTATTAAATGACCGGTTGTAAGCGGCCTGTGGTCAGCGTTTTCCTGCGACCTTTTTCAGGTCATCTAACCATCGGTGGATGTCCAACGCTGCGCTTGGGTATTCGTGGTCGCCATTCGAGAACCTTTCTGCCCCATTGGCCATCGGTTCTCTGTGCTATGGGACTCGAGTAGCTTAGCTGGCCAACACATGGCATTTATATCAATCTTATTTCTGTGGTTACATAATTGTCTATCTATGATATTGAATCTAGTTTTCTTGCCTTTTAGTGTGAATGGAATAACTGAAGAACTGCGTCCAATCTTGAGCAAGACACCACTGGAACACGATTTAGAAGCATTTACTCAGGGTCTGGTCATCCTGCAGAATTTGAAGAATCAGCTTGTTGCAGATAACGAACTTAAAGGTAAACACTGTGAGAGGAAAGCACTTAAACTAAGTCATTTTTCATAAATTAAGTAGGTACTATTGGCGATCATGCTGTAAGTTCACAAAAAATTTATTGTTTTTGATATGTACAAAAAAGTGTTAAGTGTTAAAATAAAATTAGTTTCGTTGTGCGATTGGCAATGCAATCTTTCCTACTTATTCGTTATTCTATATTTACTCACTTCGACTACTAGTTGCCAAACTAGCATCTTGTGTTCCCCAAATTTCTTCTGCTAATTAATTCTCTTTTAAAGTTTTCTCTCTTATCTATAGCTTTATCGATTGCATCCTCAGCTATTTGCTTCGGTGCCTCGAGGCTGCTATCCCTGATTTTCTCCTCCACTTCGCCCGGCCTTCGACATTTTTGGTTTTCAGACCATTATCACGTAGATCTTCCGCTGTGACTCCAAGCCAGGAGCTTGCACTTTAAATCCCCTTTAATCAACGAATCATTTATTCGTATCAAACATAGGTTTAACAGTTGTTAAAAGAAGAATAAATGCCCTAGCTAAAGGAACTGTGGATTCATCGTGTGGATTACAATTTTTATTTTTGCCCTTGTTTATAGCTAAAAGAGTCTCGCAAACTATAGAAATTATTCCATGATGGTTTTCTATCTTCAATAAAAAAATATTTTCCAGTTGAAGTCTCAACACTGTTCTCGGACCCTGAACGATTGGAGACAGCCCTGAATAGAATAGGGATCAACAACACCAACTTCTGGTCCATCGCTGCACCTCGAATACATACTGGACACCTCAAACTGAAACCTGTGAGTAAAAAGCTAAAATCTTGTTTGAGAAGAGATGAACGCATACCAAATGCCCTGGTTTTCTCAAATGTCAAAAATACCTGTAGACTAGAAGAACACAATAAGGGTTAGATGGGCTATCGACCCTGCCTTTGATTCCTTTAACGACCACCTAATGGCAGACATGGACAGGACCAACAACTTAACCTGCCTTCCGAAGCACAAACCCATATTATAATTAATGTCTTTTGCGCGTGGTTTTTTTTTTATTGCTTGTATTTGACAAATGTTCCCTTATTGTGTAACAAAGAGTTTTTTATTGTACCCCTTCAGCAAGTTAATGCCAAGTATCTTCTCCCCTAGATCTTCTTATCAAATCCAGGAGTCTAATTGCTTGTATTTGACAAATGTTTCCATAATACCAAACACTAGTACCCAATTCTTCTAATGTCAAGTTTCCAATGTATATTTACAGCGTGTACATGAAACAAATAAAGAGTTTTGTAATTAAGTTTACCCCAAGCATCTTCTCCGCTAGATCTTTTTATCTAACCCAGGAGACTACCACATCTCCCCATTCGTCTGCCAACCCGACTATATGGCGAAAGTCATCTTCCCCATGAACCTAGGCGTTTTTCTTTTGATTGTTTGTATTTGACAAATGTTTCCTTGTTGTGCAAAAAAGAGTTTAGTATTGTACCTATTCAGCAAGTTAAAAAATACTTGGGTATCTTCTTCGATAAATGTACCGAATTTCATCAAAATCCGTTCAGAAGTTTGGCCGTGAAAGCGTAATAGACAGACAGACAGACTTTCGCACTTATGGATGTATGGATATTGAAAATAAACGATTTCATTTTAGATCTTCTCATCAAACCCAGAAGACTACCAAATCTCTCGATTCATCTGCCAACCCGACTATATGGCGAAGGTCATTTTCCCCACTAATCTGGACGTGGTGACCGCTGAGGATGTCTTCGCGGCTGTTGTAGACCAGTTCTGTATGATCTCTGATATGCAAGCTAAGAAGGTTGTTCTTGCGCTGATGCAGAACCTCAACTTCAGCTTTATTATGGACCAGGTAAGTTCTCTTTCATTGATTGAAAGTTATTGCGTAAAATATGTAATTTCGAGTCATTGACAATTTTTACCAAAAAAAAAATTCATTAATCAAAAAGCTGGTTAAAAAAGCCATAGAGATGTGATCCATGCAGGATGAATGCCCATACGCAATGATGATGATTGCCTAATTTCCAAGTGTGTTGTTTAGCCCTAGGCGATTTAGCCCCCTAAATGGTGACTATTTCCATTTCTTTATTTTAAAATCACGGCTAGACTTTTCACTGAAGTGATAAAATTGTTTTTAGTTTCGAATAAGTTCATTGAGGAGCACAGGACCCTTACTATCACCTCTAATAGCAGGGCAGAAACGAGTGAGTAAACGAGATGTCGCCTTACAGCTTGTATTGCGCTATCTCGTTCACTTACTCGTTTCTGCCCTGCTATTAGAGTTGATAGTAAGGCCCCAGCTCCGAGTTTTGTAAATACATCTATTATTGGGCAAATAAGACTCCCTTGTGGTCCCTACTTTTCAATTGTCCTATAACCACAAAAAAATAGTTCTGCTTCGTGATTCCCTTGTTTGAATAAGATAAGTATTTTGTTTTCTCTAAATCAAAGAGCATTATAACATTTCTTTCTGCTTTAATTATGCTAGTATTCAGTACATAATTAAGTCAGATCGCTTTTAGAAGCTTATGAGAAGTTACATACCAACTCGCTGAGATGATACCGCGACAAAAATATAATATCCATTGGTAGCAAAGAGCATCGAAACCAAACGGTACTTCCTCAATTACTATTGGACTCCAGAATTTCTTAATAGGCATTCTGAATTCATAACTGCTTTTGATTGTGGTTGACAATGACATCAATTTTGCAGGTGACAGACGTCCTCCTAATTAAATTATACAACGCGTCTCAACTCACCGAATCAGAAGGTGCCATAGTTCTTCACAGTCTTCCAGAAATGGCAACCTTTCTGCCGATCATTCAGAACAGTGTCGGTGAACTAAGTGATACCTTAGCCAGTGAACCGCTATTCCAGGGTTTGACGAATTTCAGCTCTGTTGGCAACTTGCTATCATGTAAGTACTATTATCTTTTAATAAAGTAAGGGGTGCCACGTTTTGTCTAAACCATCGCTAGACCAACTGATTTAGTATCTACAGCGTGTAGGTCTCTTATATGAGTTGGAAAAAGTTGGTCTGCCATCGTGACGTTGGTGCGTTCAGTCAACTAAACGTAAACGATCACTAGACCGACTGATTCAAGGACAAGATGAAACTTCACGTAGTACCCATATGAACAGTACAAGATACCTCAGTGCATTTGGATGATATGGCCATTCAAAGATTTTCAGTGGTGACAACATAGTGACAAAAATAGCATTAGTATAAACGATTTCGTATCAACGACGTGTTGATTACTTATGCGAAAGAAATATAAAATTTTGGTGCTTTTGGTTGTTACACCTGCTTAAAAAACGTGTAACTGGTTTCAATTACTGTGCAAGTGCACAAATTAGGTGTGCACACCGAAATATCTAAATCCGTGATGACGGTCTTCATCAATATCCTCATTTCAGCATCAGAGTTCATGTCCAGCGCTGGTAAGATGATCTGCGGGAAGCCGTTCTACCCCAACGTCAACCGGGTCTACAAGACCGTGGCTCAGACTAAGGACTTGTCTACGGAACCTGACCAAGCTCAGTTAGATGTTTTACCCAGTAAGTGTCCCCTATCCATGTTGTGAATCGCTTACCTCGCTTTATTTGATGCCATATGAAAGATGAACTACAAAGAGGTCGAACTTGACCCATATAAGGATTTTCGGGTGTCCCTCTTTGGAAAATAGATCGAAACTTGATGCCAAGTCATGTAATTTGATTTTATCAATATATTTGATGGTTCAATTCCAACGAGAATATTCTGTTTAGTTGTTTTCAGTTTGGTTAGGGCATTTATTTATTATGATACACATAACAAATCGTCACCTTAAGTTAACAATATTTCTTTGACTAAATCTAGGCAACAACTCAACACATGTGTACACAGCTAGTTCAAATTATGAAAACAGTTAAATGAGAGCTAAATAGTGTACTAATCTGTATAATACAGAAAAGTTTAATAGCTGCCAACTACCCTCAAAACTAGAGAGGATATTAAATTTAACATTTACAATTTACAAAAAAGAAATTATGACTCTGTAACAAGGACAATCGAGAGATTAAAAATAATATTAGTTCAGATATCTAATATTTTCCGAATTTTGTTTTTAAAAGAGGACAAAGTGTCTCCAAGAATATCAGTGGACTAGTGGTTGACAACCAGACTGTTGTAAGCTCTGCACATTCGAACAACACAATTATAAATAAGAAGTGTTATTTTTATAAACCTGAAGAACAAACAACTTATGATTGCATTGCAGGCTTGAATCACCTGATTGTCTGATAATAATGATGATGGCCTTTGACGTGGTTTCTTTGACTTCTGAAGCTTCGTGCTTCGCGTGAACCACGTCAAAAGCCGATAGGCGGTTCCGAAAACACTGGGTCGATTGACCATGTAATCCACTCTATATGAATGAGTTGAAATTAGTATCATTCATGCACTCAGCCTCTTCTCTAGCGCCTTCTCGTCCAAAATATCTCAGTCCCTTAAAACTAAGGTCTTCGACCAGTGTGTTGTGTGATGGCATTTGGGTCTGAAACGTGGTCTTTGACTATGGGCCTCATAAGGAAGCTCAAGGTCGCCCAGAGAGCTATGTAGAGGGCGATGCTTGGTGTTTCCCTACGAGATCGCATCAAAAATGAAGAGATCTGTAGGAGAACAAAAGTCATCTACATAGTCCAGCGGATTAGTTCTTTGATGTGGCAGTGGACGGGGCACATAGCGCGGAGAACCGATGGCCGATGGGGGCAGAAAGGTAAGCGCAGCGTTGGACATCCACCGACCAGATGGTCAGATGACCTGAAAAAGGTCGCAGGCAAACGCTGGATGCAGACTGCTGCCAACCGATCATTTTGGAAATAATTATACCGTTTATTTTCTCGGGATATTATTCGCATTATTTTTTCAGCCGACTTCTGCCGCTCCCTGTACTCCGACATCATCAACATAGAAGGCGGTAAGATCGTGTGGAGCTTCATCAAGCCGCTGCTCATGGGCAAGATACTGTACACCCCTGATACGCCGATGGTGCAGAGAATCATTCAGAAGGTTAATTCTCGCTTTAGTTCGTTTCTAACTGCATTATAAATGAATGAATTTCTTTATTTCAAGTAACAGATATTTATTTTGTTAGTATGGCTTACAGGCTAGTAGATAATTATAGCAGACTAGCTGTGCCCGCGGCTTCGCCCGCGTGTAAACCTCCTTTGAGAACATGATGTTTTCCCAGGACCAAAAGTAGCCTATGTTACTCTCCGTCCTTTCAACTAATTATATGCCTAAAATCAAGTCAAGTTTAGTTAGGGCGTGAAGGAAGAACAAACAAACAAACACACTTTCACATTTATAATATTAGTATGATTAAATATTAAAGAGTTAAAGTGGCCATTCCAACACCACTCCCTCCGATATGGCACAAGCAATGTGTAAAGAAAACTGCCTTTTGTGTTCAAATATATGTATAATTACTTTTATAACAACAATATAGTTACTATTTTAACAACAATATTACATTGATTAATCATTAATTTAAACATCAATAAACTTTTGTGCAGTACGTCTAGTTTTAGAGTCGTCTTCACTTCACGAAGGATAGCAATCGAATGCCAATATGCTAATAGATCTGACATTAAATCGCCTCCCCACTACAGCTTCCTTCTTAATTTACGTTCGGAATCAACGGTTTTTTGTATCGTAATTGGATATCGTAACCAATATTTTTTTTATTAATATTATTTGTATAAAATATTTAAAACATGACATTTGTAACAAAATGTAATCCGGAATAAACCGAAAATATAGTAAAAGATCCACATCTCTTGTACCTTTTGCATAGGTTCATCTGTTTGCTGTATTCAAGTGTTTGTACATGGTCTTTGACTGTGGGTCTCATAAGAAAGCTTAAGGTCGCCTAAAGATCTATGGAGAGGGCGATGCTCTGTTTCCCTTCGAGATCGAATCAGTAATGAGAAGAACTGTCGGAGCACGAATGTCACTGATATAGCTCATAGAATTAAGTTCTTCAAAGTGGCAGTGGGCGGGGCATATAAAGCGGAAAACCGATGGGGTAAAAAGGTTTTCGATTGGCGACCACGAATCGTTTTTGCATCCAGCGTGTTGCCTGTGACCTGAAGAAAAAGAAAGAAAATAATTTATTTTAGAAACACACATAAAGAAAAAAAAGATACATAAAAGAAAAATCATTAGAAAAAAAGGTTGTATTTTCCCAAAAAAAGGTCCTAACCTAACCTAATATTGCCATCCGATGAAATTGACAGCGCTGATCTTCCGTTAGGACCTCGGTTGACGACGCAGGGCGCTTCCAGCCCTTCATTTTGGAAACCATTAGGAGGGGCCTATGTCCAGCAGAGGACTAACTGTGGCTGAAACGATGACGATGATATCTTTGTAAAATTTTGTTTGAGTTGGAACTCGAACTGCAAATCAATATGGATAAGACTTGTAGATGAGTTCATCAGCAACATTTTTTTAAAGATGCCACGTTCCTGCATATTTTAATTCTCAACTTGTCGTCATTTTCAATTTCCCCGTCTTCCCTATCTTATTTTCCGTAACGATTTTCATATTTCATCGACCATGGCTTGCTGCATCGAAAGGTCCACTAGTTCTGGATTGTACAAGCATGTAGTGTTATCGCTGTCTAAAGCGTTTCTGGATCTGACGTGCTAATGTCTGTTTACCGTTTGCGAAAATAAAGTAATTATTTCTTACTAGCTGTTTGAAAATTAGCCTATGTTTGACCCCGGGTCTTCGACTATATTCATACCAAATTGCGAAAGTCTGTCTGTCTTACGCTTTCACGGCTAAACCTCTAAACGTACTTTAATGAAATTTGGTATAAATATAGTTGAAGACCCAACATAGGCAACTTTTTTACGCAGGCGGAGACGCGGAAAAAACCTAGTAAGTGATAAACGCGATAAAAACCGTATTAAAATTGCTTATCAAAATAAAGTAAGTAACAACACTAAATTGCGCCATAGATATGTTAATTACTCTATCTTTGCACTTACGTTTGTCTCTCAACACCACCTGTTGGTTGACCGGTAGAAAAAGCCCACGGCTTTAAGTCCGCCATTTACATTCTTTGTAATAAAGTTTAAATATATAAATAAATATGTTGTCTGTAACAAAGATTCTACAAGAGGCAATAAAAAATTGTAATAGATGTATTATTTAATGTGTAATAGTTGCGAAAAGATAAGAAATGTTGAGGTTACATTAAAATGTATTGCTTTTTTTCAGGCAAATGCGACTTTCGCCCACATGACCAAACTGACAAACCTTGTCCACTCTTTCGCTCGCTCGTTCTCATCCGTGGACAAGTTGTCTGATCATCGCGAAGGAGTCGCAGCTCTCCAGAACATCATCAGTTCTCCGAACTTGGCTCGCTTGAGGAGCAGCCTGATTGGAGAACAGGAATTGCCTGATATGGATATGGAGGAGCTGTTTGATGATATCGGCGATTTGAAGGTAAATTGCTAGTAGTAGTTAAGAAGTCCATAACAAAAAATAGTCAAGAAAAAATTTGACAGTGTTTGCCACTAACACACCTCGGGTCATGTTTCTGTTGGGCTGGTTTCCCCGTTAGAAGGGTTACGGAGGTCAGACGGCAGTCGCTCCATTGTAATAACCAGTGCCGCCAAATCTAGGACCATGACTTACAGCGTACCCTAGGCTCCGAAGCATAAGCTGACGTCGCAACTAGGAATACTCGTACTCGCTAGGATGATGATTCTCTTTGACTTCAAAAACATAAATTTTTGTTTAGTTGGCTTTTTTATATTTTTTTCAAAAAACAACTGAACTCTAAGGTCCAGTTGTGAAGCCTGCGTCAAAAAGTAGCCTATGTTTGACCCCGGGTCTTCAACTATATTCATACCAAATTTCATCAAAATCCGTTCAGCGATTTGGCCGTATAAGCGTAACAGACAGAAAGACAGACAGACTTTCGCATTTATAATATTAGTATAGAAGTATGGATAGAATAGAAAAAATACATATACAATACAATACAATACAAAACCCTTTAATGCATCAGAAAAATAAGACTAATACTTATAAATGTGAATCTAAATCTACGAGTCGTTAATTGGAACTTTTCCAACAACCAGTATCCTTGCCTAATATATTTATTTACGGCTTCACCCGCGTATGCCACTCTCCAGGTCTCCAACTATCTCCACACAAAAAATCAAATCAATCCGTTGTTGAAAGAAAGATTAAAAAACAATCACACTTTCACATTTATAATATTAAGTATGGATTTAAGGACAATACAACAAAACATATTAGAATTAATATTAAGAAACATGAAGCCACTTAAAGGTTTTCACAAATAGAAACAATATGTTTTATAAAAAGTCATGACAACACTATCAAGGCAAGGCACGACAAAAAATTTGTGAATTTGACCTGAAAAAAGTAATTGTAATAATTAAACTCTTTTTAGTTTGTGGTTTAGTTTTATTTTTTGTTGAATAAAGTAAATAAATAACTAAAAAAAAAAAAAAAAACTAGCAAGTATATTTAAGTAAGTTGTAAATATTCTCAATAAAATTCACAGCGCAAATAATGCTCTCAAAATAAATATTTAGATATAATGATAAATATTTGACTGGTTTAATAATATTTTAAGAATTATTTTATTGTGAATTAAATTAATTTAAATGTTAATGTGTAATGTAATACTAATATTATAAATGCAAAATTCTGTCTGTCTGTTAAGCTTTCACGGCCAACCCGCCGAACAGATTTCGATGAAATTTGGTATAAATATAGTTGAAGACCCGGGGTCAAACATAGGCTACTTTTTGACGCAGGCGGAGCTGCGAAAAACGGCTAGTACCTAATAAGGTTGATTGTGCGGCCATATTGTTATTTAACACCAGACTGTACCACTTTCATTTTCATTGCAAATAAACTATTTCTTTCTTTACATTTGTTTGCTTCAATTACAATTTTTTTTTTTAATAAATCGTAAACCCCCAATGACTGCTCAATATTATTGATAATTAACATGATATTTGTTTCAGGGCATCGGTGATCTCCTAAGGAAAGCATCAGATCTGCTACAATGCATCAACATGAATCGCTTCCACGCGATGCCTGATGAGTACGTCCTTACACACAACGCCGCTCAACTTAGTATTGTTAACGAATTCTCTGCGGGTGAGTCAAAATTAAATATATTTTATATATTTTTTTTATTATTATAATTATTTGTTTTTCCATCAGGAATTCTCAGGCCAAGCCTGGTTACTTAGTAAGGTTAGCACGGGCTCATGACCAAGTGCTAACTCACATTTTTTATGGTGTAGTTAATAAGTTTTCTGGATCTAACTGTAAAAAAATTTCGTACTATTCGGCAGGTATTTATTATGAAAGCTTTTTGTAAAATCATATATGTGCACTTTGGTAGGCCTAACAGTTCTAATCTTTTGAAAATATCTGAGGGTATAACCCCAGTGGTAGAAAAAACAATCGGAACTATCGTCACTACATTCATTTTCCACATTCTTTTAATTTCTTCTTGTAGTTCATTGTATTTTCTAATTTTTTCTTCAATTGTTGATTGAATATTATAAGTGTTAGGAACTGCGATGTCTATTATATATGTGTGTTTGTTGTGTTTACGGGTTGCCCCTGTCCTTTGAGAGGCTTGCGCGGGGATATTGATCCAACGCGTAGAGGCCCTTTGGAGAAGTTGATGTCATGTGGTGCTCCTGCCAAAATCCGTTCTCGACTATATCAATAGATGGCATTTCCATGAGCAGGTCTGGGCAGGAGAAGGAATTATTGCTAATGAGTGAAAAGAATAAAATGGGTTATGGTTATGAAGTTTGGATGGATTTAATAATTCTAAACACCCACGCTGTAATTTTACGTTGAATGTATATAAAATAAATAGAGTAACAAATACTAAATTCTTAGGAGTCATAATGTAATGCCATTTTTGCTATGCCATAAATATTAAGTCGATTAACTGCCTAATTGCTCGATTGTTGAGTAGGGGATCGATTCCGCTAATGAACTTTTAAAGGCCACGCAACTGATATTCAATCGCGACTTAATTGTGTTGCATTTTTTTAAATACACTCAATAGTGGTATTCTGCTTAAACAGTTTTGAATCTCTATTCATTTGCGACTGGAGCGTATTTCAATGATATTAGTAGGGAAATGTAAATAAAATGAGTAACGGAATATCAGAAGCGTCAAAGTCAAGTCATTACGATCCAATTGCGATTCAATTGTGCACTAGGTACCTATTTAAAATAAGAGAATTGACTCCTCCGTGAGATGTATCGATTGCGATCGTGGAAGCAACATTCTGTATTTTTGAAATGTACGCGGGTGGTAATTTTTGATTTCGACTGGTGTGGCCTGGCCGTGCGAATAACTCCACGAGCCGGTAAACGATAATCGAATCATTCCTTACTTGTTCCGGATTTATTTAATCACTCATTGAATCCGTGCGAGTTGGTTTAATTGTCGCCGGCGTATCTCAAAAATCGATACTACATGCCTGTTGTTTTCACACGGTTCGGCACGAAGTCGATAGATAGTTCATCGAGTCGATTCGAGCAAATGTCGACTCCCGATGTCCCCATCACTACGACTGAACTGACAGCTAGCACACTTGCCGCCACCGGCAGACGAAATCAGATGATTTTCGGAGCGGGTCGATAGTTGCTCGCTATTTTTCTTTTATAATTTAAAGGTTTAAATAGCCATTTAATACGATTATTTTGGAGTTTAATAGTGCAACCGTCGTAACCAATATTTTCGCCGACGTGGTTGTCGTTCGGCGTTTTATGACAGAAGTGTTTTGTTGGATATTCATAAAGAACCCTGAAAAGGTAATTTATTTTATTTTAATTATTGTCCTATTAAGCTAAATAACCGATTAATTCTTCCATTTGGTCTAATAACTTTCTGGTTAAATTGGGGGTTTTGTGAGAAATTTATAATTTACAAAAGTGGGTAGAATGTGTATTTTATTCACATGTGCATTTTATTAAAATTTTATCTAATTTCGGTCTTAAAATGATTTCTCACCATTGGTACACATAAATAAGCGTAGAATATATAAATTCAAATTGAAATATTTCATACAAAATCGTTTTTTTTACAAAATTATGTAGATTTTTCATTGTCGGGTAACCTACCATTTGGAATTATGACTTTCTTTTTATAATTACAACCAAATAAGATTCAGCTCTAAATTTAGGAATAAACATACTCCATTAAAACAAAATTATACATATATTGAAAAGGATTTTGAACAGGAATAAAACCTAGAAATTTCCAGAGCCCCGCCCTATAGTAAACCATTGTTTCATAGGCAGTCTTTTGAAAGTTATTTTGTTATTCCTACTTCAGGGTTAAAAAGAACACCTCAAGTTTCCCTCAGCACTCCCTCCGCTGAACACTGGGAGTTCTACCAGCTTCCCGAGGTGTCAGGAGTGCATACCACATTTCTTTAATTGAAACAAGAGGACACTGCTTATACTACCGTTTTAATCTGCGATAGACATTTTTGCTTAAACTGAGGTAACCACACAGCCGAAGCCAGCATTATCGGTCAGCCTGTGCCTGAGCTTTCTACATTTTTTATTTTATTAACCTTTGATTTGATTTTTTTTTTAATTTAAAACTTTAAAGGGATCTAAATATTGGCCATTCGATCTCCTGCGCCCCTAATTTTCTTTTCTCGTTTTAATCGCAATTACTTCTTTACTCGACATTAAATAGGTAACTTCCAATATAATTTTTTTTTATTCGAGTTTTTAACTTTGTGTAACTTTCAGCTTCTTCTTCTTCAAATAAATATTGTAAAAGTTTTTTTTTGTTATTTTATTTTTGCTTATTTCCCTTCAAATTTTATAGAGGACAGGAATTAGATAGCAAACCCAGTTAATAAACATTTCAATAATTAATCATGACTTAAATTGGAAGAACCAAATTGATGCCATCTGTAAGCGAACTAATCAGTTTGTATATGCGCTCAGGCAGGTCAAAAAGGCAACAGATACTAAAACGGCTATTAAATGTTACCATGCATATGTAGGGTCGGTACTGCGCTACGGTATAATGATGTGGGGCTATAGTACACACTGGCATAAGACATTCGTAGCTCAGAAAAAATGCATAAGGGCTATATGTGAAGTACCTCCACGCACCACATGTAGACCGTTATTTGAAAAATTGGGTATTTTGACATTACCATCACTCTATATTTATGAAATATGCTTGTTCGTACATAAGAACATAAAATTATTTAAAAAGGCTGGTGATGTAAGTAATAGACTACAACGAAACCCACATAGACTTGTATTAGAGAATGTATCAACATCTAAAAAATGTTCTAACAGCCCACTTAATATGTGTATTCGTATCTACAATTCTTTACCGGATAATATGATACATTTGAATGCATATGAATTTAAAGAGAAACTGAGCGAATGGCTATGTAAAAACACATTTTATGACATTAATGAATTTTTTGACCATGATAAGTAATTATTTTTAATTTTTTAATTTATTTCTTTGACATTGCATGTATTTCAAGGATTCAAGGACATTTTGTGTTATAAGTTTAATTAATTCAATTCAATTATGCTTGATTTAATTTAATTATGAATAGCCTAATTATTCGCATGTCATTAAATGTGACAAAACATGTGATCCAATATGTGAAAATTGTAACACCAATATACATACCATGTTTTTCGTGAATAAAGATATTTATTATTATTATTAAACTGGGCTATTGTAATAGAAATCTGACACCTGCCATCATCATGATTACTGACTATTAGTGGCAGGCGGTGACTCGCCACTCAGTGAAATATTATTATATTTATTTAGTTTTTATTTAATTGAAATAATCTGAAATCACAAAAAATATTGGGCAAAATATTCACAAATATGTGAATTCGTTCATTTACCTAGTTAATTAAGGATAGTTTTTTCTTATTTGTAAATTGACGATTTGAAGAAAATTTTGCATTGGAGTTTGTGGCACCGCTTCTTCTCCTGCGCTTTGGAAGTGGTGGTAAACTTAATATAAGTGATATTTATGTCCTATATTGAAAATAAACGATTTCATTTCACTTAATTTCACTTCATTTCATTTCATTTCATTGGATTACTCTCATTAGTTCTACATCATCATCTAGGTAAAAAGTCTGGGAGTCACTTTAAGCCATTTTTGCTGCCAATTGGTGCTCATTGTATAATGTCAGAGTCCAAGAGGTGGTTAGATGGAAACTTTTTTTTTCAATAGAAAATTCTCTAACCCTCTGATCGATTAGATCCAAATATATCATATCCTAAAATTGTGGGGAAAGTAATAGAAGCTATCGTCGAGTATAGGGAGGGAGTCCAGTGATAAATAAAGCTAAAAAAAAGTTTGTCACTAAATACAAATAGTCTCTGCCTGCCCCTACGGAAAACAAGCGCAATGATATGTATGTATTCGTATTAAATATAAACTTTGCCCTATGGTGTTACTCATCAATGATGAATGAGTTTTGTAATAATCAGTGCCACCAAATCTATGACCTTAACTAGGCTCCGAAGCGTAAGCTAGGTACGCAACTAGGAAAACACGCTTCGACGAAGAAAATGATTGAATATTGTGTGTCTCCTTTTTTTAATAGCTATTGTGTGCCCCCTGCTGGACAAAAGCCTACCCTCTTTTCTTCCAGATACTAACGATCTTTATAATTAAAATTCTCCTAAATATTTGGGTACTCAACAGGTCTCGTCTTCCTGAACGCCGATAAAAATACAGATGTCCCTGCTAATATCGAATACAAAATCAGAATGGACATCGATAATGTGCCTACTACCGCCAGAATAAGGAACTAGTAAGTACCAACGTTTGTGTAAATAAATGATTGATTTCACATAGAAATAACCACGTCAGAAGCCGAAAGCGGTTCTGAATAAATGTGACACCAGGGTTTTCATAAACTGACCATGTAGCCTACCTGAAATAAATGACAATAAAAAAGTTTTTCTTCCCAATTTCCCCACAGTATTTAAGTGGACTCCAGACCCCTAAGCTAATTTCCTGAAAGACATGCTATATTTCCGCGGCTTCATTTACATCCAGGAATTGTTAGACCGACCCATTATAGTAGCTTAGATAAATAACTTTTTAAATTATGTTTCACCACAAAACAATCCGAACCGCTTAATATACATAGCTACTATCCTCCTCTACCACCAAATAATCTTCCCAAGTTCCTCTCAGCCAGATCTACGACCTGGTAGATCGGACCATCTACTATACGATTCCACTATACGACAATTTATTTAAATGCTCAATATACTATCTTCCTCTTACTACCTAACAATCTTACCAAATTCCCCACAGCATGTGGACCCCAGGCCCCGAAGCTAATTTCCTGGAAGACATGCGATACTTCCGAGGCTTCATCCAGATCCAAGACCTGGTAGACCGGGCCATCATCGAGCTGGCCCAGAACAAGACCAGAACGAAGAGGGAGGTGAAAGAGGAGATGAAATGGGCGGTCTACACGCAGCAGACACCGTACCCTTGTTATAGAAAAGATTTGTAAGTAATCAATTACTATTTAAAGTTTATTTTTGTAAATTGACGTTTTCAAGAAAATGCTGCAGTGGAGTTTGTGGCGCCGCTTCTTCTCCACTTGCGCTTTGGAAGTGGTGGTAAACTTAATGTAAATTGACGGTTATGTTCTCGGTTGTCGCATCTGGAGTGCTATTTTTCAAAAGAGTGACTCCGATTTTCATTCATTCGAAATTATGAGTCATCATACATTTCAAAAATAGGGCTCTAAGTCGCTTGTAGAATAAAATTAGGTAGCGAAGACTTGCATAGTTTTCACGAAAATATTTTTTTTGAACTCGTGTTTATCCTATTTAAGGAAAATGTGTGTTGACTATTATAATTTTGTTCCAGCTTCCAGACATCACTATACGAGTCCCAGGCTCTATTGGTGGCTTTCTTCTTCTCCTTGCTGTACACTGTGGCTTCTGCTGTCCGGTTCATGGTGGCTGACAAGGAATCTGGAAATACTATGGTAAATAGAAGTACACAATACCACAGTCCATACAACAGCGGCGAGCGCGATATCTATTACAACTACTACGATTCGGTCGAGTACACGCGTCTATGTGTGTGTGTCGTAGGGTTGGTATATTACCTTATCTGCCTCATAGTCGACGCAGCGGCCGGGCGGCCGAAGCGTCGCCGTTGCATTATTTTGCTTTAAATTTTTATCCTAAATCTGCGCAGTGAGGTATCTGTTTCGGTTGTGAGCGTCCGTTCTAAAGTTTAACATTTGTTAATTTAATTCTCCTCGGAGAATCCACTCGTGCGAATTGAGCAAACAGCACGGTTCTGTTACGTTAGTACTATTAATAATTCTGTAACGAAATGTTCCATTAATGGCAAGTTATTGTAAACCATCTCATACAATTCTCAAAATTGCATTGGCGTATGTAGAACAATTTTTTTTTAAAACCTTGCACCTTTCAAAATTATGAAAATAAAAATGATGCGAAATATTCTTAACTAATGTAAAGATCTGATGACTTATGAGATAATGCATGAGAGCTTACGTAACTTACACATCTCCCACATAGAATAAGATGAACACTAAGTGCCGGAAGTATACTTACATGTATATAAGATGTTTGTTTGTATTATTTTAATAAATAAATAAAGAAATCGCAGTTCAACAGCTTTGAAAGTTGTACTATAGCATTTTACCTTTACTTTTACTCATAGCTTCATTTTATTCTCTAGACATTTTTTTTCCAGCTAATGTCAGTGATGGGCGTAGACCTGACCTACCACACTCTATCCTGGTTCATCGCGTCCTTCGTAGAAATGTCTTTGACATGCGCCTGCGTCGCCGGAGTTCTGTGGCTCGGAGGGATCTTACCCAGAACTGCACCAAGTCTCATATTCTCAATACTGTTTGTGTTTGGAATAGCTGTGTTATGTTTCTGGTACGTTTTCTTTCTTTTTCTAGAATATTTTTGTATATTGCTACTTTTTCATCTCTTTTATTCTCTTCCTTCTACTCTCACCTCGAAGCTTTATTTCCGTGAAATAAAAATGGACCAGTCAATTTTCTCTTTCTCTATTACATCAAAGCGTTACAGCCTACAACAGGTGGGACCTGAAGGCTAATTAAGGCGTTTACCTGTGACACCGAGTTCTTGAATTGAATTTCCAAGGGAAGCATATTTTGATAGATCATTTCTACTTTAGCGTTCTTCGTAGAAATGTCTTGACATGCGCCTGCGTCGCCGGAGTTCTGTGGATCGGAGGAATCTCGTGAATCAAAAAAATCGTGCTTACCCTTTCTCGTGGATGTTTTTGTATATTTCTACTTCTCTATCTCTCTAAAGCTAAGATGAGAGAGAGAAAGGGAGAGACCCGCTCTCTTTCAGCTCTTAATTTATCTCCATGAAATAATTATTACTAGACCGGTTCCTTTTTCTTTTTATCTCCTCTGAATAGCAGGCAAGCGTGTTAACCGTTACGGCATACTTGACTTCAGCGATCCATCAAAACTAATGACAATACTCTCTTCTCCACAGTTACATGATCTCCAAACTCTTCTCGTACGCGAGTCTGGCGGCAGTGTGCTCGGCTATCGCCTATTTGGTGTCGTTCATGCCGATTATACTCATCTTATCATTGGAGACAATCATATCGACACAGTTCAAGTTATTTGTGGTAAGTTGGAAATAATGTAATCGACAACATACATTGGAAATAAGTGTCTGGCCATGCCGCCTCCTCTAGGTCCTGGTAGAAGGGGAGCGTCCAAAAGGAGCTGGCTTGACGTCGTAAAGCAGGATATGCGTGCTAACAGACTATCTGCCAAGGATGCTAAAGACCGGGTGAAGTGTAAACGTAAAAGCAAGAAAGGGGACCCCGGGCTCCTAAGCAAACCGCAGAGAGAGAAAACACTGGGTTGAAGAAGAGATATAAAATCTCCAAGCTCTTCTCCTACGCTTAGCTATCGCCTATTTGGTGTCGTTCTTGCCGATCATTCTCATCCTGTCCTTGGAGACCATCATATCGAAGTTATTTGTGGTGAGTTTTTGGGCATATTATAACAATGACTCTATGTGGGCGTGAAAAAATTCCTTCAGGGTCGGCAACGCGTTCGTGACATCTTCGGTGTTGCAGGCGTTCATAGGCTACGGTAACCACTTACCATCAGGTGGGCTGTACGCCTGTTTGCCTACTTAGTTGTATGCAAAAAATTACTACTTTGTCTTAGTATATTTATATTTGTATACATGTATTTATTTCAACGTCTTATTACTCAATTACTTCTGGTCCGCTTTATTGTCCGGCAAATATTGCCAAACCGACTATGCTTATGTGTTTGGCTAACCCGACGCCGATCTTGCTCTACTCTATTAATAAGTAGTATTTTTTGTTTAAGAAATTGAGATAGCTTAGCTTAAAGACGAACTTACGGTGCATCTAATAGTGTGACAAATAATAATTTCTACTAGTCTTTTATTGCCGAAGACCGAACAAAATAGTGGATTTTCTTTTATTCTTTTGGATCTTCAGCGCAATTTCGGTAAATCCAATTTTAGCATATATGTCGAATTTTAGGCCAAACTTTTTCATTTTCAAATGTAAATTATCCGTGTCCCAAGATTTCGTAGTCTGAACGGTTGAAAGCTAGCGACAGAGGAGGCCCATCGCGCAAATTGCAAGTCACGTTAATATTTACCGAAACCAAACCACCACCACGATGGCTATTTTTAAGATCTAAATATCAGTAATTCAATGAGTAGATCCGTAGGAGAACAAAAGCCACCGACATAGCCCAGCGGATTAGCTCTTTGAAGTTGCATATAGCGCGGAGAACCGATGGCCGATAAGGCAGAAAGGTTCTCGAATGGCGACCACGAACCGACAAGCTCAGCGTTGGACATCCACCGACCAGATGGACAAAGGCCGCTTACTAAGAAAGGCCTATGTCCAGCAGTGGACTGACTGCGGCTGAAATGATGATCAGTAATTCGAACGATTTTCAATCGATTCACCGGTTTTACATACTCAAAATTTGCCCTTGCCCTTGGTTTGGTTTTAGTAATTACGTTGAAGAGGTTTGCCATTAGCGTGATTGGCCTGTTGGTCTTGAAACATTAAATAAAATAGACAATTCGACTGGAAAAGTATTTAAATTAATCTCCGATTCATAGATTAATAATTGGTCTCGCGCGCGCTCGACTAGATACCGTCGGCGTACTAGACAAATGCGGCAACTAAAACTAAGCGAATTCGGCGTACTTGCGGCATACCCGCGTCACGCCGCAACCGATAAGTGAGTTGGACGTCGAAATGAATTTTAAAATTTTACTTTAAAAACAGAAGCAAAATGCCAGTTTTCGTATTCAAACTATGTAAGAATAATAGTATAAAAAATAACTCTTTCTCGTTTCGTCTTTGCACATTGTCTTACACACACTACAATATAAAGTTGCCGCATTCTGGAAACTCATTTTTCTTCATAGCGCGGTATCTAGTCGAGCGCGCGCGAGACCAATTATTAATCCAAGCTCCGATTACTATTCCCTCACCAGTGCCTGTCAATGTCCTCGGCACTCTGCTACTCCTTCCTCTACATCGCTCGCTACGAAGCCATGGGAACTGGAGCTCACTGGGGACATTTGTGGGCCGCACCCATAGCTGATGAAGAAGATATGAGCATCGGAATTGCAGTAGCTATGCTGTTTGTCGATGGTCTGCTGTACTTGGCTATGGGATGGCTCATTGACAGATTCTTTGGTGAGTTTTTAAAGTGAATGTTATAGGGACATCTGTTGATAGTACCGATAGCTGATGAAGAAGATATGAGCATTAGAATGGCAGCAGCTATACTAACATTATGAAGTTATATCAATTTGTTTAAAGTGCTCGGCGCGGGTGACGCGAAAAACAACGGAATTCCCTCCGATATTGATAATTTGTATTTTTTTTTTTGCATTAAGTTAGATTTTAAAAGGACTTATCGAACGTTTGTAAATTTTTATGAATATGTAGAAATAAGATCTGACCTTGCGACCATAGAAGACCCGTTAAACAATCAGCCTTATCCCCTCAGGCCCTAAAACCCTACGCAGCAACATCACTCACTGCGTGACCTCTGGAGAAAAGGCCGGTGTCAGCATCGTCAACATCACCAAGATCTACAACGAAGGTTCTCGCAGCCACAAACTGGCTTTGGACAACGTTTCCATCGAGCTGCATAAAGGACAGATCACGACGCTTCTGGGCCACAATGGCGCTGGGAAAACTACTCTGATGTGCGTATAAAAGAATATTTTTTATTCATATAATTCTTTCATGTACACATACATACATACCATCACGCCTTTTTCCCGTAGGGGTAGGCAGAGTCTACGGATTTCCATTTGCTCCTCGCTTCTTGTAAGCTCACCACTCTCGTCATACACGCTCGTCGATTACGGGTACTCCTGACATCTCCCTTTTTTAATATGTCTGCGATTTGGTCGCAGTATGTTCTCCGAGGCCGGCCCTTACCGACTTTACCTTTCTCCTATGATTTGTAAATACCTTGCGTAAGTCTCCCTTCATCCATCCTTTCTACACACATTGTAATATATCTTTTATTACACACGTATCTTTCTCTGTTAATTTAAAAGTGAACTTAATTCTGTAAAGTTTTTGTTCTAGCCAGTACACTGCCCGTGTAATGCCGGCCAGGCATTTTATAACTTTCAAATACAACTTATTTTATAGCAAGACTTTTACCATCTTACTACAAAAAGTTAGACATCAGTTCAAAATGCGTCTTAAAAAAATCGCTATGCTAGTCTAAAATTAAACACGGTATATAGACATGGTTTTAAACTTTGTTAAACTGTAGTGTAAAAGTTTAGACTGTCTTTTAAATAAACACGTGTTAATTCTAACTTTGTTTTTGCAGTAAGACGAGTGTCTTTGAGATTTTTAAACAAAATATGATTTCGTCTACTTAGAACCACTTATCTCCTTTGGAAAATCCTTAGATACTGTAAGCCTTACACCAAAGTCTAAATCACCGTTTACATAGTGACGTGCACATACTTTCTACATAGGCAAGACAAAACAAATACTCAAGAAGATTGTAGTGTACCCTGAAAGAGATTGCACAAACGATAATGCCGCCTATTGTACATCTTTGTTACAGACAACATATCTTTGTAATTTTCTACGGTAAAATAAAGTAATTTTACTTACATTATTTGTCCAACAGCAACATCCTAACCGGAATGCTGAAGCCCACCAAAGGTCACGTGACCATCAGGTCAGAACTCCCCAGCGGCACTCGACTGGGCATGTGCCCGCAAAAGGACGTCCTCTTTGAGTACATGAGCGCGAGAGAACATGTAGCCTTGTATGCTCAGTTGAAGAGTGGACTGCCTTTGGACGCTGTCAGAGATGAGATTGACAGGTAAAGTCTACCGTCATAGTAAAAAAAACGAATATACAGACGCCACAAATTTTGAGTTTTTCGCTCTGTAATAAAAAATAGTTTCTGGTTATAACAAGTTTCCATTTTTCCATTCCAAATAACTCTGACAATAGGGTATTCGGGGTCGACCATGTAACCCAGTCGAAATGAATGAATAAATGCGAAAGTCTGTCTGTTACTCTTTCACGGCTAAGCTGCAGAACCGATTTTGATGAAATTAGGTGCGGGAAAAACCTAGTTTTTATATATAGATCAATCTCTGGTAAATCAATTTTGTGAACGCTGCAGAGTGTTTAAAACGTTAGGTGTAAATAAATAAGTAATAAACGCGATAAAAACCGTATTAAAATAATTTAATTGATTATTATTTTGTCAACAGCATGCTGCAAGTGTTATCTCTAGGTCCGGTATCGTCATCTCCCGTCTGCAGTTTGTCAGGTGGGACTCGCCGACGCGTGTGCGTGGGACTGGCCTTCGTGGGACGCCCACAGCTGGTCGTGCTGGACGAGCCCACTGCTGGGGTCGACCCAGCTGCCAGGCGGTGAGTTTCATCTTCATCAATCAATCAATCATTTATTTTCATTGTGGATCATATGTTGTACAAAATTGAAAGGTTGTTTATTCAGGAAAAAATTAGGCACAATTTAACTTAAAAATAATATATAAAAAGATTTAAAGATAAAACAGAGAAAGAAACTGATGGAAAGAGTCAAAATATAAGATCGATATGTTCTACCGATAGGGCTTACAATGATAATTCAATAGTTACATTTTATTACATGCATTTAAGTACAACATCCAAGCGTACTTTCGGAGCCTAGAGTACGCTGTAAGTGCATGGTTCTTGATTTGGCGGCAATGGAGCGACTGCCGTCTGACCTCCATAATCTTTTTTACAGAGAAACCGGACTAACAAGCAAATTGCCTTAACACATCTGACATAGCCCAACGACTGCCATCTATCGATAAAAATTGGGACCTTCCGAAGCACGGAGGAGTTCGAAATAAAAAGTGCCACTAAAGGTGACCAATCCAATTCGGGTCGCGTCTCGCCGTCGCTTGACACGTGCATTCGCTACGAATACGCGCGTCGCACTCGGCTATCGAGCTCCTTGAAAAAATTGTTACTAACATAAAGATTAGCTTTCGTATTTCTATCCCGCAGTGACATTTGGTCAATGATAGTGAAGCTGAAAGAAGACAGGACGATTCTTCTGACCACCCACCACTTAGACGAAGCTGAGCTGCTTAGTGATCAAATCGTCATCATGCATAAGGTAAGTTGTATTGGTGTACAAGAAAGTGTAAATAAAATAGGCAACTACTCATGTAGGTAAGTTGTGGAAAACCACAGTCCGGCAAGCGAATGAAGTTTTTTACAAAAAAGACGGTGACCACTTACCATCAGGTGTGCCGGAGGCCTATATGCCTACTTAACAGTAATAAAAAAATATCTATATCTTTCAATTCCCAGGGTCAAATCCACACAACCGGTTCACCAATCGAGATCAAGCGCACGCTCGGCACAGGCTACAGGCTAAACATCTTCTACCCGAAGAAACAGGAATGGCCTGATGAAGAAGACTTCTCCATTGAAGAGAAGACCAAGCAACTACTTACGTTAGTAAGGGAGGTCGTAAAGAATGCTAGTGTGCTGGACGTTAATGGGATTGATGTGGAAATCGCGCTGCCGTTCTTTGATGCTAATGGATTGAATAATGAGTAAGTTTTTTATTATTTTTACTTGGTCTTGTATCTCATGTTACCAGGTTTTTCATATCGAGTGGGTAAATTTACCCTGTAGACCCTCGTGTCAGTGTTTTATCAGAATCAACTTACGGCCTTTAACGTGGTTCCTTTAACGACCAAACACACTCGTTTGACCAGTTTGGTTAGGACATGCAGGCTTGAATCACCTGATTGTCTGATAATAATAAACGGTTAATCCCGGCTGCAATTAGGTGGTCGCAAGGAGTAATTACAAAGTAGAGATGCCGTTTGAAATGGCGCAATGATGTGATCATTGGCGCCTCGCCGACACTAAAGTGGGCGGAGCTTGTCATTGCTCGTGCTCCATGGTTGGAGCCACGGCCGGAACCAAGCACCCGCACGTCTGCCTTCCGCCCCGTGTAGCCTCACAAATACTTTTTTACATAACGCTTATTACGGCATCTCTTCTTTGTAATGGCTCCATGGGTGGTCGTTAGAGGAACCACGTTAGAGGCCGAAAGGCGGTTTCGAAAAACTTACACCGTCGTTCATGTAACCTACTACGGTATTAATGAATGGACATTTTTACAGCTTTCTGCAACTCTGTACGGTGCTAGAAGGCGCGCAGCCTACTTTAGGCTTCAAGAGCTACAGCCTGGACTGCAGCAGCCTGGAGCAGGTCTTCTTCAATATTTGCGACCAGGTCGACTCTGCACCACATCCCATTGAATACGGTGAGTTGAATTTATTTTAACATAGAAGGTTTTGGCATTGAATACGATGCTAAAGGATTGCCAAGTATAACGTGAACTGAGCGAAGTGGAGACAGGACTTCAAAGCAACCAGCTGATGATGAACCCGGAAATCTATTAGATGAAGAAGATGAGAATGATTGCATTTAATAATTCTATAAGTTTTAAAAGGTCGTGAGATATTTAAGACAAAGTCTATTGATACGATCGATGATTGTTGTTCGATACGCTGAAGGCGTGTGAAGAACTTGTCCACAAACTTTAGTAACTGGGCCACGGTCCTCATTAATGTGGAAACTTTAATATAAAATAAAGCTATATTTGATGCTTGAAAAATACCAAAGTATACATCCTACATGCTGCTATTTTATACCTAAATTCAGATATTGGGTACTTCGATTAACTGCGACAAGAAGATCAAAGAATGTGGACAGACATTCTGACATCAGAAGTCTGGACCATCTTTTCTCTCTCAGTTCCAGACAATTTATTTGTTTAAACTTTATTGTTCCACAAGTACAAATACTTATTTTATTGTAAAGTTTTGTACATCAAAAATCCATGATAGTAAAAAAGGAGAAAATAAGGAGATGTAAGTGGAGCGAATTGGAAATAAACCAATCGGTCATTTATAGTACACAATCTTATTAATCTCTTTGTAAATATTTGACAAAATTTTTAAGGGTACTTATATCGACAACAAGTTTCCAAGTCGTAAAATATATCCTTTTTTACTTCCAAATAACACAGAAAACTATTTAGTTTTTTAAATTACCGTTACCTCGTTTCAAGGTACAATGCCAGAAGACATGCCATCGAAGAGTGCTTCAAGCTCCAGCATCAGAAACGACAACGCGCCGCTGGTGGAAGGGGACGGGCCTTTGAAAGGATCGCCGAGTCAGCAGTTCTTAGCACTATTACACGCCAGATACATACATTATGTTAGGAGCAGGTAATCATTGTTTTTTCAAATGTCTGAACATCTTGTCGATTATTATATTAGCTTTTTAAAACCTATCACAAAATGGGAAGGGATGGGAATGATTTCATCCTTAGAACCTTTCACACACCTTTTAGGAAGAAATTAGAAAGAAGAATACATTCTTCTTCTTTTTAATATTAATAAAAAACTTTCCATCTCCTTGGTAATACATACGTGACGCAAAGTACGCAAACATCATAATACCAAAATATGGTGAAAAAGTATACCAAAAAGTTTATTTTTAAGTAAGTTTTAAATTGTATATATAGTATGTCGAATCTTTTTAAACTCTTGACACTGAGTGTCATGTTTGTAAAGGTACAGTAATTTTTTTGAGATTTTGTTAAAGAAGCAAAATATTGTATTTGTCGGAATAGCAAAATGAGACATAACAGAATGAAGATATCTTTATGAATATAAATACAAAATAACCTAACAAAAGAATCAAATCAAATCAAATCATCAAATCATCTTTATTTGTGAAAACAGGTCAAATAAGTAGACATGCAATTAATAAATAAGTAGGTACTCTGTTTCTGCCAGATTGGCGTGCAAATTTACAAGTAATAACATTAGTTCACTTGTGATAGGATTCATTCGTAATAAGATTCAATCGAGTTTGTCTTTTAAAAACTCATCTAATTTATAATAACATTTCTGGACGAGTAGCTCCCGAAGGGATTGTTTAAAAAATATGATGTCTGATGTTGTTTTAAGGGAGTTTGGTAGCTTATTGTATATGACAGGTGCCCTACCAAACACACTACTTCGCAACAGTTTCGTTTTAAATTCAAATAAAGCAATATTAGCCCTATTACGGGCTCGTGTGCGAAAAGTAAACATATTTTTATTTGTATGTACAAAGACTGCACATTCATATATATATATGCATGGCAACGTTAGCAATTTATATTTTTTAAAGTATGGCTCACATGAGTCAGTCTGTTGAATGTGAAACATAGAACGAACACAACGTTTCTGAGCTTTAAAAATTATGTCTTTATCCGTAGAGTTACCCCAAAATATAATGCCATATTTTAATGTCGAATTTACATAAGCATGATATGCTGTGAGTACTGTATCTTGGTTAACAATTGTATGTAATTGATATAGAGCATAGGAGTACTGACTCAATCTTTTGCATAAATAGTCAATATGTGCCTTCCAGTTTAATTTGTTATCAATATGAAGGCCTAAAAATTTGGTAACTTCTGTTCCAGTTATAGTTTGATTTAGAAATGTTATATCAATTTTAGAATTTTCGTCATGTCTTAGTTTGAAATTCATTAATTGCGTCTTGTCAATATTTAATTTTAACTTATTTTCCTCCATCCAATTCATTATTAATGTCAATGTATTTCTTATATTAGACTTTGTATCTTCCACATTTGTGCCCGTGAAGAAAACTGTACTGTCATCTGCAAAAAGCGTTATATGATGTTGTGTTATTGAGTGTAGATCATTTATGTAGATCAAAAAAAGCAGGGGGCCTAAGATACTTCCCTGAGGGACACCACATAGCACCTTTCTACAAGTGGAATAATATTTATATTCTGTTTTTGTTTTGGGACAAATCCTCTCTATCAGCGTAATTTGCTTTCTATCTGTTAAATATGACTTAATAAGTTTATTTGCATTTCCTCTAATTCCGTAATCATACAGTTTTGATAATAATTTTCCATGGTCTACGCGATCGAATGCTAGTGACATGTCCAAAAAAAGTGCATTGCTAGGCTTTCTTGCATCTACTCTAGACATTGCCTTGAACAAAAAATCGTAAATAGCATGATTTATGGACTTTTTCCTTCTAAAACCATACTGTTGCGGAGTGAATACATTGTGGGATTCAAAAAAGTTGTACAGTTGTTTGTTTATGACCTTTTCTATTATTTTTGTAAAAATGGATCCAAAAGCTAGTGGTCTAAAATTATTAATTAAAGATTTGTCATTTTTTTTAAACAATGGTCTAATGATAGATATTTTTAACTTATCCGGATAATCATAATAAATTCCGTTGTTTATCCTTACAAAGGGACAGCATCCCAAATCACGGCGGAATACTAATGCCGACATACTTTCTGGGATTGTCCGCCATTGTACATTAACTTGCTATATAATAATTCTCTCGACAGATGGCTGATCTTCCTACTTATACTATTACCATCTCTGTTCGTGACCATCGCCATGGCATTCTCCACAGTCCGCCCGCCAGCTGACAACGAACTGTCGTTGAAACTCGACCCAACGCTCTATGAGAACACCACGCAGTTCTTGATGTAAGTGTTATACTTAATGTAAGTGGATTATTTAGTTAGCTAAGAAGGCTGATCTTCCTACTGGTGTTCTTACAATCTATGCATCAAGCAGTTCTTAGTGTGTTTTATTTTCATTTTATACTAAACTAGCTGACCTGGCGAACTTTGTTCCGCCTAACAGTCGATTCTTTAATATTTTAGTTTTTTCTATGCGTGTGAGCTGCGCGCGGTACTGGACAGTACTTGGACCTTAAATTAATAATTAGTCTCGTGCGCTCGTAGCGCCGCGGAGACCAATTATTAATCTATGACTTGGACATTGCAACATAACTTTATTTTTCTAAAATAAAAGAATTTTTCTAAAATAAACGTAGCCTAAGTTACTACTCCTTATTACATCAGCTACCTGCCAATAAAGTCCCGTCAAAATCGGTCCAGCCATTTCAGAGATTAACCGGAACAAACAGACAGACAGACAGACGGACAAAAATTGTAAAAAATGTTATTTTGGTGCATGTACCGTATATATATTCGTATGCATGTAGTAAAAAACAGTTATTTCAATATTACAAATGGACACTCCAATTTTATTTATATGTATAGATAAAAGGAACAACATACAGCCACTTTACAAAAAAATACTTAAATTAATTACATTTAAAAGAGTCTTAATAGTAATGGAGCCTACAGCGTTATTCACATACTAACATACAAATTATTTAATCCAACTATGACGAAAAACTTGTTGTAATGTAAATGTCGGACTTCGTGTAAGTGGAGTATTTAGTTATCTAAGATGGCTGATCTTCCTACTTGTTGCTCTTACCCCATCTCTGTTCGTGACCATCGCCATGGCATTCTCCACTGTTTCCCGACCGCCAGCTGACAACGAACTGTCGTTAAAAATCAACCCAACGCTCTATGAGAATACCACGCAGTTCTTAGTGTAAGTGTTGTACTTAGTCTTTGCCATGTTCTCTGAGGCAGGGGTGGATGGCTTCTATGCCATCAGGCGCAACCGCATAGCATCCCTGATGGGCAGATTGAGTGGCAGCAGCAACAGTATTCTAAAGGTGCTTAGCTCTAAGTTTGATAGCCCCATGCTGGCTTCTTGGAGCAAAATACTTATAGGGGATATTAAATAATTATAACTATCGCTTTCATTTATATTTCTTACTAACATAGTTTTTAAGGAAATTGTTACTAACAAAAATGGATCCTGGTCATCTGAATAAAAGATTATATATTATTATATTAGTTCAAGTGTCGAACTTAGTGTAAGTGGTTTAAGAACTTAGTATGAGTGTCATTGTTAAGGTATTTTTTTTTTTAAATCGTACGTATATTTTATTCGATCATTCGTCGTTTTTCGGCTCCGTTAATGTAAATCACAAAATAGAAAACCCTTAGAAGGCACACGTCTACTTTACTGATTAAGTTTTTATGATCATCGAATTTAGGCCCAAGAGTGCCATTTTTGGAAAGTGCTCAAAGTCGGTGAGTCGCATGACTTTCGTTCGATATCGAACGATTTTTATTCGACATACGAGTCATACATCCATACTATCCATACTAATATTATAAATGCGAAAGTCTGTCTGTCTATCTGTCCGTCTGTCTGTCTATTACGTTTTCACAGCCAAACCGCTGAACGGATATTGATAAAATTTGGTATGAATATAGTTGGACGCAGGCGGAGCTGCGGGAAACAGCTAGTTACTTATATATAATACATTACATGTCATATATAAGGCTACAAATGTGCACTGACAATTCTATTCAGTAAAAAATCATGAATATTTTTATGTCGTTCATTAATTATTATCGAATGGGGTGACATGGTCGTTGTGTGAGCGCAAAAGATTTTAAAATTAACCCTGTTTATCTTGTCTTTTAGAACCAAACCAGCGTTATACTCCAAAAACTTGGATCCATCATTTGCCCAGCACGTTATGGACACTCTGAAAATGGAGATGAACGCCATGAATTGGACACAAAAGGTATATAACGAGTCGAATTATTTTTTATTCGATGTCGAATGAAATGAGGACTATTGTACCAATTAATCACATTCAGGCTCTGAAATGTTACTTAGCTGAGGACGTAACTGGGAGACACGCTCGGATAAAGAAGAATTTATTAATATTGATAAGAGTGCATATTTAATTGAGTATATTTTTATTGACATCTTTTTTTTTACAACAATTATTAATTTTACAATTAAGCGATTGCATGTCCGTCATAAGAGCTCTATTTTCGAAATTTACGGACTCACATCTGTTTAGTTTATTTTTTAGTTAAAAAAAAACTGAAAAACTAAACAGGTGACAACAACAATTAAGAGACTGAAATGGAAATGGGCTGGGCATACAATTGGACGAAAAGATAAAATGGTCAAAAACACTAATAAACTGGTACCCAAGAAATAAGACTAGAAGGAGAGGCAGGCCTTGCAGAATGTATATGACATTAAGGCAGTAGCTAGATCAGCCGGGACCAGGAAAGCAGGAGACAGGAAAGAGTTAAATAGATTTTGGAGGAAATCCATCACAAGTATCAAACTAATTTTATATAACTCCAAAGCGTCTCTCTCTCTCTTCGTCCAAACGTGTTTTCCTAGTTGCGTCGTCAGCTTACGTCGTCATAAATCATGGTCCTAGATTTGGCGGCACAATGGAGCGACTGCCGTCGGACTTCCGTAATCCTTTTGACAGGGTGTTAGTGGCCAACACTGTCAGATAATTTCAGGCTGCCTTATTGCATCTAATACAGACTAATCACTACAATCTATCGATATCAACTGGGGCCAACGGATTAACGTGCCTTCCGAAGCACGGAGGAGCTCGAGATAGAAAATTCCATTAAATGGCGACCAATCCAATACGGGTCGCGGTCGGCCACAGACCTCCTGCAATCTGTGTGATTTGTTTTAAACTTGCTCGCTTTAAAAAATACTCATATTCTACCAGGACACACCAAAATGTAGTTGCGGGGAAACGCGCCAAGAATGCAACGTGACAGACACACAGACAAGCCGGCCGCAGATGATGATGCTGCCTAACGTTAACACCACCAACGACTGGCTAATCTCCACTCAGGATTTGTACATCGAGAAAAGGTAGGTCCATTTTTATCATGTGAGTTGTAATATAAATTGATCCTGCACACCTTGGTGTTACCATATCAGGAGCCCTATATACTCCTCTATAACATATTGAATTTAGATAATCATAGGTATACCCACTGTTTTTTGTATTACCTTAATTGATATCTCAGTAAAAGATATTTATTTATTTCACTTATTGGTAGACTAGCTGACCCGGCGGACTTCGTTGCGCATGACCTGCGCGCGGTACTGATCAGTACTTGGACATTGCAACGTTACTTTATTTATTTTTTAATAAAAGAATATTGCTAAAATAAACGTAGCCTAAGTTACTCCTCATTACATCAGCTACCTACCAATTAAAGTCCCGTCAAAATCGGTCCAGCCATTTCAGAAATTATCCGGAACAAACAGACAGATAGTATATATATTCATATGCATGTAGTAAAATACGGTTATTTTAATATTACAAACAGACACCCCAATTTTATTTGTATGTATAGATTATCGACTATTTACACCATATTCTATTCTTTTATGTATTTTCTAGATACGGAGGCTTCTCTTCAGCTCTAAAGAACAACATGACAGCCCTGATAGCCTGGTACAACAACAAAGGTCACCACGCCATGCCAGCCTTTCTCAGTGCTATGAACTCTGGAATTTTGAAGACGATCGCTGGCGATGGAGCCTCTATTACTACTTACTCTCATCCTTTGAAGATATCCAAGGAACAGATCTCGAAAGATACAGTGTAAGTGTGAATAGTATAGTGTAAGTGTGAATGGTGCAGTGTAAGTGTAAATGGTACATTGTAAGTGGGAAAGATATTATGTAAGTTTGAAGGATTCAGTGTAAGGAAAAATGGTACAATTAATTTTAAATATGCAAAATACAGTTGCAGGAAAAGAGAACGTTTACATATTTTACAACATTTATTCATAATTCGTTAATTTGGGTGTTTACACGTCACTATTAGTTTTTCGTGTAGATACGTCTAAATAGAAAAAGAAATGTATAGGTATTAGGTACTTGTATGTGGAGACTTTACTGATTTAAGTACGCAACATTACAGTTTTTAAAAATTGTTTGTTTCCGTAATAAATATATTCATATTCATACTAATATTATAAGTGCGAGTGTCTGTCTGTTGTTAGCTCCGCCTGCGTCAAAAAAGTAGCCTATGTTTGACCCCGGCCCTTCAACTATATTCATACGAAATTTCGCTCAAAATCCGTTCAGCGATTTGCCGTGAAAGCGTAACAGACAGACAGACTTTCGCATATAGATTCTATCGTCAATAGACAAAATTGTTACAGCATACTTAACGCCATCTTTCCAGCTACCAGCACGTAGCAGACGCCGGCATATCGGGCCTGGTTCTCATTGCGTACAGCCTCGTCAGCGCCGGCGCCGCCATCGCGCTAGTGCAGGCCCGCGTCAGCCAGCAGCGGCGGCTGCAGCTCCTCTGCGGGCTCACTCCAACTGTGTACTGGGCAGTGGCAGCCACTTGGGACATGATTGTGAGTAAGCTCAGTGGCAGCCACTTGGGACATGATTGTGAGTAAGCTCAGTGGCAGCCACTTGGGACATGATTGTGAGTAGGCTCAGTGGCAGCCACTTGGGACATGATTGTAAGTAGGCTCATTTCTAGGAGGATACTGTCTAGCCTTTTCCTGGATGTGGTGGAAGGTGCAAGTCCAAAAAAATAGGTTCGTTGAGGCATGAGAAAGATGCTAAATATACTGTGGAGTAGCACTAACTCGGAACATTAATAAATGTGGATGAATCGTGGAAGATAATTGTCTTGCCAGAGCCAGGTAGAAATGGCATATGGCAGAATGAATGAATGAAATATTCTTTGCAATAAACATAATAAATAGACACAAATAAGATCTCAGATATAAAAGGTACGATGTAGGGATCACAGGTATCAGAAGGTACTTAAGCTAGTAAAGTTACTCGTGAAATAGCTGAGGCAACTTCGAAAGCACACTTGGATAATGGAAAAAGATTAGTATGGTCAACTCCTGGTCTTCTAGCAAACAAGTTCTGATCCTCATAGCGCACAATCTGGTCAGCGCCATCTCCCTGGTGCAGGTCAGGATAAGCCAGCATAAGATTGTGAGTAGGCTCATTTCCAGAAATGTCTAGGCGAGGAATACTTTTCCTTCTAATTCCATCTAATTGCGAAGGAGTAAGCGAGATGGCGTGTTAAGCGACATCTTGCTTACTCACTCGAATTTAGATGGAATTAAAAGGAAAAGGAGGAAATATATATTATATATAAAAGAAGGAAATATATTAAATCATATTTATATTTACTTATAATAAATATAATTGCAAAAAGGCCTTGAGTAAATTGACCTTGGCTTCAAAAACTATCATATGACACTACTGAAAACTTTATGGAAATTGAAAGTTGACACATTGGTATCCAAGTATTGTTAATTAAGTGCAAAAAATAGATAGTTAAGCTAATTATTATTGTATCTGTATTTAAGTGGTGTAGTTAGTTCAGACAACAAAAATGTTATTGTATATTCTTATTAAACAGCGTTTCTAGCTAAATAATATATATAAAATAGTTAATATCCATATCAGCCTGTGACGAGTCCTGGGGCCTAACTATCACCTCTAATAGCAGGGCAGAAACGAGTGAGTAAACGAGATGTCGCCTTACAGCTTGTATTGCGCCATCTCGTTCACTCACTCGTTTCTGCCCTGCTATTAGAGGTAATGGTAAGGGCCCTGGTGACCCGTATTTACAGGTTTCTTCGGATACCCAGCATGGGCGACATTTCTCCACAAACTATTTAAAGCATATCCATACTTCCATGTCCATACTAATATTATAAATGCGAAAGTCTGTCTGTCTGTCTTTCACCGCCAAAACGCTATACGGATTTTGATGAAATTTGGTATGAATATAGTTGAAGACCCGGGGTCAAACATAGGCTACTTTTTGACGCAGGCGGAGCTGCGGGTAAAATCTAGTTTTTATATAAATGTCATTATTTTAGTTTAGTATATTGATGTTATGTAAGCTTTACCTTTTATGTGGGGAAAAGTAAACACATTTTATTATTATATATCCTTGTAGAATTTACGGGTTACCCCGGTCCTTTGAGAGGCTTGCGCGGGGATATTGATCCAACGCGAAGAGGCCCTTTGGAGAAGTTGCTGTCATGTGGTGCTCCTGCCCAAACCCGTCCTCGACTATATCAATAGATGGCATTTCCATGAGCAGGTCTGGGCAGGAGAAGGAACTATTGCTAATGAGTGAAAATAATAAAATGGGTTATGGTAATGAAGTTTGGATGGATTTAAACTGGGCTATTGCTATAGAAATCGGACATGTACCATCATCATGATTACTGACTATTAGTGGCAGGCGGTGGTTATTATAAATATTAAAAAAAATGAAGAGATGATCCCCACATGACTTCTAACAGAAGGCGTGTATTGATTACAAGCAGGAAAAGCCCGATCCATATAACATACTGTTTTATCAGCCCCGGCTTAACTTTTCAGAATGAAAAGGTCTTAATAAAATTTTAATTTGTTTACAGATAATAGCAATCAATATGGTGATCACGGTGGTCGTGATGGAAGCCTTCCACTTCCCAGTGTTCGTCGCCAGAAACAACCTGCCAGCCATCTGCGTACTCATATTGTTATTTGGGTAAGTCACTGTATATGTTTTGGATATGAACACACGTGACGTCATGGAGGTGACGAATGGTTGAGAAAATATTTTTGGAGATAGAGTAAAGAGTATTAAAAAAATTGCGTATTTTTTCTTTCTCTGGCGGACAGTGCCTATAAATCATTCTGCTTTTAATACACAATACCACATTGCGGTGTTTCAATGTTTGATTTAATACGCCCCTAGAACTGAAAGATGAGGAGGGTTACCATGGCCTTTTAATTCCATCCAAATGCAAGTAATGCGCTACGCCTTTAGAGATTAATTCGAATGCGAGATATTTCGAATAAAAATCCTTCGATTGCAAACGAAAGCTGTACGATATCGAACAACAATCATTCGATTACAAACGAAAGCTTTACGATATCGAACAACAATCATTCGATTACAAACGAAAGTTAAACGATATCGAACAACAATCATTCGATTACAAACGAAAGCTGTACGATATCGAACAACAATCATTCGATTACAAACGAAAGCTGTACGATATCGAACAACAATCATTCGATTACAAACGAAAGCTGTACGATATCGAACAACAATCATTCGATTACAAACGAAAGCTGTACGATATCGAACAACAATCATTCGATTACAAACGAAAGCTGTACGATATCGAACAACAATTATTCGATTACAAACGAAAGCTGTACGATATCGAACAATCATTCGATTACAAACGAAAGCTGTACGATATCGAACAACAATCATTCGATTACAAACGAAAGCTGTACGATATCGAACAACAATCATTCGATTACAAACGAAAGCTGTACGATATCGAACAACAATCATTCGATTACAAACGAAAGCTGTACGATATCGAACAACAATCATTCGATTACAAACGAAAGCTGTACGATATCGAACAACAATCATTCGATTACAAACGAAAGCTGTACGATATCGAACAACAATCATTCGATTACAAACGAAAGCTGTACGATATCGAACAACAATCATTCGATTACAAACGAAAGCTGTACGATATCGAACAACAATCATTCGATTACAAACGAAATCTGTACAATATCGAACAACAATCATTCGATTACAAACGAAAGCTGTACAATATCGAACAACAATCATTCGATTACAAACGAAAGCTGTACAATATCGAACAACAATCATTCGATTACAAACGAAAGTTATACGATATCGTACAAAAATCCTTCAATTCGGCGATTATGCGTGATTCACACTTTTGAAAAATAATACTTCTGATTATTTAATTTTTTAATGTTTTTCAACAGTTACGCGTGCGGCAGCCTGGTACACTTAGCCGAGAAACTGTTCACGGACCCGAGCATGGCCAACATGGTGCTGTTCTGCGGGAACACCTTCCTGGGATTAGCCGGGATCGCCTTCCTGCTCATCCTGGATGTCATTTCTGAATCTGAGGTACCTGCTTAAAGGTCCATTTAAACTGACGCGACTCCCGCGCGACGTGCGGGACTCCCACAGAAATACGTGGCGTGCTATAATGACACTTGTATATAAGATGTTCACTGAAATGTTCATTTCCTGAAAAGGACATAGAAAAGTCATGGAAAATGAAGTATCTAGAATAGTACTTTACTTTTTAGTATGAAAATGAGGCAAAACTAGTATCCTCACCCTAAGTAGGGTGCTTAAAGTGATCACGAAGATAATTTCATAAATCTCGAGCTACGTCAATTTTTAATTATTTTTGAGTAGCTGTTTCTCGCAGCTCCTTCGTCCCCGGGTCTTCAACTATAAGTATTTATACCAAATTTCATCAAAATCCGTTCAGCGGTTTGGCCGTGAAAGCGTAACGGACAGACAGACTTTCGCATTTATAATATTAAATATGGATGGTAAGTATGAATGTCACAAACTCTGAAACTTAAATTATTTTGTATCTTTTCTATTATTTTATATTTATATAATTAATGACAATTTACATTGACGTTATTTACATTGATCAAATAATCTTCATCTCTATGTAGTTAAGTTTATTAAAATGTACTTATATCTTCTGAGAGATATATCTTTTATTTTAATTTTTTTACTTTTAATTTGTAATAATTTATTTTGCCATGTTAAAGGGCGACTTAGCTCTAGGTTTCCTAACATTAGGTTAGTACTTATGCAAAAATGTTTATAGCCTTCATTTATTTATCAAGCACCCGCTTTTAGAAACATATGTTTTTCGATGTCAATACTTTCGAACTTTGTTAACTTTCATGATTGTTATCTGTATTGTTTGTGTGTGCGTGTGTAATAATATATTAATATACAGGGTTATTTGTAAAACATCAATAACCTCGAAAGCCTAGATACCTACCAACATATCCAACAACGTTTGTTCTACGACTTTTGATAATTCGTTTGTTTTCACTTTCATACAATAATAAATATTAACTTTAAAGTTAGCGCAGCGGCGCGCGATCGGCGCGTCGTCGTTTCGTTTATGAATGAAACATAGACTTAAAATTTTCACGACAGTACATTAAAAACTTTAAAAAATATTTTAATTAAATGTACTGACCTATATGGAAACTCATACAACAAATGCTGTTGGATATATTATAAGCTATTTAAGCATGTGAGGTTATTGATGTTTTACAAATAACCCTGTTTAATGTCAGGCGACAGACAACGCTCGCTGGATGCTGCACAAGATCTTCCTGCTGTCACCGCAGTTCGCTCTCGGAGACGGGTTACTGGAGATCGCTAAGAACACCATTCAGGCGCAGGTAACTATCAATCATATTACATTTTCTTCTCTCGTTCAAGCGTTTCACCAGTCGCCTTTCACAGCTGGTCGTACTTCGTAGAATATCATTATATAGATACATATCTGATATTTTTTGCTTTTGTGCCAAAATGTATCGATATCCATCCAGCAGATCCACGAGATTTTATTAACGCAGACGCTAGCGACCGCGTCACTAAAATATCATATTTACGTACCTGCAGCTGTTAGAATCATCGGCTACTTTTTTAACAACATTATATGCAATTAGAAGTTTACGTCAATACGTAATATTGATAATTATCCTAATCAATAAGCAAATATATTTGTGTCAAACAAATAAATTTGTTTGAAATACTTAAATTTGGTACTTATTTTACTTTTAATATTTAACTTTGGTACTTAAGTTTGACCGATTATTAAAAGGAATTGTTTGTTTGATCAATTAATTTAGCGCTTACCAAATTATTTTGCGTGCTTCCGCCACCAAACTAAACTGGTGGAGGTTTGTAAGTAACTTTAACTTTCGCAAAGTAAAGCCTGAATCAATTAAATTAATTTTTAGTTGGTTGATTACTTGATTGAATTATTGATTTATTATTGACTAGCTGTTTCCCGCAGCTCCGACTGCGTCAAAAAGTAGCCTATATTTGACCCCGGGTCTTCAACTATATTCATGCCAAATTTCATCAAAATCCGTTCAGCGGTTTGACCGTAAAAGCGTAACAGACAGACAGAAAGACAGACTTTCGCATTTATAATATTAGACTTTTTCTAAATCAATAGGTACTAGGTCGCTTCGGCATGGAAACCTACCGAGACCCGTTCTCCAGCGACCTCATATCCCTGCACTGCACTGCACTAGTTTTAGTCGGCACCGTTCTCTTTCTGATCAATTTGGCTGTCGAATACGACTATTTCGAAGGAATACTTGTCAGGTAAGTTTTTTCATGAGTAAGTATATAAGTAAAGTAAGGGTTTTTGTTCTCTGAGAAGGGTCTAAAGGTAGCCTGGAAGAGATTGCACCAACGATAATGCCGCCTATTGTACATCTTTGTTACAGAAAACATATCTTTGTATGTAATTATTTATCTATTGTGCAATAAAGTGTTTTTACTTACTTATATATTCCTCTAAAATTTATGATGATGATGGATTCTATTCACCCCAACTTACTCGCATATTTCAATTGTATGGGAAATAGAAACATTGGTTATCTTTTGCCTTTCGACTTTCGACAACCTGTTTTGTATCCAAAAATATTTGAAGTCCCTTTAAAAGTATCTATATTTCTTCTAATAGCGATAGTACACCTTTGTACACAATTTTTGAAACGTATTTTTATCAATTTTTACGCATTCTTTGTTAATAAAGTGAAAAAAAAACTATTTTCTTTCTTTATACCTTAGTCTATAATTTGTATGTGATATTTTAAGTTTAACTTCAACGTTGGATATTTGTTGATATTTACGAATAAAATGAAAGTGAATACAATGTTTATCTATCTAAAGGTTCCGCAAAGAATCAATCCCGGATTCTGCTGGTGAAATGGAGGAGTTAGAGGTGTCAGCTGAGCGACGCCGCGTGCAAGATGCTATCAGTCAAGCGGCAATCCAACCCGTGAGATTGCATACTATTGGAAATATTAACGCTGGTAAGTTATTTACTATAGGTTATATTAATGTTGGGAAGAGTCATACTTACCATTGTTTATATTAATATTGGTAAGTGTGATATTTAGCATTGGTGATATTAACGTCCGTAAGTCAATTACTTATCAACTTATTTCTTGTGTGTAACAGAGAACAAATAAACGTTTTATCTATTTATCAAAACAACTAAACAATATAGGGTAATATTAATGTTGGTAAGTTTAATTAACAATGGTAAGTAAAATACTTACCATTCATTGTACGTGGGGCGCACTATAAGTTTCCGGAATGAATATGAAAAAATACTATTAAAGGTACAAAATTAATTTATTGTTTTTCAAAATAATCTCCCTTGGCGTCTATGCACTTTTTCATTCGATGAAACCAGTTTTGAAAACTTTTGTGCCACACCTCTGTGGTGACCTCTGAAACGTGTTTTTCATACTCCTCGACAGCCTCTTCTGGTGATGAAAATCGTTGACCGCGTAATTGGTTCTTAATTTTTGGGAACAGAAAAAAGTCACAAGGTGCCAGGTCGGGACTGTATGCAGGATGACTCAAGAGTTCTACATTTTTCGCCTTCAAAAAGTCGTTTGTCTGTCTGGCCGTGTGAGAACTAGCATTGTCGTGGTGCAGGATGATACGGCGTTTACGGTTATTTTTACGGAGTTCGTCAATAACTTCCGGCAAACAAATGGTCGTGTACCAGTCACTATTCACTGTACGACGATTCTCTAAAGCAACAGTAGCCACGTGTCCAGTTTTATTAAAAAAAGAAGCAATCATCCGCTTAGATGCACTTTTCACGCGCGCCACTTTGGTTGGTTTCGGCTCATCTTGAAAGACCCATACGCTCGATTGCTGCTTTGTTTTGGGATCGTAGCAATAAATCCATGTTTCGTCACCTGTTACTATGTCCCACACCAAATTTGACGCACCTTCGTTGAATCTGGTAAGCATGGCACTGCACCAAGTGACGCGGTCCGTTTTTTAAGCCTCGGTCAAGTTGTGTGGGATCCACCGCGAGCACAGCTTTCTCACACCCAAATGTTTGTGTAGGATTAATTGTATTTGACTCATGCCTATTTCTAAGGATGCGCGAATTTCATGGTAGGTCACATGCCTGTCTGTTTCAATCATACGGCGCACAGCATTGATGTTTTTGTTGGTCACAGCGGTGGACGGCCGACCATCGCGAGATTCGTCACTGAGATTGATACGACCACGCTTGAATTCTGCAAACCAGCTATAAACAGTTGTCTTGCATGGTGCTTCATTGCCAAAAGCTGTTTCAAGCCGAGCGATGCTCTGTTGAGCTGTCAAATTACACTTAAAATCGTAGAAAATCATACTACGAAAATTTTCCCGAGTTAAATCCATGTTGATGCAGACACACAATTTTTTAAATGGCGCCACAAGGTATAAACAAAAGACAGTCAGGTGAAACAAACTGCATTCTACAGCCAAAGAGTTCTATTTTCAAATGTTGCAATAAATTTTTAAATATTGTTTATGTAAGTGGCCAGTTCCGGAAACTTACAGTGCGCCCTATGTATAACATTAACGTCGATTAGTTAGTACGATAAAATTGGAATAATGTTATACTAATGGCAATTTAATATTAATTTAAGATTTTTACAATGTTCAAATCCAAATTATTCTTATTAAGGTTTCGTAGACACAGAAGAAGGAACAAAGAAGTCAACAAAACGTATGGTGGCATCTCACTCAGACGTTGCCGCGTGCGTGGGGTTGGGCAAGCTATATCCAACGCTGGGCAAACCGCGGGTGGCTGTGAGAAATCTGACGCTAGGCTTCCCGGCTGGACAGGTAGGACTGAATTATTAATTCATGTCTGGCAAAGGAGAATAGGCAAAAATATATGGGACGCGGTCCTGGGACCAATACAAATATGATTGGTGACGTATGACAAAGGCGCTTTTTGAACCTCGACCGGGTTTCGGTACAGTCGCCAAGAGAAGGTTTTTGTAATAAAAATAAAAATTGTCCGTATTGATTTAATATTTCTTTTTTTTTTAATTCATGCGTAGCGTGTCCGTGGGTTGCAGTGGACATAATCACATATATTGTCTTGCAAAGCGAAGCTTGACGCACATGCGCTGCGGTGGGTCCGCCCCTTTAAACACTCATTGACAGTAGGTCAACCCAAAAATGAAGATGATGGATGCGTTTTCAAAAAGTGTACTGACAAAAAATCGTGATGAACGCGAACGTGAGCACAACACACAAAAACTTTATTCATTTTTTACTAGCAAATCAAGTTCAATTCGTTAAAAAGATTTTACAGGAATCACACACGCGCAAACGTCTAAATTAAAAACATTTACGAACGCGGGTAATAGCACTTATTCAAAGCTAGGTATACATAATTTAAAGGGTATTTGTATAGCGAACGGTAGGCGATACTAAAAACTATACGGCCCGTAACAAAACACTTTATTAAATTATTATGTTAGTCTTGCATCTTCTCATAAACAAAACCATAGCGCATTGTATGTTGACACTAGCGCCATCTATTAAACAACTATGTAACAATTTTCTAAACAGGTATAGATCTTATTCTTTCGTCTCAATGGCTAAACCTAAATACGAGTATATTCGGCTCAGTAAAACACAACACTCACAGCTGAGTCAGCAGCCACAGCCAAATCGTCCCATGTGCATGAGAAGGGGACCTGAAATGACCAATTCTACGATTTGGTCACGACATATACAATAGCAATCACGTTTATATATATTTTATATATATATACTAATTTGTCACAGTGTACAGCCTTGCTGGGTCAGAATGGAGCTGGTAAATCTACCACGTTCGCCATGCTGACCGGGCAAGTGAGGCCCAGCGCTGGACAAGTGTACCTCCACGACCGAGCGATGACCGCCAGGCAGCTGTGTCAAGGACATATCAGTAAGTACTACTGTACTACTATGTACTATACTGAACCATAGAACCACCAATACACACCCTTCGCTTGATACAAATTAAATAGATACCAAGGGATAAATTGATAACCCATGAAAAACACATATGGATATTTTCTTGGCATCCCACTTCTGAATCTCATCTGATTTCTGAATTCTGAACCCCCAAAAAGTTATTACATATTTTGATTGCATCCCAAATTTTAAAAGTAGAAAATATGTTTTATGGCATGTATTTAAATTTAAATTAAGTTTAAGGAGCTCCTTAGTCGAGCGCGACCCGCGTATCCGCTTCGGAAGACACGTTAAGCCGTTGGTCCCGGTTGTTATCGATAGATAGCAGTCGTAAAACTGTGTCAGATGCCTTAGGGCAGCCTGGAAAATTCTGAGTGTTGGACACTAACACACCTCGGGTCATGTTTCTGTTGGTCTGGTTTCCCTGTAAAAAGGGTTACGGAGGTCAGACGGCAGTCGCTCCATTGTAATAACCAGTTCCGCCAAATCTAGGACCATGACTTATAGCGTACCCTAGGAATACACGCTAGGATGATAATGATGATGATTTAAATTAACATGGGGAATAATTAAAAGTAGAGGCTTTTAAAAATTCTCTTTAGACGTAAGCTTTTTTTTATTTGGGGTAAAAATGAAAGTGATAAGAAAGAAATGAGTTATTTGTGACCGCATCTCAAACCAATTACAGGTGAACAACATAATATTCATATAGGTTATTTTAATTTGTTATTTCTCTTTACAAAGGTTACTGCCCGCAGACAGACGCAATAGATTCACTGTTGACGGTGAGGGAAACCCTGCAATTGTACTGCAAGCTACGAGGGATTACTGAGCAAGACGAGGTATTACTTTAAAGAATAAGACACGAATTCAGTGCTGGCAATCCAGTAGCGAATTTGCCTATGTGACACGACAAAGACGCACAAACAAATAATTTCGTGTCAATAAACGCTACTGGATTCGTTTAAACCAGTCATAAAACAGAATCAATAAAAGAGCTACTTACTCCCAGAAAATGTTTATTCTTCAATTTGCATAAGCAGTTATTCACGAGTTCACTTTGAGTGCGATAGTAAGTCGCTTTTGTCTCTTACAGACTTCCGACTGATAGAGCAAAATATAATATATTTTAGTCAAATTAGGCTTAACCCCATCTATGTTATTTTTTAATGAATATGGAAAAAATTCTATTTGTTTACCCCTTTTTTCATTTACGTCAAATATAGATAAGCCAAAAGTGACTTAACGTTATTTAAGTTAGATTAGGCTTAACAATCGTTTGTCAAGGGGGTAAATGTCTGTATATTTCAGGTAATTCGTCGTACACTGGACACTTTCTCACTATCTCGCTATACGGACGTGCGGTGTGGAGCTCTGAGCGGCGGCAACAAGCGGAAACTCTGCACCGCCGTCGCCATGATGGGCAGGAACGATTTGGTGCTGCTAGATGAGCCTACTAGGTCTGTAACTGTAACATTGTTGTATACTATCTTTATAAGCTAATAAGGAAAGAAACTTCGTTGCAGTAAGAAAATAGAATAGTGGGTCTAAAATCTTTCTAACTGTCTCATCACACTCAACTAGGTAGGTAATCATTTTCACAATATGAAATACTTTCTCAAAACAAAATCGCAGATGTCTTGAGAAAGTGTGATGTTAAGAGTTCCCGTAACATGCATGTTCGTGAAGGAAGTGAAAAAGACAATAATGTAAACAACGGAAATTTATTAAAGTTACTCTCGTCAATCACTCTCGCATTATATTATCAATGCTTATCACATTCACATCACAAAGAACCCACAAATCATTTTCAAAAAAAAACATCGAAAATCCTGTCTAAATGTCAGATAATTGTTCTCATCCAATAATAATAATAATATTAAATAGATAATTTTTTCCATTGAGACAGACTATACGTGAAACAAGCGTTGTAATCGAATTCATTTTCCTCGACGGTGACCAGCCGGCTTAGGGAAGGCAGAGAAGGGCACTCAATTTTTTTTCATCGAATTCATCATGAAAATATTACCCTTGTACACAGTTATCCTAATGTTAAGTTTCCAATGTATATTTACAGCGTGTACATTAAATAAATAAATAAATATTCTCTTCCTACAGCGGCATGGACCCAGTATCCCGTTCATGTGTATGGCGTGGTGTCGCCCGAGCATGTCACTCTCAAAGGAGCGTGGTTCTCAGTACGCACGCGCTGAGTGATGCCCGGCGGCTGGCAGCTAGAGTGGCCTTGATGAGGAAGGGAGACCTCGCCGTCGTCGCTGATCTTGAGACTTGTCTTGACAGGTAAATCAATAAGCGAAAATAGAAAAACAACATAACTTTCGGTTAGCTACGACAGGTATAGCCGGCTACTGCATAATCTAAGGGAGTGAAGTTCTTAGATTGTGACGTGTAGGCCCTTGCAGGGGGCAATATCGGAGATCCTACTGCGTCATTGAGGCCCTTTTTACTACGCCTGAGTGGAGGCAGCATGGCTAGGACACTTATATTTATAACTTTATAGTTTTTTACTACTTCACACCCGGTCTTTGGAATCTTTAGCTGTGATTATTAGAGGCCTAGGTCTGATTATGACGTTTGTCACGAATGATACTATTTTTGTAAGAATACGAATGTCAAACAAAAGAGTTCGCTTGACTTCGCAAAGCAGGATATGCGTACTAACGGACTCTCATTGTCAAGGATGGCGAAGACCGGGCGAAGTGGACTGTAAGGAAGCGGACCCTGGGCTGCGAAAAGCAAACAGCTGAGAATGCAACCGAGAAGGCGCTAAGATGATGATGACGAATGTCAAACTATTTTATTTTTTATATGATCATGACGTCAATATGCACACCGGGTCGCTGTCTGGGAGAAGAATTTATGAAGATATTTGTTGTTGTGTAGAAAAATGTGTGCCATATTATTTATGGTGCCCGACACCCTTACTTTTCGGTATTTGGCGCCAAATATTAATCATTGCATGTTTTTCCACAACAACATTTAAATACGTACGAATTTGTGTCTATTTTGGCAAAACATGCAATGGCAAATATTTAGACAAATAGGCCATGTGAGATCGCACCATTAAATCTACCTACACATATTGCAATGTAGATTCGGCGGCGGCTACATAGTGCAGTGCGTGTGTCGTGGCTCCCCTCGCTCACTGTGGCGGCGAGTTGCGGCTCTCGCGCCGCAAGCCAGGCTGAGGGTGCTGCATCACGCTGCGTTGCACTTCCTCATGCCTATTCATGCTACTGGTGAGTTCTTAATATATGCCGTATGCTTGATTATCATTTTTTTTTTATATTTCAAACTGTTGTAAGACCTTCAAAAAAGCGATTCTATCAGCTTTCTTCGACAGTCGTTTCCACCTTTGGACAGATCACCAACAGGACGCGAACAAATAAATATACACAAAATAGAGCTCTTTTTACCCGACTGCGTCAGTAGAAGGGTTATGTTTTTCGAAAGTATGTATGTTGGTATGTATGTTTGTATAATTGTTTGGCACGCTCTACAGCCTGAACGGCTCGATTAATGTTAGCTATGAGGTGTCATTACATTTGTATTTATTTTGGGAGTGAAACTGGATATGTCAAATATAAAAAAAAAAAACAAAATGGAGGATTGTTTCGGGTTTTTTTTCATTTCCAAATTACACAGTACGACAGTCAGGGTTTTTAGTTATTTTTTTTTTAAATCTTGTTGAAGTATTTAACAAAAGGGACGAATGTTACCCTTCACTTTCTAATGCCTGTCTAAGTTGTCTAACAGTCAAACATATCAGTCATGGTCAATCGACTCTGTCAATGCTGACGTAAAAACAAGAACTCTTCTTGTAATCTTCTTTACAAATAATATTTACATCCTCAGTTTACACTTGAGAACCCAGAGTACTCCAGAGTTATAATCTTAAATTATGGCAGTACACTATAATGAAGCGACTGCCGTCTGACATCCTTTTTAACAAGGAACAAAATGATCCGTGTTCAATTGTCTAAAATAATCAGAAATTTTAATTTATTATTAATTTAGTGGACAAGAAAGAAATCACGACCAAGCTGAGCGATATATTCCGTCTCATGTGCCAGCTGCAAAGCACCTGCGATGTAGAGGACTACACCATAAACCAGAGTACACTAGATCAGGTCAGTTCAATTCCTCCTTTTCTCCTTCCTTCTCCAAATATCTATAAATTTAGTCAGTATAAAATTAGTTGAATGGATCACTGTGGATCAAAACACAAAAAAAACATTCAATCTGAAAGTCCAAAGCATGATGCTACTCAGCTTATTCGGCAAAATCGCAGGGGACTCTCATATTATTCATAAATACTGGGCAACAATTGCCCCTGCGCATCCTGGTGCCAAGCTTATGTAAGTAAAACCAATGGCCTTTTACTATAGTATTGGATCGTGCACTAAAATGCTTATTTTAGTACACAAATTTACGGGTATTACCAAAAATCAACACACAAGAACACACAAGCACACAAAGAGCATAGTAACTTAGCTAAATTTTAAAACATTGATACAGTCTAAACTAGAAAGATTTTTCTTCCACTCTCCTAAAGTCCCCCAAAATGAGGATCTATACGGCTCACTATAAGGCTCAACATTAAAAACTATATTTTCTCACCTTTCCATTTTTGTTTCATCGTCAGACAAATGATATCCTACACAATTCCCCTATATTTCGCTAAGACGTCAATATTCCTTCAATGTATTAAGATATAAGTAGGTACAATAGCATATCTGTTAGAAGTGTGGCAGATCTGATTATAGACACGTTGAATCTTGTATTAAAAGTAGATTTATATTATTCACGGGACATAATATACCTAAATTCTGAAATATTGATACAATTTATTTATTTATTTCATGTACACGCTGTAAATATACATTGGAAACTTAACATTAGGAAAACTGACAATCTACGCTATAAAACACACATTTTTAAACCATCCTCCCAAATTCCCCCAAAATGATGCATAACAATAGGCATGACGAATAATTTTCGATTTCTTGTTTAAATGAAAGACTTCAGTATAATAGACACATTGGTAAAAAAAGTCGATAAAACTTAAACTAACTGAGATATGACGAATTTTAACTCATGTGCATGTTGGACGACAGCTAGCGGTGCCGTCACGCCTAGGTAATTTACAAGGGCGAGACTAAAATTTGTTCGACAACTACCATAAAATATTGCGATTATGTAACCAATTCCTAAATAAAAGTTTGTTGATTTTTTATGTGTTCATCGATTATAATTTTTTAGTAATTTTATATTTTCAAAATGGACTTTCAATGGATTTTTAAATTGTTATAAACACCTCCTGTACAAAAATTTAATACATGTATGCTATCATGAAACATGATTACTTTTTCAACTTACTTTTTTTAACTTTGTCGTAATCCCAATTGTGTGGCTTTTTTATCTTTGAAAGGGCAGACTAAGCCTATTTTTTTTTTTATATTCACCAGATGTTCCTAAGTTTCACGGACAAAGCCGACATGGATCTGGATACGGTGGAGGTAGAGCCTCTCCCTTCTCCGCAAATTTTGAAGAAAGAAAGCGAGGAATTGGACAGTATTACGCCTTTGTAAACTGTAACCTATTGCCGACTTTTATTAAGGCCCAATACGAAGAGAACTGGGGAAACTTCATGTTTTTCTGTTCACCATAACTTTGACCTGAAGTTTATTTTAAGCAATAAAACATTTTTATTTGGTGCCTTCAGAAAATACCCGCTTTCTTAGAATGAAAATAAAAATCAATATATCATTATAAAACGTGTTATGAAAAATAAAAAATATTTTTCCTCCCCGTGAATATATTTTTCCTCCCCGTTTTCATTTTCGATACAAAGAAATAATTATAAAAATAAATCGTTTTTATAACAAAAAAAAAAAACTAGTAATATTGCTTATGTCAATATGGGAAATGTCAATCACTTCGTATTGGGCCTTAATTTAAATCACTTGTCGCTGGCAATGTCATATCAAAAGCATTGTGCCTACCAGTAATAACGACTATTTTACACTGTAATCTGTAAGACATAGTTTTATTATAAATAAAGGCAAGAGCTGTGCAATTATAAGTTAGTAAAATGTACGTATTAATCATTTTACTTTATCAATTTTGCTCAAATTTAGACTTGAATTAAAATTGTTATGATAAGGAATATGTTCAAAAGTAACACCAGGAGCTCTATTTTTGAAATGTTTGCCATATATGTCGAAGAAAAATCGATGGATATCGAATAAAATTGCTTCGTTAACGAACGAAAAAATATGAATCATTTGATATCGAACCAAAATTATTCGACTCGCCGATTTTGCGTGACTCACACATTTCAAAAATAGTACTCCAGATGGCAACACTTAGATTTTTACTTAGAATATAAAGTATATGAATACGCATTTTTATAAAACTTTATGCTGTTTTAGAAAGAGACAGGCAACGAGAAATAAATGTAGAAAATGTTTGACAGCTGTCATAAATGGGGGGTACTCTACAATTTTAACAGTGTAATTAATGCGTAATAGTTACATAATTTTAAATTAAAACTATTAAAGTAACTAGATGTGATTAATCTGGGTAATTTAAAATAAAAAGTTACAGTTTAAATATTTAAACAATCAAACGCAAAATCGTAAAAAACTGATTCAAAATGTAATGTATATTTTTACTATATATACTATATATCAAAATAAGGTAAATCTTTTGAAGGATTGAACAGTTATTTGTGATTGGTTGTTAATTCAGATGTTGCCAGTATTTAATGTTGTGTTTCCCACTGTATGATTTAGCATTTCTTTTAATTAAATATCACACCCCTTTACTGTTCATAATCGTTCAATGATCAAACTTTTCAGCCATATTTACATTTATGAAATTGTGACATACATTTAATAATTATAAGAATTTTCAAAGATTTGATATAGCAAATAAATTAAATAATATAATAATTATGATGACATCATTGCATCTCTTGTTTTCCTAGGGAGATAGGTATAGTATTAGAACTAGATAATGCTTTTTTATAGACAGGATAAAATATGTATACAAATTACTTATATTATATTGAACCAAAGTTACCATTATAATTTTATTTTCAAACTTTCACTTAAAAAATCACTGTTTTGTTTCTCATTCAAGGCTGAATATAACAGCAAAAACTTATTGCTTATAACTCGATATTAAAAGTAAGCTAAAATGAAATATAGACAACTATACTTATTAAATTATCTACCGTATGGGACGAGAGTCGTTCTTTTTAAAAACAATTATTTTTCGAGTTTTATGTGTTATAGAGAAGACGTGATACTTGAATTTGCTCGTGATTTTAATTTGAAAAATGACTCGTCTAGGCTTATGTGAAGGTCCACTCAAACTGACGCGAATCCCGCGCGACTGGCGGGACGCCCGCAGAAATAAGAATCGATAGACGCGTAAGAAGCCCTAGCGTATGCCAAAGTTATTTCTTTGGGTGTCCCGACAGTCGCGCGGGATTCGCGTCAGTTTGTATAAAGCTGAACAATTGTACACCACAATGTGACGTGCACATGCATTTCATATAGGGTAGACAAACAAATATATATATAATAAATGTTACTATTCGCATAGGGTAGTATACTACTATATTGAGTTAATAGTATCGTTGTCCCACAAATTCATGGGGGAAAAATATGAGTTATTACTTGTAAACAGTGATTTTTTCGCGTGTGTTGGGACGGGTCGCTAATAAATGTCTTTTAAAAGTTTTTGCGGAAAAAAAAATAATATTTTAATTATAATTACTGAGATTGATACAGACCGTCTTATTCATAAAAATTAACAAACGTCGAGCCCAATTTTTCTAATAAACTCTCTTTCTCGTTTAATCAATATTTAACGTGTAAAAGCGAGACAAAGTAATTTTCATTAGAATCGCCTAACATTGTAATTTTTATGATTAAGGAGTAATGTTTATATGACAAAAACCTTTAGAACGCCACTGGTATCTATCAAATGACAAACGAATTAAATTATATCACTATTTTAAGTTTTCATGGTGTGGACCGCGAATCAACCAATCACAATGCTTGAATAAAAATCCAAGATTGTGATTGGTAAATTTAGTGACTATGCGGAATGCAGGCCTAAGTTACGCTGGCCGTATGCTTTGCCGACTATTTTTTTAAATTATAGACTTTGGCGTCTACAGGTTAAAAATAGTATTATTTAACGTACTTGGCTCTCAAATGAAATGAGCTCTGTGATATTTAGTGATATTTTATCTAGATTTTTAATAAAACATCGGACGGTATATGGAAAGTTGTGTTTTATTTCACTTTAATCTTATTACCATAGTAAGTACAATATAAGAATACAAGGAAATTAAGTTAGAATTTAAAATAAATAAAGATCGAATTTAGGTGAGTTACACGCCCTCTTACTTCCACCCAAATGCAATTGAATAAGCGAGATGTCGCCTGACATCCCGTAATGCGCTATCTCGCTTACTCACTCGCATTTGGATAAAATTAAGAGACACAAACCAAAAAAGAAGTTTTGACAGTTCAAAACTGACATATCACAACAATATTAACTATTCATAAACATCAATATATTCTTAATAGATCACATTTAAGTCTTTCAGACTAGAAAATAAAATTAAAGCTTTATTTTGTCATGGAATAAACTAAATTAAAACTATTTACAAACAAATAATATAATACTCAGATAATTTGGATTATCACTGGGTAAATACTTATCTAGTATTGAAAAGTCAATCACTAATATTATAAATAAGTTTACCTAGCGTGAGATAAAGATAAAAATGAGATGAGCGGGACAACCTTATACATTTTGGTGTCTCGCTCACACAGCAAAACTGTAAGTACCCACAAATTTAAGCAAAAGTGGCGCCACTTTTTTGTCACTCAACAGTCTAATCAATAAATAAATACGCCAATATTCTAAGTTGAATTATATTAGAACATTTGATAAGAGTGCGGTGAAGGATTTAAAATAATTCTAAACTATACGAGAGAACAAAAATTAATTTATTTTATCTAAATTATTCTCGATTTTCTTTATCTATAATAAGTGCTATCTTAACACCGCGAAAATATACGAAGATCTAAAATATTGAACAAAATAAAAAACACAAATTACATTTAATTGGCAAGTAACATTTTAACGTATTTGGCAATACTAAACGAGTCATAACGAGATTCACATATCTTTGGTACATAGAGTTAATATTTTTGGGCCCGTCTATTTGATGTTGTCTTGATCATATCATAGATTTACATTTTTTTTTGATTGGACCATACACTAAAAGCTCTATTTTTGAAATCTGTCACTCGCTCAAATCGATCGACTTACCTAGAAGTCAAAATTATTTTCATTTGTTTTCGAACTTTTTTCATGCGACACTTGAGTTACAGATTTTAACAATAGCAGCCCTTTTTTATATATGTATTAGTGATGTGCCGGATATCCGTATCCGTATCCGCGGATATCCGAGGCAGAAGAAAGATCCGTATCCGTGTCCGTATCCGTTACTTTTTGGCCGATCTTTTACGGATCTATTAACCTTATTAATTTTAAATTTATAGATAAAATTCTTTACGGCGCAAATTTTACACTTTGCACATTAATCATTTATTATCACAAAATAATTCCAAATTACACTACTAAACTTCTTTGTACACATTTTTTAAACTCGTGTACCAATACCAAACACAAGCATTATCTATGCTGCCCAGTGTCACATTAAACTAAAACAAAAGAAAGACCAGCCGCGCAATGCAAGTCGAAACATGTCTCAACTCAAGATCGCGCGCACCGACACCGACTGTGTAAGAAAGTTAAGATCCGTATCCGTATCTGCGGATCTTGAGACCAAATATCCGTATTCAGATACGTATCCGCGGATCTACATTTTTGACGATCCGGCACATCACTAATATGTATAACTATGTCGAATAAATATCGTTCGATGATCAAATATAATTTACTCCTGGGCTGCTATTTTGAAAAAGTCCACTCAAAATCAAAGTGTCTAATAATTATTATGTAATATACGTCATAAATTTTAAAATAGCACCCTAGGTCTGAGAATATCATTGTCATACATTTATTTTTATTTGGACTTTACGGCATAAACATTTTTTTTTACACAACTTAGTAGGCAAACAGGCGTACGGCCCACCTGATGGTAAGTGGTTACCGTAGCCTATGAGCGCGTTGCCGACCTGTCCCCTCTGGAGCCTGGCGACCCTACTCACCAGCCGGAACACAACACTGCATCACAGTGTTATTTGGCTGCGGTCTTCTGTAGGGTGGAGGTCCCCAGACGGACCACTCCTTACAAAATGTCCTACCCTCTCTTATTTTTATATTCTCTTATTTTTTTATTAGTTAGCGTCAAATGACGTGTTCCTGGTCGCGGCAGACATCTTGAAATGCGTGGCCAACACGTCCAGTAAACGTAAAGATATTTCTTTATTAATGGCTGCATGGCTTAAACTGGATATCACGAAACGAATCGTCGTAGACAGGGTTTCTTCGCCGAATACGAATGACACTGAAAAAAAATTGTTTATCAGACATGAGTTACAAAACAAATGTTTTTTGTTTGAATTAAAAATATATTCATTCAACTAAAATATAAGTAACTAAAAGGTAAAACATTTTTTCGAAAGATCCACACTTCTGTATAATATATACATAGTTAATATCAAAATTACAATCTCCTTAGTCCAGCAACGGCTACTTAATACGTATTCTGTGGTCCATCTGAAGTTGTTAAATAATGGAAAAAAAAGTTATATTATGATAAAGTAGTACGTAAAAGAGGTGTATTATTTTTTCTTAGTTTTATTTCGATGACATGTGCATTAAGACCGACATTTTTTAATTTTTTATTCTTTATATTTCAGTATCAGACTAGATAAACCATTGTATTAAGAATCATTTGTTAGCCCATATAAGCTGAAATGTGTTGCGTCTCGTTCTTTCGCGCTAAATATTGAATAGGAAAAAAGGGAGGAGACTAGTGATGGGCGGCGAGTAAATTCACAACCGTTGAAAACTCTGGTAATCTACCAAAATGTTCAAAAACTCGTTTTCAACCGTTTTCTGCGGTTGTTTACTATAAACTACGGTAGAATACTTTTCATACATTTTTCAAAATTTTCCATTTATTTTCAGAGTTGAATTCGTATGCCCGAGATTCCGCGCCAGACTATCCTATGAAAATTAAGTGTGATTTTTGTAAAATAATTTAAATTTTAAACACATAATTTGAAATTTGTATAAAAATGTTTTCAACCGTAGATTTGTTTTAATACCGGTAGAAAACGGTTGTTTATTCGGTATTCTACCATTTTGGTTGAATACAGTATTGAAAACCCATCACTAGAATAGACATATTTTAGGTAAGAAGTATTTAACGAACGATTCTAGGTTTTTATCTATCTCACCTGGTACTTTCTCAATGAGCGCAGCAACGGTTTCCTCCAAGTCGAATACCCTTAAAGGCTGTTCAGTAAAACTGGTGTCCTGTTCCATGCCCTGGAAGCACTGGAAGGTCTGCTGCCGAAGCCAGGGACCCACGTCTTCCAACCATGAGTTTATCAGCTGTTCGGCTAAGTCTGGGACAAATTTTAAAGGAATCACTAAAGAAATAGAATAAAAAAACGAGAAAACTATTTCAAGCTATTTCAAGGTAAAATTAGTGTGTGCCCGACTTCGTCCGGGCCTATAGCCTTCCTCGATAAATATTTTCTGAATTGCTTCCTTGTCAGTGTACATGTTGTTATATATAAAAGTATGGTCCCAAAATAAACGGTCAATAGCCTATGATAGAATAGAATAGTATAGAATATATCTTTGCTGAGAAAGCTATCACGTAGGTACAGCAAAGGTCTTATAAACTTATGCTACATGTTTATAATGTACTTGACAGACGTCTCAATAGGTGGCGGCTCAGTGATACATGCAGGCATGACTAGCACTGATTTTCAGCCACCACCTTCTGAGGAGTCACGGAACAAGTTATCCTTAAACAAAAACATTAACATGCATATAACAGAGTTGAGTTCGATACAGGGCACTAATATCCGTATTCTTAAACCTTCACTCAAACTCGACTCAACTTTAATCCAACTCATTGGTATGATTAGTCGACAATAGTTTCGTTAACATAAGGAGATTCCTCATTGGAGGTGAGTATCGAACTGTCAATTATAAGGTTGGTCGAGAGGTGCCTTGAGGCGTCCTTGAAATGAAATAAAGAAGTTAAAAACGGGTTTTGCCACTTTTGGCCTAGGTATTTACTTACTTCGTTTTATTTTTTTACTCTATTATTTTGTAATTTTCAATTTTTGTGTTTAAAATTGTTATTATTACCTCATTGGAGTTTGCTCAAGCAACCAACTAAGAATGTCGTTTTCAAGGAAAGTTCGAGGACTTCCTTAAGGCGCCCTCGAAGGAGTTTGAGTGAAGGTCGTTTTTAAGGTTATGTTTAAGAATACGGGTGTAAGATTCGGTTTCATGTCAGTTACCCGCGATAACCCCGGAATACGATACCAAAAGTCATCCAAAAGTTTTCATCGTTATATTGAGTGGGTGTACCAGGGTGTCAGACCACCAAATGGCAGCCGGGACCAACAGCTTAACGCGCCTTCCGAAGCAGGGAACCATTATTATTAGACAATCAATCACCTTTACCTGCGCGGAAATCATATAATTTAACAATGTAATTTTTATTTGTTATTTAGTTTACAACAAGCGTAGGGATAAAGTGATTAATGCCTGAAAAGTCTTATCCAAACTGGAAACAACAAGTTTTGATTCACATGAAAGTATGAAAAAAACAAACAGTTAGTTAATTAAGTAGCTAGTTTCCAGGGTCAAAAGTCTATCATTAAAATTAGTCCGTCATTTAGGGAATCAAAATATACTAGTGACGTATTTTTTCTTTTGTCAATTGAGCGATAAATTATAAAGATTGTAACGCATCAAAGTTAAGGAGTGGGGGCTCGTGACGTCACACGAATCTTTAATATTCTTTGTTTAATTTTCAAAAGAAAAAATACGTCTCCAATATATTTTGATTATCTAACGGACGGACTAATTATATTTTTTTTGGGAAACTAGCCTATAGTCACCAACCTGCACATATAACAGTGGCGAGTCTGACAGTCACGTGTGACCGCAAAAGTCCGACCGAAGTAGCAACCTCACAGGCTCCTCCCCAACATTGTCCGCGAGTCCACACCCACTCATCTGTATAGAAGAAAATCGGTCAAGTGCGAGTCGAAATCGCGCGCGAAGGGTTCCGTACCATTATCTAATAAAATCCCAAAAAAAAATTTTTATTTCATTCTATTCATTTTTTTTTATGGCTCCACCGTTCAGTTAAACCAGTGATTCCCAAAGTGGTCCAGGTGGACCCCCAGGGGTCCACGGGAGACTTGCTGGGGGTCTACGTAGGCGTGAACAAAAAATGGGGGTCCATAAGATGTTAATGGGGGTCCACGAAAATTTATCTGCTTTTGATAGTAAAGAGCAAAAATGTAAGCATAGTTTTTATAAGGGCCTACCTACATTGTTTTAAGTACCTATCTAAGCAGATAATATTTTAATAAGGCAAGCGACTGTTACTTGTCCAAACTTGTGTATTCGATATTACGTACAATTTCGTGTACAGACTTGCAAAGCGCTATCCGCCCGACAATGCTTAATGCTTGTTCAGACATGAACTTGATCAACACTATAAATACTTGATGCCAAAGGCAACCAAACGCATTCATTTGTTTCCGGAATTTCGAAAACAAGGCGGAATTTGGAAAAAAGTTGTGAGAAAATTTATATCTGTGTTTGCTAGTGCCGGAGAAAAGTAAGTAACCTACCTTTTTTTGTTACAATACTTAAGTATTTTGTTTACGTGTACTAGTCGGTTGATCACAACGGCCTGTATAGATAGGTAACTTAGTAACTTACAGATATTTTAATTGTCCTCTTTCGATTTGAAGACAAACACAGCACGTTTTATTCAATTGTTTTTTCACGAGAGAAGCACTGCCTCTCTAAAAAGGCCGAATAAGCAATATTGCAGAGCAATTAATTTTGTAATTTTTCTTGCAAATAACTACTAATTTTATAAAACAGTAATTTCATAATCATGTTAAATTGATTTTGAAGTAACTATTTTATCAAAACTATTCCTTTTCGGAAAGAGCGAGCGGTGCGCGGGCGACGGGAAAAGGGCGGGGCTTGAACTTCGATGCCTGTTTGTCACGTTTTAACAATGAAGCCGCAGACAAAAAATACGCAAATACACGGAGCGCGTGAACTCATTGATTTAATAAAATGTTAGTTATCGTTTTTATGGACAATTTTGGGATTTCGACGTTTATTTTTTCCTACACAAATATGATCAGTATTCGATACTGAGTACACTAATTTTTATTTATACTATTAAAAATTAGTGGTAAATTATGTACTTTAAAATTGATACCGTTTTGTGAAAACGTTTGTATTTGTCTCAGCGGTTTATTAGTTGGTCCCTTTACAAGCCGTAATTCTATTTCCGCGTGCTGACAAAGGCTGTGGTGTGATACCTATATTCAGAAAAAAACTTGGTTACTAAAACATTTTTTTTACAGGTAAGGTAACTGACACGAAACATGGCTACAGCAAAGAAAAAATGTCGACAATATAGTGTCGATTATTTGAAATATGGTTTTGTTCCATCAGAGGCAGACAAACAATTGCCCATGTGCCTATTATGCAACAAAGTTTTGAGCAATGACTCTATGAAACCATCAAAGCTCGAAGATCATCTAAAAAGGTGTCATACAGATAAAATAGGTAAAGATTTAAAATATTTTCAAACATTGAAAGAAAAATATGGAAAGAGACCCACCATGCACAGTATGTTCGCTTCAACATCTCAAAGTAACGATGATGGCTTGCGGGCATCTTACAATATCTCATTACTTATAGCAAAATCTGGAAAACCGCACACTATCGGAGAACAATTAATTTTACCCGCTGTTGAAGAGGTTTTAAAAACTGTTTTGCACAAATCTCCATTTGACGTACTAAAAAGAATTCCATTAAGTAACAATACTGTACAAAGACGCATTGATGAAATGAGCTCTGATATCGAAAGCTTTTTGTGCAATCATCTGCAAAAAACTCATTTTTCTATACAACTGGACGAGTCAACGTTACCCAGTAATGAAGCATTACTATTGGCATATGTCCGATTTATTGTTGAGGAAGAAATTCACGAAGAATTGCTATTTGCCAGAACTTTGGAGACTGACACTAAAGGCGAATCAATATTTAATGTCCTGAGTAATTTTTTTACGGAAAAATCGATCCCATTTACAAACATTATTTCAGTGGCAACAGACGGAGCTCCTGCAATGGTCGGGCGATATCGTGGGTTTATAAGTCATCTCAAAAGAATTATACCAGGACTTACAGCTATTCATTGCGTAATCCACCGACAACATCTTGTGGCAAAACATTTAAGTGACAGGTTGAACCAATCTCTTCATTTTGTAATAAAAGCTGTCAACAAAATCAGAAGCAATGCATTGAATACACGTTTATTTGCTCAATTGTGCGACGAAAATGATGAAGACTTCCAACGACTGCTCTTACATACTGAAGTACGCTGGTTGTCGAAAGGTGCATGCTTAACGAGATTTTACTCTGTTTTCGATTCCATATTAGAGTTCTTAGAAAGTAGAGATCCAGATTTAAAAGAAAACTTGATCAAATTCAAAGCAGACATTGCGTATTTGACAGATTTGTTTAAAAAATTTAATGATATTAACTTGCAGTTACAAGGGGACAGCCTGAATTTAATAAAAACAAAGGGGATAATTTCGGCTTTTCTTGGGAAATTGAAATTTATGAAGCAAAACATTAGTCGGCGCGAATTCTCTCAATTTCCAAACTTGTCGCAGGTAGAATGTATTGATGAGGATATCCATACCTACAGTCAACATTTAAGTGCCCTGCATGATGACTTCAAAACCAGGTTTGAAGATATACTGACGATGGATATACCACCATGGATAATAAATCCATTTGATGAAACGGAAGTGGCCAATGTTGTATTACAAGAGGAGCTGCTCGAGCTAAGCACTAATGAGGAGCTGAAGGTGAAATTTAGAAAAGGCTACCCAACATTTTGGCTGCAAGCAGAAATACCCGAAAAATATCCTGGACTGTGGAAAATCGCAAGGAAATTTTTAATAGCTTTTCCCTCGTCATATCTTGTCGAAAGGAGTTTTAGTGCCGTTACAAACCTCTTAACAAAAAAAAGGAGCAAATTAAACATCACAGAGCGGGGGGATTTGCGGTTATTGCTCACAAAAATAAAGCCAAACATTGATCGTTTGCTGACACTCCATCAGATACATCCTTCCCATTAATTAAAATTATGACCTGAACCTATATTACCTTAATATTTTTTTCTTGTAATTCTATTCTTTTAATAAATAAAGTGATATAAAATGTACCATTTTTCGTTTTTATTTTACATATCGAAATATAGGGACAGAACTCAGAAGTGACACAATTTTTATTTTTTGGCGACTTTAAGAATGTGGTAGAAATGTAGCAGCAGGGGGTCCACCGAAACCAGTAAAATTTTGAAAGTGGTCCACGAGAAAAATAAGTTTGGGAACTACTGAGTTAAACGATGATTTTGCTAATGTATTTTATTCTATAGTTCATGAGATACAGCCTGGTGACAAGACGGACAGACAGCGGTGTCAAGGAATAGGCTCCCGTTTTACCCTTTCGGTACGAAACCCTAAAAAAGAAATATGAATCAAGCTATAAGGGAGAACTAATCTTTACTCATAAGTATAGAATTACAACAACTCCTTATATTTCATTCCAACTAAATTAAGTCTGATCTCGGTATCTGAACGCGGTAAGCCACAGTACAATTAAGATATAAAATTATAGCCCGACCAGGAAATAGCAGCCTTGGCCATATTGCGGAAAAACTATTAGAACTAATTTCTTTTACTGGCAACTAGGTATTCAAGTAACATTCCGTCATCTCAATGTCGTCTGCCAAAAAGAGACAGGAGTGGACGTTGTGTATTTTGTAAATATCAATTAAAAATCTGTATCGAAATGGTTAAAATAATATATAGTAATGAAAGAAAAGTGATATAAAAGATGTTATTATATTTGGTGCGAATGAAAACGAAGGATTAATTTCAATTCCATTAATGACATTGTCAATTTTGTTGTTGACATGACACATACAACATGTTGCCACCTAAAGGCGATCAGTAGCGACGCCAATGCTGGGTTTTTTTTTCCTGGTCGGGCTATACAGGATTACATGCGTATAATACCTTTATACTTCCCACGTTTCAACCGTGTTACAACGGCCGTGGTTAAGGAACGGCTGGCTCAACATTTCTACAGCTCCGTACATCCAGCGGAATCGTCTTCCACCGGCATATTTTGATTTCTCCAAGTACCGTCACGAAACACAATGGCAGTCGGAAGTATTAGGGTATTAAACCACATAGCCCTGTAATTTTATGTTTTGGAGATACGGCAGGAGCGATGAGAAATAAGGTCTCGTCGTCGCCGCGTCGGGAAGATCTTCCCGCCAGGCGTGGTGGTATGCGGGGGGGAACCACGCAGCTCCGACGATGTTCAGTCGGAGGTTGTACTTATGCTCCAATCCGTAGAAACTTCACCAAAGACGGATAAGTTTTATTCCAAGTATAATGACACAATTTACTCTCGTATAATGAAGTTTACTTCACAACACAATTAACCCGAGAATATACTGTTAATCAATGTATAATTTCGGTGCAAGGTCTCTGGCTCTAGAATAAAAATGTCTGTCATCCATTTTTTTATCCTTAGATAGTTACTCTTGGATAGGAACAATGTGGTGAAATTGGCCCTTAATCTTCATAGTAATAATTTTTTATTTATTTAATCTCAAAAACAGTTAAAATATACATGTGCAATGTTACATAAACCAAATTGGTTTTTCCGAACATTGGGATCGAATCAGTACATTGAAAATGTTTAATTACATAAAGGTCAACCTATCGTCAAACAAATCTAAAGACAATGTTGATAATTTTAAATTATTATACGTCTTTTTATGGAGATTTGACATTATGTGCTATTCGGTTTAGCGCCATCTATTGTGTAGTGGAGTACTCATACTGTCGCCACCATGTTTTAAATACGCAGTGCGTAAATATATGTTTTTCTTACCAAAATCATCAGGAATTACGTCATGTCCCTTATTTTTGGGCGGCGACGCGAGACTGAGCGAATCCAAAGCCGCGTCGACGTGCGAGTGAGCGCGACGAGAGCCAACCAATCGGGCAACTGCACCGCCCACCTAATTAATAAAAAAAAAGTTTAAATTCATTTATTTCAGGCTTCATGACCCATATTAAATATCTACACTAATATTATAAAGAGGAAAGATTTGTATTTTTGTGTGTATGTTTGTAATGAATAAACTCAAAAACTACTGTGCCGATTTCAAAAATTCTTTCACCATTGGTAAGCTACATTCACCCTGAGTAACATAGGCTATATACCGTAGGTGGAGCTGCGGAAAACAGCTAGCTAACAATAACATTGTAAATTAAAATAATGAAATGACATGAAAATAACGAATTTAAATTGAAAATAATGAATTCGGGGGTGGAAATACTCCCCACCGCCGAAATCTGAATGGCTAAACCTTTCTCTGAATTAAATAGCCGTCTCTGCATACTACCTGTTTCCAGCAGCTCCGCCTGATTCGAAAAGTAGCCTAACGTTTGACCCCAGGTCTTATGTAACTATATTCATACCACATTTCATCAAAATTCGTTCAGCGGTTTGGCCGTGAAAGTGTAACAGACAGACAGACTTTCGCATTTATAATTTGAAGTATGGATTAGCCTTTTGTGTAAACGGCTGATTAACAAAGCGATTAAGAAATCAATGGTTAAAATAAAATTGATCAACTCACACTGGCCTCCACGGAAGTACAGACATACGTCCAGTCGTACTGATGTCTGGGCACTTCGTTCCCATCCCCCCCTTCCCCCCCTACTGCCGTCTTTATGGAGTTAAACACGCCAGTCACCGTGCGTTGAAACAATCTGCAAATAATTCATAAGGGTAGTACATGACTTTTTTTTACAACTAAGTAGGCAAACAGGCGTACGGCCCACCTGATGTTAAGTGGTTACCGTAGCCTATGAACGCCTGCAACATCAGAGATGACACGAGCGCGTTGCCGACCCTGAAGGATTTTTTATAAAACAATTTAAATTATAAAATTACAGGGTTGTCCTTTATACTTTCGACGTTTCAATCGTGTGTGTGACGGTACTTGGAGAAATGAAAATATGCCGATGAAAGACGATTCTGCTGGAAGTATGGAGCTGTAGAAATTCTGAGCCAATCCTCCGTGACCACGGTTGAAACGTCGAAAATATAATTGTATTATACGAACTTAATCCTGTAGTAATAGGGTTCTGTTTTACCCTTCGGGTACGGAACTCTAAAAAGAGGGTTATACAATTTTACTTGCCTATCCAATCTCTGCATCCCATCTGATTTGGCTGCCTGCCCCGGCGAACTTCGATCCAAGCTCAAGTTGTCGTACTCATCTACAAATACAAGAATATTAAAAAAATAACCTAGAAATAAAACAAGATAACGGTAATTTTAAAAACCCGACTGAGTTTCTGTGTTATTTGGAAATGAAAAAATAAAAAAATATCCGATATTTTTTTATTTTTTTATTTTGATATTCGATACGAATCTAACAACACCTCTCAAGCTAAAATCCATCGAGCCGTTCAGTTTCAACGTGCTAAACAATTATCATCTCGAAACACATAACCCTCCTTATGTCGCAGTTGGTAACAAAAGCAAATCAGTAGAATTATTTTGAACTAGCCGTTTCCCGCAGCTCCGCCTGCGTCAAAAAGTACCTAGCCTATGTTTGACCCCGGTTCTTCAACTATATTCATATCAAATTTCATCAAAATCCGTTCAGCGGTTTGGCCGCGATAGCGTAACAGACAGACAGACTCGCATTTATAATATTAGTATGGATAACAACGGAGGCCATTTGTACCCATTTAGTTGTATTGGATTTAACTATGTGTTTCTTATGTTTGTAAATGGTGCAATAAAGTGTTCATTCATTCATTCATTTTTTGAGCTTTCGACCAGAAAAGAAATTGAATAAATATATCTGTATTATGTTACCAGCAAGGGTTGCGGTGTCAATATGTCTGTCATGTGATCGTCCCCTTGTTTCTTCTCCCCCCCACCACACTTCAGGCCTGCAAAGCAAAAAAAAATTAAATTAATAGTACATTATTGCAAAAAAGGCAGCGAAATAGGCAATTGCAGGTCGAGTATGAGTTTAATGGCCGAGCCGCAGGCGAGGACTTCAATGATACAAGACAGGCAATTGCCACATCGGCCGAGGCATATATAGTGCTTTTCTTAAAAAAATGCAAGGAAATAAAAAAGGGCCTTTTACATAATAAATTTAATTTTATTAACCAAATTACAACGAACTGCGCTTTACCGCCAATTTTTTTATTTTATTTTACAGTTTGTGCCGAAAGGTAAACGCATCTGTGGCTATACAGCCACGAGAACGCAATGTGTACGATAGATGAAAGAGTTCTAAATTCAAACAGCACACCGTTTCACACACAACATTGCCGGCGCGCTCTTTGTTCCAAATTCAAAGAACGCGCCGCCGGGTAGTGAGTTTGGTTTTTCAGTCTACGTAAATATGATACTTCGCGTGTTCTTTATTCAAAAGTAATGACAATATTTCCGCGCATGTTTAAGAAAACAATTTTAATACGGTTTTTATCGCGTTTATTACTACTTACTAGCTTTTTCCCGCAGCTCCGCCTGCGTCAAAAAGTAGCCTATGTTTGACCCCGGGTCTTCAACTATATTCATACCTAATTTGACATTTGTCTGTGATATCTTAAGAATACAAAATTACCGCCTATAATTTTATTGAAAACTTTTCCGATTCACGCAGTATTGGCTCACAGTATCCAAGGGTCTTGCAGTCTTCTGTCAAGTTTGAGATTTATCAGTAATGTTATTTATCTTACGATCCGCACCAAGCTTGGTCAGAAAGCATACAGAAAAATATCCGCAACATGCTTCGTCAAAATATATAAATTTGTGTTGTGTACGACCAGGAAAATAAAAATTCTGCATTGGCGTCGCTACTGATCGCCTTTAGGTGGCAACTAGAGATGGGCACCTTCCCCGAATTTTTTCCATTTACTCCCGGAGTTTTTAAAAATTCCCGGGAATAAATGGGAATTATTTATTTTTCCCCTTTTCTTCCCTTTGCATTTTATTTTTCCCCTCTTGAATTTCTTCCCGCTGCCCATCTCTAGTGACAACATATTTGTAATAGTCATGTCAACAACAAAATTAAGAATGTAATTCATTGAAATGGATCTTTCGTTTTTATTCGCATCAAATATGATAACATCTTTTATTTATTTAACCTTCATTGTACAAATTACAATTTGTAAATCACAAAAGGCGGACTTAATGCTAAAATCATTATCTAACAATCAACCTTTGGGTAAAGCAGAGAGCTTAAAAGTGGGTGTACTGAAAAAACCACGGGAACGGCTAGTTAAATCTACTTATACGAATAAACCTGCACAACCATACATCTTATAACACAATAAACATACATACATATCATATAAACATATATCTTTTATATCGATTTTCTCTCATTATTATGATCAATTTTTGCAATTTTGATATATAAATCGTCGGAAATACACAACGTCCACTCCTGTCACTTTCTGGCAGATGACGTTGAGATGACGGATTCTCACATGAACGCCTTGTTGCCATTAAAAGAAATTAGTTCCATATTTTTCGGTAATATGGCGAAGGTTGCTATTTTATTGTTCAGGCTTTAGGCATGATATTTTTTGGAGTAACAGAAATCTTTTGTTAATCGTGTCGCTGTGCCGATCTCACCTTAGGTTCTGGAAAAATAAACAACGTCACCGCTCGATCTGGCGAACTGTGACATTATGCTGAGTCAAAGCCTTTTCGCAGTCTCATTACAGTTTGTGACAGTTAAATTGTATTTACTTTCTGCATATTTTTTGTCTGTTAATTATTGTCTGTTAGTATATTTTATATTAATTTTCAACGTTGAATATATGTTGTATTGTAACCTACTGTAAAAGTGAAAGTGAATAAAGTTTTTATATATCTAAACAAAATTAGTATTTATAATATTAGTGTGGAACCTGCTGGTAAAAACACACAGAAAGAAGTTACCTTGTTGTAGTTTCCCTTTGTTGTAGCAAGCATCTCAACTTAGCGATGCTAGTGGACAGATCTGCCGCTTCCTCGTATTCTGGTTCTGGGGAGTCCGCCAGGGGGAGTATGGATCGAGGGGGGATCTCCCCCTTTAGTATGGGTTTGGCTTGGGACGGCTAGAAAAAAAAAATTCATTGCATACGGACAACCTTTTTTAATTTAAATGTTAATGTGATTGAATTGTTTTAAATTTCCGTGCATACCTAATACGGTTGATTGTGCGGCCATATTGTTAATTAACACCAGACTGTACCATTTTCATTGCAAATAAACTATTTCTTTATTTCTTGCTTTCTTTACCTTTGAGGTACGGAGCCCTAAAAAAACTAAGAATAAATTTTCTTTCGACTTTCGAGAAACACATTTTGCACATAAACAGAAAAGTTAACAAAGTACATAGGTACACAGCGATTCCCAAACAACCGAAACAAATTATAGTGTCCGTCAAATTAATGATTTAAAATATCGTGTGCATTTAGCTTTAATAATAGTTGATTTTTATAATATAACTTGGTCAATTACTTAATGCCAGAATTACATATTTAATTTTTATTAAATAAATTAAATTAAAATATATTGTCAACAAAGTACAATAAAGTTGTAATAAAAAAAAATCCCAGGAAATTTTTTTTTACTCACCAAACTGTCTTGTGAAATAACCCTCTGCTGTTTTAGAAGCGGTGGCGCTGCAGCCGGTGTTCCGTTGTCTTCTAAAACAATAATAATTTAACGGGTCAAGTCGGAGTCGGACTCGCGCAAGAAGGGTTCCGTACCATTATCTATAAATCTATCATCATCATCATTTCAGCCGCTCTAATGTTCGCGGCCTCTCCTAATGATTTCCAAAATAATCGGTTGGCAGCAGTCTGCATCCAGCGTTTGCTTGCAACCTTTTTGAATGGTCCTAAGTCAGGCATGTTCATTTTCAGTCATCTTTCCGATGACTTGAAATATGGCACACGGTTACGCGAGCCCGACTTACCCGAGCTGCTACTCACTCAACCCAAATCCATCCGGGTCAGTAGCATCCCAATACCTATTTCCTATCCCCAAATCCCAACAAAATCCTATCCATCCCCTACTTTAAATACTTTCGATGGGCAGCAGCGTCGGAAGTATAATAAGCCGCAAAAACTGCGCTCGCCAACCCGCCTGCCAAGCGTGGCGAGTATGGCACCAACCTCCATGATGAACAACACAATGATAAGTCCACCAATTATCTATAAAAACCGCAATAAAATCAGCCCCGTTAAATATTTACTTTATTGTTTTCTTAGAAAACAAAACGATTGAGAAATCATAGGTTAAAATATACTTAACACGGGTTTAAATAACTTTTGGACATATTACCTTTTTGTATGACAGACGAAATGCCAATCTCACGTTCTTTAGCTTTGTTCTCCGATGTAGGGGATAGCCGCTCACTTTTGTTATGCGAAGGAAACTTGTCCTGTAATGACTAGAATATTTAAAGAAAGATGATAAATAATAAAGATAACTAAATATAGACACAATTCATTGATTGCAAAGAAGAGCACAGAACAGATAGTATCTAGTACAGTCAGTTAGGGTAGGGAGCGGTTAGGCGACGGCCCAGGGCGCTGGATAAAAGGCACGCCCCTTTGTAGCCCATCCACCCAGTAAATTCCCTAAATTAAGCAAAAAAATGTTTATGTTTCCTAATCATAGAGGAACATAATTGTCTATTTCTCTTTTAACAGTTTAGTTAAAAAGAGTTTAAGCAGAAAAAACTCATCATCATCATCATAGCGTGTATTCCTAGTTGCGTCGTCAGCTTACACTTCGGAGCCTAGGGTACGCTGTAAGTCATGGTCCTTGATTTGGCAGAACTGATTATTACAGCGACTGCCGCCTGACCTCCTTAACCCCTTTTACAAGGAAACCAGACCAACAGGAACATAACCCAAGGTGTGTTAGTGGCCAACACTGCTAGAATTTTTCAGACTGCCCTAAGGCATCTGACACAGCCTCACGACTGCTATCTATCGACAACAAAGCAAAAAAATACTCAGCTCATTCTCATTCATAAAATCGGTGCACTCTAAAACTAATTATTTATGATAATGATGATTTTTTTGATATAATGATACTATGGACTCCGAAGGAATACGTAGAGTACCTGTTGAGAACTGAATCTTTTTTATAGTAATAGTTAATATATCTTTCAAGTTTGGTTGTCTTAGAAACAATAAAATAACAGTCATGTCAGTACAGTACTCAAATATACGTGTTTTAATTTCCAGCCCAAATATTGTACCTAAAAATAAATTATTGAGTATTGCAATAAAATAAATAATACTAATTTATTACAATACCTATTTGTTAATGCCGATAAATGTCTTATTTCCATTTGATTTGGTTTGAATCGCAGTTGGGGGGCGCCGTAGAAATCTTGCCCAGGGCCCTGGTAGTGTTAAAACTGAGTACAATACTGCCCAAAGTAAGTTCGAGACTTGTTTTATGAAACACAAGTCAAGTTATGACTTAGGGTCATACCTGGTTCAAAGGATTAGTTGTACAAAGAGGCAATGCTGCAAGTATTATGGGAGCCTTTGAGCCAGCTCACCCGGCCGTACCAGGTTACAATACAAAAACATTTGCTATAAAACTGAAGGATATATTTCTATTAAATAATATTGTCAATTATGTTGCTGACATGACACATACAACATGTTGCCACCTAAAGGCGATCACTAGCGACGACAATACAGGGTTTTTATTTTCCTGGTCGAGCTATACCTACTTACTATTTTTTTTTTATACAACTAAGTAGGCAAACAGGCGTACGGCCCACCTGATGGTAAGTGGTTACAGTAGCCTGCAACACCGAATATGTCACGAGCGCGTTGCCGACCCTGAAGGCTCCCATGTTATAGTCACTAGGGAAAACCATGCCTATATTATACTGATTATACACAGAATCGTTGAATCGAAGATATCGTTCTATCGATTCTGAGCACTAGGACATACGCTTACATACCTGAGAATCATCACTGAGTCCCGTAAAGCGCAGTCCTTTCTTTAGTCCAGCGATGCCAAAGTCCAGCAGGCCTTCCATCATGCCTGCTGCTTCATCCTAAATGATAATAGCATACTCAACTCAATTCACTTTTATATTTCATATCAATAATTTTAGTACCAGGAACCGAAAACAAAAATATGTTTTTAATCCGTTCGTAAATAAATATGTTATAAGCCTTTGAAATTCGATGACTCCTTCTTGTTTGCAAGATAGTGCACGAGATGTCGCTTCAGCCGCGCGGCCGCTGCGACAAGTATGACGCAGATACGGTAAATAACTAACCCTACGAGTAACACACATTGACGCGTGTGCGTGCGCAACCGAATCGTAGTATTCGTCCCTCTGAACCGTTGGTCCGACAGCTTTAGGTATCGCACTCGCAGCTGTTGTATGGAGTGTCAGGGTTGCAGCTTACCGGCGCTAGCATAACTATTGGCTAATTTTAGATACGCTAAATTATTTGGTGCGATTGTACTTTATCACACCTAATTGCAGTGGTTTCTATATCTAAACATGCAGATCTTTGGGACATCGGAGGTCTTTGGGAAGAAATTTTGTATTTGAAGACCAATTTTGATATTTAATATTGTTTATGTATTAAGATCTAATTAATTAGATTAAACTATTTTATTACGGTTGTTATCGCGTTTATCACTTTATTTATTTACACCTAACGTTACAAACACTTTGCAGCGTTTATGCCCCGCAGATAGGTATGAACGCTGCAAAGTGTTTAAAACGTAAGCTGTAAATAAATACGTGATAAACGCGATAGAAACCGGATTGAAATAGTTTAATCAATGTGTAACAATCGCGAAAACATAAGAGAAGATCTAATTTGACAATAATCGACAATTTTGATTCGATAAAAAAAATCGAAATATTAACGAATAAAATAGATAAAACGTGCAAGAATGTGCATTGGATGATTTGGACGAACGTTTATTTTTAGTATATTTTGTGTATTTTTAGTATATTTGGAGGTATTTGGGAAATAAACATTTTATGTAACACTAACTGTTTCCCGCAGCTCCGCCTGCGTCAATAAGTAGCCTATGTTTGACCCCGGGTCTTCAACTATATTCATACCAAATTTCATCAAAATCCGTTCAGCGGTTCGGCCGTGAAAGCGTCACAGACGGACAGACAGACTTTCGCATTTATAATATTAGTATGGATTTGGTTCAGTATACGAATCAAAAATAAAATAGTATAAGACTGACTAAACAATGAAGACAGTACGTAATAAAAACCCATCCCCAAGCCCACATTATGTCCCTGCAATACAATACAATACGATGAGAAAAAACATCTATTCATCCTGTTTAAAATTTCTCAGGGTTGCGTGGAAGAAATTGCTTTTAGCGATAAGGCTGCCTTTTGGGCATTGATTTTATGATCGTATGTAACCTATCATATTGTTTTATTGTAATTATAGATTGTAACTAAATAATAAAAGTGCTACAAGTGGCGCCATCTAGTTTAAACCATGTGTACCTACCTACCTATTGTGGTTATTAATCTGTGGTTTTGTTAAATAAAATTTAGTCTGTTTCGAACTACTATCCATGCGTTTTATTAATTTTTATGTAATAAATGGTTAGGTATTGTATGTCCCGCAAGTGAGCAAAATGTGTAACTATTTTAAGACTCTGAACGAACAATAGGTCATTTTATGAACTTGAAGTATTATTTAGAAGTCTTCGAAGTAGCCTTGAGTTTTAAAACGATCACTACTAAAAATCTATACTCTAACAACTAGACAGAACGTGCAAAAACATATATTGAATTACAATTACTTACAAAGTTCCTATAAGTACTTCCGCCACCAGTTTAGGCAAATTACTGCCTATCGGTGCTCACTCAGTGCCGTTAGTCCAAGCATGCCCGCCACCAATAGTTAACACGCAATCATTGCGACACGTGTATTAAAACGATAAGTTGGTAAGTACTTGTAACTTTGATTTACGCGATTAACACCGGAATAAATTAAACATAATTTAAATTAGATATTTAAATAGAGATTTGTGGAGGAAAAGACACCTATAGCTATTTAAAAAAATGAAATAGTTTAGTTTGCACGAGGAAAGTTACTATATTTTTGCCAGAATTATCTAAAAGGCCACAAATAGTTAATTTTATGTTCATGCACCACATTTTGGAGGATTTTGGGAAGCACCATTATTTTATCTTGGAATTATTTTACTAAACATCTATATCAAATTGAGAAAAAAACAAACTACCAATTATTAAGAGATTAACCGAACAAAGCAGATAGTACGTGCAAAGAACATACACCGGAGCGATTGCAGGGCATTTCTATTTTGGCAGTATTTGAGACCTGGAGGTTGCCTATTTTTGCTTGATGCACCACTATTTGGAGGTCTTTGGGAAACAGGTCAATCTTCTGACGAATCAACGCTCATTCGCCAATTTCGAGTTACTTGATCAATCGACCCTGTACATCCAGGTGTCAGTTTTTCATAAACGCCTTTCGACCACTGACGTGGTTTCTTTAGCGATCACCATATGGCTGCCGGAACCTATAACTTAACATACTAACTACTAAAAACTATATCAAATTGAGGAAAAAACAAACTACCTATTTAATAATGATTAACCGAACAAAGCAGATAGTACGTGCAAAGAACATACACCGGAGCGATTGCAGGACACATCTATTTTGGCAGTATTTGAGACCTGGAGGTCGCCTATTTTTGTCTTAGCTTGGTGGACCGTTGTTTGGATGTCTTTGAGAAGCGCGTCAGCCGGTTTTGGACTCTGCTCCTTGCGGACAGGACTGGTTTTGTGCGGACTTGTCTCGAGATCTAGCTCGATGGCGTCTTCTTCACCTGTGAATGAACGAATGAATTAAAAATATTTGAGATTCCGAAATACACGCAAGTTTGAAGAGAATGAGTTTCCTTTATATCAGTGATTCCCAAAGTGGTCCAGGTGGACCCCCAGGGGTCCACGGGAGACTTGCTGGGGGTCTACGTAGGCGTGAACAAAAAATGGGGGTCCATAAGATGTTAATGGGGGTCCACGAAAATTTATCTGCTTTTGATAGTAAAGAGCAAAAATGTAAGCATAGTTTTTATAAGGGCCTACCTACATTGTTTTAAGTACCTATCTAAGCAGATAATATTTTAATAAGGCAAGCGACTGTTACTTGTCCAAACTTGTGTATTCGATATTACGTACAATTTCGTGTACAGACTTGCAAAGCGCTATCCGCCCGACAATGCTTAATGCTTGTTCAGACATGAACTTGATCAACACTATAAATACTTGATGCCAAAGGCAACCAAACGCATTCATTTGTTTCCGGAATTTCGAAAACAAGGCGGAATTTGGAAAAAAGTTGTGAGAAAATTTATATCTGTGTTTGCTAGTGCCGGAGAAAAGTAAGTAACCTACCTTTTTTTGTTATAGTACTTAAGTATTTTGTTTACGTGTACTAGTCGGTTGATCACAACGGCCTGTATAGATAGGTAACTTAGTAACTTACAGATATTTTAATTGTCCTCTTTCGATTTGAAGACAAACACAGCACGTTTTATTCAATTGTTTTTTCACGAGAGAAGCACTGCCTCTCTAAAAAGGCCGAATAAGCAATATTGCAGAGCAATTAATTTTGTAATTTTTCTTGCAAATAACTACTAATTTTATAAAACAGTAATTTCATAATCATGTTAAATTGATTTTGATGTAACTATTTTATCAAAACTATTCCTTTTCGGAAAGAGCGAGCGGTGCGCGGGCGACGGGAAAAGGGCGGGGCTTGAACTTCGATGCCTGTTTGTCACGTTTTAACAATGAAGCCGCAGACAAAAAATACGCAAATACACGGAGCGCGTGAACTCATTGATTTAATAAAATGTTTGTTATCGTTTTTATGGACAATTTTGGGATTTCGACGTTTATTTTTTCCTACACAAATATGATCAGTATTCGATACTGAGTACACTAATTTTTATTTATACTATTAAAAATTAGTGGTAAATTATGTACTTTAAAATTGATACCGTTTTGTGAAAACGTTTGTATTTGTCTCAGCGGTTTATTAGTTGGTCCCTTTACAAGCCGTAATTCTATTTCCGCGTGCTGACAAAGGCTGCGGTGTGATACCTATATTCAGAAAAAAACTTGGTTACTAAAACATTTTTTTTACAGGTAAGGTAACTGACACGAAACATGGCTACAGCAAAGAAAAAATGTCGACAATATAGTGTCGATTATTTGAAATATGGTTTTGTTCCATCAGAGGCAGACAAACAATTGCCCATGTGCCTATTATGCAACAAAGTTTTGAGCAATGACTCTATGAAACCATCAAAGCTCGAAGATCATCTAAAAAGGTGTCATACTGATAAAATAGGTAAAGATTTAAAATATTTTCAAACATTGAAAGAAAAATATGGAAAGAGACCCACCATGCACAGTATGTTCGCTTCAACATCTCAAAGTAACGATGATGGCTTGCGGGCATCTTACAATATCTCATTACTTATAGCAAAATCTGGAAAACCGCACACTATCGGAGAACAATTAATTTTACCCGCTGTTGAAGAGGTTTTAAAAACTGTTTTGCACAAATCTCCATTTGACGTACTAAAAAGAATTCCATTAAGTAACAATACTGTACAAAGACGCATTGATGAAATGAGCTCTGATATCGAAAGCTTTTTGTGCAATCATCTGCAAAAAACTCATTTTTCTATACAACTGGACGAGTCAACGTTACCCAGTAATGAAGCATTACTATTGGCATATGTCCGATTTATTGTTGAGGAAGAAATTCACGAAGAATTGCTATTTGCCAGAACTTTGGAGACTGACACTAAAGGCGAATCAATATTTAATGTCCTGAGTAATTTTTTTACGGAAAAATCGATCCCATTTACAAACATTATTTCAGTGGCAACAGACGGAGCTCCTGCAATGGTCGGGCGATATCGTGGGTTTATAAGTCATCTCAAAAGAATTATACCAGGACTTACAGCTATTCATTGCGTAATCCACCGACAACATCTTGTGGCAAAACATTTAAGTGACAGGTTGAACCAATCTCTTCATTTTGTAATAAAAGCTGTCAACAAAATCAGAAGCAATGCATTGAATACACGTTTATTTGCTCAATTGTGCGACGAAAATGATGAAGACTTCCAACGACTGCTCTTACATACTGAAGTACGCTGGTTGTCGAAAGGTGCATGCTTAACGAGATTTTACTCTGTTTTCGATTCCATATTAGAGTTCTTAGAAAGTAGAGATCCAGATTTAAAAGAAAACTTGATCAAATTCAAAGCAGACATTGCGTATTTGACAGATTTGTTTAAAAAATTTAATGATATTAACTTGCAGTTACAAGGGGACAGCCTGAATTTAATAAAAACAAAGGGGATAATTTCGGCTTTTCTTGGGAAATTGAAATTTATGAAGCAAAACATTAGTCGGCGCGAATTCTCTCAATTTCCAAACTTGTCGCAGGTAGAATGTATTGATGAGGATATCCATACCTACAGTCAACATTTAAGTGCCCTGCATGATGACTTCAAAACCAGGTTTGAAGATATACTGACGATGGATATACCACCATGGATAATAAATCCATTTGATGAAACGGAAGTGGCCAATGTTGTATTACAAGAGGAGCTGCTCGAGCTAAGCACTAATGAGGAGCTGAAGGTGAAATTTAGAAAAGGCTACCCAACATTTTGGCTGCAAGCAGAAATACCCGAAAAATATCCTGGACTGTGGGAAATCGCAAGGAAATTTTTAATAGCTTTTCCCTCGTCATATCTTGTCGAAAGGAGTTTTAGTGCCGTTACAAACCTCTTAACAAAAAAAAGGAGCAAATTAAACATCACAGAGCGGGGGGATTTGCGGTTATTGCTCACAAAAATAAAGCCAAACATTGATCGTTTGCTGACACTCCATCAGATACATCCTTCCCATTAATTAAAATTATGACCTGAACCTATATTACCTTAATATTTTTTTCTTGTAATTCTATTCTTTTAATAAATAAAGTGATATAAAATGTACCATTTTTCGTTTTTATTTTACATATCGAAATATAGGGACAGAACTCAGAAGTGACACAATTTTTATTTTTTGGCGACTTTAAGAATGTGGTAGAAATGTAGCAGCAGGGGGTCCACCGAAACCAGTAAAATTTTGAAAGTGGTCCACGAGAAAAATAAGTTTGGGAACTACTGCTTTATATAATAGTTGCAAATTCCGGGCGTCAATGATATTTACATGACAATGTTTATGACTAATTACAGGGTTGACATAGAAAATATGAAGAACTTACAGATTTTAATATCATAAAAATTGATTGTTTGGAAAAACGACAAGTCAGATAATGTTTTGATAAATTCGTACGCGACCGAAGTATTGCGAAAAGAATAATACAGGATTATTTTGAAACTACCGGGAAAATTTTGTCAGAGGATTAGTAATCGAAAATATAATGATTTGGTATAATGAAATTAACCAATAAATCCATTTTTTAATTGAAATCCCACCATAAATAATAAAGTATGGTCGTTTTATATCATCACAAAAATTTGGATGACCGCACCTCCCTAGTAGTAGTTTCAATATAATCCTGTATACTTTAATCAAAATATTTAGTTGATTCAAAAATAATTTATTAATTAAAATATCTATTTTTGGTCCTAAGGTTTGTCAGGCAGGCAGACAACGTCTTGAGGCATTAAGTCCACTTTTTGTATTTTGTTTTATAAAGTAAATCAACTCACCAAACCACAACGGCTGGGGAGACTTATTTCTCGGCGGATTAGGGCTCCCGTCGGTCTCCGCATCTTGTCCCCACAGGCGGCTCAGTGTGATCTCCCCGTCTAAGCTGGCCAGCAAATCTTGACCTAGACTGATGCATTGGAGATCCAAATCTGTCTCCCAGGTCTTCACACTACCTATTTAAAAGCAAAAATGAGATATTATATGATTTACAAAATGCATTTCTCTTTATTTTTATCTTTTTGCCTATTGATAAAGACCTCCTTATTGATTAAAAAATTTACATATTTTTTACATATTAGTTTATATGAAGAGCTTGATAGCACGCATATCCATGACCAAAATAATTACATACAAATGCATTTTTTTTTGTAAGTAATCAATACTTCTCATTTGACTCACCATTGCGCTGTCGCCAGTACGTAGCTTAGTTAGTGCATTTGTTACATATTTATTTTAGACTAGCTGTTTCCCGCAGCTCCATCTGCATCAAAAAGTAGCCTATGTTTGAAATTTGATCAAAATCTGTTCAGCGATTTTGGCCGTGAAAGCGTAACAGACAGACAGACTTTCGCATTTATAATATTAATATGGATGTCATTAGCTTTGTGTGGCCAATATGCTAAGCCTACTGTTGAACATTTTCTTAACTCAAAAAAAAAAAGCATTATAGTGATTATAGTCATATTAGAGTCACGATTTAAACTAACCTTCTATAATCCTGTCGTAAATTTTCACTTCATTCCTACCCTGCCTTCCGCGTCGCTGTCTCAAAACCGGCGAAGACTTAATATCAACGGGTTCTGATGACGTCACTGGGACTTCTTCCACAATATCTTGCATCCGTGCCTGTTCTTCACTATAATCCTCATTAATTGCCCTATGTAGTATTGGAGCAGTACTTTTCGTAATCAAAGTTGATAATGCAGACTCTATTGTACTGTCTGGATTAATTTCCTCCACTTCTGTGTCTTCTTTTATCTCTTCTGTTACGTTAAAACCTAAATTTTCTTCTTTTGGGATTACTTCCTCTTTTCCTTTTAAAATAGTTATCAATCTATCATTTAGCCATTGCGGATTTGCTAGAGTATTCGCAATGAAACTGTCAAGCTTTTTTGATAGTATTCGTACTAACAGTTCTGAATGTGGGGTGTCCCAGAGCTCCCAAGAAACAAGTTCCTTAAGAATAACTCGTATTATGTTTGTACAATGATCTGTCATATCAACAGTTTTATCGCCAGAGTTCAATGCAGAATGAGGCTTTTTGTATAGATTCTCAATGGAATCATGTGGTGATTTCTCGTGCCGTTTCAATGCTTTTCGATACTCTTTAAAATGTATCACTAATATGGAGCATACATCCACGTAAACATCTTTGGTTTCAATTTTATTACAGATCTGAAATGGAAGTATGAATCTAATAAATAAGGGCAACTAAGTAAACTATTTTAATATGGTTTATAATGTGTTACAATTGCAAAAACATAAGATATCAACAATTGCAGTTTTACAAACACAAACTTCAAAAATATATTAATAACTTCTGAAATGAAATGAAATCATAAATTTTCAATATAGGATATAGATATCACTTATTGACGTCAATTTACTTATATTAAGTTTACTACCACTTCCAAAGCACAAGTGGAGAAGATGCAGCGCCACAAATTCCACTGCAGTATTTTCTTCAAAACGTCAATTTATAAATAAGAAATTTTATTTGAACCACAAAGAAAAAGAAATGCTAAATCAGTGACACCGAAGGCCACAATCTTAAACTTTTATTATTGTACCTGGAATACACGTCAGAGACAAAAATAACACTTTGTTTAAAGAAAGATACAACTTCTAAGATAATTAAAGGAAGGAAGTCAGGTGGTGTGGTAGTGCAGCTCATAAGCTAGGTACCACAAAGCACTAATTAGAAATACGCACCTGAAAAGTTTTTCCGATCATCTGATCTAACATCTGTTTACAAGCAAAAGGAAAACCAATCTCCTGCGAAATATACGGAACATACCACGACGACACCAGTTTCTTCTCAAGCACTGTAGTGATCACGCTTAGCTCATTGGTATCATACTCTTTGGTACACTCATTTTTACACGTCTTAGGCGGTAGCGAAAAAAATTTAAAAAATAAATCAGACCGCCCTTCTAATAAACCCAATTGTGTCAATGGCTTGTTCAAATGTAATAAATGCTGTATAAACTTAAAACTGAGGAATAAAGACACCAGAAATGTAACAACGAGGTAAGTAATCAGGTATCCACCAGTTATAGGAGATATGTTCGTAAAATAATGCAGTAATAAGCAAACTACTGTGCCACTGCAGGAAACTATTGTTAAAAGCTCCAGTAAATTTCTTTTTAGTAACATTTTGTTTGGAACTTCACGTCTTCTGTAAACTGTCCTTAATTTAAACTTGTTTTATTTACAGTCTGATTATTTTGTTTCTCAACTTTGTATTGATTGATTATTGGTATTGATTTTTTGTCGTTGTGACACAATCACAGATGACACAAAGTTGTCAGTGTCAATGTCAACCAGGCCAACTTAGTGTTGTGCGTAGACGACCGTCTATCGACATTATCGTGATTCTCTCGTGGCCTTAAAAATCAGTTGAACTATCGATAGGATGTTTAAACAATCCATAGCTAAAATACAACGTAATAGTATTAATAAGGCTCGGTTGTATCAGTGGAATAACAATCGATAGTGTCTCAGTACTATCCATAGGCTTTGCTTTGATAGATAAATTATAATATCTTGTTAAACATTTTACGATTATCGCTAGTCGCTACTCTATGACCTAAATGATGATAAGTAGTATCGAAATCCTGTTGATTATTAACAAATTAAAATTATCGATATAAGCAATTTATCGAATGGTATTTCGTACCGTATTTATTTCAAAAATGGTCTAATTTTAATTATCCAAGGTTTTACCTAGCACCTATCTGGGTGGAACCTAACACGGGCACCAGTTCTCTACATAATATATTGTTACGAGCTCGGGGTTCGCAATTTGGAGAAAAACACCTGATGACTCTTAAAAACGTTTATTCCCACAAGGATGGTCGCCGACGTCACTTCACTTCACTCATCACTAACAATGTCCAAAACACTTGCTAATCACAGTCACTATAACTTGCCGAGGTCGCTTGTATCACTTGTTATTCGCTCCGGATATCGCTTCTTGATCGCACTTGTAGCTCAGTTAAATTAGAACTGCTCTCCTGAGGCACCTTCCGACATTTATGTGGCCCGGGAAACCCGCTCCATAAGTTTCTAGAAAGATCACAACTACTTCGGAATAGAGAGAGAGGGATACCCTCTGTCTCGTTCCCATAGTACATACTAGAAGTGCGAGAGCGAGACAAAGCAATATGTCAGAGCGAGATAATCGATGTACTAGATCGTTCGCGATATTTTCCCGTATGGAAACACGCGACGATTGTACGAGAATTTTCCGCGGACAGCGCTACTCAAACTTCCGCGGGCCGCATTTTATTTTTATTTATTTTTGATTTCGTAACAATATAATAAATAAGTAGTTAATACTAAGATTCTACCTATTTCCTCATTATTTATGACATTTTATATCACATTGATTTCTGGAGAAAAATAAATTTATTTTATTATTATTTATTATCGATGATAATGAACTTTCGATTGTATTATCGGAGATCATAGTTCGATATTACAATCGAAAGTTTTGACGAGATGCTTTTGATACCATTAAATTTTTTATGATTAACAACCAAGTAACATCATCTGTCGCTGTAGTTCTATCGATGAATTTCAATATTTTCGATAGCCGTGTTGAACCATCAAAAATTTTCTAGGTCAACTATCGATAGTAAAACTATCGCTATCGAACTACTCAGCAACAAACAGGACTACCCCAGTCCATATTGAATGAAATCAGCTGTCCTTGATTGAATGACGTCACCTGTTGAGATTTGACATAAATTACGATTCATTTTATCAAGATAATTTTTTCACAGTTAGTTTATTTAACATAGTTAAATTAGTTCAAAAATCCAACGATGAAACGCAGCCAAAACGATATGATATACTTTTATTGAATTATTCCAATGTTTCATGTAATAAATGCTAATTAAATCACCCGACAATTATATTTTTTTAATTTTATCGAACAATAAAAATTTTTGGTAAATGGATATTTCACACGAAATTTTTTTTACATCAATTAAACAACCTCATCTGTCACTGTCATAATTTGCATTCAAGCAACAAGCACGTATTCACTTTCGTTTTTTGGTCTTTGTGAAGTTGTGAATGTGAACTATCGTGAAGAGATTTTGTGATTGTTCTTGAATTTTCACTTGTAAATATCACCATGTGAGTATTATAGTCAATTCTTCATTGTTCACCTTTGGTTGTATTGTCTCCAACTCATAGTAATTGTATTTTTCAGGTCTAAAGTAACATTCAAGATAACCCTGACTTCAGACCCAAAACTGCCCTTTAAAGTGTAAGTTTCTGCTTATTTTTACACGTAGATATTCTTAAGTTGAATAAAATACTATTCTGTAACTTCAACGTAGATCCTTTTATCAATTTAATTTTTAAATTAAAGATATTCACAGTGATACATAGTTTATTTTTTATTTAACAGATGCTGAAGATTCTAAAGATCTACTTTGAAATTACATCGCTTAATTATGGACGCGGCGGTAGTGCGACAATTCCTGGACTTTTTCCAAGACTTCCTCCGTCTTTGTCAAACAGAAAACTGGCCGGAAAATGACACCTCCGAAGAGGAAATAAAAAATGCTTTCCTCATCGCAAACCACATCGAAACATGCTTAAATAAACTTCAAAAAAAGGATATTGTGTCTAAGTTTCTTACTTTAATGCAAAATGATCAAGAATTGTCTGATTATTTCATTAAAACATGTTTTTCTGACCCACCTAAATATGTTCTTAAAAAAATTATACAATCACCGACAAAAGTGTCACAGATGGACGTGGCCTTTAAAATATTCTTAGAAATGTTCTCCACAGTGAAGCTAGAGAGTTGTCTCACTGATCTAATGGTGGAGAACGCATCGAAAGAGACCTTGCTGCGAAATCTTTCAAAAGAAATACCTAAAGATAAAATTTTAGAATTGAAAAGTAAAATTTTACTTTCCGAATTAAATCATTATGAAGACACAAGGGATGTACTGTTAGACATGTTTAAAAATATAAATCAGGACAACATGGACTTGTTAGTTTTAAGTTTACTTAATAAAGATGTGAAACATCATAAGTCTGTGAATAATATTGTGAATGCATTTATTGATGTGATCTCGAAAAAAAATACTACCAATAAGGGTTTATGGAAATATCTTTTTAATATTTATGAGGGAAATTTTGTACAATTATGTTTAGAACATTCGGATATATTTAAATTGATTGTTAGGGCATTATTAGACAGTGGAAGGCTGTTACGGGAGAATATGTCAGCGGAATTCTTTTATATCGATCTCACTTACTCTCAGTTAGTGAGTGTGGTGAAAAAGATTTGTGCCGATGATAATTTAAAGTTGGAGTTTTTTGATAATATCTGTGATGCTGATGTGTCATTTTGGATGAATATGTTATGACATTGAATGTTAATAAATTAATTTAAATAGTGAAATGTTTGTTTAAATTATTTACTACTATTTGAAAATAACATTTGGTTGCTGCAATAGTAGAATGGCTTAAGAACACCTCTTTTCCGATGTAGGTATCATAAGCGTTATAACAATGACTACCAAAGGTCCATTTATAAGAAAATACCCCTGCACAAAATGACGCCCATGATTGACATTGTGAGTTAGTTGCATCTACCATGGACTTCCATTGCCTAAGAAAAAGAATTATCCCTATCTTTTAATAGATGGCGCTACAAAAAACTAATCTTTCAATATCTAAAATTTTTGGCAAAACAAACTTATATCCGATTTCTTTTTTATTTATTTATTTATTAAAACTATTATACCACAAGTAAAAATACAATTGGCGGACTTAATGCTAAAAGCATTCTCTCCCAGTCAACCATTAGGAAAAACAGAGAAAATACAAAGCGGCGCAAAAAAGCTTCGTGTGATATTACAGAAAAAAAAGAACCCTACAGCTAAATAAACATACATATATTTACACAAATAGGGAGTATAATATACATACATATATATTTAAAGATTTTAATGCAGAGAAATTGTGATTCGGGTTAATAAATTAGAGAGAATTCATTAGATGAGCTTGAACCTTTTTCTTGAAGGCAAATTTTGTTGAGGTCTCTTTAATGCCATTGGGCAATTTTTATCACACTATTCTTTACATATGACGGTATGGAAATAGTCCTTCCTACCACACGTGCTTGTATAAGATATGAAATTCTCAATTTACCTCTCTCTTAGAGACAATGTCTCCTATGCTAGATATATAGCATAACAATGATTATAACAAATGCCTATCCAAGGAGAAACCAAAAAAAGGTTTGCGCGTTTTCTGGTTGAACTTCTGTATAGCATATATTCTGTAATCTGATTGTACTATTATCAGCTTTTATTTATAGACTTAGCGTGCCTGAAGCGACGCCTTTCACAGCAGTACTGAAGTTTGCAGCCGAAGAGTTCAGAGTGGAGCCGGCCACCAGCGCCATCATCACGGACGACGGAATTGGCATTAACCCTCAACAGACTGCAGGTATACAATCTTCCAATCCGGTTTTTACCCGACTGCGCCAGATGGTTATGTTTTTCGTGAATATATAGGTATGTGTGTATACTTACAGGTATGTATGTATGTATTCCCTTCACCTGCGTAGAAACCAAATTTGGTTCTTAAATATGGAATTTTTATTGTTATCCAGTTTGACGCAGGTGAAAGGTGAGCCTGAACAGGATTTAAGCTTTAGAGGTGTCGTTAGATTCGTATCTATTTACACTGGTTTAAAAAAAAAATGGCGGACTGTTTTGGGTTTTTAGTTAGAAACTCTTTATTATACATAAAACATTCAAAATATGAAAGTGTGCACAAAGGCGGTGTAGCGGACTGTATGTTTGAATGATGGTCTAGTTCGGGTATTTTACATAGTACATACATACCTTTACGCCTTTTTCCCTTAGGGGTAGGCAGACACTACGGATTTCCATTTGCTACGATCCTTATAGATCTCCCTCGCTTCTACGCTCATCACTCTTGTCATACACGCTCGTCGATTGCGGGTACTCCTGACATCTCCCTTTTTTAATATGTCTGCGATTTGGTCGCAATATGTTCGCCGAGGCCGGTTAATGCCGACTTTTCCTGTCACCTTTTATTTGTAAATACCTTTTGTAAGTATCCTTTCTACATTCACAAACCATCTTAACATCCCTTTTTCTATCTTTGTCACTACATCCTCATTCACACCACACCTTTTTCTTATCTCACTATTTCTAATTTTATCGCTCAGACGTACGCCACACATACTCCGTAAAGCTCTCATTTCAACTGCATATACTCTGCTTTCATTATTTTTCTGCCAGACCCAACTGTCATTACGGTCGGGTATTTTCTCCAAATAAAAAGGACTATTTGATAGAAATACATATATATTAGAGCAAGGTATACAATCGAAACGTCAGAAGAAAGTGCGTTGTTAATGTGAATTTTTGTTAATGTTCGGCTTGATGGTTGTTGGTGGGATCCGCAGGCAGCCAATAGACGAATCCAAGCTTCTGCAGGCGGACTTATCCCAGAATGGGATTTCTTCCAGTCAACCAAGTTATTGAAAGGACTAGCAATAAAATTAAAACAATTGAATATTTTTCATTCCCAAATTACACAGAAAGGCAGTTTGTTGGCAGTTTTATAAATTACCGTTATTTTGTTCGTAGTTGTGTCTTCAGCTTACGCTTCGGAGCCAAAGGTACGCTGTCATGGCTAGATTTTGCGGCACAATGGAGCAAGTGACTGACCGCCGTAACCCTTTTTACTGGGAAACCAGACCAACAGGAACATGACCCAAGGTGTGTTGGTGACCAACACTGTCAGATTTTTTCAGACAGGTATAAAATATATGAAACTAAAAAAGAAAGTTAGGATCCTCTCTATTGAAATTAGGATCCAACATACTAATAAGCCGTCGGTCCTGGCTGCCATGATCGCTAAAGGAACTACGTCAGCGGCCGAAAGGCTGTTCCGAAAAACTCTGACACAAAGGTAGACAGAGTTGGTTGACCGTGTAACCCACTCGATATGAATGAATGCAGTCCTCTGTCGAGTTTGACATTTTATTAAATTAATAAAAACTTTTTTTCCAGGAAATGTGTTTCTAAAGCACGGATCGGAATTGCGATTGATTCCCCGAGACAGGGTGGGCCACGCCCGGACGTAGGATCAAACATTCCATGTAATTTAAGTCATATTACTTTATATACTTTACAGATAATATATTTATGTTTATGTGTAATTAAATGTTTTTGTAAAAAGAGCATTGTTTTCGTCATCATGACAACATCGAAGACTCCGCTGTATCTCATAAACAGTGATAGTAAGACGGTTCAAATTTTCACAGATAATGTATATCTGTTGCTGCTGTAACAAGAAATATACTAAAAAATTAAATATATATTTAAGAGGGCTCCCATACTAATGATTTTTTTTAGATTTTCATAGATAATGGTATGGAACTAGTGATGGGCGGCGAGTAAATTCTCAACGGTTAAAAACTCTGGTAATCTCTCAAAATGGTTAAAAACGAGTTTTCAATCGTTTTCTATGGTTGTGTACTTATATACTACGGTAGAAAACTTTCCATATATTTTTCAACATTTTCTGTATATAATGTTGGAGTAGGATTCTTATGTCAAGGGTTCCGTACCAGCCTATTCTATGAAAATTAGGGTTCTTTTTATAAAATAATTTCAATTTTGTATGAAAACGTTTTCAACCGTAGATTTGGTGTAGTACCGGTAGAAAACTGTTGTTTATTCGGTATTCTACCATTTTGGTTTAATACCGTGTTAAAAACCCATCACTATATAGAACCTTTCGTGACTTGACGGGTAATGACTACGAAATGGGCAGCTGGAAGAAATTCAAGAGGGAAAAAATGAAATGCAATGCATTCCCATTTATTCCCGGGAATTTCTAAAAAATCCGGGAGTGTACCTATGGGTAATTTTCCGGGAAGGCGCCCATCTCTAGTTATGAAGGGTTAACTTAAGCTTTCGCCCGATACTTTGCATACCTACTTCTTTTTCCGGGATATGTGTATGCAATTTTTCAGGAAGATTGTTTCAGTAAAATAACAGTGAAGAGGTAACAAAATACAAACTAACTTTCGCGTTTATAGTTTTAAGCTAGGATTCTTATCTAATTGGGCGAAAAAGAAAAAGCCAAATAACTTTGGTAAATAATTTATTCGATTCCTTAAATACTAATGGAACGTAATTCATTAATAACACATTATGCATATGTACAGCTAAAAAAAAAGTTAAAAGTCTATTTTGACACTTTCGATGCGTAAGTACATTTTTTGAGGTTATCTTTTATTAAAAAGTGCTTGTAGGGTTAGATTTTAGGCCTGAGTTGCCCCTATTAAACTAGACTTAAATATTATACATCTCATATCAAAACAGACTTCTAATACATTTACTACTTCAGAGTTTTATAACTATGCCTTACATCTAATATTAAGAAAAAGTAGTTGTCACTTTAATATCTACCATATTCTGTAAATAAAATGTCTAGAAGCTCTATTTTTGAAATCTATGACTCATATGTTGCCGTTTGACTTACCGATTATGACAAACGAAAATAATTCGAAATGGAACGAAAATTATTCGACATGTCGATTTTGTTTGAGTCACATTTATCAAAAATAGCACTTCTTCTCTCAGCCTTCAGAGAATAATACAAATGTAAGATTTGTCAAAAAAAAATTTACGAACTAAACGGGTTTATACGGGTTTCTGTACTGTTTAGCTGTCATGTTTTTTCGACAAATCTCGAATTCGACATATTTCTAATGCTAGAATCAGCCCTCAAGTTTATCTGCCTTAACTGAACACTGGCTTCCGCTGCATCTACCACTATTTTAGCAATCGCTAGCGTCTGTTTTTAAAGGCAAATTCTGAATTAACTTATTTGGTAACGCAATACGAGATGGCAACATCTCGCTTACTCGCATTTGGATGTATAACCCGACCAGGAAAATAGCAGCCTTGGCCATATTGCGGAAAAATATTAGAACTAATTTCTTTTACGGGCAACTAGGAATTCAAGTCATCACAATGTCATCCGCCAAAAAGAGACAGGAGTGGACGTTGTGTATTTTGAGATTATCAAATGAAAATGTTTATCAAAATGGTAAAAATAATATATAGATGACAGAAAAGTAATGTAAAAGATGTTATCATATTTGATGCGAATGAAAACGCAGGATTGATTTCTATTTCATTAAATGACATTGTCAATTTCGTTGTTTACATGACACATACAACATGTTGCCACCCAAAGACGATCAGTAGCGACGCCAATGCAGGGTTTTTATTTTCCTGGTCGGGTTATAATTAAAATATCATGGGGAGTTACCCCGAGAGCGCTTTACCTATGGATTACCATAATCACAGAAATAAGATTAGATAGAAGTGCCTTGTGACGGCCAGTTAAGCCTGTCAGGTCTTTACTATATGGCGAGGCTCATCTTTGGCATATTTACCTAATTTAATTTCTGTGAACATAACTAGAGAGGTAAAATTCATGCTAGAAAGTTCAATGACATGTTATGAATCATAAACGCGAAAATAAGCGAGATGGGTTGAGTAAAGTGACATCTAGCGTACAAAATCATTATAAGATGTCATGGTAACCACCAGAGACATCTATATATTTATTTCTGTACTAATAATATAAAGCTGAGGAGTTTTGTTTTGAACGCGCTAATTTCAAGAACCACTGGTCCGATTTGAACAATTCTTTCAGTGTTGGATAGCCTATTTATCGAGGAAGACTAGGTTAGGACTAAGTCGCGACGGGCTGCTAGTATTATAATATTTGTGTCAGCGAGATAAAGACTTCTTGAACTGAAAGTTAGTAATGAAGCCGGGTCTTATGGAGGCCAATGGCGAAACCATGACCGCAAGGGCTATTTTTGACAATGCTAAACCGATGAGTCAAATGATTTTCAATCGACTCGCCGATTTTACACACTCAAAAATAGTCCTCGCTGTCGTGATTTAGTTTTGGTAAATACATTACCGTCATTTGTATTTAGCGCCATTGGACTCCTGTTTGAATATTTTGTGCAAAAGACCCGGCGAAATGATGAACCTTATGGTGCAATAAAGTGTTCATTCATTCATTCATTTCTTATCGTCACAAATACAAGGTTCAAAATCAACTGTCGTAGACACGCAACATAAAAAATTAAAACCTAAAACTTGTCGCTTATTTGAAAATCTAAATTTATTCAACCTATCGAAACAAAATAGGTCAAAAATCTATTTTACCTAATTATTAAATTTAAATGCACACTTCTCCTAACAATACGAAAGTTTGGCGCGTAAAATTATTTAACTTATTTAATTCATCTTTCATAACTCATTGACGTCAAAAAAATAATTCGTATTAATGCGATTGGTTTGCAGGAGTGATATTTTCGAACAGTATGAGTCAAGTAAAATAGGTGATTCAATGTCATACATTTCAAAAATAGGCCTCCAGTTCATTCAAACCCAGAACGTTAATAAGTCAATATGGTTTCCCAAAAGTGTGAGACGATGTATTTCAATTCTTCCCGCCATTTATCGATGGGCGAGCGTTAGTCTATTTTCAGCAGCGGCTCGGCCGCTCGAAGGAACGCTTTCTCGAATTCCTTTTCGGAGAAACGATCTACTGACGATCTAAAATAGTTGAAATAAAATTAGCATTATTTTCGTTATGTTCAGTGTAAGGTGTGGGACTGGTATATGCTTTGTTTTTTTATGTACCTGTTTTATAAATAATTTATCATAAAACAGAAAATATTCAATCAATCAAATCATTTGTGAAAACATAGGTAGTACATAAAGGTGTCAGTGTTAGAGCAGCAATTCAGAATCACTATGATTTTGCTGATAGATTATTATTAATTTTCTATTGGAAAATTAAAATACTCCATTATGCACAATTAAAAAAAGAAATTAATTATCAAAAATTGTGCACTCCCATTCAAGTCTACATGAAATTATTATTTTACCAGTCAACCAAATGAGTGATGCTGAGAAAGTTAAGCGATATTGTGCGAAAATTTCATGCCAATAAAACGGTTCAAAATAAACCAAGGATACACATGGCGAAACTCTAAGGGTTCCTTATGTTTACTACGGAACCCTAAAAAAATGGTTCGTATATTCAACGCTCACTTCAGTTTCTGAAGGCTATCCGGGTCGTATTTTTATGTTTTCTTTTTCATACAATTAAGTAGGCAAACAGGCGTACGGCCCACCTGATGGTAAGTGGTTACGAACGCCTGCAACACCGGAGATGTCACGAGCGCGTTGCCGACCCCGAAGGAATATTTTCACGCTCTTTTTGAAGTCTCCCATGTTATAGTCAATTAACTTTCTTAGCATCGCCCATTAGGTTGACTGGTAGATAAAGCCTCAGGCTTTAAGTCCGCCATTTACAATTATGTTATAAAGTTAAATAAATAAATAAATAGTCACTAGGGAAAACCATGGCAGGGAGTTCATTTCATAATCGCAGTGTACGAGGAAGGAAATTCCGTTTGAAGCGTACTGTACGCGATAACATGGGATCCAAGGTATGGGGATGAAATCCCTGACGATAGCGAGAGGTGCGATGGTAAAAAGTGGCTGTTGGCATCATGTCAAACAATTCCTCCGTACAATTAAGTAGGCAAAAAGGCATGCGGCCCACCTCATGGACTTTTGATTGTTTATTTATTATAAGGAAGACCAACAGCTTATATCTATACAAAAGGTAAAAAACTTAATCAATTTGAAGCCAATTATGGTCCTCACAGATAGAACTAGAATAGTACAACTAACAAACCAAACACAGTACACACACTGCATATTGAAAAAAAAAAAATTTTTTTTTTAAATATTGCCATTAATCGGAAGCAACACCGTTTAGTTTAGTAAAGGAAAACAATTTAAAGCCAAAAATTATCAAACTAAAAATCAACGAACTACCCTAAACATTCCCCTGCTGGAACAAATGGTCATATAGAAGTAACTTAGCAACTTGTTTGTGGACCTACCTGGCAGCTTCGACGATCCTCTTGCGTTCCACCGGCGGCAACGCTATGACCTCTAATATCGCACGCGCGTACTCATCAGGCTCGGAAGCTAGGAATCCTAAAAAAATATATTCCCAAGTTATTTTATTTATTTGGAACTAGCTGTTTCCCGCACCTCCGCCTGCGTCAAAAAGTAGCCTATGTTTGACCCCGGGTCTTCAACTATAATCATACCAAATTTCATCAAAATCCGTTCAGCGGTTTGGCCGTAAAAGCGTAACAGACAGAAAGACAGACAGACTTTCGCATTTATAATATTAGTATGGATAACAAACAGGGCCCTTACCATTAACTCTAAACGCAGGGCAGAAACGAGTGAGTGAACGAGACGGCGCAATACAAGCTGTAAGGCGACATCTCGCTTGCTCACTCGTTTCTGCCCTGCTATTAGAGGTGATGGTAAGGCACCAGATACAAAATATGTGTTGACACAGTGTATAAATATAAACAATATGTAAATGTAACAATTCTGTAACCAACCACGTTATCCACAGATTAAAGAAACAAGTATTTATAAAATAATTACTTGAGAGAAATTATAAAGAAAGTGTGTAAGGGCAAGTACAAAATAACTCAGCAAGCGTACAAGGTGAATAACAACATACAGGTCGCATAATCTATATCGCATATCATAAGCAGTGATCGGATAATCGGGCGCTTACATACCATAAACTTCTTTCCTTGAAAGAATAATAAGTAACCCACATTCCCAGGATTAAACATTTTCTGAAAAACAACTATAAGTTACTTAAATATTATTATTTCGTGGGAGTAGAATTTAAGTTTAGGTATATTAGCGCCCAATTATCCGATCACTGATCATAAGTCACAGCCTGATCAATGAAATAGCAACCTTCGTCATATTGCGGAAAAATATTAGAACGAATTTATTTTACTGGCAACTTCATCTTAATCAAGTAACATTCCGTCATCTCAAGGTGGGCATTGTGTATTTTGTGATTACTCGTATTATGAGATAAAAGTGATATAAAAGATGTTATCGTATTTAAAGCTTTACTTTTTGACAAACTGACTAGCCAAAAAGTCCAGGTGTGCTATTTTTGAAAAATGCGATTTACTAAAAATCGGCGAGTCGAATGATTTTTGTTCGATATTAAACGATTTTTATTCGACATACGAGTGGTACATTTCAAAAATAGAGCTCCAGTAGCGGAACGGTATCTTTTGACGCAGGCAGAGCTGCGGGAAAGAGCTACTTTGAACATTAATTTAATATTTCCTCTCGCGTACGCTCAGATTATGGAATGAACGCTATCTCGGTTTTTTTCTACTGAATCCAATTGAAGGCTTTCAAAAAGGGTGTAAAAAAATTCTTTAAGATCGGCAAAGATCCTGTGATACTTTTGGTATTATAGGCGTCCATAGGCTGCGGCAACCACTTAACATCAGTACTCATCATCCTAGCGTGTATTCCTAGTTGCGTCGTCAGCTTACGCTTCAGAGCCTAGGGTGCGCTGTACGTCATGCTTCTAAATTTGGCGGCACTAGTTATTACAATGGAGCGACTGCCGTCTAACCTCCGTAACCCCTTTTACAGGGAAACCAGACCAACTGGAACATGACCCGAGGTGTGTTAGTGGCCAACACTGTTAGAATTTTTCAAACTGCCCAAAGGGATCTGACACAGCCTAACGACTGCTATCCATGGATAACAACCGGGACCAACGGCTTAACGTGCCTACCGAAGCACGGAGGAGCTAGAGATAGAAAATGCCACTAAATGGCAACCAATTCAAAAATGGTCGCGTCTCGTCGTTGCTTGACACGCGCATTCCCTACGAATACACGGGCCACGCTCGACTATCAAGCTCCTCCCACTTAACTACTCAACTCTCATCTTAACATCAGTACTAAATTAGTATAAAAAGAAACGTCACCTGTTCTAGAAGTCTCGCAAGTTTCGATGATGTCCGCAAGAGGGCCTCCCGAACGATGCGCGATGGTGATCAAACCAGCCGCCATGCATTCCACTACACCTGATACAAAAGAGATACAAATATGTAAGGAATTAACATGACATTCAATCAATTCAAATGGAGTGAGTTACATGGTACATTTACTTAGAGTAGTAATAAATCATACTTATAGCCCGACCAGGTTATAAAAACCTTGCATTGGCGTCGCTACTTACCTTTATGTGGCAACATGTTGTATGTGCCAGGTCAACAACAAAATTGATAATGTCATTTAATGAAAAATAAATCAATCCTTCGTTTTCAATCGCATAAAATATGATATCATATTTTATATCACTTTTCTCTCATTACTTGATATTATTTTTACCATTTTGATAAATATTTTATTTGATAATCACAAAATACACAACGTCCACTCTTCTCTTTTTGGCAGATGACATTGAGATGACGGAATGTTACTTGAATACCTAGTTGCCAGTAAAAGAAATTAGTTCTAATATTTTTCCGCAATATGCCTAAGGCTGCTATTTTCCTGGTCGGGCTATAGATCTGAACGGTTATTTGCATTCAGTAGTGCCGTCCTTACATGGCGACCCTGCCAGGGAATTATTTAGTAGTCCCCTCCTTACAACGAACTAACTACTACCTACTTCCACTACTTCCTCGCAGATGCTTAGCCAGGTCTTTCAAATTCTGAACCCTTTAAACTTGAGGGAATCTCGTCTTTCCCCCACATAGGCATCTACGTCTATGCACCCTGGTGTTAGTTTTTTGAAACCGCCATTTGACCTCTGACGCAGTAGTCCGATGCAGCTGGTCGTTAATGAAGTATTTCATAGAATAGAATAGAATAATTTTATTTGCATAAAATATGGTTACAGGGATGTTACATGTTACAGTTTAATTTGGATCTACATATTTCACCATACATGGCATGCAAAATAATATAATTATTTATGTCAACATTTTTGAATTATTAAAAATTAAAATTACAATTATAACGTCAATAAAAGAATCAATTACAAAAGTTATTTGTCATTTGTCCTATTTAGAAATTCAGTCACTGAGTAGAAGCATTTATTCTTAAGCCAATCTTTTAAACACGTATAAAATTCATCATCTGGAAGTGTTTTCATTGCTTCAGGTAGCGCATTAAATACCTTTCCACACATTGCATAGCAGTTTTTGGCATATAGTGCTGTGCGAGGTTTTTTTGGTAGGACTATCCTATCTGGATTTCTAGTATTTCTAGGATATATTTCTTTAGCTGTTAGAAATAGCTTTGGATGCAATTTCACAAATTTACTCACTTCAAAAATATACAAACAGGGCAGAGAAAGAAGACCAAGCTTTTTGAACAGAGGTCTGCAAGAAGTCCATGGTGTTACTCTACACATGGCTCGAATGCACTTTTTGTGGACTATGAATACCTTATTAACCACAACAGAATTACCCCACAAAATAAGTCCATATCTAAGGGTCGAACAAACGTATCCATGATAAGCAGACAAGGTTGTACTTTGATTTGATATTGTTGCCAACTTATATAGTACATACACAAACCGATTGAGTTTTTTACAAACTTGATCGACATGTGCTTTCCAATTAACATGTTTGTCAAGCACAAGTACAAGAAATCTTGTTTGATTAACGTCTGTGAGAATGTCCTTATTATAATCTATTTGTAACTTACTAACTGTTTTTTGGTAAGAATGAAATTGTATTAGATTCGTTTCGAATTATTACTAAGCAACCAGTTCGTCACTGTGTCAATTGTATTTTTAATGTCAACTGTAATATTATTATCTTTTGACGATTTAACAATAATAGAAATGTCATCCGCAAATAATATACAAGAGTGGTGCGTTACTTCAGGTAAATCATTAATATAAATATTAAACAGTAATGGACCAAGAACACTGCCTTGTGGGACACCATACTTGTTTATTCTATATGTTGATTTATGAGTCTCCACTTCCCTATTTTCATTTAAACTTGATATTTCAACACATTGCAAACGGTTAGTCAAATACGATGATAACCACATCAGTGCCGGCCCTCGAATGCCGTACTTCTCCAACTTCTCGAGCAATCTTTCATGGGAAACTAAATCGAATGCGCGAGACATGTCGAAAAATACAACAGTTGTTGTTACTCCACTGTCCATGTTATCGACTATCTGTGTACGGGTTATTAGTAATGTGGAGGAAAATGATAAAAAGTGTTTATAGAAAAAACTGAGTTATATTGTCCAAACCTTAAAATACTTGATAAATGTTTGTGAATGATAATGAGAACGTACGATGCGCTTGCTGATCGAATACGAACTAATTGCTAAATTGTGAATTTACATGAACGCGGCGAATATGGCTGACGCGGCGAAATTTATCTAAAGTAATGGCCCGTACATGCTCCCGGGTGACAAGATGAGGGGGTTAATAGATGCTAGATGAATGTCAATGATTTAAAACTAACAAGATGAAATACAATTCATTGACTAAAAGTATAGTACTTGATATACGAAGATACGTGATATACAATTTCAAAAGACAATCTAAATTAAAGATAATTAAAGTTTTTGAATAAAAGTATGTCCTAAATGTGGCGACGTGCATTATCTACTTTCACTACACACTTTTCACTCACACTCGCGGAACTACAAATGCCCATGTTTCCCTGACCATCGCACTCATCTACACTTGTCACAAACCTACGCGATGGTGCCGGCTGCCACAGCTCGGGCTGTGAGCCGGTCGCCTGGAGCTCTGCTTCTGCTCGTTCAGGTGGAGGGTGCGCCTGGCCTGATGAAAGGCGCAATGTTGTGAAACGCTCATCTGATGTAGGACGCGTCTCCCTTGATGTTGAACGCATTTCGACTTCCAAATGGTCGGGCGTAACACCTGAGTCGCCCGCCTTTGCTAACCGGTTGGAGCGGATGCGTCGTAATAATACTATGAAACCGATGGCTAATGTGATACCTATCCATCCATATATCACCGAATAGTGATGAATATCGTGGCTTGATACTTGTTCTGGAAAATGTTCGTTTACTTTTAAACTCTCAATTTTGTTTTTCATATCTTCAATTTCTTTGTTTGGCAAATCTAAACCTTTTTGCAAGGTTGATGGCGAGATGTCAATATTTATGATATGATTAATTGGCTCTATATCCTCCACGGGCAGGGAAGAACTGACGTTTATTTGACTCATTCCTTGATTATGAGAATAAATAGTAAATTGTTCCGTTTTGATGATACATGTATGTTCTATACTAATAATTCCAACTGACGTTAACCTTTTTGCAACTACTTGATTGTCACATAGAATCTTGATAGGGCATTGATCACAACAGAAAAATAAGTATTTGTTAGGTTTATTTGTTTCAGTCCACTGGCTGGTGTACGGGGAAATGTTGATCTTGCATTGTTCTGTAGATGGGTCCGGCAAACACAACTTGTCGTCATTTTTCAAATGATAAATTGGCCTTTGTATGTAGCATAAATAAGTATCAGTTTTGCTGTGTAAACATGCTCTGACGTCATACGTAGTCATTGTTAAATAGGAGTCCTTTTTCAAATTAATAGCAATATAATTGGCTATTGGGGAAATGCTAACCATCTTAAAGTTATCCACTAGTTGAGGAACTGGAATGATCTTCATGATTTCGAAAGAATCCCGATAAACGAGAGGGACACGTAACTCAAAAATTAAAAACTCTTCACTCATTCTAGCTTTGATCTTGATTAAATGATAAATCTTGCTTAATTCAGACTCCACATCGCTGATCGGTAACAATAAATCCTTTGAAATATGTGAAGAAATGGTGTTAAGTACTGCTTTTAATTGGGTTGGTGTGATAAGTTGAACGTTCATTCTTCCGTGATAAATGTCGGTGACAGTATCCAATAAAGTGTTTTGCATATTTTTTAGGTTATGTAATAGATTGCTTGCGGCGATAGAAATTAAACTAAAATCATTCATAAGTATGTTACATAGTATTCCTTTCCGCTTCCGTTTTCATAGTACTTGCTAAACTATCTTGTTTCATAATTAATCTGTTTAGGGCCTTATGCTGCTTGTCAATTATATTTTCTGTCCTTTTTAACACGTTATATTCGGATTCGACAAGAGATGTCTGGTTTTTAATAAGCTTATGTAAATGATCCTCATTATTTTGTAATGATAAAATGTCTGACGTATATTGTTCTGCGAATCGTTCGTCGAGTACACCGAACAGACTGTGAGCGAGATACCCGATCCCGTTAATAAGGCCGCGCTTGCTGCGGCGCGTGCTGGATTGCTGACTCTGCGACAGGTGGTGATAGTAGTCCAACTCGGCGAACTCGTGTTGTAACTGCATTGTTATAACATCACAATGGGAATCCTTCATGTTGATACATAACTGATCTAGATATTTTATATATTTATCACAGGCGAAGGTTGCTTGCCAATAAGGGTCCATGTCATAATATGTGACGATTTTCCATTCGTCCCTAATTAACTGCATGCTTGATATCTTGTCGAAGTATAAACCTTGATCGTTTTTCAATGGTGTAACGTTGAAAGATGCTTGTGCTGTAGTAAATATGCTTAAAAATGATAAAAGTAAAATAACGAATGAACAGAAGTTACTATATGCAGTTTTTGGTTTATTCCGAACGTTAAATTCCTTCTTCCTATGCTCTTCAGAATTTTGATGTACTGGTAAAATTGATAACTTGGTGATAGGGCGCTTGATATACCCGTTCTTGGTTCTCACGGTGACGACACGTACGTAGTTATCCTTGCCGGGGTGCAACTCTACTACCCTACCCATAATCCATTTGCCTGGGGGTAAGTTGTCGTCGTGAACTAGAACTATGTCGTTAATGTTCATGTTGTTTTGAGGACGCTTCCACTTTGATCTTGATGAAAGTTCTGATAAGTATTCGGTGAGCCACCGCTTCCATATATCTTGATATATTTTTTGAGTAAGATACCATCTTGTTCGCATATCTTGCTCGGTATTCATAAGTGTTAAAATGGGGCCACTTGCTAAAAAGTGTGATGGTGTTAAATAATCCAGGTCATCTGGATCTTCCGAGAGGGGACAGAGTGGCCTAGAGTTAAGACATGCCTCTAACTGTGATAATATAGTGGTAAACTCCTCGTAGGTCAAGCGCTGTTCGCCGACCACTCTCTTGAGGTGGTACTTTAAGCTCTTCACGGCGGCCTCAAAAAGGCCTCCTGCTGAAGCCCACCTCGGAGCGTTAAAGTGAAATTTTATGTTCATATCGGTGACCTCCTGTAGTAATTCTTGATTGTCAGCATTAATCACCGATTGGAGAGCTTCATACTCTTGTTGTATGACCCTGCTGGCTCCCACGAAGTTTGTGCCGTTGTCACAAAATATATGCTGTGGTGTTCCCCTTCGAGCTGCCATTCGTTTTAGTGCCGCTAAAAATGCTGAAGTTGTTAAGTCGGACACGAGTTCGAGGTGTATGGCCTTGGTTGCCATGCAGACGAACACTGATACGTAACCCTTCGTGCACTTGATTCCTCTTCCTTTACTTGATTTAACCATCATGAAACCTGTAAAATCCACTCCGGTGTTGGAAAAGGGACGCGAAGAATTAGTCCTGGCGTATGGTAAGTCTCCCATGAGTTGAGACTGCTTGTTGAAATCGTAGCGTCTACATCTCACGCAAGCACGAAGTTGTTTTTTGGTGGCCCTGTTGCCTCCTATTATCCAATATTGTTGTCGGATAAATGACAATGTTAAACGTACACCGCCGTGAAATGTGAGACCATGTGCGCTATCGATTATAAGTTCGGTAACTCGACTGGAATGGGGGATGATGATAGGGTGTTTCATATCTAAGGAAATCTGTGCGTTCCTCAGCCTTCCGCCAACGCGAAGTATACCGTCTTGATCTAAAAATGGATGTAAGTTCAATATCTTGCTCGTTGAACTGACACACTTGTTTTTTGTTAAATCTTTGATTTCTTGATGAAAATGTTCTTGCTGTACAAACTTGATAATAAGTAATTTGGCATTCTTGATTTCTTGTATTGTTAAGTAAGTAGGTTTGGATGATGTTTTTCTAAAATAAATGAAACGTCGTACCCATGCTAGTACGCGTATTAATTTGTTGAGTGAGCTATATTTGTTTATCATGTTATGAATGACATCGTTGTCAGTTTGTTCGTATATAGCGGCATTGGCCTGTTGGTTTGTTCTTCTTTCTTCGCTTGTTTCGAAGATTTCTTGTTGGGGTTGATCTTGATATGATGGTAACCATTTTGGTCCCTGCCACCACAGGGAATGGTCCTTTAGTTGAGTTGCAGAGAGGCCCCTGCTGGCACAATCTGCTGGGTTTTCTTGTGACTTGATGTAACGCCAGCATCCCTTGGGCATGATGTCGGCCACTTGCTTGACCCTGTTTGCCACGAAAGATTTCCACTTGTTTGGATCTCCATTTAGCCAGCCCAAGACCGCAGTCGAATCAGTCCACCCATATTCCTCAATCTGATATTGATGTAAGCATTGTTTTACTTTGTTCATTAAAGTAGCAAGCAAAACTGCGCCACATAACTCTAGTCGTGGTAACGATATTTTCTTGCTTATCGGTGCAAGCCTGGTTTTACCTACAACCAGAACTACTGTTGCTTGATCTCCACGTATGATTTTGCAATGAAATGAAATGAAATGAAATGAAATGAAATGAAATGAAATGAAATGAAATGAAATTGTTTATTCTCAATGTAGGATATAAATATCACTTATTGACGTCAATTTACTTATTTTAAGTTTACCACCACTTCCAAAGCGCAAGTGGAGAAGAAGCGGCGCCACAAACTCCACTGCAGCATTTTCTTCAAAACGTCAATTTACAAATAAGAAAAACTTTGCTTAATTACCTAGTTAAATGAACGAATTCACATGTTTGTCAACATTTAGCACAATGGTTATATCAGATTATTTAAATTAAATAAAAATTGATTAAAAAAATTAAATAATAATTAAAAAAAAAAAAGACAAACGAACAGAAATGTCAGAACATATAATGATATGTCAATTTGCCGAGGACTCTGCACCAAGCTTATGTTCAACATTCCCGTCATTAAGAAAATCACCAGTACTATAATAAGCCTTTTTACAAAGTAGATCTTTAACATGGGCTTTAAATTGTCCATTAGGCAAACTAGTGATTGATTCAGGAAGCTTATTGTAGAAACGTATACAGTTCCCCACAAAAGAGTCTTTAACCCTACACAGTCTATAGGAAGGTAAAAATAATTTATCTTTATTGCGCAAGGGTCTATCAGTTATATCCGAGTTCTTTCTAAAAGTAGTAATATTTTTCCTCGTATACATGATAACTTCAAATATATATTGAGAAGCTACTGTTAATATATTTATTTCTTTAAACAACTCCCTAAGAGATTCCCTTGGGGCTAAACCATAGATGGCACGAACTGCTCGCTTTTGTAAGATAAATATTGTCTGTATGTCACTTGCCCTTCCCCAAAGCAGTAATCCATAAGACATTAAGCTATGAAAGTAACTAAAGTAGACTAGCTTAGCAGTTGCCACATCTGTTATTTGTCTAATTTTTCTGACAGCATATGCCGCAGAGCTAAGTTTTTTGGAGAGAGCTGAAACGTGTGAACCCCATTGCAATTTTGAATCAATTTTGATTCCTAGAAAGGTGGTGTCATCTACAAGAACTAACTTTCCTCCATTTAACATTACGTCCACTTGCGTCTGTCTCACATTTGGTAAAGAAAATTTTATGCATTGGGTCTTATTAGCATTCAGCATTAAGTTGTTGGCGGAGAACCAATTTGATATTGTAGACAGTGCATCATTCACATGGTCGACATTTCCGCTATGGCGATCCATTTTGAAAATCAAAGACGTATCGTCTGCAAACAAAACTATGCCAGCCTTTTTTTCAACCGCGTAAGGCAAGTCATTGACGTAAATCAAAAAGAGTAAGGGTCCTAGTATCGAGCCTTGGGGTACGCCTATCTTTACCGTTGAACCGCCTGACTTAACGTTATTTATGTCAACAGTCTGACGCCTATCATTTAAATATGAATTCAATAACTTTATTGCTTTAGCGTCAAAACCATAATGTGCAAGCTTGAGCAGAAGTGTCTCATGATCAACACAGTCGAATGCCTTGGAAAGGTCACAGAACACTCCAATAGCATCCTGAGACTCCTCCCAGGCGGTGTAAATATGAGTGATGAGAGCCACTCCCGCATCGGTTGTTGATTTGCCGGCAGTAAAACCAAACTGTTGGCTATGAAAAATATCATAGACCTTAAAGTGCCGCAGCATTTGATTGAGCATAATCTTTTCGAATATTTTACTCAATACGGGCAATATAGAGATAGGTCTATAATTGCCAGGCTCCAACTTCTCTCCTTTTTTAAATAATGGGATTAATTTACTATACTTCATTAAATTTGGGAAGATGCCTTGATCAATACATTCATTGAATATATAAGCCAAGTCAGGAGCAACAATACCAATGATGTGACAAATTACACTAACAGACATACCCCAGTGATCTTCAGATTTTTTCAGGTTAAGCTGTTCAAATGTTTTAATAACATCACTGGGATCAATATGCGAAAATTTAAAGTTGGACTCACAAGGGGTGACATTTGTTTTAAGTAGTGTTTCAGCAGTCTGAGGGCTTGAATTTATATTTGAAGTTACTTCTAGTGGAATATTCGAAAAATAATTTTCAAAAGAATTGGCTATTTCTTTAGGGGAAGAAATTATACTATCCTGAAATTTAATTTCTTGTATATTTTCTTTATTTTTACATTTACCGGTTTCTTTGCTAATAACCCTCCAAGTCTCTTTCATTTTGTTAGGAGCGTTATTTATCTTTTTCCTAATATAATTGGCTTTAGCCACCTTACACACTTTTTTGAATGTTTTTGAATAATTTTTGACATGATTAACAAAACTACTATCAAACGTGTATTGTTTTTGGGCATACAGGTCAAACAATTTTTGTCTACTCTTGTGAATACCTGTAGTAGCCCATTCATTGAATTTTAATTTATTACTACATTTAAGTTTTTTCTGTTTGAAATTCTTTGAAAAGCTGTCGGAGATGACACCAAATAGTTTATTGTAATGATTATCAGGATTATTACCTGTATAAGTCACTGAGCATAAAGTATTTTCGATCGAATTTTTAAAATTATAAATTTTTTGATTTGTGACAGGTCTGCAAGTAATATTAACTTCATGTACACGGGTATTTTTCTTTAAAGTTATCAATTGACCGCAATGGTCAGACGGTAATTTACTAAAAACCGATTTATTTAATGGTGTTTGGCTACAGAAAAAATTATCAATACATTTAGCAGATGTATCGGTAAATCGAGTTGGTTCAAAAAAAACATTCTTCAAATTGTAGCTGCTAAAAAGGTTTAAAAATTGGGTACTTGTTGCCGAATGTACTAAGATGTCAATATTAAAGTCACCACAAAATGTTAATCCTTTATTACTTTTTGATGCTATTGATAGGACACCATCAACAACCTTTAAAAAGTCTTTGAAACTGCTATTGGGTGGACTGTATACACAAACAACTATATATTCCTCAAGCTCAACGCAGGAGACCTCAGCACAGCGTTCAACAGAAAGTCTAGAAATGTCTGGCCGCTCTTTATAGGATAAACCATTCTTAATATAAATAGCTGAACCGCCTCTGATAGCAGACTTTCTCCTGAAACAGCTTGCAATATCAAAATTGTTTAGGCTAAGCATCATCTCACTCTCTTTAATCCAATGCTCAGTCAAACATAAAATATCTATATTCAAAGATTCTAAAAATAACTCAACAATGAGTTCTTTGCCAGGAAATCCTTCTATATTTTGATGTACTAATCTTAATTCTTGAGGATTTCCTGTTGTCAGTGTTTGCAGTTTAAAACTGCCATTGCGTCTCCCGAATCACCATTACATGTAAGTGGCAACTCGGTAGATTTTGTCTTACAACTAGATAATTGTTTACCATGTAAACTCGTCCAGAAGTTAATAGTAAAAGCTACAAGTGTAGCAATCTTATGCTTATAAAAGTTTGAAAGATAATACTTATCTTTCGTCAGCGAACATCCACTAATAAAGTTATTAGTGTCAAAATAAATCAATTTTTCATTGTGACTACATGTCAAAGTATGAATGTAATTATTTAAGGATTTAATGTTCATATATAAATTTGGAGGCTGGCAACGTATATAAGGGAATGCACAAATAATAACTTTAAACACATTCAAATTATTCAAGGTTTCCATACTAGTCAATATATCTTTTTTGCATATTTTTTTACTGTTACCGACTAGTAGTACAATGGTTGAGTTTTTATTCAGTTCAGTTTTCTGAATTTTTTGCATTATTTGCATAAATGATGCATTTGGAAAACAATAGCTAATGCAATTATCAAGATGGTTATTGAAAATTCTACCCATATTGAGACCTAAGCTGTCAGAAAATATAATAGTTCCATGCGTAGGGTCGTCACCAGCGGCACAAATTGAAACAGCAGACCCTAACAAATCACCATCACATGAAGAGAGTACGGACCCGGAGCCACTGATTGTGGGTTCATTAAAAGTCCCACAGGTACATAGTTTGGCAGCTGAAGTGAGTTTGTCTTCGATGTACCTGCTGTCTTCGATCAGTCGCTCCGTAGCCAGCTCATGCTGAGCGATTTGTTTTTGCACCGAGTCATACATATCATTAAGGCAGGAAAAGTCCTCGCTTAGTCTATTAATAAATAATTTTAGTTCACTGGTGTCGACACTGTACATTTCCTGACTTTCCGCCAATTGTTTTTTACTTATTTCTAAATCTGAGTAAAGAGTGGAATACATGTCTATACCCTTCTTTATTTTTATTAAACATGATTTTTTTAATTCATTCCTGATTTTAATTTTATTTTTCTTAATAATTTTATTTAATCTTTTAATTTTTTTACATTTTTTGTGGCTAATTTGTGTTTGAGGAGTGGTAATATTAACAAAAGATGTGTCATTAGTGAGATCAATTATTAAAGAGTTGGCTGGAGGAGGCACAGGGTCAGTCGGCATAAGCTGGTCATACAGGTTGTTCACCTCCAGCGACTGACGTGACTGATTATCTTGTTCGTATATCTGAATTTGCTTTACTGCCTTCTCCAGCGCCCTCTCTAACTCAGTGTTATGTGTGAGGGTTTCCTCAAATGTATCACTGCATTGGCGGAAAGAATCTATTTGAATTATCAGTTGGTTTATCCGGTCATTCAACTCATCATTGTCTAATTTACTAGCTGAGAGCTCAAGTTTTAAGCTTGAATTCGATTCCAGAATGGATTGAAATTCTTGTTCATTCTGTTCCCTTTCCAATAAAAGATTGTTATTTTCTTCTTTTAAAGCCTTAAGTTCTAATAAAGCCGACTTTAGCTGCATTTCCACTTGACGGGCAGTCACGGCTCTGCTTGATGTGGACATTTTAGGCAATAAAGTACAGATTTAGAGTGTAAGGAACACAATGAACAAATTATTTGTAATAAAACCAGTATGTAACCAACGGACCTAACCTTAAAGTGAACTACCTACTTGAACGGGAATAAAAATTATTAAATATTGTATGTATGTAGTAAGTGGAGTGTACTCAAACCTGGCAAGCAGTGTGCAAAAGACGTGGTAAAAGGTGAAATAGAATAGTAGAAAGTTAAATAATTACCGATATCGCCTTGTAAAAGTTGTAAACAACGATACCGGCTCCTTACCCACTGACCTTTTGTCCACTAATTTTTAACAAGTTACACGAATGTCACTCACACAAATATCTTAATTCACTAATAACAAGATTAATTTGCAGTTTTATTGTATTTTTAGGCTATTTTATCTGGATTAATTAATATTTAAACAAATAAAAATACGGAGCTAAGAAAATGACAAGTGAGCTCCAGTGTTGCCAGCCGCCAAAAAAGAAAATATTACGCAACCGTATGCTTTTACAGAAGCGTCACAAAATCCGTGCAATTGTATCTTATCATGCGGACATTCAATAATAAGTAAGTCTTCGAACATTCAAAAGATGTTTTGTCAAATTTGGTTAAGTGAAGATGATCAGCAATATCAAAAAATTGTATGGCGTGATAACTCAAAAAAACCCCTGCAAGATTATCAGTTGACAACAGTTAGTTTCGGCGTCAAGGCCGCACCCTTCTTGGCTATGATGACACTCAAACAGCTGGCGAGTGATCAGTGGCGTGGGGTGAAAAAAAAGAGAGGTAAAGCCGCCACGATTATCTGAATTTAGGTTTTCTTTATGCCCGCGGAAAGATAACTCTTGTTTTCCAAGAAGAACAACAGTGTCTATTAAACGTTTCATTAAGTTTCGATTACGCTCTACTTTACGATTGTGGGCTTCAAAATTATTGCCGAGAAATGATTATATTCTACTATGTTCAAAATCGTGTAACAATAAACAACTGCGTAAATGTTTTTCAGTTTGACTATGTTTTCTAGCCGAATTGGTCAAATTATTTATGTCTGAGAAACCCATTTTATTCCAAGCACTATTTGTATCGGAAAACAGCAGACATGGAAAGCAAAATAACTTATTTAATTTGCAACTGCCTGTTATCCAATTGTATTTATCATACATCGAACTGTGAAAATGTTTGAAAAACCCATCCTTACGCTTATAATCAATTTTTATATCGGGACGAGCCCGTCCAAGGTTAATGATATATTTTTTATTATCGAACGATTGTTTTGAGAACGAAGTTGATTCATTCAATAAGTAATCTGTAAGAAAACAATCTATGTGTACTAATGCCGCCATTTCTCGCCTAACAACAACAACGACATAAAACAAAATGAAACAAACCAACCTTTACGATGAAACAAAACAAACACTATATCAGAATACACAACAGCCTGTGTTAAACTTCACTAATTTCGATTCTTTTAAACTATATACCACAATCTAATCACTTATCACATTAAATCAATTAGCATAAAATTAATCCGTACAAATGCGCGCATAATAAGTGAAGTGACATAGTGACAATCCGTCCGATTATCCAAATTAGAAAGACAATTGGCCGGCGGCCGCAGCAGGGCGGCCAATGGCCGCCCTGCTGCGGCAGCGCTAATTGGACGAAAACTTTTCTAGTGATACGAAAGGACCTATAAAGAGTTTGGTAGGCTATCTTAAATCGGGTTATCATTTAACAATATCAACGAGTACTTTTCATGTAGTAGTGACATGTATGTGTGTGTCAATTTCATACATTGGAAATATTTGGATTCCCGATATCTTGAGCGAGTTCACTTGGCGTGTACTCGGCGCGGATTGCGTCTTACCATTGCTAAATCGTGCGTGTGTGCGTATGCGCGATTTCAAATACATTGCGTATTTGTTTCCAGCGTATTGAAGAATACTTTTTACAAAGCGCTCAATGTAATTGTGTCGCTTGCGATAATTAGACTCCTTAGTTTCCGTATTACCGGTAAGGCCGTCAGTCGTCGGCTTACATTTTATGACAGTGTCATATAAGTAGGTATATGGGTATAGCTAAGAACAATAGCGGTATAGTGTATACATTTTCGTGTAAGCTGGGATAAGCTATTATTATCAATAATTAAAAATATGTATATATTAGAGATTAGCCAAGGTAAGCCGGTGGGAATCGTGTTCTATGGAGGCTTCGCCACTGCGAGTGATGAAAAGCATAACTATACATCAAGTGAAGCTATCAAGGTCTTAGAGGAATGTCTATACATGGATGATTTGATCCACGGCAATCATTCTCTTTCATCAGCTTTGCAATTAAAATCAGATATCACGAAATTATTAAAATCAGGCGGTTTTAACCTTCGGAAATGGGCTTCAAATTCACCTCAGTTACTGGAAAATGGAACTGATCAGGCTAGTTTCGACTTCCGGGAGGCGAATTCTACAAAAACCTTAGGCTTACGTTGGAATCCAATAGAAGACAATTTCACTTTTCAATCTAAATTACAAACTGCAATTGATAATCCAACAAAAAGAGCATTACTTTCAGAAATTTCGAAGCTATTTGATCCGTTAGGGTTAATTTCCCCCGTTATTCTTAAATTAAAATTAATTTTCCAAGAAGTATGGACATCAAACATCAGCTGGGACGACGAGCTTCCAGAACATATCATGAAACAATGGCTTAAACTAGAAGACGACATTACAAACATCAATCAAATTAAAATACCGAGATGGTTAACTACACAACACAATGATAAGATACTATCGAGCAGCCGTCGAGAAAGGACCCGTCACACCAAAGTATCAAGATGTGACATTTATCAAGAACAATAAACCAGTTTACTATGTGACGTGGTCTTGTATCTCCACACCATCATCAACTTATCATCAGCATCACTTCATGTATGGTGTTATGGCTAACACCATGGCCTGCACCGTACATTTTCTAAGAAAAATCTAATAAGTAAGTCTTCGAACTCCCATTTCTTCTTTACGCTATCTAAATCAATGTTTGCTACAGTTCTTTGAAAAGCCCTAAAGTTGCTTGCTTGTTTTTTCAGTAAATCGTCTGTTTTGCTGTCTGTTTCCTGTGATTGGGATTTTTGAAACGATGGTGATTGGTTTCCTGAAAAGGATGGTGTGGAGAGAGTCGCAGGTTTGATGACCGGCGACGACGGCCTAATTTCCGACTTGGGATCGTATGCTTGAATCGTTGTTCGTATTTTTTCATAGTTGTTTTTGACTACATCGTACATGTTTTTGGTAAAATAAACGTCAGATTTGTCAGAATAAGCCCATAAATGAACATGATTGTTATGGAACTCCTGCCAATAGCCATCGAGAGTAGAAACCTTGCGATTGATATAATCTACTGTTTTCCTGTCTTTGCCATCCTTTTTAAAGTTAACATATAGTTGATCAATTGCGTCAATGATAAGTTGTTGATTTGAGAGTAAGTTTTCCATTGTTGGATAGGTATATGTTAAGAAAAGTTTATAAAAATGTTTGAATAAGTTAGGTAAGTAAATACCTGGTAGCTTCTTGATATGCTGCTGCTGATACCAGTACCTTGATAGACCGGCGTTATTAGCGTGTGAACATATTTCCACACGCAAGGGTGATACTGATGATATCCATAAAGTGATCCAATGGGTAAGGTAAGACACGTGGCACAAAATCACTGAACACACGCGAATGTCCCACCTGTTCCGAAGGCTCGAAGGACCAGCTTATGTACGGGTTATTAGTAATGTGGAGGAAAATGATACAAGTGTTTATAGAAAAAACTGAGTTATATTGTCCAAACCTTAAAATACTTGATAAATGTTTGTGAATGATAATGAGAACGTACGATGCGCTTGCTGATCGAATACGAACTAATTGCTAAATTGTGAATTTACATGAACGCGGCGAATATGGCTGACGCGGCGAAATTTATCTAAAGTAATGGCCCGTACAATCTGAGAAATCAAGTTAAAAGCAGCCAGGGTTAGTCCAGTAGTGGAAAATAATTGGGTTTTAATATTATTAAAGTTCTCCAATTTTAAAAACCCATTAACTGACATATTTTTAGACTCTTCTTTAAAATGTTAGAAATTATAAATAGCTGCTTTAGGTACTGTTTAGGTATTTACATATATAGCAAAAAAAACAGTAATTATAGAATTAGAGTAGAAAAAAATTATAGCATCTATAATGAAATATTAATATCTTAATATTATTAATTTTTTAGAAATCGAATGTACTTGGTACATACCTAAACGGAAAAATGCTTATAATTTCGCCAATATAAAATTTGAGTTACTCTAATATTGGTAAAATTCTCTATTAGCTTTTACTGAATTTGCCCATGAAAGTTTAGAAGTCTAGGATTAATGTTTTTTTAACAACTAACTTTTTTTTTCACATTACGGCCAATATTGAATTAGAGTTTATAAAGTTATTAGTATTTTAGCAGAATCATGTAATTAATAGCTATACTAAATACTAGAAGTTTACCTCTACGGCAACATAGGGATTTAACTAAAGGACTGAACGGAGCGCGCGCGGCGTCTACTACCTGTAGCGGGCAACCCGCCGCGCCGCCAGCACGCGCCGCCATCGCCGCCGCGCCGGCGCGTGCTGGCGGCAGTCAAACGGGATGGCATGAGGATCATGGACGGAATACCTACGTAATATTGTAACTGCTGATATATAATCAAAGTTATACCTACTTATTTAACGGTTAAAGAAACCTCACAATACATTCCTACGTACGCGTATTTTTGTTTGATAATTTTTATTAGCGCTATTATCTTAGAAATCGACATTCACATAAATAAATAGGTACGTACCTATTTCTAGTTGTATTGATTACAACGACATACTATCATTCAAATCAAATCTAAAACATAAATGTGAAAAGATAGCCAAGTTCGGTGAGATTTTCCGGCTATAAGAATTTAATACCTAAATAAAGTTCAAGTGTACAACTATTTTCATTTGCTTTAAAATTATTTTTTTTAATATTTTGTTTCTTTTTTATATGTATATAGGTGCACCCCGCGGTTTTACTCATGTAAATCTCGATTCCGTGGTATCTCGTTACATGACTGGACTGGACTGATACCAATGATTACTGAAATTTAAAAAAAAAATAAACTTAGGATTTGTAAGTAATTTGCTGTTTTATCAATATCGGTCTAGTAGTTTAAAATAAATTCAAAAATCGGAATACGTCATACTCAATATCAACAAATTCAATATTACAACATTCATAATATTATCAGCACCATAATTTCAACAACTTATTTGAGCAATTTTTTCAAACTGTTGATATTATGAATTATTGATAAAATAAATGTTTAAAAAAAATGAATTTTTAATATTAAGTATCTGGCTTTGAATAATGCTGCTGTAATTTTTTTTTATACAATTAAGTAGGCAAAAAGGCATACGGCCCACCTGATGGTAAGCGGTCACCGTAGCCCATGAACGCCCGCAACACCAGGGGCATCACGTGCGTATTGCCGACCCTTGAGAAATCCTTTAACGCCCTTTTATTCATTCATCTGTTCTGTAGCAGTAGAGTAAGTAGGAATGAAGGTATTAATATTAAAACTAAAACACAGATATTATTTAAAAAATACTTATTATTAAATTTGTCAATAAAAAAACAACATATTTTGCAAATGAAATCAGGTATACCCATAGATTATTTGTGTTTGAGGTTTTAAAACGATAATTATGACAGTCATTGCGAGTTTTATCACGATAGTTTTTGCCGTTTGCTCGACTCTCCAATCAAAGATGAAACATCTACATGCTCATTAACGATACGAGATGACAAACATTTCTTTGATGCATTAGATACGCTCACGTCATGTTCGATAGACAAATCATCGGAACTATCATTATCTTTTCGGATTTTATTCGGAGGAATTCGGTTTCCGTATCAAGTTCAGCTTCATTTATTACGCCGTCATTGCTGCATCTTTTATCTACACAGTAAATACACAATGCCGTACATTTCAACCCTGTGTTCAATACAAGTGCAAGTTCCTTTGCACGTGAGTTTGCATTTACAAGATATCATTTTTAATATTTCATAGGGTGCCGGACTCTCAGTAGTTGTGATTGGAATCAATTCAGAGACTTGTTTTTCCCAACCCCAATCTGTAGGATTTAACTCGTTACCTAGCCATTTCTGGACTTGGTAATAAACTCTCAATGAATGTTGTGTTGCTGCTGCCGAAGTCGGTGGAAGGGCAGCAAGGTCTGTGGAGCTTTTTGTTAAGGATTGAGCAAATCTGACATATCTTAAAGCATTTAAATTACTGGTTTTGCCTCCATAAAGATCACAAAACAAATCTTCACCCGCTTTCGAAATTTCATTTCTTGTAGTGCACGGATCATTAAATAGTTTTATCTTTTGTTTTATATCTGCATTTTGCATAAACCTTACACATGCTTTCTTTTTTCCTTGTCTAAAAATAGCAGAAGTTGTGTCACACCCAGTAAAAGCATGAGCAAATAGTACAATATAATAGTCTGATTTAAAGCTATCAGAATTGTACAATTTTGTTGTGACCTTGCCTTTTCCGGGCTTCATCATGAAAATCTCTGGTCTATTTTTCGACGTTAGTATTACTAACAAGTCAATATCCTCGCCCACGACAACTACTTTGGTGTACTTTTGTTGGTCGGCAATATCAGTTGCTGTAGAAATTACAAGAGTGTCTGCATCATCCAAACTTTGATAGACTGGAATACCCTTCGATTTCAAATGTGCAGTAAGCATAATTATAAGACGGTTCTTATTTTCGTCATTCGATAAAAATTGTTCCTGTGTCATAGTAGCTTCTGTATTTTCGTGAAACATAATACAAGCATTGGATTTTCCTCTTGCCCTTCTTTTTCTTTCTTGATTTTTCACGTTATTTTCGTTGTCGTAGCCATCAAATACCACAGTGGGGTTTGTAAACTTACCTACATAGTCTACATATTTTTGACAAATTGCAGAGTATGTTATACCTTTGTGCCAGACTACACGATGTAACAAAAATCCGCCGTCAATGACATGGGCTGTGTTTTTATTACCTCCATCATCTTTTGATTGGTCTATTTCTACAGGAGAAAACATGTCATAGAAACTTGATTTGTTTGTTTTGCGTAATCCATTCTTATCGAATAATGACAAAGGGTATGGTGAAAGTTCGTACTGTAGGTATGTTTTTAATTCTTCTTGGGACTTTTTCAAGAATGAAATGCGTTTGAAAATTACATCCGGCTCAATTGTCACTTTGTCATCTTTAATGGATATTGCTAAGTTGACATTCGACAATGGTTCTACAGTCTCTTTTCGGGAGTATATTATTTGAGCAAAAGAAGTTCCTTTTCTGGCATTCATCATGTTTTTGCCAATTTGAAGAGCATTCTGGGGATTTATTTTGTCATTGCCAACTATACCAGAGCTTATAGACATAATGATAGAAGATTTTGGAAATGGGTCATGTTCTTTAAACCACTGTATGAGGCATTCCAAGTCTTTGGCATCTCGGCATATTCGAGATGAGGACCCATCCTTGTGACTTTCATCTTTATCCGTGGCGTTGCAATAACCTTCAACTTCTTCGGTTATAGTATGCAAAATCGGTAAACCTAATACCCATTTGCTTAAGACATTGTCAGAGAAGCCGCGACCTTGAGTGAGCCCTCCTGAAACTTTCATTGAGCGCATTAACGATTGTTCTATGGTCATATCGGTCCAAGTACCTGAACAAGATTTGTTTGTCCTTCTGACTGTAAACATTTTGTCTTTTGCAAACTTTTCGTAGCAATCCGGCGTCATTAATGTTTCTAAATTTGTCATTTCTTGATGATACAAAGAAGCTGATTTTGCATAATGAAAGTGGCCGGCGGCGTGAAGATATGGCAGCATTTCTTTGACACATTTGAGATGTAACATCCAATCACCTGTGCGCTCGGCTTTGATAAATTTTTGGATCAATAAAGCCATTTTAAAATACGATACCCATAGTTTTGCTGTTGGGCCTCTTTCTTCCAGTTCCTTCAATGTTGCAGTAAATTTGTCTGCGATGGATTGTAGTACGTCCGTGTTAGTTTCGTTTTGACGACCTTCTAAAATGCTGTACAAAGTACTCTCTAATTCAAGTTTTTCATTCAAATGTATATCCGCGTTATTAATCACAATTTGAAACAAAGCCAAACTTGAGAGTACGTGTGCTCTAACTGATCGTTCGTAATGGTGACCTGCAGTCATTTTCTCCAGCGATCCTATAGCGTATATTGTTGCCCATAGTTCCTTTAATCCACTACCTGCCATAATTTTTCCGATAGCTCCCATGAAAGACATCCTAATAAGATGAAATCCGCCTAATCTTAAAATGATTTTGGATATTTGTGGATCTTGCGAGGACTTTACAATTTCTTGAGCTTTTTGATATAAAGGCTGATCGAACGTAACAATACAGCAGTCCTTGTCATATTCTTTGCAAATTTCTGTGGCGTGTTTGAGTGCTGTCAGGATTGTGTCATAATTTGATGCAGGGGCATTTATGAATGGTAAAGGCCTGATTTCACACATTTTTTCATTATTACCGTTTTCTTTTTGTGTCATCATCAAGAATGAATTCCAACCAGGCATATCGGGAAATCTTTCAGATTTTCCATACATCCATAACACATCTGATTTTTCCAATGGAAATGTATCATCGTCGTCTATTGACGGATTGAATAATATTTTCTCTAAGCCGGAAGCTATCGGTTTTATGTATGTTTGCATGGAAGTTTGGTCAAAACGTCTTAGAAAGCTTTTTGGGATGTATTTTAATCTTGGAATATCTTCGTTCAAGGTTTGTGTTTGTGGTGGATTTAAACACTGGATGCCTCCCATTGTATGAAAAGTGTTGTTTCCGTCCAGAGTGTGAACATTTACGTCTGCATTATCAAACACAAATTGTGTAAAATCTGGAGTTGTTTGCTTTGGCACATAAGAAGCTATAGCTGAAACTTGAAATTTTAAGGTTTCGTCATAAGTAGCACAAAAACCAAAATCGCTGAATAAATCAATCAAATATCTTGATGCATATTTATGGTGTATCAGTGAGGAAAGTCCAAGAAGAAGTGGCGATCTAAAAGAACGTGGTCTAGCTGCACTCACAATTCCATGTGCTAAAGCTACGCACTTTCTATCATAAGTTTCCTTTTTGGTTTTACTATCCATTATAATTATTTGCAATAATTTAAGTAACAACGGTGGACAGTCTTGCTTTACATCTTTTAAGAAGTTGGTTGGCGCTGGATAAAAATTTGTCTCGTAAATGCGAGATGTCACTTCCTCTAAAATTATCTTACCAGCTGCTTCAACAATTCTCTCTTTTTCGGCTACATCGTTCTTTTGACGAGCTTCGTACCAACTATTTTGGATTACGTGGGTGCAGTTTGTTAATAGACATATTATAGATGGATTACCCGATGTGATGATAATGTCTGAACCATATTTTTTACGCAAGTTATATTTGATTACTTGGTCACTAGGCAGCTCAATGTCAGGCAATGCATTTCTGATATCTTTGAGAGAGAATTGGCGATCGTCTAAATTGGTTTCCAAATAATTATATATAAAATTCATAGCCTCGGCATTTTCCGGTGGCTGACACTTTCCACGCTTTAATCCAGATGCTCGATATGGGTGACAAAATTTTGTGTAGCAATGAGCATGATAAACTGCATTTTGTTCTTGAAGATCGACATCTTTTATACGAAGCAAGACCTAAAAGAGAAAAACTGTAGTTTAGCAAAATTAAATGTCAAAAAGTGAAAAGAAAGTTAGTTAGTTAGAAATATCGACTCATTATTCGTTTATTTTGTCACATCTGAAGGCACACAAAGAAAAACGGAATAATATATAAGCAACAAACATACGTACATACCCGTAATAAACATACGTATACTCAGTAAAACTATACTTAGTTTAAAAAAAACCATAATATTGTAGCATTATGTAGTGCGAACGTTACGTTACAGGCGAGTCAAGAGCGACTTCAAAGCTGCCCCGGTTCAAAGCTACCACGGTCTCCCCTATACGCAAAATATTATTGTTTCGATTTAAGTCCGGAATGATAAAAAAATAACGCTGTATAAATTAATATTTACGTCAGCCGATATTAAAATTAATTATAATTACCAGCCTACTCACATGTCACATGCATACTAGAACTTGGCCTGTGCACTGCCGTGCGCTTCGTTTGTCTAAATAGTAAGTAGGTAATAATTATAATAATATACGAGTATGTAGGTAGATAGTAATAGGTAGGTAGCCAATCTTTAGAGTGAAGTATATAAGTAGAAAACGTGTAGGGTAGGGAAGGAGGAGGTATTTAGGTAGGTACTCACTTGTTGACTCCAATCGTCCTTGTGGTTTTCTGCGGCTTTCAAAATCGTCTCCTGGGTGGTACATTTTGTTAATTGACAGACCACAATTCTGTCTTGCACAGGACGTTTAATTTGAGCCTTTTTAAATTCTTCATCCGCGGCTTCATTGCAGAAAAAACACAAATTTTTAAAGTCGAAAATTTCTTCCGTGTCCGAATGGGTTGGTACCTGATGCTGCTCTACGTCTTTTATGAGCTTGAATTGATTTCGACTCCACGTACAACAATCTACACTTTCTGTGCAAACGAATTTCGATTCTTCCATGAAATAGATTCTCCTTCCCATCGTTTCTTTCTTGACTGGCAGATACCAACCGCTCAATTCCTCGACTTTTCACAGTAACTATATCAGTATTGAGAAAAAGGCCACAAATAACACACTGATCACTCATTTTGCAGTAATCACATAATGTACTTAGGTACCTAATTACTAATTAAGTAATTAGCATTTATTGCAGCGCAACGTATGTAAACAAACAAGACGGATTTGTTTTGCGATTGCAGTGCGGCGGGTTGCGCGCGGGGGACGAGGCTCGGCTCGCTCGCCGCATCCGCCGGCGCCATGCGCGCGAAATATAATATTACGCGCTTTTTTAAATATTGTTGACTTTTTTCTAAAACTATTGGCAAAAATTTCTAATATTTTGTATTATAGCTTAGTTTCTTGGTATAATAAAATGGCTACGGACTTACTCACTTTAATTCAGTATTAATCTTACTGCAACAAAAAAACCAATAACTAAGTCAAGCTGAGTTCTTAGATTTCTAATCTTTTATTAGTAACTTTATATGAAGCCTTAAAGCTTATTTTATGAATTTTAGAAACTCTAATTCAATATTACAGAAACCAGATGCTATTTTTTATTTTCCATATTCGCATGTATCTAAATTTTCTAAAAATTATACCAAATAAAATAAAAAACGTGTGTGTGACAGTTGCAATCAAAATATTAAACTTAAATTATATATATACTTATTTATTCACAGATATTGAAAATACCTAATTTAAACTTAACGCAGGTGCACAGAAGTTCTAAAAAGTTATGGAAGTGTCAAAAAACCATGTCCCTAACGAAATATTCTTTTATAACCAATTTTAATAATATCAAAACTTTTCTGGTTAAAATCACGTTCCACTATCGGACTAGGTCGTCGATTTACCTTTTGTAAAGCCATATTGTTCATTTATTAATATATTATTTTTGGTTAGGAAAACAAGTAGGCGTTTCTGGAAAGCACCTTCAAATATTTTGGAAATGATGGAGTTTAAATTTATCGGTCGGAAGTTGTTCACGTTCTTTTTGTCACCCTTTTTGTGAATTGGTTTTACAATAGCCTTTTTAAGAATCTCGGGGAAACATCCTTTCGAAAAAGAAAGATTTATAAGATATGTTAACACTGGTGTTAGCTCTTTAGAGCAGGCTTTAATAACGTGTGTAGCTACTTCATCATATCCTACAGCCTTCGTGTTATTAAGTTGCATTATTATTCTAGATGTATCCTCCTCATCAATAGGAGCAAGAAACATACTGTTACAGGTTCTTGACATGCAGGTCGATTGTGTTTCCTTAAAGACTTGCGAGGTCGTGGGGTCGACTACCTCAAAAACAAACAATGGTAGAATGCTAGCTAATTGAGAAGACAATCCGCGTTCCTTACAAAAAATAATATTGAGACCTGTCAAAAAGCACTCCAAAAACAGTAAAAAACGACTCACTGATCCCAAAATGCTCGTTCCACATGGCATGCAGCCCGATGCAGCTGGTCTGGTAAAGCTGCAGCAGTCTGCCAAACGGCGCGTTCACCACAAACTGGACAGAGCCTTCCACCGACAGGTGCTTGGCGAGGTCCTTCAAATTCTGGACCCTTTCCTCGTCTTCGGCATTACGACAGGAACCGACGAGGACCAGTTTTATCTGAAATGTAATCTTGGTCATACAAAAATTTGATTTTGATCTAAGACACACCCTGAACACTCCATACAACAGCGGCGAGCTCGATACCCATTACTACTACTTCGATTCGGTCGCGTACGCACGTTAATGTGTGTGTTAGTTATAGGGTTGGTTATTTACCGTATTGTATTTATTTATTTTAATGTTAATTTATTAATTTTTATTTTAATGTAATTTTTAATATTAATTCATTCATTATTTTATTATTTTTAAGTAACTATTGTGCTGAATTTTATTTGAATTTTATTGGCATTGAATTTTGTTGCTAATATGGGTCATGATGCCTGAAATAAATGAATTTTAATTTTAATTTAATTTAATTGGCGTCATAGTCGTCGCAGCGGCCGGGCGCTTGAAGCGTCATCCTTGCATTGTTTTGCTCTCGATTTTTACCCTAAATCTGCGCGGCTCGGTGCGGTATCTGTTTCGGGTGGGAGGATGTGAGTGTCCGTTCTGTACATTATAATAATAATATAACTCTATTGCACCAAGAAATCAGAAATACAAAATTACATATGAGATTTGCAATGTACAATGGCGGCCTTATCGCTATAGCAATTTCTTACAGGCAACCAACGGGTAGGAATTAATAAAATAACATGGGTAAGGCGCAGATATGTAAAAACAAAAAATATATATGTTAATTTACACTTTTAAAAAAATAAATAAATAATAATAATTCAAAAGTTAATCTATACTTAATAATTATGCGTTCTATATACATATAAAGTACATATGTAGACACAAATATTGCACAATACTTATTGCAAACAAGACACAAGTTTATCAAGCGGTTCGAATGGTGAGGTAAATAAGTTGTTAACATAATCATATAGATAGGAAATGGGCTTTAACAAGTGACTTAAAAACGGGAAGAGTTTGAGCGCGTCGAATGGTGACCGGAAGAGAATTCCATAAACGGATTGCTTTTACATTACATTATCCTATTAATAATTCCGTGTCGAAGGGAGCAGTAGCAACATTAACATAAATTTAGAACCCTGAAAGCATCACATACCTTACTCCACAATAATTCGTTCTTGATTAATAGATTTCTGAGTTCATACATTGCTTGTAACATCAGAGGATGGTCCTTCTCAGGCCGGAATTGTGACACTGACAGTATTTGTATGGGATCTGTGTCTTTTACCAGGGAATTTAGGTTTTTCAGTTCTGTCACCTAAAAACGTTTATTAGTATTAAGAAATGTTTGTTTTAATTGTCATTTGTCTCCTATTTTGATATTAAAATATGAGAGAAAATTTTTCTTCCACTATTGGAAATAGCTCCGTTATTTAATAGCTAAAATGTGAATCTACGCATATAAAGTAGGTAAGTAATTTAATTTTTTTTCTGTTTTTATTATTTCATTTTTTGCATACTCATCTGAGAGTGGAATACACGAAATTATAATTAACTAAATATCTATGTATGCACTGTATTCTTGCAAATAAATAAATTATCTTATCTTATCTTATCTTTAAAAAAAAAAAAAAAAAATTTAATGATCTTTATAATACCATTAGGGCCAGATAACCTTTTTCTATCCATACTAGTGCGAAATCTATCGATAATTCTGTCTGTCTGTTACGCTTTTGCCGCTAAACGGATAAAATTTGGTATAAATGTAGTTGAAGATCTGGGGTAAAACATAGGCTACTTTTTGACGCAGACGGAGCTGCAGGAAACAACTACTTGTACTAAATAAACATTAAATATGATATATGATAAACTTACAATGGCCAAAATATTTAGTTATTAGCCTCTTCATTTAGGGCCGATTTCACGAACATCGTTCCTATCCAAGAGTTACTAATCTTAAGCATAAATAATAGATGGCAGACATTTTTATTCTATAGACAGAGTCCTTATACAGGAATTATACGTGGATTAACAGTATATTCTAGGGTTAACTGTGTAGCGAAATGTAAACTTCATTATACGAGAGTAAATTGCGTTCTTGGAAAAAAACTTGTCCAACTTTGGTGAAATCGCTCGTTTGTCAAATTTTTAAGTTAATTATTAGTGTTATGTTTGTATTTTAATATCGAATTTCGCACTCCCAATTAAAGATTCACAAGTAAGTTTACTTGTTGTAAAGTTAAAAAAATATTGAAAAAAACAATGACAAAACACTTACAACGCAAGGCGGGAACACCCTGTAGGTCTGGAACGGTATCCCCCACAGATCATTAATGTGACCTTCAGTCCAACTTCCATTTACCATCACCACGTCAGCACATCGACCAACCACGCAATACAACTGAAATAAAACATCCACACTTCCATATTAAAATACAAAAAAGGAAAATCTGGTGCTAACGTGTGTGTTTTCTTAGTTAATATGCTGTTTTATTTATTTTATTTATATAAATGTGATAAATTATTATATTGTTAATAAAAAACAGTGTTTTGGTAGCTGAAAATGAATTTTATTTTTTGTATTTATATTTTTTTTCTTTTTTTTTTATATAAACAATTTTGAGAAATAGTTATGCAATAAAAAAAAACTATATTAGTTGCTTAATAAAATGCAAAAATTTCAATTGCATTTAACTTATAAATTTGGAAATATCGTCATGTGAATTCAAGCCAATTTATGACTGACGTCAAAAATTCCCCATATTGGGCGGTGACTTCGGTTTCCAGCTCCCCGTCGATAAAGGGTTAAAAAAAAAAAAATTTTTTTTTTTTTAACCCTTTTTTATGGAACTGTATACTGACCACTGGACCACAAAGGCAACATTTTATGTAAAGAGTAATAAAAACACATGAAACTTACCAAACTAAAAACCTTGTAATACATCAACTTTAACCAAGTGAATACCGGTATCTTAGTGATCAATCTTGAGTTATTGTACCCCGGTATGCGTTGTTGGACCCTTCGAGTCATCGCTGACGTCACTACTGGGTAGTGGACGTAACATCCGACAGGGCATTGGGCGAGGTATCTAAATATTGGGTAAGTAAATGCACACCCTGTCGTTTCAATGTATATGTCTGAAAAGAACAGAAATTAATCAATCAATAAATGCAAGGGGCAAATAATTAACCGGTAAATTACCAACCCTACGGCTGACACACACATTGACGCGCGTGCGTACGCGACAGAATTGTTGCAGTAGTAATAGGTATTGGGCTCGCCACTGTTGGATGGAGTGTCTGGGCTGGAAGTGTGCTTCAGAGCCCACTGAAGTCCACTCGAACGCTTTTAATCATAAGCCTAGATTTGGATGGTACAAGTTGTAACAATGAAACCATTTTGCAGAGAAACCAGACCATATCAATAAATACCTCAAAGTCAAACTAATTTACTAAAGTATTTTTTTTTTATTACTTAAGGAGAAGTAAATAAATACAAGCTTTTCCAATATGGATGGTTATTATAACATTAAAACAGTATCTTATCAATAAATTTCTAATAAACAAAATGTCTGTCTTTCTAGAGGAGCTCGTTAGTCAAGCGCGACCCGCGTATCCACTATGACCACAATGGGATTGGTCGCCATTTAATGGTATTTTCTATATCGAGCTCCTCCGTGCTTCGAAAGGTACGTTAAGCCGTTGGTCCCGATTGTTATCGATAGATAGCAGTCGTAAGGCTGTGTTAGATGCCTTAGGGCAGCCTGAAAAATTCTGACAGTGTTGGCCACTAACACACCTCGGGTCATGTTCCTGTTGGTCTGGTTTCTCTGTAAAAAGGGTTACGGAGGTCAGACGGCAGTCGCTCCATTGTAATAACCAGCTCCGCCAAATCTAGGACCATGACTTATAGCGTACCCTAGGCACCGAAGCGTAAGCTGACGACGCAACTAGGAATACACGCTAGGATGAAGAAGAAACAAAATGTCTCCATAGTGCCATTTTTGCCTAACAACCGTTATTGATAATTGTAAATTAAAATAAATAATACTTCAAATATGAGTAAATATTTTTTTTAATAGTCTATACAAACCTGGGTTAAGTTTCATAAATGCCTCCATACCCAAAACCATAGAGCCCAAACTCTGCAGCAACAATGTAAAAACTGGATATGTCTTCGCCTCAATCAATTTTTTCATACCCAATCGGACAAAATTTATCTTGGCCGACTCCAACTTCACATTGAACTGGTTCTGTACTTTGTCTAGTATCGTTTTCGGTTCAGCCGTTTCTACAGTGTAGATGTGGATGTTCGTGTCTGGATATCTGCAAAAAAGATTTGATTATTCTTTCATATCGATTGGGTTACATGATTAATTGACCCTGTATAGCTCAGAGCCAGTTTATTTGGAACCGCCTTATGACCACTAACTTGGTTTCTTTAATGACAATCCGAATTACCCGTTACATTCAGATAGAACAATTAGGTAAGTAGGTAGGTACAAGAATACCAGAAGAATTCATTCATATGGTTAATATAGTGCAGTGATTCCCAAAGTGGTCCAGGTGGACCCCCAGGGGTCCACGGGAGACTTGCTGGGGGTCTACGTAGGCGTGAACAAAAAATGGGGGTCCATAAGATGTTAATGGGGGTCCACGAAAATTTATCTGCTTTTGATAGTAAAGAGCAAAAATGTAAGCATAGTTTTTATAAGGGCCTACCTACATTGTTTTAAGTACCTATCTAAGCAGATAATATTTTAATAAGGCAAGCGACTGTTACTTGTCCAAACTTGTGTATTCGATATTACGTACAATTTCGTGTACAGACTTGCAAAGCGCTATCCGCCCGACAATGCTTAATGCTTGTTCAGACATGAACTTGATCAACACTATAAATACTTGATGCCAAAGGCAACCAAACGCATTCATTTGTTTCCGGAATTTCGAAAACAAGGCGGAATTTGGAAAAAAGTTGTGAGAAAATTTATATCTGTGTTTGCTAGTGCCGGAGAAAAGTAAGTAACCTACCTTTTTTTGTTATAGTACTTAAGTATTTTGTTTACGTGTACTAGTCGGTTGATCACAACGGCCTGTATAGATAGGTAACTTAGTAACTTACAGATATTTTAATTGTCCTCTTTCGATTTGAAGACAAACACAGCACGTTTTATTCAATTGTTTTTTCACGAGAGAAGCACTGCCTCTCTAAAAAGGCCGAATAAGCAATATTGCAGAGCAATTAATTTTGTAATTTTTCTTGCAAATAACTACTAATTTTATAAAACAGTAATTTCATAATCATGTTAAATTGATTTTGAAGTAACTATTTTATCAAAACTATTCCTTTTCGGAAAGAGCGAGCGGTGCGCGGGCGACGGGAAAAGGGCGGGGCTTGAACTTCGATGCCTGTTTGTCACGTTTTAACAATGAAGCCGCAGACAAAAAATACGCAAATACACGGAGCGCGTGAACTCATTGATTTAATAAAATGTTAGTTATCGTTTTTATGGACAATTTTGGGATTTCGACGTTTATTTTTTCCTACACAAATATGATCAGTATTCGATACTGAGTACACTAATTTTTATTTATACTATTAAAAATTAGTGGTAAATTATGTACTTTAAAATTGATACCGTTTTGTGAAAACGTTTGTATTTGTCTCAGCGGTTTATTAGTTGGTCCCTTTACAAGCCGTAATTCTATTTCCGCGTGCTGACAAAGGCTGTGGTGTGATACCTATATTCAGAAAAAAACTTGGTTACTAAAACATTTTTTTTACAGGTAAGGTAACTGACACGAAACATGGCTACAGCAAAGAAAAAATGTCGACAATATAGTGTCGATTATTTGAAATATGGTTTTGTTCCATCAGAGGCAGACAAACAATTGCCCATGTGCCTATTATGCAACAAAGTTTTGAGCAATGACTCTATGAAACCATCAAAGCTCGAAGATCATCTAAAAAGGTGTCATACAGATAAAATAGGTAAAGATTTAAAATATTTTCAAACATTGAAAGAAAAATATGGAAAGAGACCCACCATGCACAGTATGTTCGCTTCAACATCTCAAAGTAACGATGATGGCTTGCGGGCATCTTACAATATCTCATTACTTATAGCAAAATCTGGAAAACCGCACACTATCGGAGAACAATTAATTTTACCCGCTGTTGAAGAGGTTTTAAAAACTGTTTTGCACAAATCTCCATTTGACGTACTAAAAAGAATTCCATTAAGTAACAATACTGTACAAAGACGCATTGATGAAATGAGCTCTGATATCGAAAGCTTTTTGTGCAATCATCTGCAAAAAACTCATTTTTCTATACAACTGGACGAGTCAACGTTACCCAGTAATGAAGCATTACTATTGGCATATGTCCGATTTATTGTTGAGGAAGAAATTCACGAAGAATTGCTATTTGCCAGAACTTTGGAGACTGACACTAAAGGCGAATCAATATTTAATGTCCTGAGTAATTTTTTTACGGAAAAATCGATCCCATTTACAAACATTATTTCAGTGGCAACAGACGGAGCTCCTGCAATGGTCGGGCGATATCGTGGGTTTATAAGTCATCTCAAAAGAATTATACCAGGACTTACAGCTATTCATTGCGTAATCCACCGACAACATCTTGTGGCAAAACATTTAAGTGACAGGTTGAACCAATCTCTTCATTTTGTAATAAAAGCTGTCAACAAAATCAGAAGCAATGCATTGAATACACGTTTATTTGCTCAATTGTGCGACGAAAATGATGAAGACTTCCAACGACTGCTCTTACATACTGAAGTACGCTGGTTGTCGAAAGGTGCATGCTTAACGAGATTTTACTCTGTTTTCGATTCCATATTAGAGTTCTTAGAAAGTAGAGATCCAGATTTAAAAGAAAACTTGATCAAATTCAAAGCAGACATTGCGTATTTGACAGATTTGTTTAAAAAATTTAATGATATTAACTTGCAGTTACAAGGGGACAGCCTGAATTTAATAAAAACAAAGGGGATAATTTCGGCTTTTCTTGGGAAATTGAAATTTATGAAGCAAAACATTAGTCGGCGCGAATTCTCTCAATTTCCAAACTTGTCGCAGGTAGAATGTATTGATGAGGATATCCATACCTACAGTCAACATTTAAGTGCCCTGCATGATGACTTCAAAACCAGGTTTGAAGATATACTGACGATGGATATACCACCATGGATAATAAATCCATTTGATGAAACGGAAGTGGCCAATGTTGTATTACAAGAGGAGCTGCTCGAGCTAAGCACTAATGAGGAGCTGAAGGTGAAATTTAGAAAAGGCTACCCAACATTTTGGCTGCAAGCAGAAATACCCGAAAAATATCCTGGACTGTGGAAAATCGCAAGGAAATTTTTAATAGCTTTTCCCTCGTCATATCTTGTCGAAAGGAGTTTTAGTGCCGTTACAAACCTCTTAACAAAAAAAAGGAGCAAATTAAACATCACAGAGCGGGGGGATTTGCGGTTATTGCTCACAAAAATAAAGCCAAACATTGATCGTTTGCTGACACTCCATCAGATACATCCTTCCCATTAATTAAAATTATGACCTGAACCTATATTACCTTAATATTTTTTTCTTGTAATTCTATTCTTTTAATAAATAAAGTGATATAAAATGTACCATTTTTCGTTTTTATTTTACATATCGAAATATAGGGACAGAACTCAGAAGTGACACAATTTTTATTTTTTGGCGACTTTAAGAATGTGGTAGAAATGTAGCAGCAGGGGGTCCACCGAAACCAGTAAAATTTTGAAAGTGGTCCACGAGAAAAATAAGTTTGGGAACTACTGATATAGTGGGTTACATGGTCGATTGACCCTGTACACCCTTGCGTCAGAGTATCAAAACAATGTAAACAAATATCTCAATGGTTTGTCTAGTACATACCTTCTGACTAACAGTTCTAGCTAGAGCTCTATTTATTAAAACTATTGTTCCACAAAGTACACATATACTTATAACAATTGGCGGACTTAATGCTAAAAGCATTTTCTTCCAGTCAACCATTGGGAGAAACGGAGATATAGTAAATTGTATCAAAAGCTTAAATTCATACATTATTACGTAATATATACATACATAAAACATACACAAATACTGTTTCATTTTAAATATATACCTATATATATATATATATACGTACATATACCTACATAAATACCAATGATGAAGTCAAGTCACATTGAGAAGTTTTCATTAAATTACTAGTAGGTACATACCTTTCCAGTACGGCTTTTATGGCAACCCAGAGCACCCTTTCACCCCCTCCGCCGGCATTGCAGTACGGGTGAAAAAAAGCGACATTAGCGCCATCTCTGTTCCGCCTTTGAAGTTTACGCTCCCTTATCCTCATAAACCATGACGCAAATATGAACGCCACTGGCACAAACACAAAGGCAGCTAGTGAGAGTACACCGATAAATATTATTGGCAGTATAACCAGGAGTCTGAAAAGAATCATATTTTTAACAAAATCCGAATAATAAATAAATATATAACATAAAGGCACTGTTTTTTGACCGGTATCCTCAATCAGACCGAAATAGTTTTTATTTATTAAAACATACAAATTTCGCATAAAAATTATAAAACAAAGCTTGTTTGATTCATTAGAAAACTAAACTTTTATTAACACTAGCTATTTCCCATATGCATACAAAAGTAGCCTATGTTTGACTCCGGGTCTTCAACCGTATTCATAACAAATTTCATCAAAATCCGTTCAGCGGTTTGGCCGTGAAAGTGTTACAGACAGACAGACAGAGTTTCACATTTATAATATTAGTATGGATTGCTAATTAGTGTACGTATGAAATTCTTTTGTGTGCTGTAGCTACTACCAAGAAGGGAAGGTGTCATGGAAGCGGGAGCTGAGGACGCATACTGCGTTCTGAAGGAGGGTTAACGTAAGGCAGGCGGCCAGTCGTAAAAACATGCCAAAATAATAATAGGAATGGAAACAACCTAAAGGCATGTGTCATGAAAACGGGAGTTAAGGACGAAACTGGGAGAGTGCTAAGAATCTTTGTAGTAAATTAGTTTTGAGTTTAATTTTGTGTAGACTCTACTCCTTTAACCCGTGGAGGGAACTGATGAAAATTATTGATACACTTGATTATTTTTCTAAAAGTTATTAGTTATTAGTTTTATTGTAATATCTGCAATCAGTCCTTCGACTTTTAGCGGATTTGTTGAGGGAATGTGGCAGGAAGAAGTCGTTCCCCAGTGGCAACAACTTCCATTATAGTCTGGAATCTAGTTCCTGTATGTCGTGTCGTTTTAGGCGTTTTTGGTAGCTGATTTTTGTCAGATTAGAAGCCAGCTCGTTTGGGTGGTTGATTAGACGACTTTTGTAGCGTCCCGCCATGAGTCTTATCTCCTCTTTTATGGTGTTCACCTGAAGCCCATCGTGAATTTCGGCATTCGTGATGAACCACGGTGTGTTAGCAATGTTTCTTAAAATGCCGTTCTGTAGCCTTTGCATTATGGAGATGTTGGAGTCGGATGCACTACCCCATAACTGGAGTCCGTAAGTCCATATAGGTCGGAGAATAGTTTTATATATCAAGAGCTTATTGTCCATGGACAGGACGGAGTTGCGTGACATTAACCAATATAAGGATCTGTATTTCAAATTGATTTCGTCTCGTTTAGTTTTTATGTGTTTCCCCCAAGTCAATTTGCGGTCAAGGTGCATGCCGAGATACTTCACAGAATCGTTCTGCGGTAAGCTACTGTTTCCCAATTTAACTGGTGGGCAGTCTCCCCTTCTTAGGGCAAAAGTAACGTGGGTCGATTTAGTGGCACTTGCTTTTATTCGCCATTTTTGGAGCCAGTTATTTATTTTGTCAAGGCTACTTTGTAGTGTGGCAGATGCTTCGTCCGGGTTTTTGCTGCTTGCCAGTATAGCAGTATCATCTGCAAATGTGGCAGTGGTGACATTAGTGACCTCAGGAAGATCAGCGGTATATATTGTGTAAAGTATGGGGCCCAGCACAGATCCCTGAGGCACGCCGGCTTGTATATCGTGGAATTCGGAACTTCCGCCGTCTACCCTGACCTGAAACATGCGGCCAGACAAATATGTGTCGAACAGCATATAGAAGCTGTGTGGAAGAGCTTTCTTTATTTTGCATAGGAGGCCCTCGTGCCATACTTTATCAAAGGCTTGTTGAACGTCCAAAAATACAGCCGAGCAGTACTCTTTATTTTCAAGTGATGTTCTAATCGACTCACAAACTCGATGTATCTGTTCTATGGTCGAATGATTAATAACTTTCTGAACCCAAACTGGTGTTTCGGGATGACTCCATTCTCAGTAAGGATAGGTATGATCCTAACCAGGAGTATTTTCTCAAACACTTTGGATAGCACTGGTAACAGACTGATTGGACGGTAGGAGCTAGCTGAATGTGGAGGTTTACCCGGTTTGAGAATCATTGCTATGATGGAGACCTTCCACTCGCTAGGGAAGTACTGGACTCTGAGTATTGCATTAAATAACGTAGTGAGGTAGACCAATGCCTTTCTCGGAAGCTGCTCTAGAATTTCCTTAGTAATTAGGTCAAACCCAGGAGTCTTACGATTTTGGAGAAAAGATATTGTTTTTTTAACCTCTTGGACTGACACAGATTTAGGTGGAAGAGATAATTGGAAATCCTGTTTGAGCTCTTTTTCTATCTCATTGGCTGTGTCGCTGTGATCTGACTTTTTGTTAGGTTTAAATACGTCATCTAGATGTTTCGCGAATACATCAGATTTTTCCTGTCCAGTACGCGCCCACCCCGTGTCGGTTTTTAAGGGGTATTTCGTGTTTTGCGGTCCATTCAGATGTTTTGTCGTCTTCCAGAGAGAGTAGTTGGTGGATGGTGTGGCAGTAAGATTCTCCAATTGATTTTGGATTGTTTTGTTCCGTGACTCTCTTACGGCGTCCCTCACATCTTTTATTGCTTTGTTGAAAGCAGATTTGTCGCATGGGAGTCTAGTTTGATGCCAGATTCTGCGAAGTCGTCACTTTTCCAGTACTTTTAGTCTTATATCAAGCGGTAGGTTTTTAACAGTCTGGTGTTTGCTACTTCGAGAAGTGTTTTTCCAACAAGCCACTTGTATTACACTGGTTACTTGCGCGGCAGCTTCATCTATCTCATCAGATGTTTTGAGCGAAATATTCAGTTTCAGGTTTTGATTTATGTAATCCCGGAAGCAATCCCAGTCAGTGTGTCTGTTGGTTAAGGTCTCCGGCTCTTCATAGCTAATGATGGAGTGTAAAGAATGGTAAGAGTAAGGTTTCTTTTTATCCGAAAAAATATAAATTTTAAAAATAATCATATTTAATTCCCCCAAATAATCGATCTTGACATCTCTATGGGCCTATATGCCTGTGCTTTTTATCTTCCTTGGAAATACATTTGTACAGTGTTCATAGGTTATAAGAACTACTCCGCATCAGAAAGATCTATGTAGACGGTTTTGAAAGAGATGCTTAATAAAGTGTTTATCTTTAATTTAACTTACTACATATAACCCGGACAAAGTCGGGGCGGGCTGCTACTTAAAAATATAACAGTCTTTAAAAAAAACGAATTTGAACTTTTTATGAATATAAATATGTAATCTTTAAGAATAATATTAAATTTCATGAACTTTCGAGTATTTTTATTATCTTTTGGTGGATTTACTGGTCCAAGTCGATCAGTGGTCAGAATATGGTGCTTTTGCTCAGTGGTCAGTATACAGTATTTTAGGAAATATTGATTTGTAAAAAATTTGTAACACTGTCACCGAAAACATTTATCAAGCATTATAAAATATACATAAGACCACTAAAGTTTGCCTACGTAATTTCCTTATTTCAAAAAAGATAAATTACTCCTTGAGAATGCCCAAAGCAGAGCAACAAAATTAGTTACATGTATACGCAATCTGCCTTATGACCAAAGGCAGAAAATTCTTAAACTTACAACATTAGAGTGTCGCAGACGAAAAGGCAACCTAATTGAAACATTCTCCAAACTTGAAAAAAAAAGATACACACGCTTAAAGCTAGTGTTCAAGAATATAAATATATAGGGGCAATTCACATAGATTGAGCTAGCCCTAAAAGTTCCAGATTTGTGTTATGGGATATTAATTTAACAATGCTATATTTTGTAACAAATACATATTATACAATAGCTTTTTCTCGCAGCTCTGCCTGCGTCAAAAAGTAGCCTATGTTTGACCTCGGGTCTTCAACTATATTCATACCAAATTTCTTTAAAATCCGTTCAGAGGTTTGGCCGTAAAAGCGTTACAGACAGACTTTCGCATTTATAATATTAGTATGGATATGGATATAGATAGAAAAACATCCAAGACCCAGACCAATCACGAAAAGATCATTTTCATCATGACCTGGCCGGGGATCGAACCCGGAACCTTTTGAATAGCGTGTAGTTAAGTTAAGAAAAATAATTTATTTAATTTTATATGGTAAAGTCAGTATTTTACTTACATGAAACCTTGCCAAATCATTATGAGATTTGTTTAAATTAGAAATATTGAATTGAATCCAGTGTTTTTTATAAACGATAGTATCGAGAAGTTCCGACGAAATCTTTTACCAATGAATTGATAAGAGGATAGGTGAGTGTAAAAATAATATGATAATAAACAATCACTGTTGAAGCATTGAAAATTTGGCAAAATCGACCGACAAGACAACAATCATATTTATAATTTGTTACAACACAAACTTATTGACATTGACATTGAAATTTGATATTACATGACATTTCCACGATTCACTTTTTTAATAATGACTATTTGTGGCCATGGATACGAAAGCCCATATTTGTCTTAATTAATTTGTTCGTCAAGTCTAAAAGACAAGTTGATAGTCAAGTCTAGTAAGAAGAAGAAAGAAATTGTAGAAACACTGCCTTATCCGATTTCTAGGAGCTTTTGCTGCTTGTGGCAACAAGCATGAAAACCACATTCCACTTTCCAATACTCACTTTTGTTCTTGGACGCTTTGCTGATCCCCATTAGTAAAAATCTTTATGTAATATTTGCTGCTCTAAATGTTTTATTTGCAAAATAAAATATAAATAATATTTTTTTATAATTATTTCATTTTTATTTAGTTTCAGGGCTGACCGGTGAAAGATATAACCCTTCTGTGATGATAATGATTTATACTGTCTACTTTTTACGCACAATAAAAATAATCTACCTTATGACAGGTTTGTTAATTAAAAATAATAATCATGAAAATTGTAAGTAGTAATATGACGATTAAGGGGAAATTACACCGAACATTGGGCCATATTAATTTTAATAATTTCGAAATGATGTGCAAATATGAATTATTGGACGGATTACCTAAAGAAATAGGAAAAGATTATGTAAAATGCGCTACATGTATACAAAACAAAATGCATAATTTACCATTCGAAAATAACCGGAGGAGAGCCAAGGAAATTCTAGAAATTGTACATACCGATTTAAATGGGCCTCATCAGACTACAGGGAACTTAGGCGAGAAATATTTTTTAACTTTCATAGATGATTTTAGTAAGTTGGTGAAAGTTTATGCAATTCGGACAAAAGACGAAGTATATGACTGCTTAGTACAATAAGTAAACGAAGTTCATAATTTAACTGGAAGAATGATAAAAGAACTGAGATGCGATAATGGTACAGAATATTAATGCGAGAGTTTTTAGATTTGTCAAAGAAAAGGGAATATTTATAAAGCCTTGTCCAGCGTACGTACATAAGCTAAATGGAACTGCTGAGAGATATAATCGGATTTTGATGGATATGGGGAGATGTCTTCTATCAGAAGCTAAAGTCGAAAGAAAATATTGGCCAGAAATAATAAAAACAGCGGCATATCTTAAAAATAGACCATTAAGTAAAACTATAGAAAGGAAAACTCCTTATGAAATATTTTTTGGAAAGAAACCTTCAGTTAAGTATTTAAAAATGTATGGAAGCAAAATATTTGTATGTATTCGGGAACAAAGACGTAATTCCAAATTTGATAAAAAAGCAGAAATGGGAATTTTACTAGGATATTCTGATACTAGATATAGAGTATTGATTAACAAAAAAAAAAAAATAGCTAGACATTGTGATGTTATAGAAGAAGATGTGACATTGTGTGGTTTTGACGACGAGAAAGATGAAAGTAATAAGGAACCGAAAGAAAAATAATGTAGTATAGAACAAGTGCAAAAAAACACAGATAAAGTTGATTATGATGATGAAATGAAAAATGATGAAAATAAGATTGAAAGAAAATCGAAGAGAAATGTTAAACCACCAGTACGATTTGATGAAGAATTTGGTTATTATTGTACTACTGTTAATCACTCTGATGCTATGACACCTGTGAATTTTCAGGAGGCGATTTCTTGTAAGGAAGCTAAAGAAAGGAAAGCAGCTATGTACCGTGAGATGGCAAGTTTAGTAAAAAATGAGACATGGATACTAGTTGACAGGCCACCTAATAACAAAAAGGTGATTGATGTAAAATGGGTCTACAAGAAGAAAAGTGAAAGTGAGTATAAAGCCCGTTTAGTAGTTAGGGGATTTCAACAAAGAAATTCATCAAATGGATGTAGAAACAGCTTTCTTAAATGGTAAGGTTATATCTGAATTTTATGTAAAACAGCCAATGGGTTATGAAGTTGATTCTGATAAAGTTTATTTATTGAACAAATCTTTATATGGCTTAAAAGAAAGTCCTCGCGCATGGTATGCGGTATTTTAACGGATTTTTGATTACGTTAGGATTTCAAAGATGTAAATATGATAATTGTTTATATTTTAAAGTGGAGAATAATTTAGTTGTTTATATTTTATTATTTGTTGATGATCTGTTAATTTGCAGTATAGATAAAAATATTATTAACAATACTAAAAATGAATTATGTAATAAATTTAGAATGAAAGACTTAGGAAAAATTAAGACTTATCTTGGTATAGACATTGAATACAATTATGAACATGATAACGTATCGAGAACTCAAAATTATTTAAAACACCGATGGAAATCAATTTAAAACTGGAATCATCTGAATTAAAAGAGGAGGACAAGTACAGAAATTTGATAGGTGCACTTTTGTATATAAGTTCAGGTACTAGACCTGACATATCTTTCTCTGTTAATTATTTGAGTCGTTTTCAGAACTGTAGTAATGAAACGTATTTTAGATATGCATTGCGAGTGTTAAAGTATTTATATTTGACGAAAGGACGTGAATTGAAATATTTTAAAAATAATAATGTTGACATTTTGGATTGTTTTGTTGATGCCGATTAGGCCGGAGATGAAATTGATAGAAAGTCTACTACTGGTTATGTAATAAGATTGTTTGGAAATGTTATCCTATGGAAGTCAAAGAAACAGAATTGTGTAACAAGTCTTCTAGTTTTGCTGAATATATTGCTTTATCTGAAGCTGTAACAGAAATTATTTATTTAATGAACTTGCTTGATGATTTATTTAACATAGATTGTAAGCCTGTTAAAATGTATGAAGATAACTCGGGTGCAGTAGCCATAGCTAAATATGGAAATTTTACAAAGAATTCCAAACATATTGAAGTGCATTATCATTATATACATGAAAATGTCTAGAGTAATGTTATTGAAATTATTAAAATAGAGTCTGAGAATAATGTAGCAGATATATTAACCAAAGCTTTACGAAGTATTAAGTTTGTTAAGTTTAGAGATATTTTAAATGTTATATAATTATTTAGATATTGTGATTTGTTGTAATATAAATGTAAGGAGGCGTGTTGAATATTTTAGGTAGGTACATTTGTACATTTATATTACAACCAAGAAGGTTAAATAGATATTAGATAGGTCTATGATTCAATGCTTCTTTTTCGGTGATCCTTTTAGCATGTCTGTTTGTAATTAATTAGAATTAAACAAATAAAACTATTATAGAATGTAAAAGGAAGTGTTGTGTATATTTCTCGTCGTCTAATATATTGTGGCGACACAATCGCACAGTAAAAAGTTACAACACAACGCAACAGATGGCGCTTAAAGCGACTAATTCGAAATTGCCATACAAGAAGCCTAATTAGTACGGCGGACTGAAACGCGATATCAGAGTTTCTAAAGAATTGGAGCATATATACAACCTCCGACAGAACACCGTCGGAGCCGCGGTTCCCCAGGCATAACACCTCGCCTGGCGGGAAGTAATTCCCTTTGCGGCGGTCGAGCATAACACCATCGCTCCCGCCGTGCTCCAAAGTGGTGACCCCGACGTGATTGAAAGCAGCCTTCCCCGACGTGATGCAGCATTCTTCAACAACATCATTCTCCAATCTTGAACATCTCTCATCCTCTCAAGCCTCATCCATCTTCTGGTCAGCAGCAAGCAGTTTCACAGCAAGCCAACTACAAGGGTATCTCCAGGTCCATCGCAGCCGACTCACTGAGCTTCCTGGTCCTGCAACCACCCTCACAACTCAAAGGACTTCAGCGACCGGCACATCCACCGCAGCCCACGTCTGGTACTCACGGCCGGCCACCGCACACCAGCGTGGCAGTTTCTGCACAAGACATCCACCGGCGCCAACAAGTCAGCATCGCTCAACTTACAGTCTCGACTCACCGCAGACTACGAGCACGCAATCGCTCACACCCGACTCACTGGGATTATCGAGCAACTACACTCCCGACCCACTGGGACATCAAGCAACTGGCACTTGCAAGCTACATCTGAAGCACAGACTGCACATCAAGATTATCAGACCTTCGGTCTTGGAAGGGAGTCCTGTGGCGACACAATCGCACAGTAAAAAGTTACAACACAACGCAACAGATGGCGCTTAAAGCGACTAATTCGAAATTGCCATACAAGAAGCCTAATTAGTACGGCGGACTGAAACGCGATATCAGAGTTTCTAAAGAATTGGAGCATATATACAACCTCCGACAGAACACCGTCGGAGCCGCGGTTCCCCAGGCATAACACCTCGCCTGGCGGGAAGTAATTCCCTTTGCGGCGGTCGAGCATAACACCATCGCTCCCACCGTGCTCCAAAATATAAAAGATAATGTTCGATTTGTGTAATTTTCTTTTGTTGTCAAAAGCTCCTGGAAATCGCTAAGTGCAGTTTTTCTACTTAGCCTGATTTTTCTGTCTCAACGTGTTTTGATTACTGAATACGTATAGTATAATAGGTACTATTAATAATTCTGTGCTACTATCTTAACTTTAAACTTGCTTGACTAAACAGTTTTGTAAAAGTATATAAAAACCATTTAAAAAGAAAACAAGACAACGGTAATTTAAAAGTCCTTTCTGTGTCATTTGGAAACGACAAAACCGAAAAAAAAACCGCCATCGGTTTTTTTTTTAATTTTATGTACCCAGTGTCACTCTCACAGTAAATATGAATTAAAACAACACCTCTCAAGCTAAAATTGCAGGGCTTGCCAAACAATTATACAAACTTACATACCCTCGAAAAATATTATCCTTCTTCTGACGCAGTCGGGTAAATAAAAAACAAAACAGACAGATGTAACTTGATACAAGTTGTCTTGTCATTAGGCCAACGTACTTGTATCCAGGGCCATAAAATAAATTGAAAAAAAAATTGTCTTGTCATGTGTGTCACTGTCACTCACTGTGTGTTGTTTTCTTAAAATTTTTTGTTGGTTTGGTTGTGGAGTGGTTGTGGGTGGTGGAATTTGGAATTTAATTTTGATGTGTTCGCATTTATTTTCAATCGAGTCTTGTTTGTACACGAATTTATATTAATGATTGATTTTTATAATACAATGAATTTAAACTTTGGTTCGTTGCTGAAATACCGTGGAAATACCTCTATGAATAAAAGCACAGCATAACCTCACTTGTTCAAACTGACTTGGTCGTAGTTTTCGAATTTTCGATTTCCTACATTGTGTTCTGTTTTCTGCACTTCTGTGTCTGTTCCTAAAGCAATTTGTATTGTCGATAATAAGTTATTGTTTTACTCTCTATCAAATAGGGTAACACAACCAATTATTGGCACTTTAAGCGTCAACTGTGACATAAAAAAGTATAAAAATTTAAATACCGAACCAAATGCATTTATAATTGCTTAAATTGTATTTAGATAAGTCTCTCGAACTTCTTAAATATCAATTGTTTTCAAAATCAAGATTTTAATACTCAAAAAAAGTAATTAAAGTATTTACATGCTAAATCCTAATTATTGGCATACTCTACCCAATGTATTGGCATCGGGTAGACCAAATACTGGCACCTTTGCTATTGCTCTATATATGTGTTTTGTTTGTAACTAATGTGCAGGGGTTACTGCTGTTAAGCTAAAATTTTAAATTGGTACAATAAATAAAACAATATTAAGAAAATCACAATAAGTATATTCAACTTAAAATAATTTTATGAAGCCAACAATTGAAATTTTTGCTTCCTTGGGTAACAATTTCTTATAAACTAAAAAGTATCATTATCCTCTAGATACATTAATCATAGTATATGTATGTAATAAACAATTATAAAATACTTTCATTTATTTGTACCATAAAAACTAAATAATAACAAGTTTTTATTGGCCAAACTTACATCTATCTACCTATTAATCAGTCTTCAAATTCTGTTAACATTTTCTCTCTGTTTCGGTGTACTTTTTTGTGTCCTTCTTTACATTAACGTTTAGGTTCAAATCTATTATTTTTAGCGAATTATTAACACTATTTGTTTCCTTCGATGTTGATGCAATATTATGAAAATCGGGTGAAAATAATTGTTTTTTTATCATTGCTATTTTCTGTGTCTGCGGGTTTTCACTTACAAGCTTTGAATTTGTTTCCTTCTTTCCTTGTTCCTTATTTTCCTGCGTTACTGGTTCCTTCTTTTCTTTCTTTAATTGTTCCTTTTTTATTTGTTTAGTCTTTGGTAAAGTCTTTTTTAATTCTCTTTCTTCCCGTCGTTTCTTAATAGCGTCTTCTTTTTCTTGTTTTATACGCAATTTTTCATTTTCTTTACTTTGCCATTCTGCGGATGTCAGTACAAATGATGTTCTTTCTGTAACAACCAACAAATCTTGTAATTGCAGTGGGGTGATATCAATATTTTTCTTTTGTACTTTATCTTCATTTCTATTTTTTTCCGTTTGCACTGTTAAAATGTATTTATTTGTTGGATTGCAAACTATACTGCTTACCACAATTTTTTTGTCAGCTGTTTGAGTGTTTTCCTGTATCTCCGGCATTATATTGGCATCAATAATAGTGTTATCTCCAACATTCGATAAGAACTTCTCTGTGATGTTCAAATCCTGTGACAGACTCATATTTAAATTATCGTTAGCAATAATCACATCTAAATCTTCAATACGTATGTTAGGATCAATTTCGATGTTTTGAGAACTATATTCTGTTGAAATTAAATTTAATTGCTCTTCTTGGTCACTAGATATTTTGAAAAAATTCCAAAGATTTTGAACTATCGTTTCGCAGTGTGTTGTTTGTGATTTTTGTTCTAAATCCTTAATTATATCCAAGCCAACTATATTTGTAAATATTTCTTTAGTTATTGTTTTTTCCGGTATAGATTCTATTTCATTTTTTGTGGTATCTTTAGTAGCTGTTGATGATGATCCTAAACATTTCGAATAGTTTACTGACGTAGGATCCCAGGGGTATAATCCACAAGCTTTGAAACCATTTTTAATAGTGTCGGGTTTAATTCCTAAATTGATTGCAATTTGCAATATTGGCACAAATTCTAATTTGGTTAAAGCTTGGGAAGGATGATCTCGCCTCCAATTAAGAACACTCTTTCTGTAGGCACATTTTAATGGAAAAAAGGCAGCCACATCGGCAGGCTGAAGGATGCGAGTACTGTTCGGATACAAGGCTATCAGCACTATTCCTAATTCTGAGCACAGTTCACTTACTTGTAAGGTCATATGCGTTTTATGGCCATCAACAAAAAAAATTACAGGCAACTTAACATTTACTTCTTTTAAATGTCGATAACGAACATTTTTAACATAATCGTAAAAAACATCAGCCTTCATCCAACCGTTATCACTAAGTCCTATTCCCCACTTATCTGGAACTTTTGCAGCAATTTCAGTTGGGAGTCTTTTATAGGGGAAAATTATCATGGGTGGTGTCAAAGCGCCACTTGCTGCAAAAGTAAACATAACGGTAATTGCACTTTTTGCCAGTCCTCTGTCGATTTCGTAAACATTTTTTTCTCCTTTTTCGGCCAACACTGTCCCTGTTTTAGGACATAATAAAAAATTTGTCTAATCACCATTAAAAACCCTGTTCGGATCAGAGAGGACGTCAAAAAGACCATTTTGTTTGAGATATTCTTCTATTTTGAAGAACCAGCCTTTGATGTCCTCTTCTGCAACATTTGCACTAGCAGCCGTTACTGCCTCTGAAGTTCTGATACTTATATCAGGATGCCGTTTAAGAAAGAGTTTCATCCACTTTTCCCCTGGCACATTTTCTTTGAAAGGGTTTGATCTTTTAGTTTCTTCCAAAAACTTTGATACACTATACTAGTAGGGTATTATTGGGGATTTCAAAACAGGTAGTTTTCATCACACCGCTCATTTCATTCGCTCAGTGTGATTAAAACTACCTATTTTGAAATCCCCAATAATACCTTTGGTTTTTCAGTTATGATCCCTCGTATAAAACACCTTACCTAAAAATAAAATAAATATAATTGCAAAGTTATAACGCTTCATTTTGTCAAGATATAGCATAGGCAACAGTCAAGTTGAATAGACTGTCTAATTATGAAATTTATAAAACAAAGAGAATCCTTAAAGTTACAATGTATTTGCCCTACTACGCTGACGAATGGGGTTAAGAGGCACGGTAACTTATTGCCGAATACTATTCGTTGCATTATATGCGGTCCATCCAATTGTGGAAAGACAAATTTAATGATAAGCCTATTGTTGCATGAAAATGGTCTACGATTTCATAATCTGTATGTGTATTCAAAATCCTTATACCAACCAAAATACTTATTTCTAGAAAAAGTATTAACTATGGTGCCTGGGGTATCGTTTTACAAATATAGTCATAATGCTGAAGTGTTGAATCCGCAGGAAGCTGCTCCAAACTCTATCATAATATTTGACGATATTGCCTCTGAAAATCAAAATAATGTACGGGACTATTTCGCTATGGGACGTCATAAAAATATTGACTCTTTTTATCTTAATCAAACTTATACCAAAATACCGAAGCAACTTGTGAGAGATAATTCCAATCTCATTGTATTATTCAAGCAAGATGATGTAAATTTAAAACACGTTTATGAAGAACACGTGGGTTCTGATATGTCATGGCACCAATTCCGTGAATTGTGTTCCATTGTATGGAAGGACCTGTATGGTTATGTTGTAATAAATAAGGATTGTCAACGAAATAAAGGATGTTACAGGATGAAATTTGATACATTTATAGTTATAGATTAGCATTCATAAGAAACTGTCATGATGATAACAGCTCAGTTTATGTGAGAATCTGAACAAGAACGGATTATAAAAATGGAAAAAAATCTAAAAGAACAAATTGTGAAATCCGCAGCGGCTGTAAAAAGAAAGGTTCGTATGATAAGAGATACAAAAAATGATAACAATATGGCTTTAGAAACGATATTCAAACCTATAGTTGATCCAATTAATCAACTTTCAAGTAAAAATAGTAAACAAAGTAGAAAATATGAAGAAGAACAAGAGATCAATTACACTAACGAAGAACCCGAAAGGAAAATAAAGAAATTAAGTGAAAATGAAGAATCATTTTTTAGTAAAGAAAATTTAAATGAATCATTTGACGAGGAAGAGCACGATGAAGAAAACTTTGATTCTCTTGAACATAATTCTAACAAAACCCTTACTGTATCACCCTCCGAACATAACATAAGTGACGAGTCTTTCAAATCACTTCGCTCATCACCGAGCTCTAAAGATCATACCTATCTTGATGATATGATGATGTCTTGGACATCCGAAGTACTAACCGATATTCCTTTTGGGATCAGACATGATCGCGGAAAAGTCTTGCTAGGCAACACACGTATCTTTGATCAAGACCTAACATGGAAAATAGGAACTCATATAATTAAAAAGTCACCAGGCTTACAAGAATTACTCTTTAAGAAAGTACCAAACTTGGATGTAATAACAGAAGAAGATTTACTACATTATAAATTGCTGCTTATTGAAACCAATGCTCATAGACGTAACTACGACCCGAAGAAACCTATTAATAGCAACAAAGGTTTCAAATACCTTAACATCATTAAACCTCTATTTAAATTTACAAGAACTCTAACTACTAGTACCGAGAGTCTTTCAGAGGGAGCAGGTATGAAACTGTTGAAAAATCTTTATAAAAATACTGATTTGGTTTATTGGAATGATCCGAATGAGTTGGTAGAACGATTAAAATTATTGTTAGGATCTCGGGCAGCTGGCAACACTGGATTAGACAACGAAATTATTGAAATTATAACAAAATTACAAGAAGCTGGGATTGTGAATGTAGAACTTAAAGAGCATTCACCAGGAAAATTAAGCAGTATTATCTCAGTTCTCAAATAAAATTGACGAGGACAGTATCGAGAATATTTTAAAGGAACTACAGGAAGCAAACATCATCGATAAAATTATATAAAGAGAATGCATTGAGTAATTTGAGCAGTCTTCTTATAATATTCGATGTTTATAGTTATTTTGCAATGAATATAGACAAATTTGGTCACCACATTCATAAGCGTTTAAGACTTTCTGAATATATTGACAGTCTTAACAATACATTAACAAAATCGGAAACAGGAGATTATAATCTAAAACAAGCAAGATTGAAGGGATTATTACATCCAGAGGAAGACAACGACGCTGTCAACAAAGCCTACTTAGATAAAGAAATTCAACATTTAAGAGCTGAACTAAAACAAATCCAAACGAATTTAAAAAATTATCTTAGTGTTTTGGAAAAAGTAGTTTCGTCTAATGTGAGTTCCAGGCACTATACAAAAATTGATACAGATTCAGCGAATTCAAAGTTAAATAAACAATGAATAAACAAAACATAGTTGACGAGCTCCATAGATCAGCGAGAAGGAATTTCCCGCGTCGTTGTACGATCATAAAAGGCATAGACGATTTATGGCAAGCTGATCTAATAGACTTACAAAAATATGCACAGTTCAATAAAGGATACAAATATGTATTAGTTGTTATAGATGCTTTATCAAAATATGTCTGGGTTGATCCCATAAAAGCAAAAACAAAAGACTGTGTTACGAATGCTATGCAGCACATCTTGACTGAATCAACCCGAAAACCTAGTAATTTGCAAACAGATTTAGGTAAGGAGTTTTACAACGAAAACTTTCAAAGATTGATGAAGAAATATAAAATAAATCATTATTCTACTTATTCTGTAAAAAAAGCATCAATAGTTGAACGAGTAATAAGAACACTAAAAGGTCATTTATACAAATTATTTAGTCTTTGCGGGCGGTATCAATGGTTAGGCAGTAATTTGAAATCCGTTGTTCAACGTTATAACATCACACCTCATAGAATAACAAAGTATAAACCAATAGACGTAAATAAGTATAATCAGACTTTGGTTAAGGCTAATATAAATAAAACTCAAAAACAACATATCACGAAATCTCTGTTTCATGTTGGTGATCATGTTCGTATTAGTAAGTATAAAGGAGATTTCAGCAAAGGTTATACCCCTAACTGGTCAACTGAAATATTTATAGTTAAAAAAGTTAACTGTACGAAACCACCAACTTATCAAATAGAAGACAGACATAAGCAACTTATTTTAGGAACATTTTACGATTACGAATTACAGAAGACTAAGTTTCCAGATCTTTATCTAATTGAAAAAGTTATAAAAAGAAAAGGAACTAAATTGTTTGTAAAATGGTTAGGACTTAGTGATTCCGAAAACAGTTGGGTTGACAAAAGTGCACTGTTGCAGTAATATAAGTCAAGTAATGGGGAGTTAAACATCAGTTTCTGCTTATTCATGAAGGAAGGAAGTGGTATTATTAACAGTTTAATTGATAAGTTACCGTTTGAACTACATTTACCTGGATATCAGTTTTGCGGTCCAGGAACAAAATTACAGAAAAGGTTATTAAGAGGTGATCGAGGTATTAACGAGTTAGACAGAGCGTGCATGTATCACGATATTGCTTATAATAACAGAGATATAAACATTCGACATAACGCTGATTTAGAACTTCTAAACATGGCAAATCAAAGGTTAAAATCCAAAAATGCTGGTAAAAGAGAAAAAATCGCCTCCTGGGTTGTAAAAAATGCTATGAAAGCTAAACTAAAAGCAGGCGCAGGAGCGCAATCATTTATGAAAGTTGTAAAAAAAATACATTCTGGTTTAAAAAAAATTAAATGTAAAGATAAAAACACTGCTATTAAATATGCGTATGCAGCTGCAAAAAAAATATTTACAAACAAACGTGGTATGCGCTTACCACGCTTTATACCCATTCCTAAGTGTGGTGGGTTTTTGCCTTTGATTCCAATCTTTGCTGGATTGTCGGCTCTCGGTTCACTAGCTGGCGGGGCAGCAGGTATAGCAAAAGCTGTAAATGATTACAAAGCCGCTAAACAGAATCTTCAAGAGTCTGAGCGTCACAACAAAACGATGGAAGCAGTTGCTCTTGGGAAAGGACTATACATCAAGCAGAACAAAAAAGGAGCAGGGTTATATCTGAAAGGTCCAAAAAACTAATGGAACGGCTACCCAAGCGACCACTTACTAATTTCGATTTATTAGAGTATGCTAACGATATACCTTATTTTCGTGGTGTGTTTATGAGAGATACTTTGCCTACGAAACCGAGAAAAATAGAGTGTGCAATACTCAACCTCGATAGTTGTAACAACCCTGGAACTCACTGGGTAGCCTACGTGAAGCTTGATAAGTATTCTGAATATTTTGATAGCTTTGGGAATCTAAAACCACCATTAGAGTTAATAAAATATTTGCAAAATACGTCAATTAAGTATAATTACATTCAACATCAGAACTTCGGTTCCACGAATTGTGGACATCATTGTTTGAATTTTTTAATAGATTTTTGGAAAAATGTATTTAAGTGAATAATAAATAAAAAAATATATCAGTACTAACATGTCTTTCACTGTATCCATAACTGGGGTGGGAGGCTCCTTAACAACAAACTATTCACCGACTCTAGAATTACGTGGAGATTATGAATGCGGTCTTTTATATTTTTCTACATTTAATTCGATTCCTAATATAGACGAGAGAAATAATAAATTCTACTATGGAAATGAAGTTATCGAGATCCCAGAAGGATCTTATGAACTTCAAGACATTCAAGATTTTTTAGAAAGTAATATTAAAAATGGTTCTTTTAAATTAACTTGTAACAACAATACACTAAAAACTAACATTTTCTGTTCCGAAGATGTTCATTTCGAAAAACGTGATTCAATTGGTAGAATTTTGGGATTCGGAAGAGAGACTGTGAAAGCTAATAAAATTACCGAATCTCGCTATCCTGTTAGCATTATATCAACTACCCTCGTGCGCATCGAATGCGATGTAGTGAGCGGATCTTTTGTGAACGGAAAAGCTAGTCATATTATTCATGAATTTGTACCCAACGTACCACCTGGTTATCGCATTATTGAAATTCCCAAGAACATAATCTATTTCCCAATCAATCAAAATTCAATTACTGATCTTAATATAAGATTGCTGGACGCTGAAAACAATCAAATCAATTTACGCGGTGAGGAGGTTCAGCTGTATTTACATTTTAGAAGAAAATGATTAATTTTAATAAAAACCCTGTTCCATCTTCTCTTCAAGTCAGTTTCAAGAAAACATCTCAGAAAAGAAGACCTCTACAGTCTTTACAGAAGAAACTTTCAAAAAATAACCAAGAATATTTGAAATTGGTAGGGTTATTAAAATGAATATTTTAAATATATCTCAACCAACAGCCTACGACAACAGCGTGGAAAGTTTCGAATTTCATTCATACAGGCCATACGTGACGAGTTTCAACAAGAATGATGAAATCCGAATACCTATTAACCAACAAGACTTGAACATATTACCATCTCTCAGCACTTTGTATATTGAGGGTAAAGCAAACTTATACAATAGTAAAACTAAAGAAATACTGTCAAGTGTTAGCTTTGTCAATAATCCTGCATTATTTCTATTTCAAGACATTCGGTATGAATTAAATGGAGTTGAAATAGATAGAATAAAAAATGCTGGTATTACTACAACCATAAAATCATATCTTTCCTTAAATGAAAATGAATCTAAATCTGCAAAAGTGTGGGGGTGGTCTCCTACTGGTACAACTAATGTTCATAACGGCTCATTCTCTGCTTCAATACCATTAAACAGAATATTGGGCTTCGCGGAAGATTATGAGAAAATCGTAATAAATTGTAAACATGAGTTAGTGTTACTAAGAAGCAACAGCAACCTTAATGCATTAAAATTAAATAGTGAAGAAATTGTTGACGATATAGTTATTAATAAAATAGTTTGGCGAGTTCCACACGTCAAAGTATCAGATCGTGAAAGAATTAATTTATTGAAACATCTAGAAAAAGATCGTGCTATAACATTAGCTTTTCGGAATTGGGATCTGTATGAGTACCCACTACTCCCCAGAACTCGCAAACATACTTGGGCAATTAAAACTACATCGCAAACTGAGAAACCGCGGTTCGTTATAATTGCGTTACAAACCAATCGTAAACATCAATCACAAATGTCAATGGCAGAATTCGATCATTGTAATGTTCGTGACATTAGAGTATTTTTGAATTCGTCGTATTACCCTTACGAAGGATTAAACATAAGTTTCTCAGAAAATAAGTTTTCTTTATTATACGAACAATATTCAAGATTTCAACAGTCTTATTATGGCCGTCGAGCAGAACCATTGATGAGCTTAAAAGAATTCAAAGATATTGCTCCATTATTTGTAATCGACTGTTCCCGTCAACAAGAGACTTTGAAGGGCTCTATAGATGTGAGAGTTGAAATAGAAACTGACCAAGAAATACCTGATCAGACAGCAGCATATTGCTTGATATTAAACGACTGTATATTTGAGTACAAGCCCTTGAGTAACATTGTTAAAAAGATATCATGAGCTCATATGTTTTTGTTGATATCCAAGGATTTAAAGATGACAATAATTACTTTATATTAAAAGAATTAGCAATAGCTACCCAAGAGTTTACTGAAGTGTTTTTAGTAAAACCTCCTTATTCATATACATATTTAACTAAAGAAGAAAAGAAACGCGTTCGATGGATTGAGCGACATAGAGGCATAACTTGGAGCGAAGGCTATATCGACTACAGAGAGTTCAAAAGGATAATTAAACACATTTTAACAGATAAAACAGTGATAATGAAGGGGCGTGAAAAGCAAAGTTGGATAAGTAATTTATGTAAAAATTGTTTTTTACTGGATATCGAAGAAGAAGGCAGCCCCAATTTCTCTATATTATATAAAACTTATTGTAAACCTGAAATTAAGTATAACTGTCTCAGTCATCAGCAAGTGTGTGCACTAAAAAATGTAATTTGTATTAAAAAATGGTATTATGATAATTGTATATTGTAATGACCAAAATTAATCTCTTAAATAAAACTTTTTAAATTAATATTTTTTTTCATTTATTGACTTAGCAAAAAAATTAATGTGTAAGAAATATTATAAGCCGTAATATTAACTAGTCTCAGTTTTTGGTGATGCTCTACTGTGATTATAATTACTCTATCTACATCATAAAAATTTAAAACAGCGACATCTACTGCGTTTATACTGAATCATTAAATGAATAAAAGTAAATATTAATTTGATCCAGTCAAATGCTAATAGATGGAGTTTTTTGATTAACATACAAAATTTGGTTTACTCTTTATTCTATATTCATAAACAAAGCTTATATTTTTACTCTTAGCCTAAAGGATAAAATTAAAAGTAAAATGATTGATTTAATATTTATTGATATAAATCACATTCTAACTATATAAGTAACTAATTATTGAATTTTCTTTATTACAAATAAGACATTGTTCTGTACAGATAAAACGTAATAATATTATAGAAACCTTAAAAAAGTAATTTACAAAATATTTATAAAACTCATATTACATACTAATTAAAACTAAAATTATCATTCGCTAATGTTTTTGCGATTTTATTAATAACATTTTCTGTGAGATCCAAAATATCGTCGACGGAGTCTTTTATGAGATACTGTGCATTTAATACCATTTTTTCCGAAACATCTCTGTTTACCAAGTCATTTTCTATGTCAAATACTTGTATTTTAATTACTTTTCTGGGTTTTCGATGCTCTTTTCTGATAACATAAGATGATGCTGACAATCCATCCATTTTTTTTCTCAACAAATCTTGCCGTTGTTCTTCCTTCTGTTTTTCAGCTGCTCTATTTCTTAACATTTCTTGGTAATACTCCTCCGCTTGTTCATAAGGGTCCTGAGCATCTTGAGAGAATAGTATCATTGTATCTTGAGAGTCAGACATGATCTGTAAAACAATGAATATTTTAATTTTTTACTAAACATTTTACATCATAATTAACAAAATTTGATTGTAATACTTACATTGCAATACCGATCAATTTTGTAAATTATAGATTTGATATGTGCAGCGTGTTAGAACCTCGTCTGTTTTAACGCGACTGACCACGATATGCAATATAAACTCGAATATCGGATTTCAAACTCCTGACAAAACAATTATTTTTCATTTTCGCAAGCCTTATCATATTATGCTGACATTTCAATAAAAGGTGATGCAAACAATCATGTCTTTACACGAATCGAATATATATGAGTTATTGAATTATCAGCATATTTGGCACTAAACATGATATCAAGGTTATGACAAAGGAAATTCAAATACATTTTATTATTTATTTATTATTTATTCTTAATATATTTTTATAACAAAAAAACTATAAAGTATTTAAAGAAGACTTACAATAATTTTCATACACTTATACTAGCCAATTAGTAAATTATATTCTAATATAAAAGAGTGTTATGTCCCCATGCCAAAGTAGAAATTTTATCCTTAAGTATAATTCTTTTGTCATCATTTGAAGACAAGGCTACTTTATTTACAGCTTGAGTAAATATTTCATGTTTAAGCGATTTAAATAATATATTTCTTTTACGCACAATCTTATTATACAGTAAAACATCATTGTAGTCATTAAAAGTTAGATCTTTTACAACTGCTTTCTTAACTCCTTTAGCTTTTTTTACAATTTTGTTTTCGGTTTTTAAACAATATAACTTTGACCTAAGTCCCACAAAGGAAATTATTAGAGAACCTGCTGTTTCATCTTTAAATAAACCAGGTATTTTTTTATTTTTAGGTATAATAGCAAATCTATTATTTTCATCATAATTACTTGTATCGAGATATGATTGAAAGTAAATATTCATATCTTTATATACATCTTCAGTTTCTATTGAATACAAAAAACTGTCAGTATCGGTATAGCATAATTTTAACCTTGTATCATAAAATGATTTCATGACCGAATAGTGGAAATCATACATATGATTTTTGGATATCTCTAGAACTGTGAAACCTATATAAATAGGTTTATCTAAAATAACAGTTTCAGGTTTCATTTGTACAGCTACAAAATTTTCACTAAACACTGTATTATTCTTAAAATTAGGTCTTGATATTAATTGTTCAGCGGAGTAGAACTTTTTTGTTTTATTTCTATCATCGTTCCAACGATTTACTAGATAAATGTTTACTCTTTTTTCGGTATCTTCTAGCGTTTTACCGAAAATGCTATTGTTTAATAATTTAAAGAAATCTTGTTCAAATGTAGAGTTAGCTTTTTGTCGAAATTCTGTATTTAAATCAATATACTGTTTCAGAAATGGTTGTTGTTTAAACTTGACCACTCTATGAATTTTTTTCAAAATAAGACCATTTTTTAAGCATGTTTTAAGATGTATATAATGAATAACATATTCAAATTTGTCATACAAATTTGGAATTAATTTAGGATTTTTAGAACCTGGGGGCGTAAATTTCTGTGGACAAAATGGTAAATCATTATGCAAATCGTGCAAATAATCCGGATATTCTAAGTCTACCTCTAAAATATACCCATAGTCTGAGTCATTAGGTACGTTAACAATATTAAGACTTCCAATTTCAACTTGATTCATCAACTCAAAATTTGAATATGGTAAATGTGAGCACATTGCATAACCGTACAGGTTGTTACAATCGATATATAACAAAAAGTTATCAGGTATTTCCGAATTATACCCGGAAATATATTTGTTATTCGCTGTGGAATATCTTGTAGGGCATAAACACACTCCACCGCGAATACCTTTTTGAATCAGTCGGATAATTTCTAGATTGTCTATTAGTTGCAGTTTGACTTTTGTTTTAAGCAACATTGCATCAAAACTCAAACCTGGTGCGGTTAAGTAAAATGCAGGATCCAATCTATAATTAGTTTTACAAGTTTGGCGAAATTTTTCAAAAACATCTGCTAGTAATATTACGTCTGTTTTCAAGTACAAATCAGTATATTCACCTAAATTTTTAATATTAAACATTGACCAAACAATTTTGGCGTGATTGTAATCGGATTCTGAAACAATATCATTTATTATAGTACTATAGAAACAGTCTCGCGGTGGTAATTTCTTTTCCTTATAACAATTCCAGTCCGTCATGTATTCATAAGGATAAACACCTTTACGAGTTAGTAAATCAAACTGTTCTTTCTTTGGGTAGAATTGAGATAAATGGACAAAACTGGCTTCATTCAAGTTGCTTACAAGCTTATCTAAGCTAGTACCTAAAAATTTAAAAGTATCCACAAATCGAACTGGCAAAAACTCCTGACGACCGGTTTTCACAAATTTTGTAAAAGATATGTAATTTTCTTTGTTTTTTGCTATTACTTTAATTCTGCCCTGAGATTCTCCCAACTGTTTAATAAAAAGATGACTGTCATACCCAGACAAATTATGAAAAAATACTGGTACAAATTTTGGTAACCTGTATTTAAGATTACAATAAGAGTGAACGGCCCCGCGAAACTTTCCAGTTAGATGACAATGATCTCTTACTTTGTTGTCAAAAAGTAATTGCTCACAGATAAAGCAGTATTTTGCAGTATCAAATTGTCTTTTCTCTTCTACACTTAATGGAATCATCGGAATAGTTTCTTTCAATAATTTATTAATTTCCGTAACATCTTCAAATAAATATTTCAGAAATTTGTCAACACAATCCTGCCCGCGATACGATACGTATTTATTGCGAGAGCTATCAAACGAGCAAACAATATAATAACCAAACGCAGCAGGCACATGTTTATGTAAGACTGTAGTGTTCACGTTATGCTTATTGTCACCATATTTTGGTTCTAACAATGATTCAAAGTCTGCGTAGATTACAAAAGGCACATCTTGCATCCGATCATAATGATTAAATTGGATGTAAGTATTCGAATCAGGCAAAACAGTACGTACTCCGCTGCAAATATGAGAATTGAATAATATTTCTTTATTAAAAAATATCATACATTCATCACAAAAATAAATTTTTTCCTTGTGTTTTGTGAGCTGTGATCTGACTAATTTGCTTAAATCTTTTATTAAACAATAATGTTTTTTTTCTCCCTTTTCCAAAAGTAATAAATTCACATGGTTCTTTCTTTTTTGTCGAGTCTTGTAAAGGGGTCCCACTACTTTATGGTTATTTACAAGACCGTATATGTTAACGCTTATATGAGTATTATTTCTCTCAAAAGTCTGAATATCTTTGAAGCCGACCGGAAACTTGATATCTCGAATGTTAAGTATGTTTTCGTAACTCGGATATGAGGTTATTCTATGCGCGTTATTTTTGGCGGGAAATAGCGCTGCCATTACACACCACACGAAACATAACGCATCCCCATTTTGTATATTAATACAAGCGCGTTTAGATTTAATACTTTTCGGCAATTCAATAAATTGACCAACTCTCAATGGATTATATTTATTAATATTGACCTCTAAGTAAAGATTACGTATCAAGGTCCACCCAGAATCTTTTTCCTGAAATTCAGAAATTTTTGTTGAAATTATGTCAATCATGTTAGAATAATAATCCTTAAAATCACAATCATTTTGAAATATTTTGTTTTGGGTTGCAAATGATTTTATGTCGGTGGTGCTATTTTTAGGTAAATTAAACTCCGCGAAAAATTCAAAGTTAACTTTTATACAATGAAATGTAGCCTGTCTAGCCGAAATCAATTGGTGTACACGAGAACGAAGTGTGCGCAAGAAGTCAGCGGGGGACACGGGGGACAAGTCTGACTCAGACTCGAGCACACGGTCCGCGTTTAGAGGTCTCACTCTATATGAGGCGATTCGACTTCTGAATGCACTACTTACTTTCTCAATACCTTCACTAACTTCTATTGAACTATTGTTTTTGTGGATATTACTTCGCAAGTGTGCAGATAACGAGCTAGACTTAACAGATATATCACACACTGTACAATATACTGTTCCCTTCCCCATTGTACTTATTCTTAAAACTAAGTGATTGCTTATTAAAGATATTGTTCTATTTAATTGACTACTTGCAATTAAAAGATGATATCAGAATATGATAAAAAATTAATTAAAACTCATGAATAAAATGGAAAACAGAATAAGTTTAGATTTATTTAATTATTGCAAGTTATTTAATTATAAAAAACGAAATTGGCATCGGGGCATAATAACCTAATAAAAATAAGTATATTAATAAAATGAAATAAAAACTTTTATTTGTATATAACATAAAATAGGTACTTAATTATAGAATGGTTCGCACACTAAATAATTTTTGTTGCAAAAAATTTACCCTCTTCAGTAAAGAGGGGCTTGCACTTATTAATAAGCTCCTTTGTGAGCATCAGTTGAGGGGAATCGGAATTCCCCTGAAATTTTAGCGCGACTACCGCGTGTTCCCAACGGTCTTTGGGATCGACCTTCTTTATATCAGCAACATTGTATACTTTTAAATCTATAAAGACATCGCCAGCGAGGTTAGCAGTGCGGCGCAGGACACCGTCTGCTACACGGCGCGACAGCACTGACAGCAACGGAGGGATCTTCTTAGCGGCGGCTGCTCGCTGGGCTTCCGCTTCCTCCTCGCTGTCGCTGTCGAGTTGCCAAGCTTTCTTCAGGCGTTTAGCCTTGGATGCTGGCTGTGCTCGACTTATCACCCGCTTCGTAGCTTTAGGTTCCTTTTTCTTATAACTGGAAACAAAACATACAATTACTTATACTAGAAACCGGGACCTCGTGAACAGTAGACAGGTATGTTAACCATTACACCACGGAGATTACAAGTATAAAGTTTTGATTGAACACAAACACACGTAGTTACTATCAATTTAGAATAATCAACACACACACACACAACTGAGAACACACAGCCGAGAAACTAGTGATTGCTAACTGGGAATAGATAACGAAATTACATTAAACAACAATCATACATACATCAAGCTTGCAGCGGATACTTCTTCGGAATCTGAGGTGAAATCTTCAGCGAGCTTCTTCTTAGCCTGCTTGCAACGTTTATCGTAATACTCAGAGTCGGACCTGAAATAAACATGATAAATCATTTAATAACTCGCTAGACATAGTTACTTTATTAAAGATAATTTACACATAAATGAATATTATAAGTATGTTAAGAAAAATGAAATGATTTAAAATGTACTAATAATAATAATACCTATGTTAAAAAACTTACGAACATGATTGCAATGCAACGAATCTTCGTGTTTCTAAGTGTGGGTGGCACGCAGGACAACTGAGCGGCACAGTGGTAGGCGCGTAGGCAGGCAGCTGGCACAAGCACTCAGCAACCGACTAACTGCTGGTGGAACAACAGTAGGCGGGCTTCGCAACCAGGGCGGGCGGTACGACAGCGTCGAACAACGTTCTCTCAGTTATGAAAATATTTAAAGTTCACAACTATTGGTACGCGCGAATTTAAAGTAGATTTTTGCTTAATCGCTACTTTTTTTCAGGAATGGTCAACCAAGAATAAAAGCTATATTTTTACTTGGGTACATATATTTTATTTGAAAATATGCAAAGCCATCAAAAATTTTAAGTACCAAAATGTTGATGACCACTACATTTAATGTAAAGTCAGCATAATTTAATAATTATTGATAAATAATTTAATATCTCAATATTAAAAATATAGAAGTCAATAACAACGTGTAGTATTGCATAATTTCCTGTGAAATCGAATACTCAAAGTATGCCGCATGCATATGCACTATATGTAGGCATGTTATTCATGTTACTATTTACTTGCGTCATTATAAATAATCATTTATTTTGCTACCCATTATCAAAGAGGGTTATGTTTTTATTGAAAGGCTCGTCACATACAGAACGATAATTATCACGCGGCAAATTGCTTAGCGGTGTAATGATACGACTGGTTACGATTACCATTACGGGTACGATTTTATATTCTTACAGTAATTTACTACTTGATGTGCATAGAAAAAATTTTGGTTGGAGTATAACGCTTTGTGAGTTACTGTTATTCCTTCATATTTCGAGTAATTATAAACTTTTGACATATTTCTGTTATAAAGTGCTGTATGTACAAAATATTAAAAAATATTCCAAAAACGGTAAAAAGATAATATCGTAATCGTATCATCATAAAGTGTATAAGTGGTTATTTTCCCGCTTAATAAAAGACGTTGTAGTGTGCGAATAGCCATAAGTTACGAATATGAAACCGGAGGTACAGCCGTAGGCAGATAAAAATGTACTTTTACATATGGTAATACCTAGTACACATTTGGTCGGGTTTATATGCCGTCGGCTGTACACAGGTGTCGGCATACTGAGCAAAATTCAAGCACTAGTACTGAACTAGAGTTTATCGATAATTTCCGAAACTGCTTGACCTTTTTTGATGAAATTTTATATGTGTATTCAGTAGGTATGTCTGAGAATAGGTTGTAAACTATTTTATAGTGCAAAACAACGTTAGCTGGGTTAGCTAGAAACGATACAATAACTTCTCATTACTATTATACAGTAATATCATATACTTACTTATTATTTATAAATATGTAAGTGAAAATGTCTTCTAAAGTAATAGTTATACTACACTACGGACAAATAACCACAGTATTACAATAGTTTATAAATTGATTAGCGATCTTAGATTTTATTCAAGTAAGTACTTAGTAAAAGTCAATTCTTTTTTATCGATAGAACAAAATGCTATGAGCACAACACTTACACAATGTGCTTCTTACTTACTCCTTTTATCATTACCGTAATAACCATGATCGTGTATCGTTGTTACGAAACGAAGTGGATAAATTTATTGAATTCCTATTTTAAATTAAAGAAAAGCCTCTTTTGTTTTTTGATAAAGGAAATATTTGTTCTCCCGGATACCAACAGTCGAATTTGGTAAATATGTATCAGAAAGCGAGACATTCTCAATATCGGTCGCGGTGGGTACAGAATTGTCCATATTTAATGGTTTAAACTGAGATTCACTGGGTGCCACCAACCAAATGGTGAACGGTACGACCTAATCGAGGCCAGTTGAAAATCAGTGTCTTCCATTGACCTGGCTATTCAAGTACCAATGTCCTAAAAGGTGATAAAGAGTAATCTAGTTTACTGGGTGCCACCAACCAAACGGTGAACGGTACGACCTAATCGAGGCCAGTAATGGGATAACTCGGCGTCTACCAAGGGCGTCCCGAAGATCATTTGAGACACTGATCGTTAGTAAGATGCCAACCAATTTGATCATCGGTATGAGCAATCGGCCTGGGCAAACGATTTTCCTTGTTCATCAATTATTAATCACTAGAGTAATATGTATTTTGGTTGCAATATATTTATACTATTAAAAGTTGTTTAGTGTGAAAATGTAACAATCTAGTGTAGTGTGAACAAACAGCAATCGGATCAGGTGAGTCAAATTATCCTATTACTTATGCATACCATTTTACCAAGCGCCGTTGACTGATATTCCGTATTTTTTGAAAAACCAAAGGTATTATTGGGGATTTCAAAACAGGTAGTTTTCATCACACCGAGCGAATGAAATGAGCGGTGTGATGAAAACTACCTGTTTTGAAATCCCCAATAATACCCTACTTATACTGTATATCTTCCTTTCTTTTGGGGAAACCTTTTGTGCTGCTTGTGATTAGCCATTTTACTAGATTTTCTTCCTCTTCTTTAGACAATACAGTTGCTGGGCCAGGTCTTGGATCTTCTTTTTCAGGATGCTTGCATCGGAATTGTAAGGTTGCCCGTGGAACCTCGAAAGTTTTTGCCGCCAATTTTTTGCTCATACCTTCTTGAATGGCAGATAAGGCTTTTTCCAAATTTGCCGGATTATACTTTTTTCTACGGCTAATATCTTTTTTCTTCACTAACTTATTACGTGGCTTCATATTTCCTAAAAACAGTAAACTTATTTAGGAGATGCCAATAATAGGTTTTCTATTGAAGTCCTAATTTTGGCACTAATGCCAAAAATTGGATAGTGTTAATATTTTTTATAATCGGAAATTTATAATAGATTCCACATTTAAACCGTAAGAAATAAGAATCAAAATAAGAAAAAATTATATCCAAATCACACTACCCATTTATTGGCATTGGTGACAATATTAGGACAACACCTGAAAATGAATCTATTTATTGGCACCCCCTTTATTATCAAAAACTAAACGCAAAAAGACAAAATGAAATCTGAATAAATCTAATTAAAATCTTATAGTATCATAAAAACATTCAAAAACAAATACATGCATTCGGATCTTTATGCTATCAAGAGATAATATACGTGTCTTACCTTGTGAAAAAATTTATAAAATGGCCAATTGTAGACGATTACACACACACTAGTTTTCAACTCGATACCGAATTCGCCATATTGTGTTTAATGTCATGAACAGGAAATGACAGTGACAAAAAATAATTACTCTATGGCTTAGTTTATTTTTTAATATCTAAAAGAGCATTGGAATCTTATTATTTGGCAATTAAATTAAAGGTGCCAATATATGGGTGGGTGTCAATTTTTGGCCTTGTTACCCTACTGCAAATATCTTCAAATGTAGGGTAAAACCACCCAATTATTGGCACTTTAAGCGACTATCCAAATAAAACTTTAAAAATTACTTATATTTTATAAATTGAAACAAAGAAAAGTGATTTCAATTGTTATATTATCAGAGAACGCATTTAAATAGACTTTATTTTAGGTTAAGCAGTAATATTCATTAAAAAGTAAGTTATGTTGAGTAAAAATACCAAACATTGGCATAGTAAAACCTTTTATTGGCATACACAATAACATGTACATAACATAGTAGGTAATTGATAAATTAATTTGAACTCATGTCCCAATAAAACACTGATATTAATAATGAAAATAGTATTTATTTTTCCAAGGAATAGGAACAAATTTAGGAACTTCTTTCTAACAAAGTATTTTTATTAATTATTATTCCAAAATTTAATAAAAAAATATCAAAAAAAAAACATTATCTAAACATAAACTTCTGTTTTTTACAGTCTTTACAATATAATTAACTGAAATCACTTATTGAAATACAAACTAATCATCTAATCCAGTCAACATTTTTTCTATTTCTTCTGTGCTGTATGATTTGTCACAACTCTCTAATCACAACTACTCCCTCCTCTATGCATTCTATTTATTTATCAATGACTTCCTGATCATTTTCTTTATTTTCAACAATGGTATCTTCATTATAAAATTTATGAGAAAATAATATCTTTGATACTTCGTCTTTGGACTTTGTTTCTCCTTTTCTATTTTCTTTCGGTCCCTTTCTTCTTTTCTTTTCTTGATTCCTTCTGCTTTCCCTTTTTTTATCCGGATCTTTTCACTTTCTTGTTCTTTTGAATGGGCTGAAGTCAGAACAAACGGGGTTTTAATAAAATTCTTAACTCCTTTCCTTATAGGTGTTTTTGGTAATATCAGAATGTCATATAACTTTACTGGAGTAAGATCTTTCATGGGTATTGAAGCTGTGAGAGATGGAATACATGTGTGGATACATCTGAAATAATTTGTATTGATTGAGCTTTTGGTAAATTTACATTATTGTCTCAAAATGAGGTTCTTGTGATAAATCTTCAATCGTCATGTTCCCTTCATCTAAGCACTCTACGATTTCCTCAACAACAATTTCTGATGTAGGAACTAACTTCGATTCTTCGGGTACCAAAATATTATTTGGACAATCGTTAATATATATGCATGTTTTCGATATCTAAATTATTTAAATCTTTAACATTATTTTTTATTTCTGATTCTGTCTAGATTTGGCTGTTTAGAAATAGTTGATGAAGTGCCGAAGAAATGCCAGATTCTCTTTAACAATTGAGTGGACTCTCCTTTTTCTATACAGTCAATCTTATCCTCGCCTGCTAATTTAACAAAGTCTTCTTTTGTAAGTATTTTTTTCTTTTGGTTGTTTTTGTGCATTTTTTTCGAGGCATTTGCTGAATTCTGTTGCATTTTCATTCCATGGATAAAGTCCTGTTGCTCTAAACCCGTTGATGATAGTTTTTGGCTTAATGCTTTTTTCCATTGTGACTTTCAGCAATGGCACGACTTAGAGCTTGAGATTGATTTGTTCTACGCCATTCTAAGACAGTTTTTTGCAGTTGTGTTTTTAGTGGTTTAAATGCGGCATTCAGGGCCGTCTTAAGTCTATTCTGCGCCGGGGTGCGGGGTTTTTTTTACACTGCAGCGTGGCACGCGACCGACGACACACTGCAGTATGAAAGGGGTCCTAGTCAACCAAGAAAACACAATCCACGTAATTTTGATAATTTATTTATTTATTACTCTAAAAAACAAAATTAAACTTACAACTTCGATTGCTAAATATCTATTTATTACATGTACATACACATACATCAAACAAACTCAATTTTTCTTGCTTTTGAGATTGGCAAAGATTTTAATTAAATCATTTATTTTTATATCCATTTTGGATTCTAAGGTACTTGCGGTATATAAGGGCCACCTTAATTCAAAACTAAATAATTTAAATAATTGAACTGTTTCAAATAAAAATCGGTATATTGTGATCATTTTTTTAATAGTAATCCTTAAAAGTACAAATCATCACATAAATTTTGTAAATTCTCTTAATAATTATGGTTTTTGGAAAGCCTGTCTTTGGACCTTATTAAACTTAGGCAGTCTAATAAGGACCAGAAAAAAAGTCAAGATTATATATTCAATCAACATAATAATAACCTTTTCTTACTTTACCTTAGCCGTTAATATTATATGATACTGAATAAAGCTTTCTAAACGCATTAGTTTTTAAAAAAACTGTGATTGGACCTTATTAAACTAACGTAACAAAATATTTATAAAAACAGATATATTTTTGCTGAATCTTTAACAAAATACAGAAGTTTTTAATACGTTAAACATAACAAACAGAATATAAATGTTTTATAATTACGACAAAAAAAGACAATATTTTTTTTTATATAAAAGTAATGGCCCTTATTGCCCTTATGAAATTGAATAAATGTTATTTTCCATGAGATTTGAACAAATCAATGCAAACTTAACAGAAATCCTTAACGACATTCTAAAAAAAGATTAGGTTGGTGATTGGTTTAAATCAAAAATATTACTTAAGTATCAATATCAACAATAATCAACTTATTTTTAAGAAATAGCTTTTACTTTCAACTACTTTAAAATCAATCTAGTGACTGAAATGTTTATTACCTGGGTTCGCTATCTAATTCCTGACTTCTATGAAATTTGAAAGAAAATAAGTACCAAAATTAAAATAAAAGAACAAATAACTTTTACAATATTTATTTGGAAACAGAAGTTGAAACCTAACACAAAAAAACTCAATTAAAAAAAATGAATTTATGTTGAAAAAAAAAAATGAAATTAAAATGAGAAAAGAGAATTAGGGGCGCAGGAGATCGAATGGCCAATATTTAGATCCCTTCTTTAAAGTTTTAAATTAAAAAAATAAAATAAAAGGTTAATAAAATAAAAAATGTAGACCACTGGCTGACCGATAATGCTGCCTTCGGCTGTGTGGTTACCTCAGTTAAAGCAAAAATGTCTATCGCAGATTAAAACGGTAGTATAAGCAGTGTCCTCTTGCTTCAATAAAAGAAATGTGGTATGCACTCCTGACACCTCAGGAAGCTGGTAGAACTCCCAGTGTTCAGCGGAGGGAGTGCTGAGGGAAACTTCAGGTGTTCTTTTTAACCCTGAAGTAGGAATAACAAAATAACTTTCAAAAGACTGCTTATGAAACAATGGTTTACTATAGGGCGGGGCTGTGGAAATTTCTAGGTTTTATTCCTGATCAAAATCCCTTTCAATATATGTATAATTTTGTTATAATGGAGTATGTTTATTCCTAAATTTAGGGCTGAATCTTGTTTGGTTGTAATTATAAAAAGAAAGTCATAATTCCAAATGGTGGGTTACCCGACAATGAAAAATCTACTTAATTTTGTAAAAAACACGATTTTGTATGAAATATTTCAATTTGAATTTATATATTCTACGCTTATTTATGTGTACCAATAGTGAGAAATCATTTTAAGACCGAAATTAGATAAAATTTTAATAAAATACACATGTGAATAAAATACACATTCTACCCACTTTGTAAATTATAAATTTGTCACAAAACCCCCAATTTAACCAGAAAGTTATTAGACCAAATGAAAGAATTAATCGGTTATTTAGCTCAATAAGACAATAATTAAAATAAAATAAATTACCTTTTCAGGGATCTTTATGTATATCCAAGAAAACACTTTTGTCATAAAACGCCGTACGACAACCACGTCGGCGAAAATATTTGTTACGACGGTTGCACTATTAAACTCCAAAATAACAGTATTAAATGCGATTTAAATCTTTAAATTATAAAAATAGCGAGTAAATATCGACCCGCTCCAAAAATCATCTGATTTCGTCTGCCGGTGGCGGCAAGTGTGCTAGCTGTCAGTTCAGTCGTAGTGATGACACAGGACATCGGGAGTCGACATTTGCTCGAATCGACTCGACGAACTATCTATCGACTTCGTGCCGAACCGTGTGAAAACAACAGGCATTTAGAATCGATTTTCGAAATCCGCCGGCGAATCATTTGACAATTAAACCAACTCGCACGGATTCAATGAGCGATTAAAGAAACACTGAACAAGTAAGGAATGATTCGATTATCGTTTACCGGCTCGTGGAGTTATTCGCACGGCCAGACCATACTAGTCGAAATCAAAAATTACCACCCGCGTACATTTCAAAAATACAGAATGTTGCTTCCACGAACGCAATCGATATATCTCACGGAGGAGTCAATTCTCTTATTTTAACGCTTCTGATATTCCGTTACTCATTCCATTCACATTTCCCCACTAATATCATCAAAATACGCTCCAGTCGCAAATGAATAGAGATTCAAAACTGTTTAAGCAGAATACCACTATTGAGTATATCTAAAAAAATGCAACACAATTGAGTCACGATTGAATATCAGTTGCGTGGCCTTTCAAAGTTCATTAGCGGAATCGATCACCCACTCAACAATCGAGCAATTAGACAGCTAATCGACTCAATATTTATGGCATAGCAAAAATGGCATTACATGACATATGTAGTTATGAGATCATAATTAGTTTTTATTATTTTTGGTAGTTTAATTGCACATTGGGCATTCAAAATCAACATCTTCTTTGGTAAGACCCAGACATTGTTCATGGAACCATCTTTTACATGCTGTGCATTGTCGCATGTCTTCAAATCTCTCTTCTTTACATGCATAGCAGTACCATTTGTCATCATTATCTTCTGATTTTCCCCCCTTTTTGCTTTTTGTAATCAGCTTTGGGTTTGTTTTTGTTTGCATTACTTGTTTTTTATTTTTATGTTTTAATTCTCTTTTCTTTTTACTGTTTTCTTTTGTTTCTTTGGGTTGATGCTGGATTTCAATTTTTCCATGTCCTTCTGTTTTTTGTATTTTTCCTTGATTCTTTTGTTGCTGCTTGTTGTTGCTTTTCTTCTGTTTTTCATGTTCCTTCGGCGTATTTTTTTGTTGTCTCTTTTTTCAAACAAATCTTTTGTTATTACTTGTCCTTTGTAATTAATTGCCTTACGCCTTGGCTTTTGTTTTATTACTGCAAAGTTTGGTGTCGGTAGTAACTGTTGAAAAGGAGTTTTTGTGTCATTCTTTTCTTTTAATTTTACTAATGGTATGTTGTCTTCTGGATCATCACTTGTTGAAGATTTATCGTAGTGTACTTTTGATATGTCGACATTGCAACTCGAGATAATATTCTGTTTGGTGGGAGTACATTGCTGTCTTGGTACTAGTTCTGTATTTTCATTTTCAGAGCAGCTATACTCGTATATATCATTGAAGAAGTGGGATTGAGGTTTTCGTCGTGGAACCAATTCTTCACTAAAAGAAGAGTCAGAGGTGGAGCTATAAATTATCGGTCGCCTTGTAACAGTATCAGACGTGTTTGAAACAAATCCGAAATTATCATCATTTTCAGAATTTGTTGAAGAGCTGTAGTCAACTAAACGTGTTTTTACTTCTCTAGTAGTAGAACTTTGGGTTGAACAACTTGGTTGTAAAAAATCTTGTGTTTGCAGTAAAGATGGAGACCTTGTATTTTCGTCATCAAGAAATGTTCTATCGGAATCAGAACTGGGACTTCGTACAGCTCGCTGTGTTATACTGCAAGGAATAGAAGGAGATTTTTGTAACGAACGATCATTTTCTGCAGTAGAATATTGTTGAAAAGCTCTTTCAGTCAATTCAGATGGGGCGAAAGCTTCAGGTGCTATCGCATCAGGATTAAAAGGGTACAGGCCTGTTGCTCTGAATCCGTTCACAATATTTTCGTAGGTCATACATTTTGACCACACCCTGCTGAAAATTGAATTGAATCGTGCTTTGGTTATTTTTTTGTCTGGATGTTGATAAAAAAATAATAACGTCTCTTCATCCCAGTAGTGTTCAAATGCCTTATTAACACTTTTATCTAGAGGTTGCAGCTCATGTGTAGTGTTAGATGGGAGGCAGTATAAAACAATATCTTCTTTATCTGCTGCATCTACAATATTGTAATCCAAGTGACAAGATGCGCCATCAAAAACTAGTAGACACTTACCAGATGTTTTATATTTGGCTAAGTGCTTTATGAAATCCACGAAAAGCGACGTAGTCATGCTTCCTTTATTTGACATTTTAACAAGTGCTCCAGCAGGCAGATTATCTTTGAGTGCAGGTTTTAATCTTTTCCCTTTAAAAATGATCATCGGGGGAATCGGACTTCCCAGTGCATTTACACAGGCGGCAATCGTAACGTTTTCTGCGTGTTCTGGTGCGATCATGTGAACTCTTTTTACTCCTTTTTGTGCTAGTACCATTGGTTGATTTCCAATATCCAACTCTTCGTATATCTTTTTAAAATCTTCAAAGTGCTGCATAACAATCGGTTTATTAAGCTTTTGCGCCCTGCCTGGGTTGAGGATTTGAACCTTTCGCTTCGAAATATCTGAATGTCTTTTTAAAAATAGTTTTAACCAATCGCGTCCAGCCTTCTTAGATTTTTTGTTAAAATTATTTGGAATTCCGTTTTGTTCACAGAATACATAGGCTTGGTGACGTAGGACTTTAGGAGTCAGTGGGAATCCTACCGCAGAAAGTCGCTTTATTCTTGAAGCTAAATCATTTTCCTGCTCCTTACTTAAAATTGTGCGACGCCCTAGTTGCTTTTCTACTTTACCGCTTTTTAAATGATTGTTTAAAGTTCTTCTTGGAATTGAATATCGAGCAGCCGCCGCCCGCTGTGACAACGTTCCTTCTTGAATAGCCCTCATAGCTGCTTCCAATTGCTGCAGCGTCCAAAGACCTCTTTGTTTTTTACAGGAGGTTCCATGATCGTGTCCTAAAAGAATATAAAAACGTTAATTAAGCAAAATTTCAAAAAATATACTTCGTAATGCTCCAAAATCAGCAAGTCAGCATTCATTTTTACAACAAACGACGTGAATCAAAATTTTAAGAAGGCATTTTTTTACTAAATTTCGCAGTCTAATGGTTTAATAATTATTTACCTGCATTAAAAGTGGCCCTTATTAGACAATGAGGCCTATTTCACGATTCCTATCGTAAAATTAATAATAATGTAAATAATGTTTAAACTTACCTTGTTTCGCCAACAATAATCTTCTATTTTAACAAAACCACAACAAGTTCTATGGGCCAGGCCACAACAGTGCGTTGCGGCGTCGCATCGCAAAAACAACATCGCACAGCTATGCGATGCGATGTCGCAACCCAAAAATTTCATCGGATACGACATCGTACGTAAAGACGCTAACCAACGTTTCAGTTTCTAGTGAGACATGGACCGCACTGCGCGTGTTCTACTTCTGCTTGCGTTAAGGCGTATTAAGAAAAAGAAACAGAAAAGAAAGTACTGGGTGCACCCATTACTGACAATTATGAATAAAGATGGAAACCACTTCAAAAGGAAATATGAGGCGCTAAAAGTGGACGAGGTTAAATTTTTCGATTACTTTAAGATGAGTGTAGTAAGTTTTGAAGAGCTTCTTAGTTTGATAAAGCCTCATTTACAAAAGAAATACATATTTAGAAAATGCTGGGATTAACTTTAAGGTAAGAAAAAAATAAACTATTTTTACTATAATCATACTGTTTAATCATTTTCATAATTTAGTGTTATTCAAAACTCGTATTCCGATTGTGTGTCATTCGTCAAATTTGTTAGTTCCTCATCGAAATGAATTTGTTCTGGCTCATTTACATCATCATTCCTTGGCGTTTGTGGAGACGATCGTATAAGTGCAGGTGATGTTTCGCATCCGCTTTGGAAGGCACTGCGTTGAATGGATGTTTGGTAGCCAACTGAACAGTTGTTTGAGATGTTTGATAGTTTGCTTGGACGGATGTTTGTGAAGTTTGATAGTGGCTGGGATAGTATGATTGTTGGTGTAAATCACTTAATATCTGTAGGACACGACTTTGGAAAATTATTGTTTGATTATCATTAAATTTTTCCAATGATGGCAAAATTCCTTTAAAAAAAGATAAATGTCTACTTTCAGGTGTTTTTAAAGCAGCTATAATATTCTTCTCAAATTCGTCTTCGTCAATTTTTCTTTTACGCGATGCAGGCTGGTAACGTGGCATGACAGGTTGCTGGCTTTGTTGGGTTGAGGTGCTTGGTCTTATTTCTTCATCGTCAAGACTTGATGTTGTTTTATTTTGAGAATTCTTTTTCAGAAATAGGAGCTGGTCGTATAGATGATATTGTTTAATTTTTTTGGCCCCAGCTCCGGATTTACATTGCTCGTTTAATTTTTTTTCGTATTTTGTAAAATTATCCTTGATTCCTCTCCATTTCTTTATGACATCGTTACCTAAAAAAATATGAAGAATAATGATTTATTTTGTTTTCTTTCAGGTACCTGGCGACGGTAAATACTTTTAAAGATATGCATTTCACATATTATCGTGGAAAATCTACAATAACAGGAATAGTAAAATTTGTTTGTCGTATTTTATGGAACATTCTTAAAAGGTTGGAATTACCAAAAATTACAACAGAGCTGATGGAACAAATTGCTCAAGAGTATGAAAAAAAGACCAACTTTCCTAATTGTATAGGAGCGCTAGATGGAAAACACATTCGTATATTGAGCCCGGATCACAGTGGATCCCTATTTTTCAATTATATAAATTATAATTCCATTGTTCTATTAGCACTTGTTGATACGAATTACAAATTTATATATGTCGATATAGGTGCATATGGTAAGGAATGTGACTTCACTGTTTTTCAGAACTCAAATCTATACGACTAATTAAAAAAAGGTCAATTATCTATACCTCCGCCAAAACCGTTACCTGGCTTTCAAAAAGAAATTCCTTTTGTCTTCGTGGCGGATGAAGGATTACCACTGACAAATAATATAATGCGCCCATATTCTGGGAAGTTTTTATCGATAGAAAAACGAGTTTTTAATTATCGTTTGAGCCGAGCCAGACGATATGTTGAGAGCGCTTTTGGCATACTCGCAAATAAATGGCGCATATTTCACCGACCCATTAATGTTTCTTACGATTTCACAATAGACATTATAAAAGCATGCTGTGTATTACACAACTTTGTATTGAATCGAGATGGCGCACAAACGTTTGAAGAAATGATTATTGACGATTCTTTGCAAATTTTACACGAAACAACACATGAAAGTAGAACAGGAGCTAACATAATCAGAAACGAATTTTGTAATTATTTTAATAGTAATATTGGAGGTCTTAGTTGGCAGTTAACAAAAATATAAATGTTTATAAGTACTTACCGAGTTTTGTTTTTTCAACACTATTTAACTCCTCAAAATTTGAATATAAACTTGTACACACTTCCCTCCATGCTTCTGTTTTTAAAGATTTGTCTTTGAATTGTGATATAGTTTTGTCCCAAAGGACGGGACGTTCGTAAATTAAAGATATCAGGTGGTCGACATCGTACTCCGCCATATCGCTTAAAAAACACGTGCAGGTCGTTCAAAGTATGGACACCGACTAAACGGCAACGCGTTGTCGCATCGCAGATTTGTACATTGCGGCAGCGCATCGGAAATTTCCACGATGCGTTGTGCGGCGTCGTTGATTTTTGCGATGCGACGCCGCAACGCACTGTTGTGGCCTGGCCCTATGTACGAAACACTATTTAACTCACAATTCGTCAAATTCGCGGAGCATTTTTTATAACGCAGTGACGCAAACCACCATTGGGAAATGATTCGTGGCTACTAGCAAGTAGCGGGTCGCGCGGTGCTGCGGCCGCGGGAGGTAGCTTTCTGATTGGTTCTTTATAAGTGTGCGTAAGCGGAGTCTTAAAAATACGTTAGAAGTACGTTTTTGTAGACGCTGCCCTTATAACCCGCAGGTACCTTATACTTATAATGGCTAAGTTTGTCAGTCTGTCTTGGGTCATGGTTGAACAAAGATATTTTTTTATTAATTTTAATTTTGAAAAGGATCTTTCACCTTTTGCTACTGTAACAGGCAGTTTTAAATATATACGCAGAGCTGTTGAGATATTAGGAAATGAGGAAATTAAATTATTAGAATATATTGTAGCTTAAAATATCAGTGGGAGTACTTGTTAATGCATTGGGAAAAAATATTGGCAACAATTCTAATTCATTATATAAATCCTTCCCGTCAATATCAAATCTATTTTTAAATGTTAGTTTTTCTTGGAGCCGATAACACTGAGATTTTTTTTCATGCATCTCTAATTTATTCCAGCATTCAATGTTTCGGAAGAGTGAAAAAACTGAATTGTGTTCCGTCAGCAAATCGAATCTCTCATTTAATTTCGAGATAGCATTGTCCAGTAGAAAAAATAAAAACAATCTTTAAATTTGTTGGTTGGGTCTAAAATGGGCTCATCTGCAGCCTCGTAATCAAAATGTCTTTTTCGGGGACGTGGACGAGCAGTTCCTTTGAATTCTGTTTCGCATTCTAATTCTTCAACAATTAATTTTGCATCAGATAACAACTGTTGAAACGCGCTATCAGTGCGGTATTTCTCCAAATCTTTTTTAACCAGATTAATCATTTTGGTAGCTTCTGAAATAATTACGTCCGATTTTTGCACAATTTTGCTTACATGCTCTATTTTGACCACCCAAAAATTTTATAATTTCGATTATCCTTTCCAAAACTGCCGTCTACCTCGTCACCAAAACTCAATTTCTTTTTGATATTGTTGACAGTTCACCTCCACAACAAATCCACCTTTAAGAAGAAGGTCAGATCCGTCCTCGCAATCTTTGTCGCAATCCAATTCTAATGACGATAAACCAAACCGTTCGTCTGCTTTATCGCTTGGCATTGCAGCAAAAGGAAGTAAATCTTCATCATCCCAATCTGATGACTCATCGTCATCAGTTCCTTTGTTGTCGCTATTTAAAGTCTTGACTTTAATGGTAGATTGAGTCGTTTTTGAAGTTCGTGAAACTGTTATCTCAGTAATGTTAACTGTTCCAAAATAATGAAGATTTTTTTAGGGATAGGAAGCCTATGCGACCAGAGGCTGTTCAAAAAAGTTTCTTCAGTTTTAATGTGTGTTTGCTCAACATGAAGGTCTTTCACCTCGTTTTTCACATAGAAGAAAAAGTCTTCTGCAGTATTTACAACGACTTTTCTGGATTTAACAACAGTCCACGCCACTCGTTTGACTGTGCCACCTAGTCCATCTACCGCGCCTTTGCCGTGTGATGCAGCAAAAAAGACCCAATTCAGGTTATTCAACTTCGCGTACTCTTCAAGTTCTTGAAGAAGTGCCAAAATGTACCGGTTTTTAAACTGCGCAGCGCAGTTGTCGCTAAAAATTTGTGATTTGGCGCAAATAATCAAAAATACTTTTTAAGAAGGTCCAAACCGCATATTTTGTGTAATACGTATCGTTGCTCACTATGACGACTGGTTTTATTTCATTGCCAAATAACCAGATGCAACAGGTAAAAACAGTGACAAGATCGTGGCTCCAGTGAGCAATCTATATTCATCCTGGCTTACTAACGAATAATTTTCTGCAAAATCGATTTGCACAATCGCCTCGTCTGCTTTTAAGTTTATTATCGATTCTTAAAAGTCTTCAGATTGTACTCTTACGAAACAATGTAACTTACTTAAACTTGTCCATGCAAACATTTATAACTACCAATCGGAAAGGAAGCAGCTTCAGTTATCAAGTTTTTAGCAGCTTGCAATCTTGCTCTATTATTTCGGACGCGATCTCTAGTTTTTTCACGTGTTTTTCCTTTTCATAAAGGGCTTCAATCACATTTCCTTTTTAAAACTTGACGCCGCTTGCGATCTCTTTCATTCTCTGGTCAGATGCTCAGAATATTTCTCTGCATTATTTTTCATTTTTTCTCGATATTTGCTCATTCTCTCCATCGCTGAAGGCATCGTGAATCTAAAAGACCCCAACAAAAACTCAAGCACAAATACAAACCATGCAATCATAGATTAATAATTGGTCTCCGCTGCGCTACGACTAGATACCGTCGGCATACTACATAAATTCGCAACTAAAACCATGCCGAAACCGGCATGGTTGCGGCATACCCGCGTCAGTCATGCCGCGACCGATGAGTGAGTTGGATGTCTAGATAAATATAAAATTTAATGTAAAAGTAGACGCAAAATGTGCAGTTTGCGTAGTCAAACTGTGTAAGAATAATACTAAAAGAAATAAGGAAGATACTGGTATTACATACCATCAATAAGTATTGTATTATTTCGAAATATGGACATAAATTACTCACGAAAATAATATAACCCTAAAATGTGGCGCGAAGTACCGCTCGGTGCTCAATGTTGCCGTGTATTAAATAATCCCAAATTCCCCGAGGTTTCGATTTTTATTATTTAGATATTTTGTTTTTTAACTCCCGACTCCAAAAGAGAGATGTTGTAATTTTGACTTTTTCTGACAATTTTGTCTGTCTTTAACATAAAGCGGGGTGCGTGCGTAATGTGTATGATAAGTGTTAGGCTATTGTGCTATGAGGCGGGATAATTAAATAAAGTCAATATGTAATTTAACACTATAATTAAAAGTTCAGCACAATTAAATAGAACAAATACAATACAACCACACCGACAACTTAAAGATTATGATAAGCACAAAATACAGGTGAGAAAAGTGAAGGAACGGATCAAGCGGGAAATGAGTTTTCGTAAGTGCGCGAATGCGAGCGCAAGCAACGTGCGTTCAGTAGCAAGATGGTATTCGGACTGGCGAGCCGGCGAGACGCACGGATCGCCCTGGCGAGCCGGCGAGACGCACGGATCGCCGTGGCGTTAGGGATGAAACGATACCGTTGAGGTATCGATACTTTTACTCGATACAGTATCGGTTGTCAAGTATCGATACTTACTTGGTATCGATCTAAAAGTATCGATACTTGTATCGAATCGTTCTTGGAAAATTTTGAGTAAAAAACTTTATCGGTTTATTCTTTATTTAAATACAAAATTACACAAAGATGAGTCGAAACGTACGGTCAAGAGCACATCAACCTTTACACTGCAGTTCGAATTGCGCTCTTATTCCGTGCGCCTTAAAGACGATACAAAGGTCAAAGTGTAAAACTCGACGTGCTCATGACTGTACCCAGCAGTCTAACATCTTGATACTCATATCGTTAGAAAGCCCTTTAAAAATACATATTTTTTTGTAAACATTTGAGTAGGCATATGTGATTTGATAATGCCCAAATTTTAAACACAAACATTAAATATTTTGTCAAGTAAGGATGAATGGAATATACTCATAACATAATCGACAGCACAGCAACACAGAAGTTAAATATAAAATGTAATATGTACTTACACTGAAATATTGTCCTTATCATTAACAGGTGCAATATCAGGGTGGCTTTTTAAATGCTTATGCAAATTGGAGGTATTACCACAAAACCGCACGGTTTTAAAGCATTTTTTGCAGCTTGCGACTTTCTCGTCGTTTTTTGTGAAATATTGCCACACACTAGATTTCGGAGGCCCCATTTTCGATCACTCAAATAATTAAAATGCTTTAAACAATAAACAAACACCGACAACTGTTAGAGGTTAGAGGTAACGGGCAGGCAACGGGCGGGACGGAGAATTAAAACAATGTCAATGTCACCAACCAACCAATCACCAACTGACTGACTTGACTTTTTTTGGGCATAGACAAACAAGCTTGCCAACTACACAAAACTAAGACAAGGATGCGTTCAAAAACTTTAATTTAATTCATGCAATTTTTTTATCTATCGTAAAAAAAAAAAATACTAATATAAGTCCTTTTGACCGATACCTACTCGATATTTAATTTCAAAGTATCGATGCTAAAAGTACTTGGTATCGGTGAAAAGTATCGAGTATGTACTTGTATTTACTCGTATCGTTTCATCCCTACGTGGCGTGGGCTGCGCGCGCATCGTCCGAGCCGATCGCAGCGGCTGACATGCATGCGCGCGCATCGCATTCGCTATCTATATAAAACAACAACACTTGTCCGCTTGTTCGTTGACATTAAAAATATACAAATTTTTAAGTTAAATTATCTAAAATTAACAAGTTTTAGTATTGCAGTTTATTTAAAATATTTACAAGTAATTATCAAAATAAAAAACTTATAATACTAATACTATACAACTTAATAAAACTATAGCTTCCTTTTTAATTAAAAGACGTGGACGCACGCCACAAACATCTTATTTCTTTAATGCTGATCTGGGAGAAAAGTAAATACGTGGAATGTACTACTGCTTCTCTTCCCGCGCAGACCATATAAGCCGGCCGAGGAAGTGGGCGAAAATCGAAGAACCATACACCTATCAGTAGGCGATGCGACTAGCAACCTATCACTATTTTGATTCCATTTCCACTTTACGCCGACCAACATTCTAAATATGGCCTTTAGGTAGTTGGTACCCCGTAGGGTATTGTTGCCGGATAATTGATTAATCGAATTTGGTATTTTTTTTTTTAAATTACAGAAATATATTATCAATAGTATCAATATCGATACTATCGATATATGATCACTATCGATACCTTAGATTATATTTTCAACTATCAAAGAATCGATTATTATTCGATGTGTAATGTATTTTCCGGCAACACTACTGTATGGAAAAAGGCCATGATAATATTATCTACTCGTATGTACAAGATGTTTACCGCAGCTCCGCCTGCGTCAAAAGGTAGCCTATGTTTGACTCCGGGTCTTGAACTATAACCGTACCAAATTTCATGAAAATCAATTCAGCGGTTTAGTTGTGAAAGAGTAACAAACATCCATTAATGGGTCCCACGTTATTTCTTATTTATATCAATGAACTTTGTAATCTATCACTTGAAGGAGGTAAGATTGTCACATACGCAGATGACACAGCTCTCTTTTTTAGCGGTAAAACTTGGGACGAAGTTTTTAGAAGAGCTCAAAAGGGTTTTAATGAAATTTCTGTATGGTTACAAGCTAATATTCTTACTCTTAATACTAGTAAAACTAAATACATGACATTTGCGTACCGAGTAAACCTTTTGCCTCCTACTAATCAAACCATTACTGCTCATGTTTGTGCTGGTAACTTGTCCTCTTGTAATTGTCCCTCCATTGATAGAAATAGTAGTTTGAAGTACCTAGGTGTTGTTGTTGACGAAACACTTACTTTTAAGCCTCACATAGAAGTCTTAGTTGCAAGGCTTCGTAAACTTATATACGTATTTAAAAATCTGAGACATATTTCTGATCCAAATACTATTAAAATGGTGTACTACGCATTATGTCAATCCATTTTGGAATACTGTATCTCAACATGGGGAGGTGCAGCGAAATATCATCTATTGGAACTGGAGAGGGCACAGAGGTCAATTCTAAAGGTCGGTTTTAATCTTCCCTACCGTTATCCAACTATTGATCTTTACAAGAAGTGGGAGGTGCTCACTGTCAGACAAACCTTTATACTCCATATTGTTCTTAAACAACACACACAACTTAAATATGACCCCGACCTAGTGAAAAAGGTAGGCTAGGCAAACAGGTACTGTCTGCAAGTCCCTTGGTGCTAGAACCAGTTTTACCCAAAACTTCTTTTGCTTTCTTGGCCCATACCTTTATAACAAAATTAACACAACGCTTGCAGTATTCGCCATGAATAAACACAACTGCAAAAAAGTAGTGTCGAAACATTTAAATGCACTAAATTATGATGAAACAGAAAGTATTATGATTCAATTGGAATAAACTTATAAACTTATAAAGATTTACCCATATATATATGTATGTGTATGTATGTATATATGTATATATATATATGTATATATATGTATATATATATGTATGGATATATATACTTATGCATTCTCACTTATAATTATGTTCGCAGCTTTTAATTGATGAATGGTAATCCTTATCTTACTTAATCTAATAGTAGATTCCTACTTACATACATATATAGTTATACACACACTAGCTGTTTCCCGCTGTTCCGCCATGCGTCAAGGGGTAATCTATGTCTTTAACTATATTTATACTAAATTACACCAAAATAGATTGAGTGGCCTGGCCGTGTAAGCGTAACAGACGGACAGACGGACTTTTACATTTATGAGTTACTAGTTGTTTACCGTAGCTCCCCTGTGTCCAAAAGTAGCCTGTGTCTGAACCCGGGTTTTCATCAAAACATACAGATCGACAGACAGATAGACATACAGATGGTCAGACAAATGTACAGACAGATAAATAGACAGACGGACTACATAAGGATTAAACTATACTCATACCAATTTTCATCAAAATCGATTCAGCGGTGTAACTGTGAAAGCGTAATAGACTGAGTGACGGACTTTCTCATGTTTCATATACAAACTGTTTCCACAATTCCGTCAAAGAGTAGCCTACGTTTGACCGCTGGGTCTTCAACTATATTCATACCAAATTTCACCAAAATCAGTTCAGCGGTTTGGCCGATGCGATTGGTTATAAATACTTGTAAATGAATGGCATCTTGTTACCAATAAATTGATATAACCTATATGCAGCTAAACGCACACTCGTATCAGGCGGTTTAGTGACTTCATTTATGAATAAAATATAGCTAAGAATCAGAATTTGATTGTTGCTATGCAATGACTTTTGGCTACCTAACGTAACGAATTGATACTTGATGGTTCTTAATGTTTAAATTCTCACACATTTGATGGTTCATACCTGTTTAAAACACAGTTAAAGGACTACTTAGATTGGTACTATACATAACATAATACTCATTTTCTCATAGTATATTTATTTTATAATCCTAGTCCTGTCCTATCCTATGCCTACCGCCCGAAATTACACAAATCAACCCAGAGATTTGTACCCTCTTCACAACCAAACACCTGTTACTAAATCTGATTATAAATGCTATTAACCTTATTAGTGGAAGGGACAAATAAGCAGATGAGCGTGTAACTATTAGTTAATGTACCTATGTCTTTGAATTCCATGTGAATAGTGAACCGTTACTCCTTGCATGTTACTACCAGGAAATAGCAAACGAACAAACATTTATGTCCTTAACATATTGTAAAGTTAATGGTGGCTATCTACTCATTTATTTATATCGAGTGGGTTGCATGGTCAATCGAGCCTGCACATCTTGGTGTTTGGTCTTTTACATGTAATCGGAACACTATAATTTAAACTTATTCAATTAGCGTATTGATTGTATACATAACACTTGCTTACTTGTGTGATTAATTCGTGTAAGTATTTGATTGTGGGTGGTGTGACTTTTTGTTCGAATCTACAGCTCGTCTGGGTAGCATAATAATATGTATAAATAATCTAAGTCGAGTGCAATCTGAGTAAGTACTAAGTGGGTGTTGTCTTTTCTTTACCATAAAATAGTGACATTTGGCCAATAACAATTTAAAATTATAAGATAATATATAATTGAGTGCCTGCCCATTTAGTCAACCACTGAATTCTAACTAAAAATACCTACAGCCCACACCGGTCGGTCGGGTCAGTCCATCGTTAATGTGAATGCATGATGTTCAATGACACAGCGTTTTGCTTGTTTCTGCCGGCAAATGTGACTATTTTTTATTTTGGAATACATCTACACTTTACCTAACTTACACATTACTATTTACACACGAGCCTTTACTCACACCATGATTTAATAAGTATAATAGGTATATATTATTAAGAACACACTGACATATCGAAAGTCTTGAAATTCTACAGTATTAAATACACACATGCAATTACATTACCTAGCTTAGTTTAGTACTTAGTGGATTACATTTCTACCTAAATTTTACTCATCTCATCATTATTTGTGTGACTCAACCAAAAGATAATAAATTCGTGTCTAGAGGCTGTGGTGATCTGTAATACAGGTTTCTTCGGAAACCTATCTCAGACACCACTCTCTCACAACACTGGTATTATCAGTTGCTTTTATATTGTACCTACTATTAAGCACTTGCCAATTGTGTTGAGAAAATAAATTATTTTTTATTTTTATTTTATTTTTTTATTTTTTTATTAATACTTACACACTTACGCGTTTATAATATTAATAGGATGTGTATGTCTATTTATTTATCTGTATTTAAACCCGGGTTACAACTAAAAAGAGGTCAGTAATCAATTAGCTCCAAGCTAAATAGAAAATTAAAGTAACGTTTAACATACTGTACTGTGTAATAATAAATCAAAAGAAAGTTTTTCTGCAATTTTAGGATTCAATATTAGAATTATAAAATAAAGTAGACAAAAACTAACCATTTCCCCTACCTTATCTCCGAAACTATCGATTCCAGAATTTCGATTCATAAATTACAGGAAAACCTATGAGATAATTTTAAATTCGTTTAGGAGGTCCAAATAGAGAAAAATAAAAAATAGTACAGAACCCTCAACACGCGAGCCGACTCACACTTGGCCAGTTTTATTTTAATTTCATTTTAAAGGTTTTTCTGAGCTACTTTTTATAATACGTAACAAGACCGCAGCAATTAATAATTTTCCCATTGGTCGGGCACCAGTCAAGTAGCTGGCAACACCATAATCGACGCTAGTGGCCGCATTCTGAAACTGATTTTTCTTCACAGCGCGGTATCTAGTCGAGCGCGCGAGACCAATTATTAATCTATGCCATGCAATATTAGGTGTAGGTACAAAAACAAACGATAGACAAGCTAATGATATGTAAATTTGTTACTTTATGTAGTTTTATTACAAGTTAATAGCAAGAAAACACAAATAAAAAACTACAGTAATACTTATGTATTATGAGATGTTTATACATCTCCTAAGTTTAGTACTGCACCCATTTTTAGAGGGATTCACTTTTCCTTCATACTTTAACAGGCTTAGGACTGTAGGCGTATTTAAAAAGTGAATCAGCAAATTTTAAACAATTTATTAATTTTTTTTATATACAAAAATTTTTATACTTCTTCATTATTTTTAATTTTAATTTATTTATTTCTTTATCTTTTTTCCGGACGAGTGACTGATCGCCGTATTCGCCATGATTGCAGCGCTGCCTGACGCTAACGCGGTGACGCGGCGGTCGCCGTCGCCGGTTATCCCTTAGGGCGTTTGTCCACCGCCGCCGTCACCGGACCGTCACCGAGAACGAGATTATTTCGGGCCGAGTTTAATATGACGTGACGGCGATCGTTTGTCCACCGCAACCGATTTCGCTGGTTTAGTTCGTTCTAGTTGTCATGCGTGGTAGTCGCGTTTTCGAAGAAATAAAGTGATGGCTAGGTTAAACCGGCGACAACTTCTTCTACTGCTTTTGTACCTTCGAAGGCGCAGGCGAAGCAAAAAATTTTGGGTTCATCCGCTAATACGTGAACGATACATCACAGGGGCGTTTTATGTACACCACGCAAAGTTGCGGCAGCATGACCAGAAGTTTTTTAACTACTATAGGATGTCCACGACTACGTTCGATTATATCCTATATCATATTAAGGATAGCATCACACTCCAAAACACGAACTACAGGACATGCATACCACCAACTGAAATGTTAGCTGTAACGTTGAGGTATGTAGTAAAATACTAGTACTCCATCACCGCAACTAGAAGACGCATGTGTTAGTGTTAGTGTTGTAAAGGTCTGTACAGTTGGTAATGTCAGTCTGCGTCACTACACTAACTCAACATGCGTTTTCTACTTGCGGCGATGTGTAGGAAGTAAACTTTTTGTATTTTAATTTATTTATTAGAATAATAGTATGAATGACAGGTAATCACCTTATATGATAGTATGAATAACAGGGTCTAATTTTATAAATCTACAAGTTACAATTGACATTAAATGACGCTGTCTCGACCAATCACGAATGCGGATTCCCAGTAATTTACTGTAATGTAGCCTTCCCAGTAATGTAGCCTGTAACTTGTAGTTTTATAAATAATAAGTAGTTAGATTAAAATAACACACCTAAATTTTAGAAAAATCTTGGGAGAATAATTCTCTAATAGATTGTATTTCTTGCTGAGGTGTGAACTGCTGGGTTTCATGCTGGGGTGAAATCAGTTGCGTTTCCTTGCTGAGGTGCATACTGCTGGGTTTCATGCTGGGGTGAAATCAGTTGGTTTCCTTGCTGAGGTGCATACTGCTGGGTTTCATGCTGGGGTGAAATCAGTTGGTTTCCTTGCTGAGGTGCATACTGCTGGGTTTCATGCTGGGGTGAAATCAGTTGGTGGAAGTTACCATGAGCGCTAGATGTAGCGAAACGACTGCGGTTTTTAAATCTGCGAAGTAATTGCATAACTTCGATTCTAAAGTCAAACCTATCGTCGTCGTTCAATTGTTTGACGGATGGCAGGAGAGATATCATAAATGCACGGTCATCGTCAAATAATTCAGATTCCGATTCCGCGGGATTTGCCTGTATAGCTCTTAATATTTCTGCATCGACCGCATTTAGCCTTTTTGTTCCCCTTCTATTCTCAGAGACACAGGCTGGTGTGGACAGGTAAGTCCGGAGTTGGACAGGTAAGTATGTATAAACAGGTAAGCTCAGAGACACAGGCTGGTGTGGACAGGTAAGTCCGGAGTTGGACAGGTAAGTATGTATAAACAGGTAAGCTCAGAGGCACAGGCTGGTGTGGACAGGTAAGTCCGGAGTTGGACAGGTAAGTATGTATAAACAGGTAAGCTCAGAGACACAGGCTGGTGTGGACAGGTAAGTCCGAAGTTGGACAGGTAAGTATGTATAAACAGGTAAGCTCAGAGGCACAGGCTGGTGTGGACAGGTAAGTCCGGAGTTGGACAGGTAAGTATGTATAAACAGGTAAGCTCAGAGACACAGGCTGGTGTGAACAGGTAAGTCCGGAGTTGGACAGGTAAGTATGTATAAACAGGTAAGCTCAGAGACACAGGCTGGTGTGAACAGGTAAGTATGTATAAACAGGTAAGCTCAGAGACACAGGCTGGTGTGGACAGGTAAGTCCGGAGTTGGACAGGTAAGTATGTATAAACAGGTAAGCTCAGAGACACAGGCTGGTGTGAACAGGTAAGTCCGGAGTTGGACAGGTAAGTATGTATAAACAGGTAAGCTCAGAGACACAGGCTGGTGTGAACAGGTAAGTCCGGAGTTGGACAGGTAAGTATGTATAAACAGGTAAGCTCAGAGACACAGGCTGGTGTGAACAGGTAAGTCCGGAGTTGGACAGGTAAGTATGTATAAACAGGTAAGCTCAGAGGCACAGGCTGGTGTGGACAGGTAAGTCCGGAGTTGGACAGGTAAGTATGTATAAACAGGTAAGCTCAGAGACACAGGCTGGTGTGAACAGGTAAGTCCGGAGTTGGACAGGTAAGTATGTATAAACAGGTAAGCTCAGAGGCACAGGTTGGTGTGAACATGTAGGTTTCATGATACGAATAATCTAGTAGTAGTCATATTTATGTAGATGAACAAATGAAATAAAAGGCATATCGTAATATAAAACATTTAATGTTTTATTTTAAATTTTACAAAAAATGTGTATTTGTTTTCAAATCAATGCAATTTAACATTGACATAATAATAAACATAAATTTGCTCTGCCGTGCCTAATAACAAAATAAACTGAATTATGAACATCAATCAATCTTCATTACAATGGAACATGTATTTGTTTTTAATATTATAATTAAAAGAAATCAGTAGGGTTTTTATCAACCCAATGTTGTCATTCTTGTTTTAGATATCTACTTAAAAGAAATGTAAGTAGATATCTAAAATACTCCTCTTTAAATTTAAAATTTTGTTAAAACAAATGTGTATCTAAACATAAAAATCAAAACATTTTAACTGGCATTTTAACAATTTTAGTTATACTAAATAATTAAACATAAATCTCTCTGGGCTCTGCCTTTGCCTAATAACAAAATAAACTTAATTATGAACATCAATCAGTCTTCATTACAATGGAACATGTATTTTTATATTATAATTAAATTAAATCAGTGGCTACAACTAAAAGCCTCATGTCCGGTTTCTGAGGTGCTGTTAGATATCTCTTCATTAGTTATTAATTCGATAAACAGACAACCTTTTTAATTCTTTATTAAGTCCTTTGTTTAAAAATGCTTTTAAAGGCATTTGCTAATGTAATTGCAGTTATGTCAGTAAAATCATTTTTAAACAAAGTTTAATGACAGCTAAACATCAGATAAAGTTATGGAATAAATAAACAGCTGATACGGACCTCAGAAACCGGGTATTAATCATCAATTCAAACATAATTATAAGTATCTTAATCATTGGTATGCATTAACAAAGTAAAAATATTTGAAACGAAACATACTATTTTAAAACATAAATTTTCTTCTCTCATTTCTTAGCCTTAGAGTAAATATTTTGGACGAATACCTTTATTTTTAGCCAGTCTTTATTCTTAAGTAAATCTATATGTTGTTCTTTTAATTTCTCACATTCATTTCTTTTAGGCGGTTGGTGATTTTTTATGTGAAATTTAAAGTATTTTGTAACTACGCCCTTTTGTTGCTTTGTCCAAGGTACCAACGTCCTTTTTTTCCCTTTTCGTATTTTGTTTTCGTTTCCTAATTGACACACGGTTTCATTAATAAGTTGTTGAGAATCATTTTGTATACCAGATGGTCCAGCCTGAGATAAGTTATTTAAATTACTATATGTTTGTACGTAATCAGAATTAACATCTAAAGTAGGTTCAGGTTCAGGATCATAGTCTATAATTTCGTTATTATCCATGGGCTCTTCAATTAGCTCCTCATTCAAATCTAAATCAATCTCTTCGAGAGATTTTCCTTTGTAAGCGTCTGCTTTTCCATCTTCCATAAGAATGAGAAGCTTTGATATCTTAGCAGTTTGGTATACGTCATCTGGCAACCTGTAAGCCTTTTTATGTACTTCATTAGTGTGGCCCATAAATGTAGCGAGCTGCTCCTTATCATTGTCAGACATAATAAAAATTTGCGATAAGGTGGCTAAATGTTTTCTTAGCTTTGTTGAGGAAATTGCTTTAGGCTGTTTTGCCCCTGACAATTTGGCATGCTTTTCCAAAACTTTGTAGCCATAAATTGTATTGTTATAACCGGGATTACCAAACAAAAATTGATTTGGTGTCGAAGCAAAAAAAATATGCCTAATCGATAATAATAATTTAATATCATCTTGAACTTCTTTATTAAACAGAACTGGTACTCCCCAGCCGCGTTTACCTCTTATGACAACACGTTTAAATTTCTTTACCAGAATCCTTTCTGAGGTAGTAAGCGCACGATCAAATTCTTCATACTTATTATTATCATTATTGTCGCTTTCTAAATAATCGTGCACTGTAATTCTTTGAAGTTCTCCAGGCCTGCGCCTATTTAATAATAAAACCCTACAATACACAGTCTCTAAAAGTTGTGTATATGTTTCAGTAGTTTGTAAGCCTTCTTTAATTTTTATAGCAGCATCCAAGGATTTTTTATTTAGGTATTCTTTAAGAATTTTTAAATCATTGGCTAAAGGCACAATAGTTATCTTATTCCACTTTTTCTTGTTTAAATCTGTTGCAGCTTGTGTAGACACATCATATTTCCAATTTGATTCAATAAGTTGAATCAAAGTTTTTAAGTCGGCTTCTATTTTGCCAGTATCTACTTCCATGTAAGGCCCTTGTTTTTTTAATGCACATATTATTGCAATATTGCAGCATTGTTTCAAGGTGGTGGACAGATTCATTGCGAACGTAGGTGTCTCATACCTATCTTTTTCTATGTCATAATTTCCCAGTATTTTGGTTGCTTGTACTATGTTATCATAATGAATTGGTCTTAAGGCAGAAAAGAAGTCATTAATGGATGGATCAATCTTTTTTAATTCCATTAATAATTTTGCAAGCTCTCTCATTTTTCTAGACACTACGTTAACGAAATGTTTTTCTCGGTGAGTTTTTAAATATTGACATCCGAAAGCACATATAAGGTTATCTTTTTTTGCAATAAGTGATATTTTGTCTGCCCGCATTCGGGGAAATACAGTTTCCTTAAGTTTTTCGTCGATTTTAAGATGACGTATCAGTAGATTTTGAGCCTCAGATTGAATGTTTTTACTTCCTGATTTACCACTACATTTCTTTTTATGTTTCCACAATAGTTTTTTAGAATAGAACCCCAGACACTCTGTACACGGCAAATAATCAGTAAATTTGAATTTTCGCATCGATTTAGTGACCTCTTTTGAATTTACAAGGTAGTTTCCTTTTTTACGTAGAGCTGCAATTAATTGTTTTCTATCAAGACTTTTTTTAGGTTTTGACACAATTTTTTGGACTTCAGTTTCATAAATATGGTGTCGGAGTAAATGACGAGCAAAATTTAAAACAAATGACTCACAGTAAAAGCAATAATCTTTATCTCGAACCTTTGAACTTTTGGGTGTTTGCCTTTGGATAATTGTTGTACTATCATTAGAATTATCTTCTATTTGAGATTCACTATTAATATCGTAAATAATCTCTTTATTTGGTTCTGATTCATTATATGGCTGTGGAAATTCCCTACTTACAATTACATTGCAAGGAGAACTGCTTTTACAAGTAACTTCAGTTGAACTTATGTTATTAGGTGGCTTGAAAGATATATTAGACAAGGAATTATTAACATCGAGAGGTATTCCTTGATTTGGTACGAATTCATCTACTTTATAAGGTTGAAGTAGTTTCCTTTCTACAAATACACTACATGGAGAACCGCTTATGTGACTAATTTCGCTATAATTAAGATTAATAGGCTCCTTGACAATTACATTGCAAGGAGAACTGCTTTTACAACTAACTTCAGTTAAACTTATGTTATTGGGTGGCTTGAAAGATACATTAGACAAGGAATTATTAACATCGAGAGGAATTCCTTGATTTGGTACGAATTCATCTGCTTTATAAGGTTGAAGAAGTTTCCTTTCTACAAATACACTACATGGAGAACCGCTTATTTGACTAATTTCGCTATAATTAAGATTAATAGGTTCCTTGACCGATGAATCGAAGTTCGAAACACATTTTAATGGCGTTAAATTATTCGAAGATCCAAATTCATTGCGAAAAGAATCATCAGAACTGGTCTGCAACAAAAAAAAGCTTATTATATTTTGTTGCACTTTACTATTGTTGCTTCGTTAATATGAAGGTACAACTTGATTAGTGATATAAGTGTTGTCTATCCCTTGCTGAACATCAAAATTACCCGATCCCCGATCTTAATCCTGAATTGGCGCTCGCAGACATTTTTAAGCCACCTAGAAGGTTTCTAACATGGCTTAAGGACTGCTTTGGCTTAGAGTGCTTTGGGATAACAGCCGTTAGCATAAGTATTATCATTAATTAATTAATGAAGTATTTTAGTAAAACTTACTTCGTGTCTCGGAGGAGTGTAATTAGAACATGTCGCAGAAAAGTCAGATATTGAACCAGATTTTGAATCAGATAATTCCTGTAAACAGAGATACATACAATAAAATACATGATTAACAACACCAAAAGGAGAAATTGAAGATAAACGATACATCATAGGTACTTTTTCTTTATTTAAGAGCGACTAATGTAAAGTTAATGAATAGACAGCAGTAGGTATTAGGTATTCAGCTGGGAAAAACTCGAACCAACACAGGCTGATGTGAACAGGTAAATTCAGAATTGGATAGGTAAGTACGTCTACATAGGTAAATTAGAGACGGATTGGTAAGTATGTATAAACAGGTAAGCTCAAAGGCACAGGCTGGTGTGAACAGGTAAGTTCGGAGTTGGACAGGTAAGTATGTATCAGGTAAGCTCAGAGGCACAGGCTGGTGTAAACAGGTAAGTCCGGAGTTGGACAGGTAAGTATGTAGACTAAGAGCCGGCCGTATGCAACCCTACCTCATCGGGTTGCAAGATGTGACGTATATAGGGTGTTGCATAATAAAAAGCTATGTTTTGAAATGTATGGTTGCCTTGCCCAAACCTGGAGCATTTTGTACAGTCAGCAAAAAACTCCATATACTAAAAAAAGCTCCAGGCTTAGGAAAGGCAACCAAGGTTATTTATTAAGAGGATGAATAAGTTGCCTTGACCAAACCTATCACTTTCGTGAGTCAGACTTACTAAGGAAGTAAAAAAATTATCTTATTAGGTAGAAAAATGAAACTTCTGCCATTCGAAAGTCCTATTCATCCTCTCAATAAATAACCTTGGTTGCCAGCCCTAAACCTGAAGCTTTTTTAGTATGGAGTTTTTTGCTGACTGTACAAAATGCTCCAGGTTTGGGCAAGGCAACCATGTATTTTAAGACGTAACTTTTTATTATACAACACCCTAATGTAGGTATAAAAAAATGTGTGTACGTAAGTCGTGTTTTATCTAAGTTAAAACATACGTGCCTCATGTAAGGTTTCTGGTTGGTTTTCTTTTTCTTCATGTCTCTCTGAAAACAAAACAGATATATTTGTTTTATTATAAAACAATAAAAATTTTAAATACCCTTGACCCAAAAGCATACAAAAACAAGAAAACCCATAAAAAGTAAGACACACAGTTATCTGATGTAATGTAACTCCATACCAAATTTCATCCAAATCCGTTCAGCCGTTTTTGCGTGAAAGAGTAACAAGCATCCATCCATCCATCCATACTCACAAACACCATACCTAAACATCCCGAGGCGCAGTGGCTAACGCACTCGCCCTGAGAACTGCGTGAAGTCGCGAAAAAGCCTCTGGCCACCCCTTCTGGGATAATAGCCGTGAGTGCATACAACTTTCGCGTTTATAATAGGTATTAGTACGAAGTAGGATGATATTACGATATAAGAATTAAATAGGTAAGTAATATAAATAAATAAATATACCTATACGGACAAATCACACAGATTGAGTTAGCCCCAAAGTAAGTTCGAGACTTGTGTTATGGGATACTAACAAATACATATATAGATAAACATCCCAGACCCGAGTCAATTTGAAAAAGATCATTTTCCATCTTGACCCGACCGGGGATCGAACCCGGGACCTCTGGTGTGGCAGTCAGGCGTGATGACCGTTCGGCCACGGAGATCGTCGAGAATAGTAGCATGTACCTACTTACTTTTGATTATTACTGGTTATCACAAAAACATTCGTCTTCCGGAAAATGATCATAAATGGCATATTCGCAAAATTTACACCACATAAAAGAAGAGTTATAAAGCCTTTTAAAGTCATCGAAATTCATGGGTAGTACAAAGTGTTTAACTACTGAATTAGTAATATTAATACTCGTATCACAATGTATGTGTCGCAGGCATTTTGTATGAATCCGCCGTTTACAAACGGCGTCGTCAGTTTACAAACGCTCGCTGTTATGTAATATACCGAAGGCAAAATGAGAACTCGTTCAATTGATAAAATTTCAACGTTGGCTATAGTTTTAGGGTGACCATGAAGAAAACACAGCTTGGACAAATCAGACTTTATTTAAGCAATTGTCAGTATACACTTTGGTTCTCTTAGAGTACTTAAGTAATTAAAATATTTAAGTAGGTAACAACAACAAGATTTATATTATAAAAACTTAAACTTCTTAGGGCCAATGCACACCAGCGGAGGCGCGGTGCGAGGATAACCATTTAAATTAAACCCTAATCCCTATAACATAAGATTGAAAACATCATAGCACAAAAAAGGTCGCCTCACCGCGCTGCGCGCCATTTTCTGTTTTTTATGCCACAATATTTTCAATCTTATATTATAGGGATTAGGGTTTAATTTAAATTGTTAACCTTCTCAGTATCTCCGCTGGTGTGCGCGCTGGGCCTTAGGATAATAATATGACACTTTTAAATAAAAACAATTAGGTACATAGATCCAATTTTGAAGTCTGACCTTTTTATCTCTCATAAAAGACATTTCAAAATTATCAAATAAAAATTATTTAAAAAAACTATTTTCGCACTCATTTTTGATCAACCTAGTTATATTTTTTTTATTATTAGAAGTGTTGAGATCCGTATTTCACAATCAAATACAAAAATAGTTATTTAAAGAAAAAAAATATTCAGGAAAATATTGCCTATAAAAAGAAGTCAAGAATAATAATAATAAGCGCGCTTTATATAGTAATAGAGAAATCGAGAATTATTTATTTGCGCATGTCAAACTTGAGTGACATTTGGACCCACAAAGAACATTCTTTTTAAAACATGCACATCGGTTATTTTGGCATGTCTTTTAGCTGGCTTGCATAAGCATTTGCTAAAACCTTGTCCGCCAAATAAAGATTCTTTAGAAACAGCTTCTCTTAAGGATATTATATTTTGAGGAATTTCTTCGAGGTATTTCTTTGACGACACTTTTAATTCTTGTCGGTTAAACCAGTTTTTGATAATTCCATTACTTGTGCCAATTTGGTACACGCCGTGTCTCATATCCAATATTTTTCCAGATATATTTTTAGCATCTATGGGACCTCTATCGATTTTTGGGACGTTGAAAAAAACACTATCTCCAATATCCAGAGCTGGGAGTTTCTTAACCGTATCAGTTATCATTTTTTCCGCCGCTCGTTTTACGCCTTGATGTGATTTATTCCTCTCTGATTGTATGTCCTGTTCTCGTTTACACATCAAACACAAAACACTTGCGCCGTAACCTTCATTACCGATTGTTTCCCCGCAAATAGTGTGAATTGGTTTGAGACAAGAACAACATTGATGAGCATCACTAGTCCCTTCTTTACATACGACGCATCTCAAGTCATTTTCAAGAGTTGAAACCTCATTTGAATCATGCATTACAACAGAATTTGGTAGAAAAACGTTGCGATCGGCGTTTGATGACTCATTTGGATATTGAATAGAAGTACTAGTATTAGTGATATTGAAAGAGGCATTCATTGGCACAGGCAAAGTAAGCAGTTCATTAGAAAGTATGATGACAGAATTGTTTGTGACTTGTGCAGAATAGATTTGAGTCTCGTCTGTTACATTTTTTGAATACACATCCAAAGAGCTGCCTAAAACTGAATTCCTGTCATCTGTTATATTTGTCATCAATGTCTCCGACTTATTTTCCTCATTTGTATTTGAAATTATGACTGTATTTTTGAAAGCATCAACATTTTAAGTCTGATTTTCCAAAATATTGACTTGCACAACTTCATTTGGTTTAATTGGCCCTTGAGCATCCACTTGTCTTTCATCACAAACTTCTTGTAAGTGTTCTTCAGTTGTAATATGCTGAAGAATACCGTGAGGAATGCTAGAACTGCGTAGACCAGATTTTGGTTCGCAACCAAAAAGAGCACGAAATGGCGACCTTCCTATAATTCTATGGAAAGATGTATTTTTACTATATTGCACGAAGAAGCAGCCCATTGCCCATTTTGTTGAATTATTATCTCGCATCCAAGCACGAAGCATATTTTCTACATCTTGGTTACTCCGCTCAACACTACCCTGGGTCTGCGGATGTCGCGGAGTACCGTGTACTATTTTACAATCTGGCCACATTTTGACCATTTCTTCAATTATGTTAGCGGTGAATTCTTTGCCGTTATCGCTCTGCAGTATATATGGTGCTCCAAATTCTAGAAATATTTTAAGCAATTCGGTGGCAACTTCACTTGCTTTTTTTGTACTAAGTGGTCTAAGATGTATAAACTTTGTGCTATGATCCTGGTAGTTGAGTAGCCATTTAAACTCACCATCTGGTGCGGACTGCAGATCAATCAGATCGACTTGATCCCTCTCGTTAAAATCTCGAGATATAATTGGTTTCACTACAATGCTTTTCTTTGCTATGTGACGTTTAGATTCACAGACAGGACACAATGAGACAAATAAGTCGATTGCTTTTCTTACAATAATAAATCTATCCTTAGTTTGATACTGAATTTTGTCTCGACCACCATGTCCACAGCCTCGATGGATATCTAATATTATGTCGTAATATTCTTCTAACGGTATTACACGAACTATTGGGCTGTCAGAGCTATCTTTTTTTAGAATAAGGTATTCCACATCACCAATACTCATTACCTCATATTTTTTTGACCAATAGTACTGTGCAGGAGTCCTCCGACAACCAGATTCTATGGACACCTTAGCATTTTTAAGGTGCCGGATAACCTCGAAAATCTTCTCAGTTGTCCACGGCTTTTTTATTGTTTCCGCTTGAAGATCGTAAAGTTTTTTTAATTCACTGTAATAAATGTCCTTAAAGTCACAATTATTTTGTGACAAATCTGTTAAACACTTAGTATTTGCACTATTTTCCATATTTTTTTGCGTTACAAAATCACTACTGGACGCCATTTTGTTTGTTTTGGCCAACAGCGACGCGCGTGGTAAAAAACAGAACTAAATACTTCAATTTGCCGCGGCATTATGTATGCGGCGTTTCAATCGTCAATCAAATGTTTAGGCATATTATATAATGACACGGCAATATACATTTTGCCTTCGGCGTATTACATAACAGCGAGCGTTTGTAAATTGACGACGCCGTTTGTACACGGCGGATTCATACAAAATGCCTGCGACATATGCACCAATTTCGCAAAATGAAATGCGTTGAATCCCAAGGCCATTGCAGTTTAGCTTTATAAAATTGTATAAAATCATTTCTTTTAAAAAAAGTATCCACATCAATCACAACAACCATTTTTGCAGATTACACACGTTCACTCACAGACAATTTAACGCAAACTAAACTCATCATAATATCATAAACAGACAACATGTTTAAATGTAAGTAGGTAGGTACTTACTAGCTAGATGTTATAGGTATTATAATAAGATAAATCGTGTTATAATTTTCATAAAAAGTAAGTAGGTACTTACTGTTTGCCAATTTAAGAATCCTTGCACTTCTTTTCATTGTGATTCATATATTATTATAATCACTAACTATAATAATAGAACAAATAAATAATCACTTTTAACGCACTTGCAAATAGGTAATTCACTTTGATGACCAGCTTACATCCCGGCCGGCACAGGCACATGTCTGTTTACAAACCTCGGCACGCGAGCGCGCTGAAGCCCGCCGCCCCGCGCCCCGCGCCATGCATCCCTCGTGAACCCGAATAGGCCCCTCAGACACAGTACCTAGTGCCCGTTTAAGGATATTTAAGAGACGCAAGATTGTTGTCACGAAAAAATGATAAAAACTTTACAAATAAAGTACGATATTCAATGGACACGATAAGATCGGTGAAGTGAACTCAAAGTATACGTGGTAAATTATACGCTGAACACTAGTGCCCTCCAAATTTCAGTCGGACGACGGCGGAACTATGTTATACGCTAAAAGGCATTGTAGTGATGAAATAACGTCCATGGCAATTTTTCGCCCATTCATTCTAATGATCATAAGGGACACTTGGGCTAAAAATAAGGGGCGGTCAATCTTGCGTCCGTATTCCGGACGCACAAAGTCAGACGGACGCAGCATCATCGGTAAATAACGCCATGTAGGACGCAACATGTCGCGCTAATCTCAAGATCTACTGGGCTGATTTTAAAAATTATTTCACTGGAACATAAACCTATATATTTATTTTTATTATACTGACTGACTGAATGTTGTTATAATTTGTCAACGGGCTCATGAAATGAACGTCAAGTACCTACCAAAACAAAATCAAAGTTACACTAATATTAATGTTTGGTATAACAATTCTGGATGAAAACTTTAATTTCCAGGCAAAATTAAACAATAAAATTATATAAAAGGCGACGTCAAGTACCAAAATAAAATCAAAGTTACACTAATTATAATGTTCGGTATAACAATTCTGGATAAAAACTTTAATTTCCAGGCAAAATTAAACAATAAAATTATACAGGGTTATTTATAAAACACTAACAACCTCGCAGGATGAGATAGCTAACATAATAAAATATCAAATTTCTCCAAGGAACATGGGTCTAAATATAAAAAAAAACGGTCCTTCCATACTAAATCGATCAGCTGACTTTTGATTTTATATGGGAGGTCAGATTTTTTTTTCATATTTCGACCCATGTTCCTTAGACGAAATTGTAGTTTATGATATTTGCTGTCCTACGAGGTTGTTAGTGTTTTACAAATAACCCTGTATAAATAGCGACATCTTGTACCAAAATAAAATCAATGTTACACTAACTTAATGTTTGGTATAGCAATCCTATATGAAAACTTAATTTTCCAAACAAAATTAAATAATAAAATTATATAAAAGGCAACGACAAGTACTAAAATAAAATGAAAGCTACACTTATTCTAATTTTTGGTATAATAATTCTGGATGAAAACTTTAATTTTCAGCCAGTCTTTATTTTTTAACAATTCTGGGTGAAGATCTTTCAATTCGTCACACTCATACCGTTTTGGAGGTTTTTTAGACCTAATATGTTTTTTAAAATGGTTGATTACAATATTTTTTTGCTGAGACGTCCATGGCACCAGTACTCTTTTCTTTTTTGTTGATCGTGAAATTATGTTAGATATATTCGCCAATGGTTCACAGACGGATGTAGCATTGTCGCTAAATGGAGTTGCGACATCTTGAGCTGCAGTAGCTGACATGTCTGTGGCCATAACAGATTCTAGTTCTTGAAGTGTATTTCTACTTTCAGCAAAATTTAAGACGTCCTCTTTTTCTAACCCTTCACCTTCTAGTTCTTCTTCCATATTTAAATTTATCTCATCTAAAGACTTTCCTTTAAATGAATCGGCTTTACCATCTTCCATTAATATCAATAGTTTAGAAATTTTTGCTGTCTGGAATATATCATCTGGCAATCTGTAATTTCGTCTATGCACTCCTGTTGTATGGCCCATGAAATTTGAAAGTTGTTCAATATCGTTTTCACTCATATTGAAAAGTTGCGTTAGGGTAGCCAAATGTTTGCGTAGTTTTGTAGATGATATAGCTTCAGGATTTTTGGCACCGGACAACTTTACATGTTTTTGTAGGACTTTATATCCGCATAAGTATGTCATGCTCGATGGTTTTGCAAACAAGAATTTGTTGTTTATATCCACGTATTTGCTTCTCAGGGAAATCAATAGTTCTAGGTCTTGCTGAACGTCTGTGCTGAAAAGTACCGGGACCCCTCTTGATCTTTTACCCCGAATCACAATACGTTTGTATCGTTGCACCAAAATCCTTTCTGTTGCGGTCAGAGTACGATCAAATTCTTCGTATTTATATTCCTTCTCATGTTCATTCTCTACATAAGTACTTAACATGAGTCTTTGTAGCTCTCCTGGCCGTCTTCGGTTAAGAAGTAGAGCACGACAGAAAACAGTTTCTACTAATTCATTGTAGGCAAATGTGTTCTGATAATTTTCACCTTCTCTTAATTGGGCAGCTGATTTTTGAGCGCACAAATGATCTTTCAATAATTTTAAATCACTTGCTAGAGGAACAATGGTCACTTTGTTCCATTTCTTGAGATTCAAATCATCAGCTGCATTGCTGGAGACGTCGAACTTCCAGTTCGATTCAATTAATTGGACGAGCGTTCTCAGATCGGCTTGCATTTCTGCAGATTTTATACAAGTCTCCGTTTTAAGAATTTTCATAATTGCTATGTTGCAGCATTGTTTGATTGATGTACTTATATTTATCGCATACGTCGGCGAACAGTAACGATCAGTAGTTTCATCGTATTTGGCTACAATTTTGCTAGCCGCCACTAACAAGTCGTAGTTTTGAGGCTTGAGTGCATCAAAAAATGTAGTTATTTCCGGCTTAATCTTTCGAACCTCTATTAACAGTTTCGCCAACTCTCTCATCTTCCTTGATGTGACATTAATAAAATGTTCTTCTCTGTGTATTTTAATGTAGTTTTCTCCAAATTGACAAATGATGGGATCTTGTTTTACGACAAAAGCAATTTTGTCAGCGCGCATTCGGGAAAAAACTTTTTGCAGTGATTTCGAAGGAGTGTGCATTGAGTTTCGACACATAAAATTTTGCGCCTCAGCTTGCGAACCTTTATGCTCTGGATCACATTTTTTCTTATGTTTCCATAACTGTTTACTGGCGTAGAAGCCTAAGCAGTTTGAGCATGGCAAATAATCATCTTGATCGATACGTTTTTCCTTTCTCATTGGTCGTTCACATCTTACCACATTTGATATATAGTTTCCTTTTTTTTTCAAATCGGTAATAAGATTTCTTCGGGTTCGACTTTTTTTTGGATAAGCTAGGATTTTTTGAACATCAACTTCAAGGTAATGCTGTCTTATTATATGTCTAGCAAAATTTAACACTTGCGTTTCACAATAAAAGCAAAAGTCTCTGTTACGACCTTTTTCGACAGAATTATTAGAACCCGCAGCTTGAGATTGTTGTTCCTCTATAATTGGAGGTATGGCGTTTCCTTGCTGTTGGTGAGACAATAATTCTGTGCTCTTTTGCGGTATCATATATGTTTGCAGTTGACGAGGCTCTTGCTCAGCATTGGTCTGTTGCGTGATGTATGTTTGCAGTTGACGAGGCTCTTGCTCAGCATTGGTATGTTGCGTGATGTATGTTTGCAGTTGATGAGGCTCTTGCTCAGCATTGGTCTGTTGCGTGATGTATGTTTGCAGTTGACGAGGCTCTTGCTCAGCATTGGTCTGTTGCGTGATGTATGTTTGCAGTTGACGAGGCTCTTGCTCAGCATTGGTCTGTTGCGTGATGTATGTTTTCAGTTGATGAGGCTCTTGCTCAGCATTGGTCTGTTGCGTGATGTATGTTTGCAGTTGACGAGGCTCTTGCTCAGCATTGGTCTGTTGCGTGATGTATGTTTTCAGTTGACGAGGCTCTTGCTCAGCATTGGTCTGTTGCGTGATGTATGTTTGCAGTTGACGAGGCTCTTGCTCAGCATTGGTATGTTGCGTGATGTATGTTTGCAGTTGATGAGGCTCTTGCTCAGCATTGGTTTGTTGCGTGATGTATGTTTGCAGTTGACGAGGCTCTTGCTCAGCATTGGTCTGTTGCGTGATGTATGTTTGCAGTTGACGAGGCTCTTGCTCAGCATTGGTCTGTTGCGTGATGTATGTTTGCAGTTGACGAGGCTCTTGCTCAGCATTGGTCTGTTGCGTGATGTATGTTTGCAGTTGACGAGGCTCTTGCTCAGCATTGATTTGCAGCGTTATATTTGTTTGCGGTCGATGAGGCTCGTACTCTGGGATGGTTTGAGGCGTAAGGTACCTTTTTGGCGTCGTGTATGCTAGCGGCTGGTGAGGCCTGTGCTCCGTGGTATTTTTCAGCATTAAATGAGTTTGATTTTGATGAAGATCATGTTGTTTAGTATTTTGCGGCAAGAGGTTTGTTTCCCGTTGGTAACTTTCGTCGCAAATAGAGCCATCGGAAGTGTTTACTTCCGATAATTCTTCTTCCGTTGACGGTTGATAATAGTCCGATGAGCCATTATCCGAAAAAGGGTCTGATTCTGGGTCTGATCCCGGGGCCAATCCTGGATATTCCTGCAACAATATTTCTTATCAAATATTTCGAGTGAATACCAGTAAATCATTTGCATTAAAAAAAATACAGCTGGTATGGTATATTATTTTCAATACCAGCTGTGTACAGCTGGTATTGAAAATAATAATATTGGTATTGAGGTTTACCTCTTAACTTATTCGGTTCAGTGAATTTCACATGATGGGCGTACAGACAAACAAACAGACAAAATATTCCAAAACTGTACTCATCATCGTCAGTTAAGTAAAGGGACGGACGGAAGGACGGATGGACTAACGGAAGGACGATCGGACGGACGGACGGACGGACCGACCGACTGAAAGGCAGACATGATGAAACTACTAAGGATTCGTTTTTCGCCATTCTGCTACGGAACCTTTAAAGATATAGACACCCCGCACTTGCAGGTTTGAAAAATATATATTTCCAGTTACATGTAACCCTCCCCCTTAATCTCTTTTTTTATTTTAGTATAAAATCCGTAATAATTCAACTGTGTAGTCTTAATAGTTTCACAAACATAACGAATCTATAAGGGTATTGTTTTTTGCCATTCGGCTACGGAATCCTAAAAATCAGTTTATTGAGAATCTCCCTCTTTTTTTGAAGTCGGTTAATAATAACCTAGGGTACCTACTTTGAATGTATGTTACACGCATACAAAGTACGATTAATTTTGTTTAATCGTAAAAAAAGTAAGGACGTGTTAGTCATCCACCCATTAATCCTATCCTACTTATTATCCTACTATCCTATCCTACTTATCCTTCTAATATTATTAATGTGAAAGTGTGGATGTTTCGATGTTTGTTACTCAATCACGCAAAAACGGCTGAACGGATTTGGATGAAATTTGAAAAAGAACATAGGCTACCTTTTAACCCGATTCTGAAGTCCACGCAGACGAAGTCGCGGGCAGAGCTAGTATTATAAACGCGAAAGTTTGTAAATATGGATGGATGTATGTTACTCTTTCACGTAAATACTACTGGATGGATTTTAATGAAAATTTACAATAATATAGCTTATACACCAGTTTAACACATAGGCTACTATTAAACCGCGCGTAACACTGCGGCGCGCAGCTAGGGGGTTAGCTAATAAGAGTATTAATTAATATACCTACCCAAGTAATATACCTACCCTGCTGAAAACATAAAAGAGTGTTTGTAATTAATGTCAATAAAAAAAAATACCTAGAAAAATATTTGTAATCTCAGAATACAGGAATCTCTAGAAACCACTGTCGCGTATAAAACTGACGACGAATAAAGTTATCGGCCGAGTCGGCTGATTACCTACCTTACATCCAGGCAGTTATTTCAGCAATAACCACGCGATAGGTAAGTACCTAGGTGTACTTTTGGACATACTTTAGGTGTATACAATAGTTACTGAAGGCAACTTCTGGAGATTTCTGTATTCTGAATTTGTATGTAATACTAACTAGGTAAATTCAGATAGGTACTTACCTGTACGTAACGCCAAATTCACAAGACGGTCACTCCTCAAGTTTCGTTTCATTATGTACACACAACATTCGTTCAGTACAGTACTTAAGTAGGTTCAGGTTGGTATATGTACACAATAATACAAATAAATTATGCCACGCAAGTTTTATCACTTCCATTCATACGGACACTACTACTTCCGCAAAACCCACAAGCAGAATAAAAACGATCGTCGCACGCAATCTCAATGCGCCAGAGCGGCAACGTCACGTTTCCTACGAGACACTTCGGCTGCGCCAGATGAAAACCTAGCAAGTGCTCAAACCAACATTTTACAGGAGAGCGCCTAAACGTAAATCAAGCTAGCCGTTGAAGAAGTTTTACATAAACTATTTAAAAACGCTTTTATTATATAAAATAAATATAAACGATGACTATGTATTAAAAATATTATAATATTTGTGTATATTGCATAATTTATACCCCTTACTAACTCATTTAAATAATCGACAATCGATTCCCCCTTTTAGAAACCAGTAATTAACCTAGTATGAGCACTTGCTATGTTTGAATGTGGTTTACTGAATATTGTAAACAGTAGATATTATGAATTTAACCCTAGTAAGTCGATAGGTGTATTTAAAAGCAACAACTTAGTGAAAATAATTTTATTATAAGATTTATTTATAAAGAAATTTAATAACTATCCAATTGTCCATGACTTGTTAAGTCGGCAGATAAGTCATTAACTGGTAAATTGTACCAGAAGGTCTTTCTGGATTCTGGCATAAGATTCACAAGCTTGGTAATTATTTCATGCTTTTTTTCATGTTTTATGCCCCTTGGGCTGTCGTTGCTAGCAGGAGGAAGCTGGCAGTTAAATTTTTTCATTAGAAAATCTAATTCCACCAGGCCAGGACCAGGTTCACTGAAACTGAAAAACAAATAATTAATTTTTCATTGAAATAGAAATAAGTATTCGTTTTTATATTACATATAAATAATAAATTACTACTAGAATATTATTAACTAAAATTTAAAAAATCATCAATATTAAAATAAATTATGTTTCAACCTTGTCCTATAAAATAAATTTCTTGATCCAGCTATCATTTTAACTTGAACAACTGAGTTTAAATTAAATTCTTTCAGTGGTTCATTCTGACGTGCAGCTCTTTTCTTTTTTGGCCATTCAAATTTGTTTGTTACTTCTATAACTTTAATATTCTTTCGCGAATTCATCACAATATCTTTAAAATCTTGGAAATCGTATACGTTTTTTTGTCTCTTCATTTTCATTTCAATATTGCCATGTACAGCATCCGCAGACATATGAGTATGTCCCTTGGTCAAATAATTAATAGTTACCGATTCAAGGCTATTTGATGGATTATTGACTATCATTGTCATTGCGGAGTATAAGGTCCAATTTTTATTCTGCGCTGTGCAGTTATCTGCCCATAGGTGCAAGTGCTGCATATCCCTATTGGATTCTATAAAAGCATATATGGCGTTTACAATGTCACTCGCCTCTCGTCCAGCTATTGCTTCGTGCCAGAGCACACAAGTGGAACTGTCATCAGATTTTTTTTCAATAGGAGCAAATGTCAAATTAAAAGTAATTAATCGGCTCATGAAAAATGCATCCTTGATGTCGGGCATTTCTGGTAATATAATAACCTTTTGCAAGTCCATTGACACAAATTTAACTAAATTCGAATTTTTATTATTTCCGTCCAATCTGTATTTTTGAATAGATGATTCAACTTTAGCCTTATGATCTTCGGATTTTTGTTTCATTTCTTCAGGCATTAAAGTGACATCATCGTACTTCTTCAATTCTTCTTCATACAATGCACAATCTACACATTTATCACCCTTAGGCATGTGAAAAGATATTTTTAATTCTTTTATTTTTTGCCTGTAAAGTTCTCTGCCACAAGTGAAGTTAGGATTTTGTTGTTTAAAGTCTGTGTACATTTGTCGTAACGTTAAGTGCCTTGGCAAATATTTTGTAAAAGGCGCATTATGTCGGCGATAATGGCTTACCGTTGGATGAAAACTCATAATGTGATTAATTATTATGCTTCCATCAATCTTTTTTCTTCCACTTCTCTTATCTTTCGTAACTGACCCATACAATTTTCCTTTTTTTACCGCCTTGCTCAGCTCTGTTATTACTCCATCTGTTTTATGTCCCAAAGTAGCCAAAAAAAACTTTTTACAGACTGAAATTAGTATCCCATCAGAATTTGGCAAAAAGAAAAAACGACTTTCGTTTTTGAAAAAAGTTTCATTTGAAACTTCAACTTTTCGTCGCTTTATTTTAGATATTTGGATGCACTTATTAAGAAAGCTACGCCTGGATAAAAAACTTAGGTTCCAATATTCTTCCCAAATAGTTTTTCTACTTTCAAGAGAAAACATTGCACATTGCCTTTTACATTTGCTGTTGTCGCAACAATTTTCAATCATAGGATGCTTAGCTTTACGTTTTTGTTGAGAAGTTTGTAATGATGGTGGAGGTGCAATTACTGAAATTTCGCTGTCTGGTAAATTTTCATCATAAATATACAAGGGGCCGGGGTAAGCAGCTACAAAATTTGCTTTAAATTAATAACTAAAATAACTAACCTAACTGTTATCTAAATCTTATTTACTTAAATTATCTCATTAATTATGTGATCTCGTAACTAATATCGACCCCTGGTAGGTATATTATAACATCATTGCATGGAAACACAAAACCACCCATTAAAAATTAAGCATAGAAAAAGCTGAACTCAAACAGTGAACAAATAGGTTAACCATCATTCAAAATTTACATATGATAGTTAGTCAAAGGTACAAAAAAAATTGAGATACATTATTATGCCTAGTAAACTTACCACTCATTTGTCTCAGTACTATGTTCAGCAGCTTCATCACTGTAATTGTTCATATTAACTGCAGCCATTATTATTTTTGACCGATGCGATCGTAAACTATTCATTTTAGTAAATTAATAATCGCTATTTACTTATAAATTCGATGTGTGAATGTTGTACAGTAGGCTGCAAAAGTCCATAAATAGCTTAAAGACGAAAACGGCGTGCACGTAAATCACACACACATTGACATAAACTATTGCAAATAAATATCAACCTTAATACTAAAGTTATAACGCTAACACGCAGTTGGCAGAAGAATTCCATAATAGTTTAATGACTAAAATGGCGTGCACGCAGATTACTCACACCTGACGTAAACTATAACAAATAAATACCTATCAACCTTAACTGAACAGTCATAAGGCTCAATATATATCTTTACGAAATGGCGAAGCGCTTATATTGTAACCTCACAGCGTTTGCTTTCGGAAATGATTAGAGAGATTCTTTATTTCGACTGATGAATCATAGATGCAATGGTCTATCGGTATACACATCTACTTGGAAAAGCAGTGACCTCGGTTCAAATCTGACTGTATTTAATTTCGTTTCATTTTTTTTTATTTGTTATCAATTTGTTTAGTGTGTTTAGTTTATTATTTATGTAGATTAAATATTTATACATATATTATAATATTTATATATATATATAAAAGAGTCTGACCTCCGCAACCCAAAGGGTAGACCATACCAGAACCAATCCTAGGAAACGTGTTTGTGATATTCTATATATAAGCTGTGTTGAGCTTGTATTTCCTTAGTCGCCTTTTACGACATGCACGGGAAGACTTGGAGTGGTCCTATTCTACTTTGCCGGAATACACACGGCTTAATAGTATAGTAAGTCATAGTATCTATGACTTATTATGATTATATTATACATATACTTAAATATATCTCTCTCTTGCCGTTTCCGGCTGTGGTGACTGGCGATGAATCATATCGTATTTATTGAAGGTATTTTTCATTTATATTCAATACCAAGAGTAAAAGCACAGGGTAAATAAATACTATGTGTTGAATCAAAAGTAAATAAATATAAAAAGTAGTAAGTATGTAATATAATTTTTAATATAAAAAACAAAACAATATTAGAAGAATTTTAATTCAATGTTTGACATAATCTTGTTACACATTTCAAATTCCTATTTATTTCATATGGTTAGTTATAGCTTAAGTATTCGTTTTCGTGATGAAAAGAAAATTGAAGCCAGCTAACCATAAAAATATTACAATTGTTACTATCATGCGGCGGCGCTGGACTTTTTTTTTCGGTGGTTAGATAATTTAAAAAAAATCTTCTCATATACTAAATACACTATTATTTACTTACTTGTAGAAAATATCTTCCTTATTCTTACATAATATAAAAAAGTCGCCGCGTCTGTCTGTCTGTCTGTTCGCGATAAAATCAAAAACTACTGAACGGATTTTTATACTATTTTCACTAATAGACAAAGTAATTCACAAGGAAGGTTTAGGTGTATAATATACACTCGTGCGAAGCCGGTGCGGGTCCCTCGTTTTAATATTTGATATGGCCTCCTTTATTATCAATAACCGCAAGCAAGCGCCGCCGCATTGATCCGACAATATTTGAACAAATTTCTGTTCCTCTTAAATTTTCCCACACTTCCATGCAATGCGCTTCCAAGGCCTCTGCAGTCCGTTCATTCCGCATGTCCCACCTCTGCACCATTAAGCCCCATAAATTTTCTATTGGATTTAAATCCGGCGACTTTGCTGGCCAGGGAATTACGTTTATGTCATATATTGTCTGAACCATTCACGCACTACTCGAGCTCGATGCACAGGACAGTTATCTTGCACATATGATAAGAGTGGCATATCTATGACTGGATAGACACATCGCACAGTTGGAATCATGTGATCCTGCAGCACTTGCACATAATGAGCACCTGTAGCGCGGCCTGCTATGGACACCAATTCGCCAGGTCCAGCGGCACTCATCCACCCCCACATATTTACTGAAATGCGCCCAGACTCCATATTTGCAACTACGTTTTGTTCATCATAACGAGTTCTATCCCTCCGCCATAAGTGAAGTCTACCGTGTTGGGATGACATGAACGATTTCTCGTCGGTAAATATAGTACCGTTCCAGTCAAAATCTAAATACTCCCTTGCAAATGCCAATCTATTTTGTTTGTGGCTCTCGGATAGGTAGGGTTTTTTAGCTGGCTTTCTGTGGTGAATTCCTTCAGCATGCAAAGCTCGCCGGACAGTGTTCATACTCGTGTCGAATATATTTGCAAACACAGACGTCGGCACAAAGCCATTTGCTTCATATTGCTGAACCATGAAGCTCCGCTGTGATGCACCAATATGCCGCGGACGCCCACTACGAGGTCGTGTGGTTACAACGCCTTCTTCTTGGAAGCGGCTTATCCACCGTTTTACTGTTATCCACTGAAACAAATCCACACTAAATAAATACTTACATAAAAATATTACACTATTTTTTTTATAAACTACTCGCAAAGAAAATAATACTTACAGTAAATCCAGTCTTATCAGCAATTTGAGATATGTTATATCCCATATTATGTAATTCCACAATGCGCATCCTGTCCTGCATATTAATATTAGATTGCATAGTTATTGGAACTATCAATACGATATTCAATCAATTTTAACAACACAGGCACCTTCGCCAGGGAACTAGTAACGACAAAGCATTAGACAAAGTTAAAATCAATCGCTGTGTAATTTACTCGGTTACCGTCAACTTTTTGAGTTCTTATGACATGTTAAACGTGTCCTACCCTTCAATTTTAAGCGTTCTTAACCTAAATGTTAAAATTGTTGCTGTTTTTATTAAAGAAATTTGAAAGCGTTGTTTAGACAATTCTCATACTCATAATTTCTGATCTTTAAAAAATATTATGATATAAAACTTAAAAACCCTCTACCACCAAATGGGATTTGAACCATGAACCACAACTATCAGAGCCGGAACAATTCCCATCGAGCCACAGAGCTTCTAATGGATGGCGACGAAATTATTGATATGTTTCTTGGCTAGCTAGTAGATCGACTAGGAGTTTATTGGTTTATTTGTGTAGCTGTATGAGTGAGTATGACGGCTGGATGCGATACTTTTTGCTCACTCTATATGGAGTTTTGCAGCTTACTGTACCTCTACGTAATGAAACACTAACAACAAACAAACAAGTCAATTTACGCGCCAACGCACCCAACCGACTGATCGTGTCGTGACTTGCTGCCCGCGCCCGCGCGCTGTCCCCTCCATTCATTATGCTTGTTGACCACTTCATAAACCTAGCAAGACGCATCGACCACTTTAAAACCTAGCAAGTCTCAGAGACTTGCTAGGTTTGATAATGGTCAGTGCGACATACTAGGTTTGTGAATGGTTCTGGAATGATACCTAGTGTACTTACTAGGTTTTGAGTTCTCAAAACTCTAGTTATTTGTGAGATTTATGCGCGGGTGTCTTTTAAAATTTGTAGGGACTTACTAGTTTATACCGATTCTGCAATAAAAACATTTTTGTCAAAAATGTCCCTTGCTAGGTTATCATCTGGCGCAGCCGACTTGCTTGCGCGCGGAGCACAAAGTGGCAACATTGCATTTTAAGGTGGAAGCAAAGCTATCGGCCAAATGTACAAAAATATACACCGAAAAAATATACGGCGATGCAACGCCTCTATCGGACAATCGATGAACTACATTATACTTATCCAGACGTTCTAGAGGTGAATTTACGTCCCGACGATTTTTTCACTATAGATACACGATACTTATAGCTATGGAATAGGGGTAAAATGCCGTAAAAATAATCTTGCGTCCGGCGGTGGACGCAGTATTACTATGGGAATTTTCGGGGATGGGCGCAAGAAGTACAGCAAGTTAAAAAAAAAAAAATATATATATATATTTATATATATATATATATATATATATATATATATATATAGATATATAAATATATGTATATACAGTGTTCAACACGCCAGACTGCTACACATAGGCCCCGGGTTCGATCCCCGGTCAGGTTAAGATGGAAAATGATTTTTTTAGACCTGGGTCTTGGATGTTTATCTATATAAGTATATATTATAAAATATAGTATCCCATCCCATAACACAAGTTTCGAACTTACTTTGGGGATAGCTCAATCTGTGTGATTTGTCCTTACATATACTATATATATATATATTATTTATTTATTTATTTTTAAAAATTACCTTGCTGTTGTAGTTCTGTCAAGTTATCCAACATTGTTTTAATAGTCCCATTCATGCCAGTATTTGACTTAAATTTTGTGCTCGCCAACTCCAAAATAGCTTTTTTGGACAGCATGAAGTTCTTGTACAAATTTTCTGTCGCTTCCGGATATAAATTATCAAAGTCAATGCAAAGCAAATGATATCCTGTAGGCTTCTTTAAGCCCGGATACAATGCCATATATTCTGTAATGGACATCTTTTCTGCTTCCTCTCGTCTATATTTTGTAGTATTTTTCCACTTTTGTTCTAATAGCTTCCATGGTTCAGTTGAAACTTTAATCCAATCTATGTCTTCAGAAACATCCACTGAAAATAAATATATATTTATTAAATAGTACATCCATTTAAAACAAACCTATACCTACTTACTTTACAGATTGAACACAGGTATTAAATAGGTAACACACTATATTTTAACAGTTTCACCATGTTCTGCCCTTCATTGGACGTACAATATTTTAAACTATTAGTCAATTAAATTTAATTATGAATTTTAACAAAACATACAAACATTAAATTAAAAAAATTACACTCACCAGTCTCTACAACAACCATGTTTGTTGTATTTTCTTTAGATGAAGAATCTGTACCACTTTTCTCAATGACTTTCTTTTCAGCCAGACGATATTCTCGTTTTCTATTGTGTAAACCAGTAGTTCCCAAACTTATTTTTCTCGTGGACCACTTTCAAAATTTTACTGGTTTCGGTGGACCCCCTGCTGCTACATTTCTACCACATTCTTAAAGTCGCCAAAAAATAAAAATTGTGTCACTTCTGAGTTCTGTCCCTATATTTCGATATGTAAAATAAAAACGAAAAATGGTACATTTTATATCACTTTATTTATTAAAAGAATAGAATTACAAGAAAAAAATATTAAGGTAATATAGGTTCAGGTCATAATTTTAATTAATGGGAAGGATGTATCTGATGGAGTGTCAGCAAACGATCAATGTTTGGCTTTATTTTTGTGAGCAATAACCGCAAATCCCCCCGCTCTGTGATGTTTAATTTGCTCCTTTTTTTTGTTAAGAGGTTTGTAACGGCACTAAAACTCCTTTCGACAAGATATGACGAGGGAAAAGCTATTAAAAATTTCCTTGCGATTTCCCACAGTCCAGGATATTTTTCGGGTATTTCTGCTTGCAGCCAAAATGTTGGGTAGCCTTTTCTAAATTTCACCTTCAGCTCCTCATTAGTGCTTAGCTCGAGCAGCTCCTCTTGTAATACAACATTGGCCACTTCCGTTTCATCAAATGGATTTATTATCCATGGTGGTATATCCATCGTCAGTATATCTTCAAACCTGGTTTTGAAGTCATCATGCAGGGCACTTAAATGTTGACTGTAGGTATGGATATCCTCATCAATACATTCTACCTGCGACAAGTTTGGAAATTGAGAGAATTCGCGCCGACTAATGTTTTGCTTCATAAATTTCAATTTCCCAAGAAAAGCCGAAATTATCCCCTTTGTTTTTATTAAATTCAGGCTGTCCCCTTGTAACTGCAAGTTAATATCATTAAATTTTTTAAACAAATCTGTCAAATACGCAATGTCTGCTTTGAATTTGATCAAGTTTTCTTTTAAATCTGGATCTCTACTTTCTAAGAACTCTAATATGGAATCGAAAACAGAGTAAAATCTCGTTAAGCATGCACCTTTCGACAACCAGCGTACTTCAGTATGTAAGAGCAGTCGTTGGAAGTCTTCATCATTTTCGTCGCACAATTGAGCAAATAAACGTGTATTCAATGCATTGCTTCTGATTTTGTTGACAGCTTTTATTACAAAATGAAGAGATTGGTTCAACCTGTCACTTAAATGTTTTGCCACAAGATGTTGTCGGTGGATTACGCAATGAATAGCTGTAAGTCCTGGTATAATTCTTTTGAGATGACTTGTAATGTATCTCTGCTCTAGTGTACTTATCTTTGATTGTTTATGTGCGTGTTCTTTTAAGAGTTCTAAATGGATGAAGGGTGTTCTATTGAAACTAGTGAATGCAGTTCACGAAAGTCCGAGTATATTGACCCCAAAAATACAATTTTAAAATACAGCTCACATATTTACGTGACCGATTAAGTTACACAAAGTTTATGCAGTTAGCATGCCTATATCTAATGACGTGCAGGGAACGACTGGCTCGACCGCACCTTGATACAAATTCATTTGCAGCGTCAGCTCTAAGTAAGTACGGTGTACAACACATGAGTCCTTACATCACACCTTTCCTAAAATTTGGTACCTACGAGAAGACTCTATACAAACCAAATTTTTAACAAGTAAAAGCAAATGCTAGACAGCAATACAAATATAGGTCCTGAACTCGATACACAAATATGCCACTAAGCAAAAGTTCGAATACAATAACAATGTCGCAACTTGATAACGTTACCTCAGGCAGTATGATGTTGAATTAAAATTGAAGCTAAATTATTTGAACTGGCTACAATAAGAAGGTTCTAAATTTATTTACAATCTTTGATTACTCAAGTACTACTGGACAATTAACAAAATATTTTCATAATAGGTTAATGTTAATAAAATAATAGTAAAAAAATTAATTATGCTTTACGCTGCTTGCTACATGACTCAGTTGTTATAAGTATTGTGACGTCGTGCCTTCTTCAACGGTCGCCCAGTCAATACATAGTACTAGGTTCGAACCTAGCGAGAAAAAAACAAAATAATTTATACAAATCCAATATTTGTTATCGACAAGTTTATATAATACAACGATTGAAATTTAGTCGTAAAACTCGTGATCTAATATAATTAGCTCAAACGATAAGTATACAATACTAACGTCTGTCAAAATCTACTAACAAGAACTTAATGAACGTAATTTGTTAAGGATTCACGTGAACAACAACTTAGTAACTAGTATCTAAATCTAAGAATATATCACCTTAGTAGGTGTTGACTGAAGCTGCTCGGTCCTTACGCTGGCCACTGAACTAACATCCCGCAGCTGCCCTTGAACCCACTTTCTAGCGCACACGTTGCAACGCTTACAACAGAAACATAGTAAAATCAGTATAACACATACCGCTATCGCTGCCATCGCGATGCTGTAGGTGCCCAGTGTGCTTCTCAGCGTTTCTATCTGCTTGTTTACTCCTGATTGGGCGATGAAAATTTCTTCATTTTTGCTGTTGTACTGACCCATGATCTACGATAACTGACCACAAGGAGATGTTCTGCGCAACTCGCCTTGAGAAAGTGTGAAACTGTGCGCGAACCGAACATATCTTAAATATAATTTATGCTATTCTGTAACCTACATAAATCGTACCGGCATTTTGACGACGCGACCTTTGCCCGTCCTTTTTTCTGCTTGATCAGGGTGAACGCTGTCTTGCAAAAGTATGTCGCCTGAATTTGGTGTCGCAACTAGATCGTTTGCATTGTCAAGCAAATAAGCGGGTTTGAGCCTATCTATCGATACATTTACCCGTCGGTTAGGGTACTGCAATTCGAAAAATTTATCAGTTCGCCTTAAGACCTTGTATGGACCATCATACGGGGCCTTAAGGGGTTTTCGTACCGAGTTGTCTTGAACAAATACATGACTGCATGTTTCCATGTCTGAAAAAATAAACCACTTCCGATTAGAACGATGTGTGTTTGACACTGGTTTTAATTGCAAAATATTTTTATGAATGCTTTTTAATAACTCGTTTGCGTCACCAAATTTAAACTTAGCACTGTCGAAAAATTCACCTGGCAATCGTAGTGTCTTACCGTAAGTATACTCAGCGGCACTAACGCCATTGTCGCTACGCCCCACGGCACGAAGACCATATAACACTGTTGGTAGCTCGTCTACCCATGAAGCGGTGTTTAGACGAGCCATCAACGCTGCTTTCAAAGAACGATGCCAGCGTTCGACTATGCCGTTAGCCTGCGGATGGTAACTAGTAGTTCTGTTTTTCTTAACTCCTAAATACCTGAGCAATTCGATGAAAACCTCGCTCTCAAACTGACGACCCTGGTCAGACGTAAGCTTGACCGGACATCCATAGCGTGTAATCCAGCCTTCATATATGACTTTCGCTACTGTTGCTGCTGTGATATCACGAATTGGAAAAGCCTCCGGCCATCGTGTGCCACGATCTATAACTGTAACACAGTACCTGAACCCGTCCTCAGATATTGGTAGAGGTCCTATGATGTCCACGTGGATGTGTTCAAAACGGTCTGCGTTTTGAAAACTAGCGTATTCCGAAATGTTGTGTCTACTTACTTTTGCTTTTTGACAACTAATGCATGCCTTTGCCCATCGGCCTATGTCTGAATTCATATCAGGCCAAAAAAAACGTTGAGCAATCATTTTGCGTGATGCACGAACTCCCGGATGACTAATATTATGCACCGTATTAAAAACTGTTCCTCGAAAATCCTTCGGTACAAAGGGTCTCGCAATGTCAGTTGACATTTCGCAATAAATCTCGCTATTACAAAATGGTAAGGTTATAGATTTTAATATAATGTTTTTGCTATTGAGACCGTTTGTTCGCAAGTATTGTGCGATATCGTCATCATGTTTCTGCGCTTCAGCAAATTGTTCGTAGTCGAGACTTGCGAAACAGGAAATCGCCGTGACGCGCGATAATGAATCTGCTACTACATTGTCATTACCACTAACGTGACGAATGTCGGTTGTAAACTCGCTGATGAATAATAACTGTCTAGCCCTTCGCGGCGTCTCCGAATCGGTACCTAGTTTTGTAAACGCGTGTACCAACGGTTTATGATCGGTATATATCGTTAACGGTCTGCCTTCGAACAATTTGCGAAAATGTTTAATAGCCATATAAATAGCAACTAACTCTCGGTCGTAAGTGCTATAACGTTGCTGTGTTTCAGACAAACGTTTTGAAAAATAACCTAGAGGCTTCCACAAACCTTTATCTAGCTGTTGTAGAACTGCCCCTGCGCAGGTATCCGACGCGTCCGTCATAAGTGCAAGCGTCGCATCGACACTAGGGTGCGATAGCGTGACTGCGTTCTCCAATTGCAACTTACATTCGCGAAATGCCGTTTCAGCTTCCTGTGACCACACAATGGGTGTTTTGTCGTTTTTCTTAGCATTGTGTAAGTACTCCGATAATACTGTTTGACTTCGTACTGCGTGAGGAATATGTTTGCGATAAAAGTTCACCATACCTAAAAATCTTCGAAGTTCGTTGACGGTTTTAGGCTTGGGATATTCGATGATCGCTTTGACCTTGACGTCCAGTGGTCGTATTCCTTGCGCCGACACTCTAAAACCTACAAAATCAAGCTCCTGTACGCCGAAATGACACTTTGATAAGTTAATGGTTAAACCATACCTGTTAAATCGTTCAAATAGAAGTCGCAGATGTTCTTTATGCTGATCTTCACTCTCGCTCGCGATGATGACGTCATCTATATAACAATAAAGAAAATCTAAACCTTCCAAAACTGTGTGATGCATAAACCTTTGAAAGGATTGTGCTGCATTCTTCAGTCCGAACGTCATGCGCGGAAACTCGAATAATCCGAAAGGCGTGATTATTGCGGTTTTCTCCACGTCCGCTGGATTAATAGGAATAAAATGATAAGAACGATTAACGTCGACGCATGAAAATATTTTTTTACCTGAGAGTACGTACGTAAAATCGTGTAGGCGCGGAATGGGATATCTGTCCGCTTTGGTGATGGCGTTTAGCTGCCTATAGTCACTACACGGGCGAATGTCCCCATCTTTTTTGGGCACAACATGTAGTGCACTCGCCCAAGGACTCTTAGACGGTCTGCAAATTCCTAAATCGTGCATACGCTTAAATTCATTTTTTACCTTAGTATACCTCTCCGGTGGTAATGGTCTCGCTTTGGCATGGACTGGTGGTCCCGTGGTCTCGATGAAGTGAACTACCGAGTGCTGTGGAGGTTCCTTAAAAGACATGGGTCTAAAGATGTCTGGAAATAAACTTAGTAAATCATGAAAAGGATGATTCTCGTTAATAGTTTTGACTGACGTTTCTGTACTTAATTCAATGGATGCTAAAACTTTTAAATTAGTAACTTTGTCTATTATCATTTTTTTGTCTATGTCTATTAACAACTTATAGTGGCCTAAGAAATCGGATCCTAATATAGGTTGTCTGACAGTAGTAATTACAAATGTCCATTGAAAGTCTCGCCTCAATTTAAAATCAAGTGACAAAGTAACAGTTCCGTATGTTTGCATTTTCGCCCCATTCGCTGCGAATAAAGTTATACCTTCCTGACTATTATTACTAAATCGCTTAGCTACAGATACAGGTAAAACTGAAACATCCGCCCCAGTGTCCACTAGGAAATTGAGTCCGCTTTTCTGATCATTAATACAAAGTCGACGGCTAGCTACACCTCCGCTACAAGTCCCCGTCGTGGACTGCACGGTAACTAGTTTCCCTGATCTTCTTTTTTCCAGGTACAAGGATCCCGGCATTTAACAGCTCTGTCGCGAAAACGATTATGGTAAAAACATAAACCTGGCTCCCGTGATGCTGAACGACCTCTACTGCGGTTAGCACTTTGCGCACGGTTTGAGGTCCTTCCGCGATTGATTGGACGCCAAGTGTCCCTAGACTTGCGAAGCTCCGCTACTTCCATGCACAGCTTGGCTACGACGTCAGCTAGAGATCCTTCGGAAGTACTTTCGCGGGTAACTTCCGCCACGTGCATTGGAGTGCTGGTTTCCTGGACCTTATCTGCCACTTCCGCCAGCTTGTCCGCGTCCGTGATCGCTGTCGCTGCTAGCACTGACCTAACTGCTGTTGGAAGGTGGTTCTGCCACAAGATGAGCAGAGTATCCGAGGTTACTCGTTTTCCTGCCAAAGTCTGCATCCGTCGTAGTAGTTGCGACGGTTTTTGATCTCCCAGCTGCATCTCACCAATTAACTTTTGTATCCTCTTGTTTTCAGATTCTTCATAAATGTGTAACAACCGATTCTTCAAGGTCCCATACTTGTCCTTTTGTGGTGGACTTGTTAAAAGGTCTGCCACCTGCATCACCACTTGCTTGCCGAGTTTCGCCACGCAGAGTTGATATTGCGCATCATCGCTGGCTTTTTGAGGCGCTACAGCTGCCTCAAATTGTACGAACCACAGGCTAGGCTGGTCCGTCCAGAACTCGGGAATTCGCGATGAAACGGAAATTAACACTATGTCCGATGTTTTTTCTTCTGCCATTTTAACAGGTCGTTGCAACGTGGAAAAGTCTTTCACAGTCCGCGGAGTGCGAAAAATTAAGCGATAGTAACTACCGATGCACGTCAGATATAGACTAAGTTGAGCCGTTCCCTAATTGTGAGTTGTAACGCAAAGAATGTCCGAACACTGCGATATACTGTCACTAATTTCACTCACAGGGTGTCACCAATGTAATGTATCTCTGCTCTAGTGTACTTATCTTTGATTGTTTATGTGCGTGTTCTTTTAAGAGTTCTAAATGGATGAAGGGTGTTCTATTTAAACTAGTGAATGCAGTTCACGAAAGTCCGAGTATATTGACCCAAAAATACAATTTTAAAATACAGCTCACATATTTACGTGACCGATTAAGTTACACAAAGTTTATGCAGTTAGCATGCCTATATCTAATGACGTGCAGGGAACGACTGGCTCGACCGCACCTTGATACAAATTCATTTGCAGCGTCAGCTCTAAGTAAGTACGGTGTACAACACATGAGTCCTTACAGACTTATAAACCCACGATATCGCCCGACCATTGCAGGAGCTCCGTCTGTTGCCACTGAAATAATGTTTGTAAATGGGATCGATTTTTCCGTAAAAAAATTACTCAGGACATTAAATATTGATTCGCCTTTAGTGTCAGTCTCCAAAGTTCTGGCAAATAGCAATTCTTCGTGAATTTCTTCCTCAACAATAAATCGGACATATGCCAATAGTAATGCTTCATTACTGGGTAACGTTGACTCGTCCAGTTGTATAGAAAAATGAGTTTTTTGCAGATGATTGCACAAAAAGCTTTCGATATCAGAGCTCATTTCATCAATGCGTCTTTGTACAGTATTGTTACTTAATGGAATTCTTTTTAGTACGTCAAATGGAGATTTGTGCAAAACAGTTTTTAAAACCTCTTCAACAGCGGGTAAAATTAATTGTTCTCCGATAGTGTGCGGTTTTCCAGATTTTGCTATAAGTAATGAGATATTGTAAGATGCCCGCAAGCCATCATCGTTACTTTGAGATGTTGAAGCGAACATACTGTGCATGGTGGGTCTCTTTCCATATTTTTCTTTCAATGTTTGAAAATATTTTAAATCTTTACCTATTTTATCAGTATGACACCTTTTTAGATGATCTTCGAGCTTTGATGGTTTCATAGAGTCATTGCTCAAAACTTTGTTGCATAATAGGCACATGGGCAATTGTTTGTCTGCCTCTGATGGAACAAAACCATATTTCAAATAATCGACACTATATTGTCGACATTTTTTCTTTGCTGTAGCCATGTTTCGTGTCAGTTACCTTACCTGTAAAAAAAATGTTTTAGTAACCAAGTTTTTTTCTGAATATAGGTATCACACCGCAGCCTTTGTCAGCACGCGGAAATAGAATTACGGCTTGTAAAGGGACCAACTAATAAACCGCTGAGACAAATACAAACGTTTTCACAAAACGGTATCAATTTTAAAGTACATAATTTACCACTAATTTTTAATAGTATAAATAAAAATTAGTGTACTCAGTATCGAATACTGATCATATTTGTGTAGGAAAAAATAAACGTCGAAATCCCAAAATTGTCCATAAAAACGATAACTAACATTTTATTAAATCAATGAGTTCACGCGCTCCGTGTATTTGCGTATTTTTTGTCTGCGGCTTCATTGTTAAAACGTGACAAACAGGCATCGAAGTTCAAGCCCCGCCCTTTTCCCGTCGCCCGCGCACCGCTCGCTCTTTCCGAAAAGGAATAGTTTTGATAAAATAGTTACTTCAAAATCAATTTAACATGATTATGAAATTACTGTTTTATAAAATTAGTAGTTATTTGCAAGAAAAATTACAAAATTAATTGCTCTGCAATATTGCTTATTCGGCCTTTTTAGAGAGGCAGTGCTTCTCTCGTGAAAAAACAATTGAATAAAACGTGCTGTGTTTGTCTTCAAATCGAAAGAGGACAATTAAAATATCTGTAAGTTACTAAGTTACCTATCTATACAGGCCGTTGTGATCAACCGACTAGTACACGTAAACAAAATACTTAAGTACTATAACAAAAAAAGGTAGGTTACTTACTTTTCTCCGGCACTAGCAAACACAGATATAAATTTTCTCACAACTTTTTTCCAAATTCCGCCTTGTTTTCGAAATTCCGGAAACAAATGAATGCGTTTGGTTGCCTTTGGCATCAAGTATTTATAGTGTTGATCAAGTTCATGTCTGAACAAGCATTAAGCATTGTCGGGCGGATAGCGCTTTGCAAGTCTGTACACGAAATTGTACGTAATATCGAATACACAAGTTTGGACAAGTAACAGTCGCTTGCCTTATTAAAATATTATCTGCTTAGATAGGTACTTAAAACAATGTAGGTAGGCCCTTATAAAAACTATGCTTACATTTTTGCTCTTTACTATCAAAAGCAGATAAATTTTCGTGGACCCCCATTAACATCTTATGGACCCCCATTTTTTGTTCACGCCTACGTAGACCCCCAGCAAGTCTCCCGTGGACCCCTGGGGGTCCACCTGGACCACTTTGGGAATCACTGGTGTAAACAGTCATAGAGTTTTCCTTTAGCACACCTTCTAATTTTGAGTATGTGCTAATGTTCTCCTTATTGAAAATCTGTTTTATTTGAACTGCCATATCATATAAAGTGGAACTTGGTATTGTTGTTGTCTTTGGATCATCACCAAGCAATTCTTTGATGATAATGTTGCAAATCTTCCTTCTTGAGCAACTACTCAGCAAACCCTCTTCACGATGTAAGCTAAGTATAGCCCTGCCATCAACACTTGATTCAAGCATCTCCAACAATTTCTGAAACAAAACAGTCCAAAAATATTTAGCATCATAACCATTTTGTTATCATTATGACCCAATACTACTCTCTACTAGAAGATACATGTTAATACATACCTTTTTATTTTGATTCACAACTAAATCTTTTGTGGTCAATAATAAAAAACTCTGCTGGTCTACTGACCTTTCCAATTTGCTAAAAGACGGAATAGGTGATGATGCTGATGATGGTAGCGGGATTTGTGAATCAGAAGCAGCCTGCACATTATTCATAATGCTTATATCGGCAAAAGGGTCACGATGTTTTTGTGACAACATATCTACATTTGTAGACAACATATTATCACCATAATCCGTTTCTGAGACTTTGCTAAAATCTGTTATATCTGAAATATCATCTGAAATGTTTTCATTAAAGTCTCTCATCTCAACAGCCTGTAACAAAAATATTATAAAATCTTATTCAAATTAGGGGTTTAATAATGACAGACAGAAATGTTTACATATACTTAAGCTTATTTTTTTATTATTCAGATGGTTACTATGTTACATAATAGATAAATGTATACATAAATGAACATCCAAGACCCAGGCCAACTGAAAACTATAAATTTCAAAACTGATATGGCCAGGGATAGAAGCCGAGGCCCTATGTCACAACACAGGCTGGTGTTTTAACCACTGCTACACGGAGGCACGATGCAAACAAAGTAGCAAAAATGAGTTTTACTCCAAAAGCTGTACCTACCAATAGATAATTGTTATCTGTGTGTCTGTCTATCTAGGCTAAGTATCAAATATGAAAAAAAGTACTGAAGTACCTAATTGGAGGATGCAAAATAGGTACTTAGTAGTACCATGTAGTTACATTAGTACTTAAATAAATTAATTTTGTGAGATATTCTTAGGCACGTACTCACCTGGTCTCTTTCGAGATATTTTTTTATAATTCTCGAGATTTTTGGTAAATATTGCCCTGTCTCCTATTACAGGGAATAATTCTTTTATTAGAGGACCGTCTAACAATCGTAATATATCCACGGTAATTTTGTTTTCTGAAATAAAGAAATCATGATTCAGAAAATAATATACATATGTACCTATGTAAAAAGCATAGAATGTTCCAGTTACATCTCTTTCCGTGCAGATTGTAGGAGGCGATCGAGGGAAATAGCAAATATTACGGAAATCATATAGCCGATGCGGCTAGCAACCCATCACTATTTGATTCTCGTTTCCACCTACATCCACCAACTCGCTAAATGAGGCCTTTAGGTATTAGTTACCTAAGTCTCTGTCTACCCCGTAAGGGATAAAGACGTGATCTTATGTATGTACATATGTAGGAAAAACCCCCGATTGATTTTAGTATTTATTAACAACAAAAGGTTTTCATAATAAGAAGCGGTTGGTATTGTCTATTATTATCTATTGTTCAAATCCCACATAGTAGCAAAAGATAAATTAGGTACCTACCTAACTATGTACTTAGGAATTTAAACTAACACAAATCTTTGGTTTATCAATTAAACAATAATAATAATAAAATAATAATAAAATCTTTATTGGGAACAAAAAAGTGTTTACACAAACCAAGGTTAACGATGGCACCCGCAGTAGTTAAAAACTGTGTCGCGAGTGTCAACGCCCACCTCCAGAAATACAAATTTTTTCCCTACAATCGAGTAAATGTCGAGTCTAATGTATGTATGTAATTCTAATTCACAAATATATAGATACATTAGGTACATAGCACTGTAAAAGCATTGGAATACCTAGATTAATTATTATTGAATACAAGTTGTTTTATTTGGTGACTATTCGGCGGGTGCCACGCTGCCGGCCTCCGCAATATAACCTATGTAGGTTGTTTATTTCGGCGGGTGCCACGCTGCCGGCCTCCGCAATATAACCTATTGTATGTAGGTGTTTATAATTTAAATTCGGTATAAGTACTTACTTGCAAAAATATCGATGTAGGCCTCTAGACCCCAGGTTGTAAGTAGGTTATTTATTTCTTCGTCCATTATATTTTTTCAACGGGCTTCCTTCGGGAAAGGTTAACAATGGCACTTGTATACGAATGGCGAATGGAGAACACGATAATGAATACGAAATTTCGGTAAGACAAATATGCAAATGAATGGTAGGTATGAGAAAGGAAAAAAGGCGCGCCGCGCAGAGCATGTCGTTACGTGTGTGACGCGTCGTTTGCGCCGATGAGCGATGAGCAGCGGGGCGCACGGGAGGTAACCCGCCCTCTTCCCCGCGCCGTGCCCCTTCGTCGTCCGTCATAACAAAATAAAGAGTTCACATTACAATACAACCTTATTACAACAAACCTCATTGTTAAGAGTACAGACTTCCAGTATGCATAAATATCGCATCATTAATGCTTACTACGCAATGGTTAACACTAAAATATGTATTTTAACTAGATTTAAAAAGTAAATATTACTAATCGCTTAGTACATGCTGCAAAAATTATATTTCACATAAATCGTTTTTTGTTAGAATAACTATTTTTTAAACAACTTTACGTTCTTGTAATATTGTAGAAGAAAACTTTTTTCAGTGTGTAGCTTTGAAGTCCGCTGTCGCATTTTTAGACGTTGCTGCTCTGCCCCAAGCAGTTGGCAGCAATTCTCCAAATTGGAGGCGAGTGAAACGACTTCCAGAGTTTCGCTTTAGCCACAATCGACATGCTTCATAATAGAACACTTTCAGTGACTTAAACACAGATCTGTCAAGTGTTTGAAATGTGTCGTGTGGCTGGGCAGTGTGAATAAGCAAGTATCATTCGTGGCAGCAAACTCCAACATTTCTACTAAATGTGTGAGACGTATAGCCATCCAGAATCAGTAACACATGTCCAGCGGGGTTTCTAGGTATAAAATTAATGTGTCTTCACGCATTCGAAGAATATTTGAGCGTATGTATGCTGACTTTTGGGACATGGACTGCACAAAATAATAAAATGGTGTTATCCTTTTTAAATTGAAAATGTTATAACGTTTGAAAATATGTATTACCAGTATTATTATTCGAATTCAAGATTAAATCATTTGATTTGTATTGAAATGAAAATATATATTTCGTTGTTCTATCTATCAATCAATACGCACCCCTTAATATGTATAATAACATGTACCTACAATGAAACCATTTCTACAGAATTTGATACAGAAATTAAACGTTTGATAATAAACAGCATTTAATTATTTTTAAAGTGAATGATTTTTGATATAACGATTTTGTAAGGAATGCCAACCTTGTAGATATGTACACTTATACATAAAACTTATTGTTGTAGCTACAAATTAAAAAGTCCGTTTTAACACATGTCATTGTAACGTGGATTGATAGATAACCCGATCATTATGCAAATCGATTTAAGTTTGACTTTTAAGTTTTATAGGTCTTTGTATGTTTTACATGATACCTTTTCCTTTCAGCCTATTTGTGACGATTTTACCGACAACTGCACAAACAACCAGTGTCTCTTCAAACTATGACATTGCCAGAATAACCGAGACATCGGTGAAAGCCATAATTTAAAAAAAAGAAAGAAATAAAGTTTTATAGATATAAAAACTAATAAAATGTTCAGTAAATATACATACGGCCGACTGGGTTCTAACAAAAATAAAACACTTTGTATACTTTATGACAAGTAGGAATATGTACGAGTTATTTATTATTTATATAATGTAATCAATCACTTTCATTTGACGAGAAACCAAATTCGTCAGTTGAGCTGTCATCACCGCCAGTATACTATATAATTAAGTCGTTCTCATTGAAATAATCAATTTTTACATCTCTCTCCAAATCGGCAGTTATTATTTTCTTTGTCTTTTAACTACCAATCATCCAGTCTTCTTTCGTTATTTTGGCACAAGCCTCTTTCAATAACTTCAACGTTTTTTCGTGGAAAAAGGCGGCTTTGTATTTTTGCGGGCAGCATTACTTGTAAAGAAAGAAATCTGAATTGGTGTAAGTCAATGTCAATCGATCACTTGTACGCACGTGTCGATCGATTCACGAAAAAAAGCAATAAGATAACCTTAAGTACCATTGACTCAAGACCAAATCAACTCACTTTACTTTTCACAAGAACCAATTCGTCAATCATATATTTCTGTCTTGCCGGTTTATTTTCATTGTCTAATTTCAACAACTCGGCTTTTAATAAATTTATATCGGCTTCAATGTTGTTTCTTTGCAACCAAGCTACTATGTCAGCCTTTTTGGTTGCTTGAGTAGGTGCTTTATCGATTTGTACAGAATGATTCGGTGCATTGTCCATGATGATAATGCTTTCTGTGTGGATGTTCGGAGGTAATTGTAAAGTAAACCACTCTTTGAATATTTGTACGTCCATTTCTTCATGATATTCCTTGGTACTTCTTGATTCGAAAGCAAGTAGAGCATTTTCTACGCAACCTACCCCATCTGAACCAGCATGATAGATAATTAAGCGTCCACCTTTTCCAATTGGCACTCTAGAGCAGGATGCTTTCGTATCATCAGTCCACGATCTTGATACAGTATGATTGGCATTTAACCATGTCTCATCAATAAATAGGGGAATTATGCCCAAAACGGGTACGTTTTCTATTAATTGAGATCTAACTAACAAAATAATAACATTTTCGGTACTGTATATTATGATTTAAAAGGAAATTTAATCTATTTTTGAATGTACAACTCAGATTCTTTAAATATGAAATATTACAAAATTTAACCATTACTTTTTAAAAATGGTCACTAATACTATTTTCGGGAGCAGGGGGCCTAAAATGAGTAGGGCCTCTGGGCAATACGGGTAGTAGGCCTAAAACGAAAAAATATAAAATAAAAATCAGGATGTTTCATACGAATGAATTAAATAACAAGTTATTTTCGAATTCTAATGCCATCTTACGATGTTTTATTAAGTATAAACAGTTATAGCTACTATTTGCTATCGAATATAATAACTAAACTACACAACAAACTTCTTTGTAATTATTTGAACTGAGATCAACCCTTAAAAATTACAATTAACTTATATCACAATCAACTTTGTCAAACCAAAATCAAATTAAGTACCGGCTTTTTATTAAAAATATTTAAAAAGAAAAGCACAATCAAACCTTATGAAGTAAAATAACATTTTTAAATAATTAAAATTATTTATCATACTTGATACAAAATAAAAAATCTTATTGAGAAGTATTGGATTCCTACTCAGGGGAAAACGCTAAACTATGTTTCTTGACAAGCATCACAAAAAAATGATCCTATTCCTAAGTAAGAGGAACATTGCTCATGAGCCCACATCTTGCATCCATCGCAACAAATCCAGTCTTCTGTTATAGGAGTTTGATAAGGCTCTTGACAAAATAAACAGTACCATTTTGGTTTTTTAGTAGTTTTAGGCACCTTCTTATTTTCTTTATTTTTACCCTTGCCTTTAGTCTTACCCTTTTCTATTAAAATACCTTTTAGATTCTTTGTTACATTTACTGCTTTCTGTTTCTTCTCAAATTTTATCTTTTGTTCCTCCTTGTTGGGTGTGTTAGTCAATATTTCAGCTTTCTGAGCTTTTCTTCGCCCTGTCTTATTTTGGGCGACTTTAGGTACTGGTCTTAACATGAGTGGACTTTTGTGTAGACCTGGATTATCTACCAGTTCTATTTCTGCTTGAAGAACAGGTAAATCTGAAGCCGACATTGTCGGTGGAGGAGTCTTTTGTACAATTTTTGATGAAGATGGTATTAGGTCTTTTTATGGCAAGCCTGATATTTCTGCTTCTTCAATATCCATATCAGTAGAGATAACATCTGTAGGGTCAGATATAGTCTTGGAAACAATGCAGTCATCGTCTACTAATAGTGCAGTAGGCATACATGTGTCTTGAGCACGGATAATTTCATCCAAAACAGATGGTGAAGGTGTTCTATCTATATCATGGTCATCATGTACATAAGAAGTCTGCCAGACGTCATTCATCCTAGAGCTGCAGGGAATTGAATCTAGCTGCAACGGCAAAGATGACTGTTGACCTTCTGTTTGAGCCAAAATAGGAGGAGTTTCTTTTTGTTGACATGATTCAATGATTGGGTCATCAGAAAGCCTTTCTGTTACAGAAGCTGGCAAAAAATCCGATTCGTTGAAAATATATCTATTTGGAGGCCATAGGCCCGTTTTATTAAAGCCATTCACGGCATTTTGTGCCGTTGCAGCTTTTAAATAAGCTTGTTTAAATAATCCCGCAACATCACTTTGATTTATCACTCTATTAGCTTGTGCCTTTTGGAAGGCTGCAACGGTCTGTTCGAAGTAAATTTTTAATGGGCCATAAATACAATAATCTAGGGGCTGCATACGATGCGTAGTATGTGGCGCTAATGATATAAATATAATATTATTTTTTGAAGCAAATTCTAGAGCCAGATAGTACTTGTGTGATTCATGATTATCCAGAATTAAAATGATTTTTCTTTTAGTCGAAGGTCGTGTAGTTTCAGCAAAGAAACGCAGCCATTCCAAAAATATTGGCCCGTTGGTCCAGCCGCTGTCGCTGCATGAAGCTTGGGTTCCCGGTGGGGCATCATCTAAGAGACGTTGAGCCATCTTTTTTCTAGCATAAATCAAGAAAGGTGGTATAAACGCTCCGGCTGCATTGCAACAACAAATGACAGTTGTTGTTTTGCCTTTCTCTAAACTGGCAATAAGCCCAACCTGCCGTTTGCCAGATTTTGTGAGGATCATCGGTGGTTTATTAGACGAAGTTTGGATTCCAGTTTCATCCATATTATAAATCCGTGTGGCGTCAACTCCATGTTCTTTAATTTGAGACTCAAGTAGATCGAAAAATCTATATACTTGCGGCTTGTTGAATCCTTTTGCACGCGCTATTGAGGTAGGTTCGGGCTTCCTAAGAGTCACGCTAGGGTGTCTTTTACGGAAATTAATATACCAGTCTTCACCAGCAGTTCCATTTTTAAAGGGATGTTTTATATTATTTTTATCAGCGTACTGAAATACGAGCTCTAAAAACTCCTTTTTCGATAAACCATAAAATAAAGAGTCCATATGAAATATATATTCAAGAAGCTCTTCTTCTTGTTCCTCATTAAAAACAGGTTTAAATCGACTTAACTTTTTATTTGAGGAACCCATTTTTAAATGGCGCTGCAAAGTAGCCAGTGGTATGCCGTACTTTCTGGCCGTCGTTTTCACCGGATTGTTCTGGGCTTCTCTAATGGCTAACGCCATAGTGTCCTCGCTCCATGACGCCCGATTTGTTTTTCGCTTATACTTGTTCACCATCTACAACAAAAGTTACACAGAAATTAGTTTTATAGACATAAACAGACTTTTGTATGTTCACTTGTTCGAAATGTACAGTAAAATGATATATTAGCGAAGTTAAAAAGGTTTAATTTACAGTTAAACAGCTAAATCAACACTTAAGGGCAAAACGGGTAGCTACCCATTTTGCCCGACCCGTCTTGCCTTTTTGCTAGACGTTATGATTTGAACGAATTATTCACCAACTAATTTTACTTGCGTTTGATCACTTCACATATAATCAAGGCTATGTTTATGTAGTTCACTATGAAATATCCGTTTGATATGATAAATCAATGAAAGTAAAGAAATAAGATAGTACTTACATCGTACATTTTTTTGAAAACACCAGTCAGGCTTCCTATTGAGCTGGAATGAATTGCCAATATCCGGGAACAATAACAACATTTCGCCTGTTTATTAGGAATGACTTCTTCGAAATGATTCCAAAGTTGACTACTTTTCCTCTTAGACGCCATATTCAAATAAAAACTGAAGTTTATTAACACTTTACACAATTGCAAAGTTTATCAACTGAGTGCGATGACCTTGACCTGCAAAGGCACGGCACAAGGTTCCATAGTCGGGCCGACTGAGTACCTCATGTATGTAAATGATATGTGTAATGTCATAGGGTCGGGATCGGTGTACCAGTTCGCTGATGACACGTGTCTCCTGGTAGCCAGTAGGAACTCAACCCAAGCCGAATATATTTTGCAACAAAACTTTACCAGCATGTGTAAATGGGCACATGATCACGGCCTTGTGATAAACGCTCAGAAAACTAAAATAGTTCATATACGCTCATCACATAATAAAACAAAAACCGCACCAGCTGTTAAGGCCCATGAACACGCCTGCTTACATTCGAATAACTTATCTGATTGTCAATGTCCCATACTAGAAATAGTAGATAAACATAAATACGTTGGTGTCTGGATTGATAGCCGTTTTTGCTGGGGACCACATAAAGATCATGTTTGCAACAAGCTGAGGTCAGTAATTAGCAAGCTTTACATACTCAAATATAAATTACCTTTTAAGATCTTGAGATTATTATATTTTGCCTTGGCGGACTCTGTTGTCAATTATGGCCTAAGTAGTTATGGAAGAACGTATTCGACATACATTGAATCTATTTATAAATTACAACTAAAAATGTTAAAAATAATTGTTCCAAATAAAATCTTAAAAAAGCTAGCTAAGGATGATGCGGAGTTATTTAAATATTGCAAAATAATGAGTGTCTATGATAAAATTCAATATCTTATTTTAACTGAATCATGCCAAAAAAATTGTTTAATGGAAAAAATGCGACCTAGCTACCTAAGAACACTTTGTTATTTAAATAAATATAGTCTTCCAAAATTTAATAATCAGTATGGGACAAGAATTCCTAATTATATGATACCAAACTATCTAAATAAGCTTCCCTCAGAACTTCAGGAGTTGTATAATAATAACTTTAAAAAATTTAAATTGAGTTTGAAAAAATACTTGAGTACTTTCTGAATGTAATAGCGACTCACCGAACACAGATAAACCCATCGAGGTTTCCGCGGTTCGGTAACTGTTTTATGTGTACATTTGATATTTACTGAATAAATGATTTAAAAAAATACATATTTATTTACAGTTTACTAACTCACACTTGTACTGATTATTTTTATATTTACAGTTTATCACATAAAAACTCTTCTCTCACTCAAACACACAATAAATACTTTAAAACACTAAGTAAGCTCGTACTTATTATTATCCACCGCATAAACAAACTTTACCGCGTAAACAAACGAATCGCGAATCGTGACACGCTAAGAATGACAAGAATGTGCAGTTTAGGAATTTCAATAGAAACAAAGCGCGCCAATTATGATTTAGGTACGGGGCGGTGCCAAAAAATAATGATCCTTATCTAGAACGTAATATGTACTGCTCTTACTTTTCAAGCGATTATCAACCGACACTCCATACGACATTCCTCCTCGCTCGCACAATTTATGCGAACGTTTACGATGCTAACCGACAGACCCCGAACGCCCCGCGCCCTGTCCGCGCCAAGCCGGCCACCGGCGCTGACCCGTTCGCTGTGCGTACTGTTTAGTGCCATGTGATGTGCCATGCTAAATTTTGTCGGGTAATACGTACTGTTTCAGTACGCGGTCTTGCCATATTACACGTTATACATTACTCACAGTACTTACACAACTCTACTTAAGATTCAAAATGGCGTAGTAATAAAAACTACTCTTTTTGGGCCGGGTACTCTTTTTAGGCTTACTTCCCCTATCACATTGTCCCAATTTGAAATTTTGTTAACTTCTCTTAAAAACGTCACTCTGAAGTATTAAATCATATCTTTTCGTAATGACTTTTCTTTTGTCGGTCTGCTTTTATTTAAATCCAATATTTTTTAGTATTGTTATTAATGAGCTGGAACTCCCGGTAAACAAAACAGCTTCTCGAAGCGATGTCATTAATTTGCTCACAGTTGGATACTCGTTTCTGGTCTGATTTTATAATTCTCAAGTTATTATATTATATAATCAATCGATACAACTATAATAGTTCATAACCAATTAAATTAATAGGAGTGTAAATATTAAAATCACTTTCGCGCTTTCACTATCAACTGACTACTCGGCACCCGGCACCACAGTTGTTTTCGACAAACAGCCGTTATGGCGTGTTCGAACGTGATTGGTGGGGTCATCAGCCAATCACAAGCGACTTAGTGTTGCCGTGAATAAACGTTATTTACGAAATTGCTTAATTATATTTAAAATAAATAATATGCCCATCGACTAAACACTATTATCTTCGATCATTATCATTACTTCATAATATTTTTGCTTGGCCAAAAGCCCGTAAAAATATTTAGCTCCCCTGCAAACGGTGTAAATAAACCTGTAAAAACATAATAATAATTAAAAAAAATCAATAAAAATTTTAGAATCACGACATTTGGCCGTCCGACAGTGCAACCTCCCTGTGCACGCATTTAACCCAATAGTCAGTAGCGTGAGTAACATAAAAGTTCATTACTTAAGAATTAAACGAATTATTATCACTTTATTACAAAGTAATGATCAAATATAATTTATAACACTAAATTAACCTATAAGAACAGAGTATATAAATGTTCCAAGAGACTTTCTTCTTATCACGACATTCGATTTAAATAATAATCAATTCCCAAAAAAAAAAAAAAAACAATATAAACTGAAATCCACAGTAAACTGTACTTATTTTAGATTCTCTAGTAGCATGACCAATATTAATAAAACGTTTTTATACATAAAATTTGCAGTTCACTGGAATCCTACGCACTTACAAACATTTCTTTTACTTACCTTTTATTGCACAAGAGGATGACACACTTGGTCATAATAACACACATGGTCCCAAGCAATGACACACATGACCATAAGGACGCTGAGGAGGGGTGCGGGGCCGATAGAAGTAAAATAATACGTCTGCATTGGATAACGCTCTTCCAGTCTCATTTTTTACTAACAACGTTTGGATTATATATTTTCGTCATACTTTTGTTTTCTTATCTGTTTACTTTTTAATAAATTTTCTCTTGCATCTTTATTAGCTACTTGTAACCTGTATTTTAACTCTAAACTATTATCGTATGGATTGTACAATGGGTCTACGCTAGAAGTAACTCTACTGGGTAGTTCACACGATTTCCCAAAAACTAGTTCGTATGGCGCATATTTTGTACTTGACTGAACTGTATTATTGTATGTAAAGCACCAAAATGGTAGCCATTGGCTCCAAGTTTCTGGATGGTTATCAGATTGTATGCGTAGAAATGAGCCTAAATGTTTATGTGCAATTTCAAGTGATCCTAAAGTTTGGTGATGGTATGCCGTGGAATTTAGTTTTTCTATGTTGAGTAATTTACATACATCTTTCATCGTCTGAGATATACATACATCTTTCATCGTCTGAGATATACATACATCTTTCATCGTCTGAGATATACATACATCTTTCATCGTCTGAGATATACATTCAGTTCCACGGTCGGTGGCGATGACCTTTGGGATCCGAGCCTTAAAATGAAATTATTCACAAAACTTTTAGCTATACTTACCGTTTCCTTGTTATTATAACAATGTTTTAGCTCGTGTAGAATTCGATGAACATTTATCAAATGAACATACATCATAATCTTTCAATGGTAATAACTGAGGTTCAAAAGTTGGTATAATTATTTCTTTATCACTAGTATTCATCAATCTGATAGGTATTACATTATTTTTAGGTTTTACTATCAAACCAGCTAAAAATGAATTTTCTTGCAACTCTTTTTGAACAACCACGCTGTCTTCTTTTACATCTGAATTTAATTTTAAATAGTTTCACAACGTGCTGGTATCGTTAAATACTCAGGACTTAGTTTAGGTGAAGTGTATAAAGGGAAAACACTCTGTTTCTCGTTTGTTAAAATTAATATATTTTTCTCTAGATCAATAGTCGAATTAAAATTATTTAAAAAGTCTAATCTAATTATTCCATTTGACTTACAAGGTAAATCCTTGAATAAATAAAATTTATGTTCATATGTAGTTCCGTCTAATGCCTGCAAAGTTAAATAAACATAGCCCTCTGAATAAGTTTTACCACCTATGTATGCCATTAATAACTGTAGGTTCTTTATGTACCGGTATTTGTTTAGATAAGGCACTACGAATCGCCGACAACGACGCACCCGTATCAAGTAACCATGAACATTTTTGACCATCTAAATACATGTATAAATATTTAACATTATTGTCACACGTCAATATATAATTTTTAGGTCCGCAAAATTGCCACGATAATTTCTTCGTTAAACTATTAAATCTTCGATTATAGTTACTATTATTAATGTATTTACCTCTTGTAGTGTTATTAAAGTAATTATTGTAACCCTGTCCACGATTTGAATAATAATTTCCTCTGTTCATACGGGCGCCTCTACCTCTTTGTGAAAACTTATAGTAGGTGACTTGGTTACCTCTCCTTTGTGCGTTGAAGATGTTGTTGGAAGACAAAGGCTGCCCCAGCTCCTCATCTTCAGCCGCTCGCACTGCATCCTTCAGCTCGGAATAGTCCCGCGCTGCAATAATGGTACCTAATCGCCTATTACGTAACCCATCTGAAAAATTTGTAATTGCAAGTTTTTCATTTATAGGTCTAAATATTTTACTAGATTTCTGATTTCCATCGCTTTGTGCAATAGTAAGACCTACAAACAACTCAAATAATCGAAATCGATCGACTCAAAAGCGAAATACAGTGCAACCTCGATATAACAAATCGGAGGGGAACAAGAAAATATTCGTAATATCAAGTAATTCGTTGAACTGAGGTTTGTTATGTTGAGGTTAGATTGGTCTAAAATTCGTTATAAAGAGGTAAAAGAATAGTTTTATTCACCTCAATATTACGTACTTATCTTGTTATAGCGAACAACTTCTACTAATAAATGATAACACATTTTTATCAAATTACTATATGTACATATTTGCTATGTATTTAAAAACAATTAGGTAGATAATAAATTCTTTTTCTTACATTAATAATCAAAAAGAATTAACAATGTGGTTATAGTAGCTTAATCTCAATTTTGTTCATTGATTAGAAAAAAAGTCATTGATAGTTGTCTGTTTACCACCGGTATGAGTTATGACATCCAAAGCGCAATCTAATTTCGTGATGGATTTCACTACATCGTCACTCAAACCTCCCTTTTTGAGAAACACAGATTTTATTGTATTCAAAGCATTATAAGCATCTTTTATTGTGAAGTTATGCTCATCAATTTCACCCTCTTCTTCCTCGTCTTCATCCGCTTCTGCATTAGTAACTGGCAACACAGATGTGACGATGTCAGCATCAGTTAGTTCTCCACAGATGGCTAAATCATTATCAAAGGTAACGAAGTCTTCGAAGTCAGTCTCTTGAACGTGTAATTCTTCTTGAACTCTTTGCCAGGTCCTAGCAAGTTCTGCGACTGGTAAATCGTCCTCTTCATCTTCGCATGTTACTTTAAACCCACTTTTCTTGAAGCAGTTTGCAATGGTCTTTTCAGTGACTAAATTCCAAGCTTTGGCGATCATCCACATGGCTTGTAAAACGTCAATTGTAGTTGGTGTTTGACGTTCAACATCAGCAAGAAATCGTCTGACAACTTCCTTCCTATAATGCATTTTGAAGCTTTGGATGATTCCCTGATCCAGTGGTTGTAGTTTTGAAGTTGTATTTGGAGGTAAGTACTTTATTTTTATATTTTTCAGGTTAGGAATTTCTCCGTGTGCAGTACAATTATCGATGAACATTAGAATTTTCTTGTTTTTTTTCTTCATCTCTTTATCCAGACTTTTAAGCCAATTGCAAAAAGCATCACTGGTCATCCAAGCCTTATGGTTGGACGTGTAATCTGTTGGCAGATTATTGACATTCTTAAAACATCGCGGTTTTTGATATTTTCCGATGATGAGTGGCTTTAGTTTGTAAGTCCCAGTACAATTTGTTCCCAGCAGTACTGTTAAGCGAAGTTTACTGTTTTTCCCACCATTACATTTATCGCTTTTGAATGATAAGGTTTTGTCAGAAACAAACCGCTGAGCCTTTTCCTGAAGAATAGGGCCTCCGATTGGGATATTTTTGTCTCGGCACTGTTTTAACCACTTTAACACACATTCCTCTACGTCTTTGAACTCGCATGATTTTAATCTTTTACTGTTTACATTCAAACCACTTTCTTCTGAAAACTTATCTTTAAATTTTAAAATTGTAGCCAATGTACTTGCGGGAATCCCGAACTTATTAGCTATGTCTAATTTTTTCGTCATGGGATTTTGGTCAACATAATTAATGATGTTTCACTTTTCTGCGACCGATAAGGAACACCTTTTACGTTTCTGAGCCATTTTAACTTAAATCTTTAACAATAGTGACGAGCAGAGGTGTTTACATTACTTTCCATCAAAACAACAATGATTACTTTACAAACAAAAGCGTGTCGAAACATGTCGAGACATGAATCACATTATAAGATTAAGAGTTATATTATTGGTGGAAACTTTATATAAAGGTTTTGGGTTGGCAAAATTCGTTAATTAGAGGTATGAATACTTTTTCTTGATAGTTGAAAATTCGTTATAAAGAGGTTGTACGCAAAGAATGTTCGCAATGTAAAGGTATATTTTATATTGACTCTTATGGACAATTCAAGGGGATTACGAAGAATTTGTTAAATCGAGGAAGTCGTTATATTGAGGTACGTTATATTAAGGTTGCACTGTATTTTAATAATATATAAAAATAACAAAATCAAAAAATTACAAATCTTAACAAAACGAAAAATGGAATTTTTAATGGGCAGTATTAGAAGTGGGGTAAATCGTCATAAAATTTGTGATAGTCTTTTTCCATAGTATTTTTTAATTCTTGAAGGTGTAAGTATTTTTCTTTCTTTATTTTCTGTCTTGAAAAATATAATTGTGGAATGTCATTCCAAGGAATAGCGCATATTTTTTTCATCCTGATTGGGAACTCTTCCCAAACAGTGTCTGCGTGTCTTAATTTGTAAACAATCTTTCCTTCAGGTAAATACTTTAGAGCCCTTAGATTAGTTACTTTCGGATCACCTGCTTTTTTTCCAGGCCTTATAGACTTGTAAAAGGGCAATGCTGTCTCTATATCTTTGAAGAAATTATGATAAAGATACTCGACTTCGTAAGGACTTTTCTTGCAAGCAATTTTGGCTAGGTATGCATAATCAGCTGGAACATTTATTTTCCTGTTTCGAATTGCCCTTTCTATAACAGAGTGCATGCTAATGCACTCCATTTGCGTGTGCCCTTTCTCTAGAAACTTTTGAATAACCGTTATCTTATTCAGCATGCTGAAGTTAAGCAACGCATTGGACAATACAGCATTCCTGGTTTGATATGTACATCCATCACTGTACAATATTAGTTCTTGATCATCGCCTATCGGATTCTGATTGATAAACTTACCTAGAGCAGTGACAATTATAGTAGAAAATTCGTTACTTGTAAGATTTCCTTCGGATTCATTCCAGAGGTAACAATATCCCTTGTTTCGTTTGACATCATATAGGGTGAAATTGTGTACTATTAGTTTAGTTTTATAATAAAGAGCTGACACATTTGATCGTGGACTCAAAAGTACTGACTGCAAGTCCATAGTAAACACTTCATTGTTAGAGGCTGAGTCTTTTTGTAATTCTTGTCGAGCTTCATTTTTCATGTCAATATGTATCTTGTGTTCAGATTCCGTGGTATTCCCAGTTTTGAACGACTCACAGACATCGCACAAATCTTTTTTAGGTCGATATAAAGACAGATTAAGCTCTTCGAAGACACTACAGAAACTTGCAATGCTCAGGGGTTCAGCTTTCTCTCGTGGACAGAAATCGTTTTTATAAGCCTTATACAATTGAGATTTTGAGGTCCAAATTGGTTCTAAATATAATTTGGATGTGTCACGGCGAAAATAATGAGATTCTATTTTCGGCAAAGAGTCAAAAAACCTTCGGAGTTCTGTGCGGGGTTCATTCTTGGCGTTATTTTTTGGTACATTTCGTCCAACATTATCGTCATTTTGTATTATCCTTTTTTTGATGACCTAAAGACATCTGACTGATGTCCGTATTGACTTTGCAAAGTTAGAAACGCTTTATAAGTGAGATATAAACATATTTTTCTCAAATTAAGGATAAAACTTATAATCAGTAATTTATATGAATCAAGAACTTTTATCTAAATAGAGGATAAATAATATTTTTTGTCCAAATAATGCAGATGTCTCTATTTACATTGGAATGTAAAAAATATGTCTTTAACTACTTCTTCTTTATAAGTGAGATATAAACATATTTTTCTCAAATGAAGGATAAAACTTATAATCAGTAATTTATACGAATCAAGAACTTTTATCTAAGGAAAGGATAAATAATATTTTTGTCCAAATAATGCAGATGTCCCTATTTACATTGGAATGTAAAAAATATGTCTTTATCTACTTCTTTCTTTTGTAAGTAAAACAATAAAAATATTTAAATAATTCTGTTTATTTTTGTAAAATCAGCTTAATTAGGTTATTACCCGTGTTACTAAGAAAACAAAATAAAAATCTGTAACTTAACAAAACAAAATCTCTAATAAACGATTCTAATAAGTCTTATAATTTTAGTTAACTTTGGTTAACGTTGATAACTAAGTAAGTCTATTATTAAAATACCTAAGCAAGGGTAACTATTTATTTAACATGAAAACAACATAAAAATCTGTAAGAAAATAAAGTAATACCCCTTTATGAATATTTCAGTAAGTCTCATTGTACAATTTTATATCACCATAATTTCTTTGTTATCACTACGAGAAGGTATTATACTTATTATCACAAGTAAGTATGAGATCGTATATAAAACTAATAAAAATATTGATAATATTTCGTTCAACAGTTTAATAGCGCAGAGTCTCGACCAACATCAAGATACTCAACAGGTAGTTGCATCAAGGGTCAGATCCAGAAGCCGGTACTGTTATTCAAAAGGTTTCTCTTTCTGCAGTCCTAGCCACCAGACTTTTGGATCTCACATAGGAAATAAAATATTATTCATCATCATCACTAGCAATGGTTTGTTCATGCCCAGAACCATATTTCAAATTCTTAAAAAAGTTGTGATATCTTGGTGGAATTAGGTTTTGTTGACACAAAGACATCAAATCATTGTATTTAGCAGTCGTAATTGGAATTTCAGCATTATATGCTTTTGAAGGATCCGATGAGAGGTTTTGGTTTGGCTGAGATCGAGTTTTCTTCCTCTTACTACATTCAATGGTCATTGTCGGCTCATCTAAATCATATTTATAAAAAATCTTGCCAGGTTCACTAGGTTCCACAGATATTTCCCGAACTTGGTTCCACATGACTTTGTCCATGTTTAAATTGTTTACCCATTTATATTGGTTTAGGGTACTTTTAAAATCCAAAATGTCGTCTTGCTTTACTTCAACTACTTCATAAGGTTCACTATTAACTTTACTCCAGCGAACACAGGTGTACCATTCTTGGGGGGAATAAATTTGTTTATTTTTAGATGTTCTATCGATTAATGCATGCACACTGTCCCCTTCTTGTTGGGTATGACCTTTTTCTAAAAAACGGTGGCAAATACGAACATTGAACTTCTTAGCAGCGAATAAATACATACAAAAAACAATACGGTTCCGGTTTTGGCCACCACTGTTATCTGACCATAAGCGTATATCTTTGAAACCTTCCTGAGTCTTTCTTCTGATATAATCGTAAAGACAGCTGGAAACTTCATTTGAGCCTCTTTTGGCAATAGTTTCGTCCCACATATAGCAGACTGCTTTTTTTGAGCCCATGTCGAATATAGTGAAGTTAAAACAGACAATTTTCTTTTGTAATAGAAAGAATTAACTTCACCATGAGGACAATTAAGAATTTTTTGAAAGTCAAAAGTTGCCGACGCTGTTTTTGAGGAGGCACATTGAGACAGATGTTTGTCTTCAGCTTTCAATGACCTAGCTAAGTTTTTATTACGCAAATGCTTCAAAAATAACGCATCAATGTCAGAATTAGCTTGAGATGTTTTGTTTTTGTTTGCAGTGCACTTATCACACTGATCTTTTTTAGGGACGAAAAACGCAATATTCATGTGTGTGTTCACAATATCTCTGTACTGTCGTAATGTCTTAGCTGTAGCTGTTATATTATTTTCTTGAGACCAAGTTTGATACATTTTGAACATGATAGCAAAATTTAACGAGTTTTCCAGATATAATTTGTTTGTGTCTTTACGAGTGTAATGTGATTCAACTGGCTGGAAACTATTCACGTGATCACATACACCTTTGATAACTTCTTCAGTCAAAACTTTTACTTTACTATTTAAGCCTCGACGATCTATCTCACAAATTCCTGTGGTATTGTCAAATTTATCCATTGCACTCTGTATGAATTGGTTACTAATTGAAAGAGTATTTTTGAACATAACTTTGCACACTTTGACAATATTAGCGTTTTCCTCTTGCAGTAAACTAGGTAAGAAGTATTGAACGCTCAAGTTACGTTTTGAATCCGTAGTTGTCGTGATTCTCTTTTTCTCATGACGTTTGGTATATTTTCCTACAAATTCCCATTGTCTTGTATGATTTCCGAAGCCCCAAAATAACTTAAATATCTTTTGTCTGGTTTCTTCACTCATTTTGGAGCTACATTTAAATTTACAGTTGGCACATGCAGATCGTATTTCCTTTTGTTTTTGTATTTTACCGCTTCGAGAAATATGGGCTTTACCCTGATTTAGTAACAATTTCCTTCTTGTATCTATCCAGTTATCTTTCTGGCACCTCCTCTTCTTTTTCGATGTGTCAATTGTAAATTTGCGCCATTTCCTCCCAGACATGACTGTTGAAGATGGTGAGGAACATTCACTAGAAGCTCCACTTGGCGAAACAGTTGCACTAGTATCACTAGTAATGAAATGGAGTCTTGGACTTAATGGTGGACTCGTGATTAAGTCTTCTGGATCTAAAAGTTCATTCATAACCCCGTCTACTTCTCCAAATGCTATAGATTCTGATGGTACAGGAGTAACTGAACGACTTCTTTGGACTGATTCACGTAAAGTTGGAACTTGATTTATCTCATCTGCAGATATAATTGTTGTTGATTGGTTGTATAACTGTACCGGTGTCTGTAGATTCCTACCTTCCAATATTATCTCAAGTGTTTTAATCCCCAAATGTTGGTAAGCTGGAAACAAAATTGATTAAATTATGTAAGTAAGTAGGCAAGTACATATCCAATAAAAATATAAAATTAAGTACCTTTCATCAAAGGATAATGATCCCAAATCTTCGTTTATGAGCTCATGAAGTTGCACCAATTCATTTTCACTATCAGATTTATCTGAAAAAATATATAATTCATATTTTTTACTAAAAAACGATAGCTGTTGTTAACGTAAATAAAGACATCTGTATGCCCATACAGATATATCCGCAGTAAATAAAGACACCTGCCAGATATCTTGTTTCACTTCGTTTATAACCTTAAAACGTGATTCAGTTATAAACTAAGAAATTCCTATCATCTTTTAAAGTTTATCGTAATAATATGAAACAAACATAAAGTACTCACCTGCATTTACGTTACCGTCGTTGATTTCTCTTTGCACACCTCGTTTTGCCATATTTAACAGTAATTTGTTTCTTAATGTATTCATTTTTCCTTATTTTTAATAAAGAAATAATCATTTGCACTTGATACTCAAGATAAATATTTATTTAAGCAAATATGGCGCCAAAATATTAACTCGCCGCGCAAGAACGAGACATCTGACTCTTGTTATTGTTTGCGACTGACTAGCGGCCTTGAACTCCGATGCATTAACGGACATAGTTATTTGTCTCTTTCTACGTTGCATGATTTTAAAAAACTAGGGTAGATATCTTTAATTACGTTGGAAACCGGATACAAAAAATGGGAATTTTAAATTTTTTGTTTCTCATACTGATAGATATTGGTATCATGTATTATTTTCAGCAAAAATCTCATTTTGACAAAATATGCAGATGTCCGTTATTACTTTGCTGCCATCGAAATATAATACGTATGACTAAGTTTTAGATGTTACCTACTCTATAAAAGCGTTTTAACAACTAATAGTATTTGCCTCTATAAAAAAATGTAGTTACCTATAAAATTAACAAGCTGAATAAATAAAAAAAAATTAATTAAATTTTTAAGACAAGCTTTTATAAAACACGCCTTAATCTTGTCAAAACGAATCGAACGAACCCTAATTTGATAGGGTTGAGTCATTTTATAGCCAAGTTCCTATGTCCACCTTCTAGCTCCAACACCAGATCAGCCCCATATCATCATAATATTACATTGTCACAGGATATACTCTACACATGCATGCAAAATTTTAGTTCAACAGAAAATCAGAAAGTGGCCCAAATTTCGGTTGCAAGATTTGACCCGGACAAACATACACACATAGATACATTGCAAGTTAAATAAATGTGTAAAGACGACTGGATGCAACATTATACTCAGTGAATTACATGAACTAAGTCGCGGGAAGGTTAAATAAAAAAAATTGTATGCAAGTTTCCTTAATCCACCATAAATACATACTCATACACATGAGACATAAACATTACTACACTTATTCATCTTGTAAAGACAGCACTTCATCTAATGTAATAAGTGAAATAAAATAGGGATTTCTTCCATAAAAATTGCATACTTGCGTCAAACCAAAACAATAAAACTTCGTAACTCCAATTAAAATTTTGAAGAGCTATTATTCAGTCGAAAATTAATATTTAGATCTTGTAAATGGTAAATTACAACATACAATTAATAATAATAAGATATTATTGAATACTAATACAGAAAATCTTAATTTTACGTACCTTATCTCTCAAAACATCAAGCGTCCTCCTCCCGGCACAGGCGAAACCGTACTGAAGTTACGAGTTACGCACGTTGCGTTTTATAGGTGCCGTTACGAGTTTTGAGCGCTCGGCGAAAGTGGCGGGGAGTCTTGCGCATATGTACATTCGCGCCCATAATACTTTACCAACTTTAATTGTTACTTATGACGACCACTTTTTTAGGGTTCTGTAGTAAACAAGGAACCCTTATAGCAGTAGTTCCCAAACTTATTTTTCTCGTGGACCACTTTCAAAATTTTACTGGTTTCGGTGGACCCCCTGCTGCTACATTTCTACCACATTCTTAAAGTCGCCAAAAAATAAAAATTGTGTCACTTCTGAGTTCTGTCCCTATATTTCGATATGTAAAATAAAAACGAAAAATGGTACATTTTATATCACTTTATTTATTAAAAGAATAGAATTACAAGAAAAAAATATTAAGGTAATATAGGTTCAGGTCATAATTTTAATTAATGGGAAGGATGTATCTGATGGAGTGTCAGCAAACGATCAATGTTTGGCTTTATTTTTGTGAGCAATAACCGCAAATCCCCCCGCTCTGTGATGTTTAATTTGCTCCTTTTTTTTGTTAAGAGGTTTGTAACGGCACTAAAACTCCTTTCGACAAGATATGACGAGGGAAAAGCTATTAAAAATTTCCTTGCGATTTCCCACAGTCCAGGATATTTTTCGGGTATTTCTGCTTGCAGCCAAAATGTTGGGTAGCCTTTTCTAAATTTCACCTTCAGCACCTCATTAGTGCTTAGCTCGAGCAGCTCCTCTTGTAATACAACATTGGCCACTTCCGTTTCATCAAATGGATTTATTATCCATGGTGGTATATTCATCGTCAGTATATCTTCAAACCTGGTTTTGAAGTCATCATGCAGGGCACTTAAATGTTGACTGTAGGTATGGATATCCTCATCAATACATTCTACCTGCGACAAGTTTGGAAATTGAGAGAATTCGCGCCGACTAATGTTTTGCTTCATAAATTTCAATTTCCCAAGAAAAGCCGAAATTATCCCCTTTGTTTTTATTAAATTCAGGCTGTCCCCTTGTAACTGCAAGTTAATATCATTAAATTTTTTAAACAAATCTGTCAAATACGCAATGTCTGCTTTGAATTTGATCAAGTTTTCTTTTAAATCTGGATCTCTACTTTCTAAGAACTCTAATATGGAATCGAAAACAGAGTAAAATCTCGTTAAGCATGCACCTTTCGACAACCAGCGTACTTCAGTATGTAAGAGCAGTCGTTGGAAGTCTTCATCATTTTCGTCGCACAATTGAGCAAATAAACGTGTATTCAATGCATTGCTTCTGATTTTGTTGACAGCTTTTATTACAAAATGAAGAGATTGGTTCAACCTGTCACTTAAATGTTTTGCCACAAGATGTTGTCGGTGGATTACGCAATGAATAGCTGTAAGTCCTGGTATAATTCTTTTGAGATGACTTATAAACCCACGATATCGCCCGACCATTGCAGGAGCTCCGTCTGTTGCCACTGAAATAATGTTTGTAAATGGGATCGATTTTTCCGTAAAAAAATTACTCAGGACATTAAATATTGATTCGCCTTTAGTGTCAGTCTCCAAAGTTCTGGCAAATAGCAATTCTTCGTGAATTTCTTCCTCAACAATAAATCGGACATATGCCAATAGTAATGCTTCATTACTGGGTAACGTTGACTCGTCCAGTTGTATAGAAAAATGAGTTTTTTGCAGATGATTGCACAAAAAGCTTTCGATATCAGAGCTCATTTCATCAATGCGTCTTTGTACAGTATTGTTACTTAATGGAATTCTTTTTAGTACGTCAAATGGAGATTTGTGCAAAACAGTTTTTAAAACCTCTTCAACAGCGGGTAAAATTAATTGTTCTCCGATAGTGTGCGGTTTTCCAGATTTTGCTATAAGTAATGAGATATTGTAAGATGCCCGCAAGCCATCATCGTTACTTTGAGATGTTGAAGCGAACATACTGTGCATGGTGGGTCTCTTTCCATATTTTTCTTTCAATGTTTGAAAATATTTTAAATCTTTACCTATTTTATCAGTATGACACCTTTTTAGATGATCTTCGAGCTTTGATGGTTTCATAGAGTCATTGCTCAAAACTTTGTTGCATAATAGGCACATGGGCAATTGTTTGTCTGCCTCTGATGGAACAAAACCATATTTCAAATAATCGACACTATATTGTCGACATTTTTTCTTTGCTGTAGCCATGTTTCGTGTCAGTTACCTTACCTGTAAAAAAAATGTTTTAGTAACCAAGTTTTTTTCTGAATATAGGTATCACACCGCAGCCTTACCGGAAATAGAATTACGGCTTGTAAAGGGACCAAATAATAAACCGCTGAGACAAATACAAACGTTTTCACAAAACGGTATCAATTTTAAAGTACATAATTTACCACAAATTTTTAATAGTATAAATAAAAATTAGTGTACTCAGTATCGAATACTGATCATATTTGTGTAGGAAAAAATAAACGTCGAAATCCCAAAATTGTCCATAAAAACGATAACTAACATTTTATTAAATCAATGAGTTCACGCGCTCCGTGTATTTGCGTATTTTTGTCTGCGGCTTCATTGTTAAAACGTGACAAACAGGCATCGAAGTTCAAGCCCCGCCCTTTTCCCGTCGCCCGCGCACCGCTCGCTCTTTCCGAAAAGGAATAGTTTTGATAAAATAGTTACTTCAAAATCAATTTAACATGATTATGAAATTACTGTTTTATAAAATTAGTAGTTATTTGCAAGAAAAATTACAAAATTAATTGCTCTGCAATATTGCTTCGGCCTTTTTAGAGAGGCAGTGCTTCTCTCGTGAAAAAACAATTGAATAAAACGTGCTGTGTTTGTCTTCAAATCGAAAGAGGACAATTAAAATATCTGTAAGTTACTAAGTTACCTATCTATACAGGCCGTTGTGATCAACCGACTAGTACACGTAAACAAAATACTTAAGTACTATAACAAAAAAAGGTAGGTTACTTACTTTTCTCCGGCACTAGCAAACACAGATATAAATTTTCTCACAACTTTTTTCCAAATTCCGCCTTGTTTTCGAAATTCCGGAAACAAATGAATGCGTTTGGTTGCCTTTGGCATCAAGTATTTATAGTGTTGATCAAGTTCATGTCTGAACAAGCATTAAGCATTGTCGGGCGGATAGCGCTTTGCAAGTCTGTACACGAAATTGTACGTAATATCGAATACACAAGTTTGGACAAGTAACAGTCGCTTGCCTTATTAAAATATTATCTGCTTAGATAGGTACTTAAAACAATGTAGGTAGGCCCTTATAAAAACTATGCTTACATTTTTGCTCTTTACTATCAAAAGCAGATAAATTTTCGTGGACCCCCATTAACATCTTATGGACCCCCATTTTTTGTTCACGCCTACGTAGACCCCCAGCAAGTCTCCCGTGGACCCCTGGGGGTCAACCTGGACCACTTTGGGAATCACTGCCTTATAGTTTCGCTATGTCTGTCTGTCTGTCCGCGCTTTTGCTCAAAGACTATAAGTACTAGAAAGCTGTAATATGCTATTTATTTTAAACCCCGAAGTAAAAAGAGGGACTCTATGTAAGTTCTGTTTGTATAGGTATCTGTGGCGTGATGGCGTCGTATCGTAGCGCCAATTAAATGCCCCATATTTTGACGCAGCTGTTGTTTTTTTAAAGCTTGACAAATACACTTGTTAAATAGGAAAGGGAAGAAATCACATTCTAATACATTATAATTTTTTCTTTATTTTGCTGAACAGTATAATAATATGATAGATAATTATTGAATCTTTTTCTTAACTAATCATCGGGCAATAATTCAATTCCTTCCATCAAATCTTCGTTCATCAAGGAAGTTGAAGGTTGTGAATGTATACAGCTAGAACTACTTGTTGAAGGTTTTTCATCATCGTCGTCAGTCATTTCACAATCTTCATCTTCATCTTCGCTTTCGGAGCTCTCATCACTAACGCGAATAATGAATTGTTCTATCATATCGTCGATCACGTGGTCGTTTTTTACGTATTCTTCCTCAATACTTTTTACTTTTTTACACAATATCTCCCATTCTTGCTGTCCCATTAGTTCTACTTTTTCCTTTACCAAATCAATAGCCTTGTTAATATTCCACTTCACGTTTTTACTACCCACGTACTGTTTTATGGTAGACCAGGCCATCTCTATTGGATTTAGGTCTGGATGGTACGGAGGTAGTCTTAGAATGTTGTGATTATTTTCAGCCATAATTTTGTCTATTGAAAATGTTTTGAATCTTTCTTTGTTAGCTTTAATTAATTTATATAATTCCGGTTTCAACAGGTTTTCTTCGTACTGTATCCCTTTCTTCGAGAGCCATGCTTGCATGTCCGCCTTTTTAGTATGTGACGTGGGTGCGATGTCAAATTGTTTGTTGTGGTAGGAGGCGTTATCCACCACCACTACCGAATTAGGAGGAAGATTGGGGATTAATTGTGTTTGCAGCCATTTTACGTAATTCTCATGATTCATGTTATCATGGTAGTCCCCAGATTTGCTACCAGCTTTAAAAGTTAGCAATGCATTCGGAATGAATCCAGCTTCCGATCCAGCGTGCACAATGACCACGCGTTGCCCTTTTGAAATAGGCTTTTTAAGACCCTTTGTACAGCCATCTGTCCAACCCTTGGGATTGGAATGGCTTGAATCAACATACGACTCATCCGTATAAACTACAGGTCGTCCCTCTTGACGATACTTCCTAATTTTCTTAAGGTATTCAATTCGTTGGAGTCGGATATTTGAGGTTTCAATAAGAACCTTTCGGTTGTTTTCGACATTTTTCCATCGAAAACCTAAATCATGTATTATGCGTCGTAGGCTTGCTTCTGATCCTTGAAAATTAATATCTTCCTGTAGTTTTCTTCTAAGTTTCTCCAAAGTAGGTAGTTCTTTATTTGTTATGTGAAAATTGTGTATGCATCTTTTGATGACGCCTTGGTCGAAGCTGTCAATTCCAGTTATTGGCTTTTCCCGCGGTCTTTTTTTCCAGGTGTTCTAAATATGGCAACAAACTCTGAATTGCGTGCTTCTGTCATAATTCTTCTAATTGTTGCTACAGATGCTTTTGTTGCAAGTGCAGCGGGTCTAAAATCGCCACTTAGCGCGAATCACAATATGATCACAATATGAATAACATTGCAAATCCTAAAATGGCCATAATTTGGCAGTTCATAAAATGAATCACGAACAATTCATTTTATGCAAATCTGCTGTTTGACAGTTTTCTATGGAATTTCGTAAAATGGGTCAATTTTACAGAATTGCTTTACTGTAAAATAGCAGAATCATAAAAAGTTACTCTTCAGCAACATCTACAGTTCATTTCTCCAAATTTCACAAAAATTTGCTCAATTGTGGAGTGAGAATACTTTGTTATTTTGATTTTAGGGTAATTCGTCAAGTTTTAAAACTGTTTCGATTCGTCAAGCGAATTTTTATCATTTATTGTTGTTTAAATTCGTCAAATAAGTACTAATAAGATTTCGTATTAAATTGCAAAGAGAATTATAATCACCAACGTTTGATTAAATTGTTATTATTTCGTGTAAAGATCTCGGTTTGTCCGATTTTTTTTTAGAATATGTGCCTATATGAGGTAGAAACATGTATTAAAGGTAGGAAAGACGCGTCTAGCTAGACGTTGCCGTCATCGCAGTGCGAATCTAACGACCAAACCGATACCTATAGGGGGATTACCATGATATATAAAATTTATCTATATATCTAAATGCGAGTGAGTAGGCGTGATAGCGCTTTAAGGGATGTAATGTAGGCACACATCTCTCTTACTCATTCGCATTTGTTGGATAGAATTAAGAGATCATGGTAGCCCTTTTTTTGGTGTGTGCTTCCTTTTCTTCATTAAAAGTTATGACTTGAGAGGATTAACTGGCCGATACATGGCACTTCTTTTAACTAATCTTATTTCTGTGATCACACAAAAACAAAGCAACCGACTTGCCTTTACGAATTAACATCATATCACCATAAAATAATTACTAGTACTAACGATATCGCAAAAATAAGATAAGGTATCATGTTTGTGTGCCAGTTAAGCCTCTTGAATCTTAATTTTATATGGTAACGCCCACATTGTACTTCTATAGAGATGTACCTAGGTATCGCCTTCCTTAGTTATTTACACACCGTTGTGCGCTATTTATATAAAATAAGTTGATAGTAAGCCACCACTAAAGAAGAACAAAAAATAAGAAGAGCTTAAAAGACTTGTTTCCACGGCCGTAAAACCCATTTTTTGTTAACAGATGACTGCACTTGATTGACATTGACTGATTTATGCTGATACGTGGGGCGCACTATAAGTTTCCGGAATGAATATAAAAAAAATACTATTAAAGGTATAAAATTAATTTATTGTTTTTCAAAATAATCTCCCTTGGCGTCTATGCACTTTTTCATTCGATGAAACCAGTTTTGAAAACTTTTGTGCCACTCCTCTGTGGTGACCTCTGAAACGTGTTTTTCATACTCCTCGACAGCCTCTTCTGGTGATGAAAATCGTTGACCGCGTAATTGGTTCTTAATTTTTGGGAACAGAAAAAAGTCACAAGGTGCCAGGTCGGGACTGTATGCAGGACGACTCATGAGTTCTACATTTTTCGCCTTCAAAAAGTCGTTTGTCTGTCTGGCCGTGTGAGAACTAGCATTGTCGTGGTGCAGGATGATACGGCGTTTACGGTTATTTTTACGGAGTTCGTCAATAACTTCCGGCAAACAAATGGTCGTGTACCAGTCACTATTCACTGTACGACGATTCTCTAAAGCAACAGTAGCCACGTGTCCAGTTTTATTAAAAAAAGAAGCAATCATCCGCTTAGATGCACTTTTCACGCGCGCCACTTTGGTTGGTTTCGGCTCATCTTGAAAGACCCATACGCTCGATTGCTGCTTTGTTTTGGGATCGTAACAATAAATCCATGTTTCGTCACCTGTTAATATGTCCCACACCAAATTTGACGCACCTTCGTTGAATCTGGTAAGCATGGCACTGCACCAAGTGACGCGGTCCGTTTTTTGAGCCTCGGTCAAGTTGTGTCTGATCCACCGCGAGCACAGCTTTCTCACACCCAAATGTTTGAGTAGGATTAATTGTATTTGACTCATGCCTATTTCTAAGGATGCGCGAATTTCATGGTAGGTCACATGCCTGTCTGTTTCAATCATACGGCGCACAGCATTGATGTTTTTGTTGGTCACAGCGGTGGACGGCCGACCATCGCGAGATTCGTCACTGAGATTGATACGACCACGCTTGAATTTTGCAAACCAGCTATAAACAGTTGTCTTGCATGGTGCTTCATTGCCAAAAGCTGTTTCAAGCCGAGCGATGCTCTGTTGAGCTGTCAAATTACACTTAAAATCGTAGAAAATCATACTACGAAAATTTTCCCGAGTTAAATCCATGTTGATGCAGACACACAATTTTTTAAATGGCACCACAAGGTAAAAACAAAAGACAGTCAGATGAAACAAACTGCATTCTACAGCCAAAGAGTTCTATTTTCAAATGTTGCAATAAATTTTTAAATATTGTTTATGTAAGTGGCCAGTTCCGGAAACTTACAGTGCGCCCTATGTATGATAGACATTATCTTTATTGCCACTATTAAAAATAATTATTCAAGTAGTCTCTATTTTCTTTATTGCGTACTCAAAATCCTAATGCACGCACGTCAAATAAACAATAATCTTAATTTCCTGTTTCACAGTACGTCTAACATCATTAATAAAAAAGAATTATATTAAAAATAATGAATCAGTTTTGTTTTTGAAGAATTGCTATGGCAATATTAACACGACAAATGATTCACGAAATGAACTGAATTGTTAGTGAATTGCAAATGATGCGTGTCCATTTTACAAAAAAAAGGAGAATTGCAAAGGAATTGCTAGGAATTCACGAAATGAATTCCTTTTGATGAATTGCTCAAAGTGGCGATTTTAGACCTACTGTTCTTTTCTGGCACTGTTTGACGCTAGTTATGATGCCATTTAGTTCATTTTCATTCATTTTATTAGTTTGTACCGCTTCTTCTCGACTTTTCTTTAAGTTATTGCAAATGTCAGACAATACGGATTTGTCAGCTACACTTGTTATCCTATTTTCAATTTGGTGTAAACTTTGAATAGCTGAATCAATGCTTTTTTGCAACGTGGTATTTTCTGCAGCTGTTGCGCTTTTTACCGTTTTTAACTTAGAAACAATTATATCAGTCTTTTTTTGTAAAAAACTACTCACATCGTATAGTAGATTGTTAAACTAAAGTAAGTTCAATTTAATAGGTCCCATTTCATTTTTTTTTATTTATTTTTTAAATAAATAAAAAAAATACCGAGAAATATCGATACAAACTCGAAATCGATACTGATTTGGTATTATACTTTTAAAGAAATATGAATAAAAAACAAACTGTTGTAATATTAATTTAATACAAGTAAATAACTGTACATACTTCAATCAAATATCAATCCCTGTGTATATGTAATAATTTATTTTTTAAATGAAATGACATAATTTAGTTTAAAAATCCATTTATTCAGTGGAACTACAGCTATTATCAGTGTCATCATCATCACTACTGTCCGCACTTACAGATATAATCAACTCATTTTCGATGATATTGTCAATTTTAATATCGCGTTCAAAATCACTTTCGATGATTTTCTTTGTTTTTTCAACAACCTTTTTCCAATCTTCTACAGAGACACTGTCACATGCATTTTTTAACAGCGTAAGCATTTTTCCTGTGCTGAAAGGTGGCTCGGTGTTATTTCGTGCTGCATGACCCTTTATTTGTGCCCAAATAAGCTCGATGGCATTATACTGGCAGTGGTAAGGAGGCAATCGAATCACCTCGTGTCCATGCTCTAGGGCTAGTTCGTCGATAACATAGCGTGGCTTGGACGACATAGTTGTATGCACTAAATTCATTAGCTCGACTTTTAATAAATTTGGATTAACTTCCACACCATGTCTTTCGAGCCACGAAGCTATTTCATTCTTTTTATTGGCTTGAGTTGGTGGTTTGTCAACCTGTACCGAATGGTAAGGAGCATTGTCCATTATAATTTTTGAGGGGTTTTCTAGGCTAAGAAGTAGTTTTATAAACCATTCTTTAAAAACATCAAAGTTCATTTCTTCGTGATAGTCACCTGTTGATTTGGATGCAAATGCTAGGAGGCAATCTGGAATAAATCCTTGTGAAGCTGAACCCGCATGACATATAATAAGACGGGCTCCTTTTCCTGATGGTACTTTTGATGTTGAGGCTGCTGTATCATCAGTCCACGTCCGTGAGACTGTATGGTTTGCATTTAACCATGTTTCGTCAACAAATACAACATTGTCCCAATCTGTAATTTAATTTACTTGCCGCAAGAATGTCAGTCTCTTCAGAACAATATCATAGCGTTCTAGGAGAATTTTCCGCTTGTCTGCCTTTTTATATCTAAATCCAATTGATTTCAAAACTTTTGACAGTGACGTTCTTCCGCCAGAAAATAAGCCTGCCTCATTTAATTAAATAATTAGTTTCTTCCTTGTAGGATATTCCTTTCTTGAGTAATATCCATAAATGTGGTTGCGAATTGCAGCAGCATCAAAATTGTCAATACCGACAACTTTCTTCTCTCTCTTTCTTTTTTTCGGTGTTCGTAATCTATTCTCTTCCAAACCTGAGGGTCCATATTTCTCGTTGAGAATTTGCGTTACAGTCTTCTTCCCTATTCCTAATGCATCAGCAACGCGATCCCTCGTTTGTGTCACAGGCAAAAGAGGCCCACCGTTGGCCGACTCACGTTCGAAATAAGTGTATAATTTTACCACTTGTTCGCGAGCTTGGCTGTTTAAGGTTATTCCTCGTTTAGACATGGTTAAACCAGAACAAAGTCCAAATAATAAGCAATCGGAGTCCAAATGATAGCCAGGTAAACGTTTGCGGAAGATCCGATCAGTAAGAAAAGCCAGTTCAAAAGATAATAAGGGATACACGGAAATCGCACAGTCACTTCGCACTACAGTGGCGTCACTGTAGGTTTAAGTGTTGCCAGGAATAAGTTATACTAAATACTATGAGTTTATACTAAATATTATTAAATATTTTAATATAAAGTTATTGCTTAAGTATTCCAGTATAATTGTAATTAAACATATTTCACAAATAAACAATTTATGGTTTTATATTTTTTCGTACACACGTAGGTAAGTCATTACACATACATAAATCATTATATCGATTCAACTAATTCGGTTTTGTCGGGTTTTTTTTTGTGGTACATCTCTAGTGATAAAAAAGAAAAAGCGTTAATCGAGCTGACTTTGTAGTGACGTTTAGATTTCATTAAAAAAATAGCTTTGTATTTTACATACATTCAAAATGAATGTCTCTTTAATCGAAACAAATGGTAATAATACCGTTTTCTGTCATCACTATACAATAATTTATGAATTAAACAGAAAATGCTTAAAAAAATAATTAAATCTCACTTTTGCAAAAGCAAATAATTGAGTACCCGCCGTTACAAGTACACATTGTTGAATTTAAATGAAGTGTCAAATGTGACCTATTAAAATGGCCCTACTTTAGGGTCGGATAACATCAATTCCCATTCGAGGTGTTTAGACGCCCGAGCGCAGCGAGGGCGGATATAATCCGAGTATGAATTGATGTCATCCACCCGCGGGGAACACTCTACTTTTCATTTCGAATATAAGGAAAGTAAAAAAAAACATTTTTCTTAAATATTTATTTAAAATTAATGGAAAATCGAATCAGAAATGAAGAGATCCGTAGGAGAACAAAAGTCACCGACATAGCCCAGCGGATTAGTTCTTTGAAGTGGCAGTGGGCGGGGCACATAGCGCGGAGAACCGATGGCCGATGGGGCAGAAAGGTTCTCGAATGGCGACCACGTACCGGTAAGCGCAGCGTTGGACATCCACCGACCAGATGGTCAGATGACCTGAAAAGGGTCGCAGGCAGACGCTGGATGCAGACTGCTGCCAACCGATCATTTTGGAAATCATTGGGAGAGGCCTATGTCCAGCAGTGGACTGACTGCGGCTGAAATGATGATGATGATGATGAATGGAAAAGTTCGAACAATTCGTAAAGTTTAAAGTGACATTTTTATTCACTCTATCACTTACTCCACTATTACAAACTTGGCTAAGCTGAATTTCTGTAAAAGTAGGGGATAGATTAGGTATTTGATTAGATGGTGGAATCCATGGCTGAGAATCTTTTGAAGTGGTTGGTTTAGGCGAACTGGGGAGTATATTAATGGATTCAGTCAATTTGTTCGATATCTTCGTTTTTTGTTGAACAGAATCTTCAATATATCCTTCGGCGACTGTGCTGGATTTCCATCCACGGTGGATGGTCTCTTTAACATAGTCATATTTGCTCCAGAATCGGCTAATAGTGTCGCTGACGTTCTTCTATAACAATGGCCGGTATACTCGTTACAATTAGGCAAATTCAGATATGTCGTTATCTGCTTGGGCATACCTGATATTTTATTTTTACCGATCACTTGTTTATAGCATTTTCCCTTTTGATAGTTGAGAAAAAACGATCCGTTTTTATGTTTTCTGGTCTTATTTTTTGATATTTTTTAACTATTTTCGAAAAGTCTTCTCGCACTACAATCGTGCGCTCAATATTTGTTTTTGTTTTGGTTAATTTAACAAGTAGTAACTGGCCTTGATTTTCAACATCATGGATTGTTAGATTTGTGCGCTCACTGCTTCTGCAAGCGCCGCTTATGCCAAATATCAACACTACCTGTGAAGAACATAATTTTGTTGGTATAGATAGAGATTTAAAAATATTTTGAAACATCTATGTTCCCATTTTATGCATTCTGACAACGGAAACCATGTTGGTTTTGCATAAAAACATTTACTTATTAGCTTACCTTCACTGCCAAAAATATCTCGTCAGGGGCTTCATTTAAAAATGTTTCCACTTCGTTAGAGGAGAATACTTTTGATTTTTTACTTTTAAACCCCTGTGACTGTCTTTTTAAGAATGATGTTAAATTATGAAATTTTGTCAAATCTATATTGTGTTTCACACTTAGTGTACTCTTAAGCATTGAATATCTGCTCCATAGCGTAGAAGGTTTAACTTTGCCAGACTGTCCATTAAAGTATGTTAGAAACACACTTTCGGAAAATGAATTTATCTTCTTGTCAGCTCGTCAATTCATAAAATCATTATATACAATTAAGTATCTTTCTTTAGAAATTGCTGGTAAAAGATTTTCGATTACTGAATTTGCTACATCTTTAACCGAATCTGGGGTCAGTATTTCAGTATCACTTGAACTCATTTTTAAACAAATCTCTTGTAAAAATAGTTCTGCAATGCAAACAAACAGCTCTAATCCCGCCAAATAATTTTTCTAGCTTTTATTTTTTTAATTTTAAATATGGAACACAAAGCTTCTCCGCCGCAGGCCATCCATTTCGATGTTAAAAGAAAATGTTTGTTTTATTTTTTAAATACTGTGTATGTAGTGCCTTTTTATTGATTTTTTTTATCATAAATAAATCGGTGACATATTTCTATGTAGGTATAGATATCATTTTTTACATAAAACAACCCTATGTATTAAAATAATTATATATAATTAAGAAAATTATAGATTTATATTTTTTTTTAAATGATAGTGACAAAATATAGACAAATATAATTTTTTAAATGACTTCTTTTAACTTGACTTCTAAAATAAAAAAAAATCATAAAAAAATCTAAATTTTTGACAGCTGGCTTCATAAGAAATGTATTAGTTCCATTTTTGAAATCCATTCCGGCCCTTGGTTCGGAATGAATTTGTATGAAACATTCCGACCCGCGGGTCGGATGAAGCATTTTCAGACCGATACTTGGATCAAACATAGACTTTCCGAGTATGAGAAATGAAAAATCATTTTCCTTGCTTGTCTAGTTAACACTTTTTTTTCGTCATTTTTCCACAAGGTGAAAAAATAAATAACATAAGAACAATGTGTGCACGACTGTACTCAGGGTAGCGCAGACACGGACGCAGACGTCTAGACGGTACGCGGGAGCGGAGGGCGACTGATGAGCCAATACGGCGTCGGCGCTGGCCGCCTCTCCCGTCGCACCCCTCTCACCCCACCAAATAGACCCAAAAATCGGCTATTGCGCATTTATGGTCAGCGCTCATAACTCGTGGCGTGGAGATAAGTGGTTTTATAATTCGCTCATAAAAAATTAGAATTATTTTTGTTGGACATACGAAGTAATGCAATAGATAGGCTCCAAAATAATCCACTAGATGGCATTAAAAGTCTAATTTCGATATTTTGTGGAGTTACGCATTTTGATAATTAGACCGACGATATAGCTATATTTTTATATAATTTCTACTTACTCTTAATATCTATATATATCATAAATAAATCGGTGACATATTTCTATGTAGGTATAGATATCATTTTTTACATAAAACAACCCTATGTATTAAAATAATTATATATAATTAAGAAAATTATAGATTTATATTTTTTTTAAATGATAGTGACAAAATATAGACAAATATAATTTTTTAAATGACTTCTTTTAACTTGACTTCTAAAATAAAAAAAAATCATAAAAAAATCTAAATTTTTGACAGCTGGCTTCATAAGAAATGTATTAGTTCCATTTTTGAAATCCATTCCGGCCCTTGGTTCGGAATGAATTTGTATGAAACATTCCGACCCGCGGGTCGGATGAAGCATTTTCAGACCGATACTTGGATCAAACATAGACTACTTTCCGAGTATGAGAAATGAAAAATCATTTTCCTTGCTTGTCTAGTTAACACTTTTTTTTCGTCATTTTTCCACAAGGTGAAAAAATAAATAACATAAGAACAATGTGTGCACGACTGTACTCAGGGTAGCGCAGACACGGACGCAGACGTCTAGACGGTACGCGGGAGCGGAGGGCGACTGATGAGCCAATACGGCGTCGGCGCTGGCCGCCTCTCCCGTCGCACCCCTCTCACCCCACCAAATAGACCCAAAAATCGGCTATTGCGCATTTATGGTCAGCGCTCATAACTCGTGGCGTGGAGATAAGTGGTTTTATAATTCGCTCATAAAAAATTAGAATTATTTTTGTTGGACATACGAAGTAATGCAATAGATAGGCTCCAAAATAATCCACTAGATGGCATTAAAAGTCTAATTTCGATATTTTGTGGAGTTACGCATTTTGATAATTAGACCGACGATATAGCTATATTTTTATATAATTTCTACTTACTCTTAATATCTATAATAGCCCAAATCATTGACATATTGAGCGTAGTAAACATGATAAACTAACGAGAACCGAAACTTTAACACTTCATTCCGTTTTACTCACGTGGCGCTCCATCAGGTCTACATCCAGCTATTAGACTGCATCACCCCCATCAGTTCCTGCACCATCGAATCTCCCAGACAGTCTCTGCCGTATTCTTCTAAAAACTCCGACTGCATCCTCTTTTCCATGCATTTTCTTTCTTTGTTTCTCCATCTCTTACACGCAATAAATACTATGGCAGCACCAATTATCGTCAAAATTGTCCCAAGTAAGAAATTGTTGGTTAGGATATGTTTCTGTACATCCACATCCGATATTCCAGCATTGTTGCTCCCTGCTGCGTTTTGAGCAATTAATATCTTCTGTCTTCGAATATGATTTTCCCATTATCACAAATTCACAAAAGTTTTTAAGTTTTAGTGTAATTTCTTAACAAGTGTTCGTAACGTACGACAAAATTTTTATTCACTCCGTAGTTAAATGTCTAATAAGTGCACCGAGGTCACACCGAGGCACACAGGAATCCGCAGCGTTGCGATATTCGCCGGCCACCCGACACCGGACGACCGCGCGACGCCCGCGGCATGGCTAGGGTCGCCATGAGGAGGTGTGCGGGGCCGATAGAAGTAAAACAACACGTCTGCATTGGATAACGCTCTGATTTATTCTACGTCATTCTTAGGAGTACAATATTATAAGTACTAAATGTTGCTAAAGCTACTATCCCGCTTCAACGCAACATGGCCCATAAAAATTACACACATGGCCATAAGAACTCACATGGCCCATAAAAATTACACACATGGCCATAAGGACGCACATGGCCCATAAAAATTACACACATGGCCATAAGGACGCACATGGCCCATAAAAATTACACATATGACTATAAGGACGCACATGGCCCATAAAAATTACACACATGACCATAAATCAAAGCGACAAATCAACCTCAACTCATGAGAATGGCATAATCAAGGACTAATATTGATTAATTGCTATCTAAGCTGTTCACCCGCGCTAGTAGAATGTTATTTTAGCACTATAATTCAATACAGAAGGAGGTTGCTAGCGGGAGACCTTGTCAGAAAGTTGCCCTAACCAAATGATCCCATCAGCATTTCAGACCTTCAGGTAATAAACTGATCATGCAAGTCCCAACTTAAAAATATAATCTTGGACAAAAGGTATGGCAAAGAAAGTATATAATAAAATGTTTAAACATGTATTTACCTTTTCAGCTGTAGATCACCATCCCACTTCTGAGATTTTATAATTCTCAAGTTATTATATTATATAATCAATCGATACAACTATAGTTCATAACCAATTAAATTAATAGGAGTGTAAATATAAAAATCACTTTCTCGTTTAGGCCAAGACTGTTCACCTCAAATCCACAACATCAACTGACTGCTCGGCACCCGGCACTACAGTTGTTTTCGACAAATAGCCGTTATGGCGTGTTCGAACGTGATTGGTGGGGTCATCAGCCAATCACAAGCGACTTAGTGTTGCCATGAATAAACGTTATTTACGAAATTGCTTAATTATATTTAAAAATAATAATAGTAATTAAAAAAAATCAATAAAAATTTTAGAATCACGACACTAGTAACCGTAAATATGATTTCTAATAACGTCTGCGTCGAAGCTGTCAATCCCGATTACGGATTTTGTCCTTTTCCTCTTTTTGGGAGTACGTAGCATGTTTTCTTCACTGCCTGTAGGTCCAAATGTTTCTTTAATAATTGTCCGAGCAGTTTTTTCCCCAATACCAAGCGCATCTGCGACGCGATCTTGGACTTGTGATATGGGTAGAAGTGGCCCATTATTCTGGGATTCACGTTCAAAATAGTCGTGCAATTTAACAATCAACTCAAGCTACTGACTGTTAATGGTACGTCCTCTTTTAGCCATAAGGTACACTGTCAAACCACAATCAAAGTCCAGAAAACAATAGCCAAGGTAAACGTAATAGCAAACAGAGTCCAAAAACAAAGCCGAGTTATAATTCTATTTATGACACACCAAATACAAAAGAGCGCGCAGTCAAGTTCTAAGATGGCGACAAACTGCGCAGACGCAGGGCAGGGGGCTGACGAGCAAACGAGGCGGTGTTGCTGTTTAAAAAAGTATTTAGTTTGTGTGTTCATAATTTTGTATATTTATGCTAAGCTTCAACGAGTTATGCAGAATATTTATAATTTTATATTACGATTATTCGTATATTATTAATAATCGGCGATTATTTTGATACATTCACGGATACAATACTATTTTTTTTTTTTAAAAGAAGATTTAGAATGTAACTGTTTTTGTGACGAAATATACTTTGAATTTTCTATTAAATCCACTTGCAAACAGAAATATTTAGTTAAGAAAGAAAGAAAGAAATCTATTCAATGATTCGTTTCATCACTATGATATTGATGAGAAATTATTTCTGGAAATATTTATATCCAATAAAATTGTTTAACGTTTTAGTGACACAAAAATCTGCTTTGCGAGGATGGTTTTTATTTATTTTCCCGTGATATGACTTTAAGATCAATTCACAGCGTTGATAAATTTTAACAACAGTTTGTGATGGGTAAATTAATCCACCCCTATCTCGGAACGCAATAAAAGTACGTTGGTTTTTGCTTAAAGTAATTAAAGCTGACTAGGGAAAACCATGGCAGGCAGTTCAATCCATAATCGCAGTGTACGAGGGAGGAAATTCCGTTTTAAGTTTACTGTACGCGATAAATGGTATCCAAGGTATGGGGATGAAATCCCTGACGATGGCGAGAGGTGCGATGGTAAAAAGTGGCTGTTGACATCATATCAAACAATTCCTCCGAGCATAGCCCATTATACAAGCGGTAGAATACGCATAAGGAAGCGAAATCTCTCCTGAGACTCAAAGGCTCAATACCGCTTTTATGGCAACGTCTTTTTAGTAATGTACGCTATTATATATGAATTCAGAAATGATCGCTAAATTCATTTATAATAATAATTTAACAAATTAAAAACTAAATAAATTGCAGCGAGAGTAATCTTCATTCAAGTTGTCTATAACTTAATCGGCGCAGCGTTAAATTAAAAGACACAAAATTTCACACAAATAACTGAAATAACTTTGGTTAACTTGAAAAATATAAAACATAATTTTTTTTCATCTCTAGCAACAAATTCTAAAATAAGGACTTTAAAACATGGTTAATTAAGTCATAGAAGCTACTATATTGCTGTTATAATTGTGATAAACGACAAAAAAACACGCAAATAATCAATTATGATATTGTATGGAAGGGCACATGTAACAATTGTCCCCTTGGTACAACTATCCTCTGGTACAATAGTCGGAAACTGGCTAATATTTTTCCTCATATAATATTATACTCAAAATATAAATATTTCGACAGAAAACAAATATTCATATTATGGTTTATTTTGAGTGTTTAACAACCATTTTAGTCTGGTCTCATGAAGGCATCAAGTCTGCAGGTGTAATGTCATATTTAAGAAGAAATAAACCAATGGACAAGAATGTTTAGTAATTTCAGCTTGTGGCAACTACCCTATTGTCCCTTATATATATATTTTTTCTTTCTCTTATACCTCCGACAAAGCCAGAGCCTATAGTAACTTGAGCCTGATTCATGCCAGTTCTCACTAGTATCCTGCTCGTACTTTCACACTTCATCCTTATCCTTTCATACGTCTGCTTTTATTGCCATTTCACGGGTGGGATGCCCGTCTACTTATATCTAGTTTTTCTGTCTAACTATCCTTATTGCTTACTTTTTCTTTACTTACTATTACTACTGCTACATTTTTATTATGGCTAGGGAATATTAAAACACGATTTATTTTATTTATAACAAATTTGGTTTACACTGTTACACTTACATATTTATGAACTTTTTATGCTAATTAATCTTATAACACTATATTCCTTATCATATATACTAGTTTTACATATGATGTTTACAATATACTATACTATATTACATCATCATATTTTCTTTGCCGTTCTGCTTATTGACTATTTTAAAGATTCTTACACAATACTCTAGGAAATAATTTCGATTTTTGGCTAATACTAAATTTCTTAAATTTTTAACAGTAATTTTTTCGTTCATTGCGTTTTCTGTTTCCAGCTTGACACGACCAAACATTGGGCACTCAGTTAGCAGATGTGGAACCGTTTGCTCAACTTGGGGATCGCAAGTGCAGGATGGGTTGTCTCTACATTTAAACCGGTGAAGATAAGCCGCAATGCCACCGTGCCCCGTGAATACTATAAACCCGGTTGGATTTATTTGGCGTACTAGCCTGTATGACGTTGATGCGGCGGGAAAGAATCGTTTTGTGGTGCTCGCGGTCTCGCCTCTGTCGTACCTTTGGTCCCATTCATAAAGCGATTCGCTACGAAGCGTCCGCTTCACGAATGAGACTGGGCACAGGTCCTAATCTGCTTTTCTTTTGAAACCCACAGCGGCCTCCTTCGCGAGTTGATCGGCGCGCTCGTTTCCTTCCAATCCCGCGTGTGCTTTAATCCAAAAAAGTTTAATTCTTTTATTTTGCTGGAGAATATCTTTGATATTCTCTCTGGTTTCGACTGATAGTGGATGGAGGGAGGCTGCATTTGTTACAGTCTGCAGTGCCGATGCAGAGTCGCTGTAGATTCCAAAAGATTCGGCAGTGTGTTTTTTGATTCTCTTCGTCGTCACGCAGACTCAGCCTGGTACACCGTGCAATATGACGGCAGACAAAGCTTAACGGCTCTGGTTTCTTCCACCCCATTCCATATGGATAGGGCAGCGCCCACCCCACCGTCAATCTTGCTGCCGTCTGTATAAATTCTGACTTCATAGTTGTTATTTTCTTCAATCTGTCGTTGGTTCGTCAGGCTGAGATACTCCAGGTCCACACGGTCGGCCGGATGAGGAGAGCCAATTGCAGTGGTTTTTCGCTCTATCTCCCTATCCCCCAGCCCCGGCAGTGGAGCCCCCCTCTTGATCTCATACAGCCGTGCGGTTTCCCGTATTTGTAGATCAAGTGGGAGTAGCCCGGTCAGGACGAGTGCTGAGTTCAGGGAGACAGTGCGATATGCCCCGCATATTTTTTGTGCGAAGCCTCGCTGAACCGCGTCCAGACGCTTCCTAATCCCTATTCTCTCCGCCCACACGCTAGCCGCGTACAGTATTACCGGTTCCACGGCGGCATTGTAGATCCTCACTATTTCAGGACCCAGGCCCCAGTTTATTTTAGCAGCCTTCGACAACTGCTTAAATATATTTAAGGCCTTTTTGCACACATTGGTGGCATGTTTTTTAAAAGTAATTTTCTTATCGAATGTTACACCAAGTAGCTTTACCTCGTCCCTCATTTCAATATCGATCCCACTCATGCTGAGGCGTGGGGTGTCATATTTTAGCTTATTTGTAATTACCATAGCGTTTGTTTTATTTATGGCAAACTTCAGTTTATTATGACATCCCCATTCCTCCACCTGTCTGGGGGCACTTCGTGCCTGTCCTTCTATTTCCAGAGCCGTTTCTCCGTCGAAGACGAGCACGACATCGTCGGCGAACGCCTGGCAGAAAACATTCTGTCCTTCGAGGTTCTTCAATAGTGGATCCAGCAGAAGGTTCCACAGTATTGGTCCTGCTATCGACCCCTGTACACAACCTTTGTTGGTCCCGGTTGTTGCTTCTTCTCCGCCATATTTGACCGTCACCTTCCGGTTCTTCAGGTAGTCGTCGACAACCTTTCTGATATTTCCGGGGCACCCCTCTTCCTCCAATCTGAGCTTTATCGCCGGCCACCAGGCATTGTCGAAGGCTCCCTCTATGTCCAATGATACTATTGTTATTATTTTCTTTTCCTCTAGCTTTTCATTTACATGCTTCATTAGGGCATAGAGGGAGTCTTCGGTGCTCCTCTGCGGTACGAAGCCATACTGGCGTTGACTCATTTTCGGAAGTAGGTGGTGCTTCAGTCGGGCGACTAGCATTTTTTCATAGATTTTCCCAAGGATCGATAGCAGGCCAATAGGGCGGTAGGATTTGGGCGTTGAGTAGGTATCCTTACCGGATTTTTTCAGGATAACGACCACAGCCTCCTTCCACAAGTCCGGGAAGCACCCATATGCAAAGCATTTATTTGTTAGTTTCAGAAATAGTTCGGGATCGCTCCTGACAAACTGAGTACAGATATCGGCGGTATATCCATCCTTCCCCGGGGCCTTCTTTGGATTAAATGATTCCATGGCAGTGGTTAATTCTAGCATTGTAAATGGAGGGTCACATCTTGTTGAATGTTTCCCTTCATCTATTCTGCTTGCTCTGCTTCTTACCTCTTTGTGGTATTGGTTATCATTTTCCTCTGAATCGCCCGGATAGAAGGTTCTGGCAAGCAATTCCGCCGATTCCTTCATGTCCAGGACCATTCCCTCACTCTCCAGGGGAACATCCTCGTCGCGCCTTGTTGTCTTGTTTAGGACCCTATATATTCCGTCCCATACGCTTTCCTTTTCCTGCTTACCACAGAATTCTCTCCAACTGTCCGTTTGAGCCTTCACAGCCTCACTCTCATACCTTTCTTTTTGTTTCAGGTACGCTTCGATGACTGCATCCCTACGGGTGGGCGCCGCATACCGGATTCGACGCTTCAGCCTTGTGACTTCTGCCTTCATCACCCCAAGTTCCTCCGACCACCATGGCACATTTAGTTTTTCTTTTCCTTTTTTCTTTGGCATTGCACAGTTGCAAGCCTCTGTTATTATTTTGTTTAATTTATTTACTATTTCATTTATTTCATGTTTACTTTTAATATTTTTGACTATTGCAAGTGTTAAATTATTCTGTGTTTTTAGTTATTTAATTTTTTCAATAAATTTGTTCCAATCTGCTTTTTTACTATTATATATCCTGGTAGTTCTTTTTATTTCCATTCCCCTCTCCTTTTGTGTTTTTACACCAAATGTTATACCATTGTGGTCTGAGTTTACCAGGTCCTCATCAACCCTCCAATCTTCGACAAGGTCTAGCATGTCAGTTGAGCAGGCTGTCACGTCTACGAAGCTTTTGTACCTAATACCCGCTCTTATTGTATCGAAACTATGCACATTACCGGTATTGAGGATGTGAAGGCCCAACTCGTGAAGAGTTCTTGCCATGTCTACTCCCCTGTGGTCGATCTTCGGGCTCCCCCACCAGGAGTTTTTCGCATTTCCGCCTATATGTGGAACCTTCTGCTGGATCCACTATTGAAGAACCTCGAAGGACAGAATGTTTTCTGCCAGGCGTTCTCCGCCTATATGGTTTCCACTATATGCTTCATCTCCTCGAGGTACGGCTCTATCGGCTTACTGGGTTCATAGAAGGATACCAACGCGAGTCTCCCGTCTTTGGGTTGAATTTCAACCACGGCTGTGTTGAGGGTTGTTAGTGTTGGGTGCTGTATTACGACCAATTCCGGGTCGAAGATTGCAATTGCTGCCTTTACCCTGTCGCCGTTGTTTTTATTCATCTGGAAGACCCGCATACCAGGTCGACTCCTCATTCTCTTAGTATTATCGACGTAGGGTTCTTGTATGAGCGCCGCCGTGAGCTTTCTTTTCTCTGCCTCAACGTAGATCTCGTCTGTGGCTAGTTGTTTCTTCTGCAGGTTCGCTTGTGCAAACCTGCAGAGGTTTTGTCCCTTTGAGGTGCCCTTAGCAATACGCAACGGTCGACCTTGCTATTGCATCCCATTTTTGACGTACTGTGCACCTGTGGTCAAATGCGTTGTGCTCCGTATTTTCGATTTTTGCCTTTGTGCAATTTCTACATTTCGGTGGTACTTCTGCCAGCCAATCGGGGCACTCCGTCTTCAGGTGGGGTCCGCCGCAGTGGCTACACAGATCCACTGTCTCAGAGCAGTAGCGCTTGCTATGGCCATAATCAAGGCAGCAGCTGCACTGCACCAGCGGAGACTGGTCTTCCACTCTGACGCGTTGCATGTCTATGTACATGCCGCCCTTGGCAGTTGCCCTTTGCCATACCTTGGGTGCAACGCTTATGACCACATTGTTGGTATGTGGATTTCTCGCCCTCCTTCGATAGCGGACCTCTATCTTCTTATCCTCTTCTCCAAGTTCTTTGAATATATCCCTATTCTGGTTCTGGAGGCCCTTTTTTATATCCTCCTCGGAATTATAAGACATAACTCCCCTGAGGATCAGAAGTGGGTTCTTGTTTTTCACGTCTTTGACATTTAGGCTCTCTTTTACAGTTTCCAGTCTTTTGTCCCTTATATTACATATTAATCAGTCTTCAAGTTTAATTCGAATTCAGTGTTGTACTTGGACCGGACTAGTCATATAAAAAATAATTAAACCTAAATTATAAAGAGATCACATTATGGCATTTGTAGACCTAATATGTCTTATTTGTCTGATTCGCAATTGTGGCAAATGTAACAATTATCTTGCTGTGTGCATTCTTCATGGGCCCAGTCATGGCATTGGACGCATTGTACCCATTGTTCATTTGGCCTGCTGGAAGCGAACGATTCCAAACATACCAGGCAAAACCACTCTTCTTCTTCCTCACTACTTAAATCACTTGCTTCACTCTTTTCTTTAATCTTTAGTTTCTTTGTATTTTGGTATAGGCTTAGGTTTAGGCTTTGTTTTAGGTTTAGGATTGTTAGCCTTTGGTTTGGGATGAAAAGCCTTTTGCTTAGATTCAGATTGGTTTGTTTTTAGTTTAGATTTTTCGGAACGATTTAAGTGTTTTTTACATTTTTAGCATTTCTTTTTCGTTCAACTTCTTCCTGTTCTATTCTTATAGATTCTTTTTCGGGTTTCCATATTGCGGACTTTCTTTCGACCCTTGTTTGTCATTTTTCGTGGCGGAGCCTTTGTAAATGGCCTTATTGCTTCCGGAGAGAATACTTTCATCGGAACTTTGCTGGTTGACGGGCCTGATATTTCAGAAACTGAAAAGTCTGTGACAGGTGGTTGTGTGCTTGGGACTGAATCATTTGGATTTTCTAACTCTGCGAGAGGATCGACTGCCCATTCATTGTTTGAACCATAAACACAAAGAATATCTTTCTCAAAACTCGTATCGGTAGTAAGTTGAGCTGTTTTTACTAAGAATGATTGATTATGAATCAGATGTGTCAAAAGTTTATAGCAAATATGATGGAGAGTTGGAGGTTTCGCCGCAAAAAAATTATTAAATCCATGTTTAGTCTGAACGGGTCTTAAAGATATCGTGCTGCTCGAACTAGACCTTCAAATCTGCATTAGATAGGATAACAGGGGTAAGGATGTCACTCTGTTGGAGTTGTTGGACGACTTACTCCGGGTGATGGGTCCTGATTCTGCTGAGCTGGTGGTTGGGGTTGGTTCTCCATCTTCAGCGATCGAGACCTTTTTTGATCTCTGCTTTCGTTTTAATGTTACTTTCTCACATCGTATTTCGATCGTGGGGTGGTGGGCCGATTGGGCACAGAGGGTGAAACTAAGTCGGACTTTGTCTTCACCGTCCGGTCTATCCGGGTCAGATAAATTAGATCTATGTATCTGAATCGCGAGAAGGAAAATGGTTCGCAGATTCAAAGAATCAACTAGGTAATGTGTATCATCAATGATTACGAGTATACATCGCTTATCCTCAGCGATAACTTCCGACATGACAGTCGGGGTAGAGTCTTAAATCTAAACTCATCCAATAGTAGTTGGTTGAGGTCCTAGACTAGTATGAAATTAATAATAAAGTATATGAAAAGAAACAAAAAGTATAAACACGCGCTATTCTACAACGTGGAATCGCTTAAAACACTCTGGTCTCTTCGTATCGCACTCGTAATAACTTTCGCATAAGGTTCATCATCATCATCATTTCAGCCGCAGTCAGTCCACTGCTGGACATAGGCCTCTCCCAATGATTTCCAAAATGATCGGTTGGCAGCAGTCTGCATCCAGCGTTTGCCTGCGACCTTTTTCAGGTCATCTGCCCATCTGGTCGGTGGATGTCCAACGCTGCGCTTACCGGTACGTGGTCGCCATTCGAGAATCGGTTCTCCGCGCTATGTGCCCCGCCCACTGCCACTTCAAAGAACTAATCCGCTGGGCTATGTCGATGACTTTTGTTCTCCTACGGATCTCTTCATTTCTGATTCGATCCCGTAGGGAAACACCGAGCATCCATAGCTCTCTGGGCGACCTTGAGCTTTCTTATGAGGCCCATAGTCAAAGACCACGTTTCTGACCTAATGAGTAATTTTTAACCAAGTAGTGTATTTTAGAAGTAATGTATTTCAGAATAACATTTCAAGTGATACATTAAAAATTGGCACAATTGGGTATGACTAGGGTTGTAAAGTGTCGGTCACATTCAATTCTGTTACAGTGTCTGCTGTAAGTGAGCATAACTGACATATTTGATATAGGTCTGGACAATTTTGACATAAAAGCCTCGATGTCACTCTGCTAGTTTACAAGCTGCTATTCAGCGAGTTCGCGAGTAGCTTGTAAACTCGCTCCGTGTCATTGAGCTTTTTTCCAATCTGCTTTTAAGTATCCGATTGTAAAAAAGCTGCTTGAAAAAATAGAAAGCCGGGCTAATTTACTAGCCATTCGCTGGCGTGTTGGCCTGTAAGCTAGTAGAATAGAATACGAAAACTGAAGAAAAAATTTTAACAGAAAAGAAAATGGGTAAGATCGTGGATAGAAAACGCGATGAATATGGTGCGTCCAGTGGTTTATTGAGAGAGTTGAAGGACCAAGATCCTTTGGCCTATAGAAATATGTTGAAACTGAACAGTTCCAAATTTGATGACTTACTGCAGATGGTAAACGGAATGCTAAAAAAAAATGATACGACAATGAGACCGGCAATACCAATTACCACGAAATTGGAAATAACATTACGTTATCTAGCTACGGGCGATTCTTTGAAGTCTTTAGAATACCTGTTCAGAGTTCTGGAATTAACTATTTCAAAGTTTTTACCCGAAGTGCTAACAGCAATTTCTCACGCCCTTCGATCGTTTATTCAGGCGAGTGATAATAAAAATTATTACAAAATTAAACATCAGTTTTATTAGACAATGTATTTGACGACAATTTATATGTTTCCTCCAAGTGCATTAATGGCCTGCTGCAAAACATCTCCATCGCCATTTTCATCGTTCAACGACGGCTGAGGAGATCAGAAGAGCGCATATGTTACCCATTTTACAGATAAAAATCCCCTGCCGTGGCAGTGGGAGAAAGCTGGAATAACGGTGTAATATATTTTTTTAAATATAAAGGTTCAGAAGAATCATCAGTTTGCGTTTCTCGGTCGATTCTCCCTTGCTCTCTCTCCCTTTTCAATTTAGCCCTAATCAATTTCTTTAATTCTTCTTCTTCATGTAATAGGTATTAAGCGTTTATTATTTTCCATTTTATTTTTAATATTTGCGAATGAATAAACAAAAAACAATATACAATATTTTGTATTCGTACGTTTGATTCAGCGAACGACATTGAAGTAAATGAATCGGGCAAGCGGTATGCTGTATAAGCGAGATAGATGCCTTTGGTGCATCAAATACTCTGTTAAAAAAATTAGCTGCATAGGAACCAAAACGAGCTCATACTCATCTTAGAATGAATGAAAAACAGTTTATGTATTTATTGAATAAAATTTTATCAAAGATATCAAAAAACGATACAATGATCAGATCGGCGCTGGCCGCTAAATTAAAATTGCAAGTGTCTCTTAAATATCTGGCTGCAGGTGTTGGCTATGGAACATTAGAAGATTATATCGTGTGCCTAAATTTTTGTCTGACGTCTGCGAGGCCATTTATAATTCACTGAAGGAATATGTTAAGTGAAACTACGTTGTTAATACTTATTCTTTATTTATTTTTATTGATAATGTACTGAATTACAAATCAAAAGAAACAATAATTGTGCGTAACAACTAATCATCATCATCAGAATCAATAGTACCCAAAGAACGAACTGCCTCTTCTAATATATTTTTCTGCTTGGGTGCCTTAGTGCCAGAAGTTCCAGCGCTGATTTATTATCAGTAACATAGTCCACTATATCAATATCATCTGCTTTTTGGTTCGACGGTAGCAAGAGGAGTAATGGGAAGGTTTCACATTGTAATAGTTTTTTTTTAAACGTATTTAGGAATAGTTATAAATATTTAAAAACCGTTGCGATACCTAGTTATTGACTTTTACACACATGGATCACTTTCCATTGGCGCAAAATTATCATATTCTTCTGTTTCGAACTGAAAATCACTTGCTTGTGAATCATTTATATTACTTTCTGATGTAGTATTTAACGTAACGGAACCAGTAATGGACAGTTTAAGATTAAATTTGACATTCATATACTATAATGTAGATAATGTAACTGTTTATAAAAGGAATCAGGGTTACAGATACTAAAAAAACTAATGGAGAATCAGTTTCTTTATGAAATATATTAATATGCTAGATAATTTACGATATTTAAAAAAAAAGTTGGAACCCTTTGAGAACACCAGTGATAAACACTCATGACCCAGAACATAACACCCAGTCATGGACGTCTCCTACACATGAACATCCAATCATGGACATCATCATGGTTGGCATTACGTATTTAATGAACCACTCATTCAAAGGCAAACAGTCAGTTAAAAGTTAAAAAAATACTAAAATAAACAACACAACTTAATTTTTTGAACTTTTATTATGTGTCGTCGACATTTTTATCAGTAACTAATCTATTAAAACTTAGTTGACACAATAATCCACCCGTTAGGTCAAAATCTAACAAAAAAAAACAACTCTTAGCAAATATAACAAAACACAAGCAAACTTAGCTCAAAACAACTCAATAATTATTTATTCAAACTTAATATTTTAACAATAATCAAATTTAAAATTATAAACTCTTTGCAGTCTTAGTTTCTTATTGTAATGCAGTCTTAATCATTTTCAACTTACAGTCTTAAGAATTTTGGATTAATTTCCTTCGAGAAATAAATAAGGTAAATATTTCTCCATCTCCTTGACTTTATAAAAACCTCTTTTGTTTATTTAAACAGGATTTTCAATATGTTCCACAATATCCGAACCTTTGTACCAAATTTTGTCTGGAGTATCTGGCCAACGAAATGAATTCCCTTTTGATTGAACCATTGTGCTTATTTTATACTGGCCGTCATGTATCTTAAGAATCAAACCAGGAAAATACGACTCTTCGTATTTAACTATGACATACTCTTCAACTTGGTAAGTTTTATTTAAGGAGCGCAAATCGTTCAAGGGAACATCTTCATCTGAGTCAGACTCGGCTAAGTTTGCGTAATTTTTTTGTTTGCTTCCATTGAAACTATCTTCACATTTACTTGTACTTGGCTGGTCAAATTGCCGATACTCTTCTTCACTGAAATCATCAAGGAACTCTTCATCACATTCACTTTCCTGGTATTCTATATCCGTTTCCGTTTTATCAGAAGATGAACTTGATGAAACTTGTCTTACTATTTTCTTTGTAGATTTCTTAGTCTTTTTAGATTTCTCTATTTTATTTTTCTTCTTTTGAATAGATTGTTCCTTTAACACTTTTTTTTTTCTTCCCTAACTTTTATTCGCTTTTCGTTTTCTTCTTGCTTTTGTTTTTTCTCATTCTCTTTTTTTTTCATGTAGGCCATCCATGTGTCACCTGTAACAGCTGACGGTAACCGTTCTTTTATGCGTCGTTTTTTTTTTTTTCAGGTTCTGGCCAATACAATGCACGTTTGAATGGAGACGGAATGTACAAGTTATTTTGTAGGTTTGGCATTGATGGGTTAATAGATGCTTGAACATTTTTAGCTGGTGTGCTATAGTCTGCTGGGTTGAGATTATTTGAGAGAGGATTAGTTGTGGTAGTTTTACTTGGTGTTATGTCAGCTATCTGGGGAGTGGTTATAGCTTCGCCTGATCCATGTGTGTTCAAGTGTTGTTGCGTCGGTTGACAAACATTTTGTTGTGGAAGTTCATACGGTATTTCAGGTGAAGGATTTTTTTGTACGCCGATTTCCTCAACAGAAACCTGTCTTGTTTTGTCAGTAGCTTCCGGTTCTGGACTTGTTATTGTCTGTTCTCTTTGTAAATGGGGATTCTGAATAATATCTCCTCCATGTGTATGTGTTGCTGCTGAAAAATTGTCTAAAGCTGTGTTTTCATTTTTTGCCCATATAATGTATAACGATATATCTTCATTAGGTAATAGATTTTCTACATCAGTTCTCTGTGACCAGTACATTTGGTTGAATTGGGTCATTTTATCTTGTGAAAATATTTTTGTGATTTCTGATTCCAATGTTTTAACAAAATTTTCCTGTTCTGTCACGTCATTATTTTTGGGGAGTATACGTTTTTCAGCATTTATTTTGGTCACATCTACATACTCGGGACCAAAAGGAAAGAGACCGCTTTTGCGGAATCCATTCTTGATTGTATCTGGAGACAATTTTTCTATCGCCACTTGTAAATTCGGAGCGAAATTAGCCTTTTTTAGTTGTTGTCCTGGGTTTTCGGCCTTCCATTTGGCTACTTGATTTTTCCAGTACGTTTTTAAGGGTTTAAAAACAGCTACGTCCATCGGCTGTAGTAAATGAGTCGAATTGGGGTGAAGAGCTATAATTTCTATGCCATTATTTTTACAAAACTCGGCTAAATGTAAGGTCATGTGAGACCTGTGACCGTCCAGGAAAAATATTACGGGTTTTGTAACTTTTTTTGTTTCTAGCCAAGGGTTGAAGATGTTGGTCATATATTCGTAAAAGGTTCGCGAGGTCATCCATCCTGTCTCAGATCGACCAATTCCCCAATCACCTGGGACAGTCATTGATATCAACGGCGGAATTCGTTCGTACGGAAAAACTATCATCGGTGGAGCCAAAACCCCTGCAGCGTTCCCTGTGATCAAAACCGTTAAGTTTTCTTTCTCGTCACCCGATTTGCTATATACGTTTTTCTCTCCTTTGCGGACCAAAACAGATCCTGCTTTTGGTTGTAAAAAAAATGCACTCTCATCACTGTTGAAAATGCGGCTGGGATCATTCAGAGCTTCTAATAACCCTTTACTTTCTAAATACGCTTTGTTTGTTGCAAACCACTGCACAATATCATCTTCGGTGACGTCATCTCTGGATTTAGTTAAATTTTGGGAGAAGCGTTGTGAAATTTCGGGGTGCCGCTTTAAAAAAGAATGAAACCATTTTTTTCCAGGTCGGTTGTTTACAAAAGGACATTTTTCAAGGTTTTTATTAGATATAATCTTTTGTACGCTGTCCAAGAGATGGTTCTTTGTAACAGGAAAGTGATGGTATAAAAGAAGATGGCATATTAAAGAAGTGGATATAAAATATCCACTTCTTTAATATGTCTTCTTCTTCGCTTGTGAGAATAGTAGCCGGCCCTAACCGACAAACCTCAGGAGTTTTACCGGTTATTTTATTGCGCAGTGTTATCCTAGGGACACCGTATAAGGCCGCAGCTTCTGATACTGATGATCCCTGCTTCACCTTCTGGATAGCACTGGCCATTTGTTGTGCAGTGTAATTTCTAATCGGCGCCATTCTGTGGCAATAGATAAAGTAGGTAAGTAAGGTATGATGACAACAAATGCTAAAGCAGAAGACCACAAAACATTCCTACAATGAAGCGTATAGATAAAACGAATAATTAATACTCGTTTGAGAATTTCCAGTAATGGACATCCAATTATCAACAGCCACCAGTTATGAACACCCAATTATCAACAAGCCATTTTTATGTGCAATATTCAGCATCATGTCATGTGTAAAATAAATCTTTAGACTTTTTTATAAGTATTCTCTAATATTACTAAAACATTTATCAATATTAGATTCAAAATTTCTCCAATTGTACATGACTGGTTCGTAACAACTTTATTTATCCAATGATGAACATTGCTTATTGGTGAATTCCTTTATCCTTTTTGTAATATGTCAAGCTATAGATTAACCTTAAATATACTATTAAATCGCAAAATAAACAGTCATTCAGCATAACAACCACACAGGCTTTTGTATAAATAAATTGTTAAACTTAAGTAAGTTTAACAATTATTATAGCGCGGCGATGCTTAGTGTAAGTGCGGATATTTTCTGCAATCGGCCGGAACCACGTATTTGCACTCAGTCACTTTATTGAACGATATGGCCGACAGCAGTCAAAACCATGTTGACATGTCACCTGATTGGTTATCAAAATTTTTGCAGTGTTGCTACTGTAAATAAAAATGTAGTTTGGAAGATTTAACCGATTAAAAGATAAAATGTACATGACTGGTGCACCGTTCATGACTGGTTCCATTACGTTGTCTTTATCTATGAAGCGTAAATTTTGTCTTACTGATGTTTATTTATTCGCTTGTTCTGCAATCTATTACGTGTTTTCGTGTGAGTGGTCGCGAATAAGATCTAATTTCTTTCACAAGCAGCTGAACTTGAAGGGATACTGAGTAATCGGAATGCTATCGGAAATAAAATGTCTTTTGAGGCAAAGCATTGTATCGGCAGCAGCCCAAGCAGAATTACATGCGCCAAATAATCTGTGTCCATGGCCATGGGTTTTACACGATCTATACGAAGAAAAATCGCCTGTTGGTATATATATAAAAATGCCAAATATAGTAAAAATGTCTAATAAATGGTACGCTACCTCTTCTGCTCGCTTACTTTTTAAGGACCGCAGCTGTACGAATTTTGTTAGGTGATCTTGATACACCATGATGAATTTATAATCACCATCAGCCTGCGATTGCATATCTATAAGATCCACTAAGCACCTTGAATTAAGCTCGTTGCTGATAATCGGTTTCACGACAAGACCTTTTCTTGGCAAATTTTTCTTTTTCTGGCAAGATTCACACAGATTCAAATACACTGTGACTAGTTCAGCAGTTACATTTTTATATCTTAATTTTAACTCTTTCATCATTCTGACTCTGCCGCCGTGTCCAATACTAATATGACAGTCGTGGATTTTTTGATAAGTTTCGCCCAAGTGGGCATAGTACATAATGGGATCACCTTCGTTTTTCACCGGAATTATTAGTTTTTCTGAAGCTCCAATTTTGACGACATCATATCTTGCTAAGCGCTGGTAATCTTCAGGTGTTTTCTTAGTAATCTTGTTCTTAGATTCTTTCACTTTTAAAATTAAAGAGAAATATTGAGCATATGTAAATAACTGATTGTTTTTCCCTTTACTGGCAATAAGAACTGTGATAGTTTCATAAAAACGTTTTTTAATTTCATCTGCCATCATAAACCGCGGAAATTCCGGCACACACAGCGCGACCTCTCATTACAAGACGACAACGAACACTATTGCGCCAGTCACGCAATGGCGGCGATCACGCCACGCGGCAGCGGGATGAAGAGCGGGAGGGGTAACAAGTCGGCAAGACCGTATTATTACCTACTTTGGCTAACTTTGAAACGCTATTATGAATAATGTCCAGATAAAGTGATTAATTTATTACATTGTCTAGTGAATTTGGCTTTTATATATATTGACCAGTCATTATGTATAATAGCTATTTAATCACTATGACTGTAACATATACACCGTGAAATTTTAGTCGTTTTAGACCCATCATCCAGTGACTCCATTCATGCAACTGAACAATTTTCCCCAAGATACATGGGTCGATAAATGGAGTAAATTTTTGGACCTCCCATACAAAATGTATTATCACGTGACCTAACGGGAAGTTGTCGCGTTAGGGTATTATTAAGAAAAACCAACACACTTTTTTTTACAAAAAAAAAAACAGACTTTAATTAAATAAAAAAATACACTGAGCAAGGGGGATCACTAATAGCCAAATTCGCACTTTCTAACGTCTTTAACTTATTTGCCTGAAGATCGGGGGGCGAGGACAGTCGCAGTCAAGTAGGTGGCCGAAGGCGATCGATGATGATGAGTATCTTCAACCCGCGACTTTAGCCTTGGTGGAGGACTGTGTTGTTTGCAGCCGCAGGCTCCCTGTAGAATATGCTTCTATTCTTAATAATCAGGTTCTGAGCCCCGACGGAGTTCCTAGAAGCGGTGAAACGAAAAGTGTTAGCGATAGCCTCAGCATTTCATGCTTCTTGTGACTGACCAGGTAAAGCTTAGGGGCTGTACAGTGCTCGATTTTACAAACAGTGGTGGTGGTGTCACACAAAAGCAGAAGCGGAGATGATAGATTATGAAAATGTAATGTAACAGCTTGCTATATATAAAATAATTAAGAACGTCTACGATCGTCATTAAGTATTAACATGACCGATCCGGTTATCAATGAGCAGAAGGGTTAATATATAATTTCACTATACTTTACAACAATTATTGATTTCTGGTTTAATACTATTATTAACTACACAGAAATAAATATGTTTTACATGATACAATGAGCTAACTGATGAGATAGGGTTGGAAAATGATTTTAGCAACCATGTGGCAGTATAGAACAAAGGAAAATCACATCAAAATGGCGGCTCACAAATGCAATGACAAAACCATAATTATCAGCTACAATAATAATTAACAATTCTGTTCTCACTTACCCAAAAGTGGGGATATAAACACAAGTTTTGAATTAATTATATTTTAATACTTGTGCGTACTAAAAAATACTAACGGCGTTTAGAGGCGGCTATCAAAATAGGGGACAGCCAGCAACGAATCGTTCATCCGATTGCAAACTTCGACATCGTTCAGAACGATGGCCGTGGCGTGGATCAACCGGTACGAACGTCAGTCCATAAGATGCGAATGAAGTAAGTCACAAACGGTGCTAAAGAGATGAGCGCGTATCGATTTACTGTAAATCAATCGATATCGATTATTGACAAGTTATAAGAATCAATAAACGTTATTTCTTTTTTTTAATAATGTTACATAGACATGTTACAAGAAAATAACGTTACATTTGTTTTTCATGTTTCGAGCTATGTTCCTTGGGGAAATTTGTTCGGTTGCATGAATGGTGTCACTGGACAATGGGTCCAAAACGACTAAAATTTCACGTTGTATAGTTACATGCATTCGATATTTCGTCACTTGATAAACCTGAGCCCAAGTACCTCAGATCCAACAAGTTAGCTGCTAGTGAACATCCTGCATGCAAAATTTACGACGAATTGAAACGGACGCAGCAATAACTTTATTTTCATAAAGTGATCTTATCTTCTATAGATGCAGCAATTTTAAGAAATACATTGGGAACATCTGATGCTCTGGCTTTATCAGATTCTGTTTGAGTGATCGCATCTGAAATAGGTTTTAAAACCTTTCGGCTTTAAACCATGTTTGTTCGTCTAACAAAACTGTTGTTATATCATTGGTCACATCAATAGTATCACAAATAGCTAATGTTTTTAAAACTTCTTTGTTCCTTATAAATGATTCCAATGTTATTACTATGCTATTCCATCTTGTTTTACATGGAAGTTTTAAAGAGTATTTTAATTTCCCGTAAATACTTATCTGCGTTTTTTCGAATTGAGCCAAGATCACATGTCTATTTTTCACGTACTTTATAACTTTTGATACTATGTCAATAGTATATTTTATTGGCATGACGCAGTTCACATCTTTATATTTTAAATTCAATGCATGTGCAGCGCATACATAACATGCAATATATGGGTATTTATTTTGAACAAGACGCCAAGCAGCCTTCATTGAAGCTGCGTAGTCGGTAACCAGCGCCACTATTTTAGTAACACTAATTTCATCTATAATATTAATAATTTCGGAGCATATAAATTCTGCCATCTCTCTTTCGCACTCAGGATATGCAGATTTGTAAAAAATGATTCTGGAGTTGTAACGGTAAAATTCATGACACCTGAAAAGAAAATACTTACATCAAGTACTTACGTCAAGAGACGGATATAAATTCGAAGATACCCTGTGCATTCCTGGCTTAGAAGAAGTATCAAATGGTATCCAAAGAGCTACACGACGTGGTATAACATACAGAGATATGTTTGCTGATTATTTTAAGACTGAGGGTCAATTATCTTGGCAGATGAGCAGAATTCATTAAAAAAATAAATGACATTCTAACTTACCTATGTCTTTTTTTCTTCGTCTGGTAATCCTTCACCTCCAAATAACTCTACTATCTCTTCCCACTGTTTTTTTTTTCAAATCTCGATTGGAGTATTCGTCGCTAGATAAATCCCAAATACCTTTTCTGGATTGTATTTCTAATATGAATTTCTCGGTATCAAAAGCCTGAGCCATTTTTGTGAGCGACGTCCGGTCGTTACGACAGTTGCTCGCAGTGTGAAAGCTTCAATATCGGTCGCCGGCGACCAGCAGTCGCCTGTGCGTCGCCACTACGCGGCGAGTCGTTCGTCGACTTTGACTCGCCCTGGCGACCGACGACTAGGGTTGCCAACTTTTTTTTGGCGAAATATAGTATTTTTGAAAATAAGCTATCAAAAATATAGTACATTTCAAAAAAATATAGTATTTTATGGAAAAATGATAAAATAGACAAAGATATACCTATTTCTTTTTACCTATTTATTTTGTAGGTGAAACTAAACTTCTTGCAATTTTGAACAATGTTTTGTATAAAACTATCTGTGGGGATTTTACCTAGTGACTGCCACATTTTTTGAAATAATGTTATCTTCTTCACGATGTCCTAGACTTCTCTTAGCATATCAATTTCATTTCATTTAAGACCTTAAGCTTTCTTATGAAACAACAACTACAAAAATATTTGAATAGTATGAATGAATGAACTAATGAACATATTTATTGTTACAGAAGCAGTATAGACTTATTTTTTACGGAGTTGCTTGCCGAAGATGCGGGCGAGTTTTCTAACTTTTGTAGAATGTCACCGATTTTGAATTCTTGCTTAATAAAATTGAACCTTTGATAAAGAAGAACCAAACTAGACTGAGAGTGCCCATACCACCAAAAATACGTTTGGCCATAACTTTACGATATTTAGCAACGGGGGATAATTATCGAAGTCTCCACTTTTCAAAGGGCAGCGCCAGTATGTAAACAGTCACTCGCACTCGCGCTGCCCGTCCTTTAAATTTCGCGCGAAAAACCGACAATCGAGGGAGCGTAGGGCAAGGGCAGCGGCATGGGCAGTGACAACGCGAGTAACCTATTTACATACTCGCGCTGCCCACTTCCCTGCTCACTTCCCTGCCCAACAAGGCTGAGTGTAAATGTGCCATAAAATATAAGTAACTCACAGTCGCCGTCGACCGAGTCGCCAGTGCGTAATGACGCTAAATGAATTCGTGTTGCATCCCTGTTGCGCAAGAGGAAATGGAAAAAAGCTGACATAATATTCTCTTGTTTCCTTCCTGCTATACTATCATTCCAGATCACGGTGAGAGGTTTACATTGATTCGTTATCTTACCAATTGAAGCAAAAGTTTGATTGAATGTCCATACGAGGCAGCATAATAACCTTGCTGTAGTATATTTCAGCATCGTTTCGTGGCAATTCTTTATGTTTATTGTATAACTGCGTAGCCGTTTTATATTTTTCGTGGTGCTGAGCCCACTCTACACAACTGGAACAATCCGAAGTTTGGCGTCGTGTGATGTTTGTTTTTCATGCAGGAAGTAGGTCTCACACATCTCGCACACTTCATGGCCTAATTGAGTAAAACTAATATTCATAGTTTTTAATTGTTGCCTATATAGTTCATATGACACTTTTTTGTCAGGATATTTTGTACAGTAATAATAATAATAAATATCTTTATTCACGAAAAACATGGTATGTACTCGTATATTGGTGTTACAATTTTCACATATTGGATTACATGTTTTGTCAAATTTAATGACATGTGAATAATTAGGCTATTCATAATTATTTAACCGATTCAGGCGTTACTTTGCGGAAGTTAAAGTTACAAGCACTTAATAAATTATTTTGCGTGCTTCCGCCACCAGTTAGTTCATGCAAACTATTGCCGGCCGGCACCCACCCACTACTATTAGTCCCAACATGCCCGCCACCACTAGCTTGCACATGCAACACGTGTTTCGTCTCTACGCGAGGCATCTTCAGGCACTAGACCAAGCTGTTAATAGTCCGACGTATAAACGACGACGTATTTCGTCGTTTATACGTCGGAACAGCTAGTGGTGGCGGGCATGTTGGGACTAATAGTAGTGGGTGGGTGCCGGCCGGCAATAGTTTGCATGAACTAACTGGTGGCGGAAGCACGCAAAATAATTTATTAAGTGCTTATTCATAATTAAATTAAATCAAGCATAATTGAATTAATTAAACATAAAACACAAAATGTCCTTGAATCCTTGAAATACATGCAATGTCAAAGAAATAAATTAAAAAAATTACTTATCATAGTCAAAAAATTCATTAATGTCATAAAACGTGTTTTTATATAGCCATTCGCTCAATTTCTCTTTAAATTCATATGTATTCAAATGTATCATATTATCCGGTAAAGAATTGTAGATACGAATACACATATTAAGCGGGCTGTTAGAACATTTTTTAGATGTTGATACATTCTCTAATATAAGTCTATGTGCGTTTCGTTGTAGTCTATTACTTACATCACCAGCCTTTTAAAATAATTTTATGTTCTTATGTACGAACAAGCATATTTCATAAATATAGAGTGATGGTAATGTCAAAATACCCAATTTTTCAAATAACGTACTACATGTGGTGCGTGGAGGTACTTCACATATAGCCCTTATGCATTTTTTCTGAGCTACGAATGTCTTATGCCAGTCTGTACTATAGCCCCACATCATTATACCGTAGCGCAGTACCGACCCTACATATGCATGGTAACATTTAATAGCCGTTTTAGTATCTGTTACCTTTTTGACCTGCCTGAGCGCATATACAAACTGATTAGTTCGCTTACAGATGGCATCAATTTGGTCCTTCCAATTTAAGTCATGATTAATTATGATTCCTAAGAATTTAGTATTTGTTACTCTATTTATGTTGTATACATTTAACGTAAAATTACAGCGTGGGTGTTTAGAATTATAAAATTGTATATAATGTGATTTATTAAGATAATTGTTTAGATTGTTATTATGTAGCCATTTAATAATTTTCTCAACCGTGTTATTAATGTCATTTTCATGTTTAATAATTTCACTATTATTACGTTTTTTCACATCAGTGTTTACAATTATAGAAATGTCATCAGCATATAAAATACAATTATGATTTGTTATACTGAAAATGTCATTAATATATATTAATAATAACAACGGACCCAATACACTGCCCTGAGGTACACCACTGTTTACTTTTTTATAGGATGATGTCATGGAGGGAAAATACTTGCGAAAAAGAAACCCGGAAAAGCTCACCCCTTGACAAAAATAATAAAAAAAATGTATAGTTTTCATTGGTTCTTCGTCATGTTTCTCTATTGTTTGATTAATCGGAAGTGGAATAAGTGTATGAATAGGGGAGTGTCCAATTCTTTTAATACATTTTTAAACAGTCATACTAACCTTTCTATGAAACCCAGTGAAAGAATTTTCAAAATCGCTTCATAAATGACGAAGATATGATTTTTTTTCTCCTCCGTTTACAAACTGCAAGGCGCGCGGCCGACCGAAACGCGTGTGACGTCACGGCTCTCGTCCCGCACCCGAGCGGGAGCTCGGCTTGTCGTTTGTCTTTGTTCGTTCGTTCGCCGGCCGACCGGACGGCGGCAGTCAGTTATTGTTTAAATATTCATTGTTTCGTTGCTATCAATATGGAAACAACTAAAAAAATAATGCATCGTGCCTATGTGTACAAACACAACCATTACTGCTCCCGGGAAACATTTTTTCTATGTGCCAAAGAAAAAGAAGATAAGAGATAAGTGGTGCAAAGTTATGAAGAGGAAAGAAACTTTATCGGATAAATCAGTACGATATTGTTGCGAAGATCATTTCGATGTAAGTATTTAATTTGGGTTTTGTGATAAAATATTACACACTTGCTACACTGAACTAGAGATGGGAATTTTTTTCGATGAATTGGTTTGATTGCACCAATAATTTCGGGAAATTTGTAATTTTGCATTTATTTGCTGCCAATCACGTTTACGTATGTTACATATACATTTAGAGATGGGAAAAAAGTTATCGATATTTTGATTTTATTATATAAATAATTTTGGAAAATCTGTAATTTTGAATTTGTTTCTTATCACGTTTACGTTAACCTTAATAAAAATATTACTTTTAAAGTTAGTATATTACTATAGTGACAGATTATCAGCCCATCGTCTACACTACAACACTGAAATCCTCCAATTACTTAGCAGATTTTTAAATCAAGCCCGGGAGGAGATGCAGCTGGCACATTCAGTGTTTTTCTATCGCTCCCAGTCCAGCATGGAAGTAGTTAAATATTCTCCTGTTTTGAATACATAAATAATATTTATTTGATTTTTAGATCGAGACGGATACTGAAAATTTTATGAGGCATCGACTTATGGGTGGCATACTGTTTCTGAAAAAGCATGTTTTACCTCATAAGTTTGCCTGCCAAAGTAGCAAAAAAAATACGCAAGAACGGTCTGCTGTTGAAAAGCTTCGTCGGGCAGAGTATTATGAAAAACTCCTTACAAAGGATGTTCAAGCCTCTGTTGCCCAACAACCCATTGAATTTATTGAATCCGTTCACAACAATGAGGAAATCACAGACTTTGAAGATCCTATACCAATGGACAGTTTCGATGTGGAAATGGAATGCAGTATTAAAATAAAAACAAAAAACAAGGGCATTCAAGTAAATATAAAAGACAAAAAATCAGATAAAAGTTGTCAAACTAAATTCAGACAGAATAACATAAAAATTGCGGAAAAGAAAATACTTCAATGCGATGATATTAGTGAGGACACTACAGAAGCTCCTTCAGATGTTGTTAGTCTGTCGATCTCTTTCAGTGGAATGTCGTGTGACGAATTATTGGAAAATTATGCTAATAATACGGTCAATAAGATTAAAAGTAACTCGCAGCTATATTTAGGGCTTTCTCAAGAAACTTACTTCTTGATAGAGAGTCTAGTTAATAATGTAAAACAGCCTCAGGTGAACATCCTAATAGCTCTAAAAAAATAAGATTAAATGACTCATATTCTCGATTGGCTATAGATTTTGGGCTGCAGAAGACTGCAATCGCCAAGATTGTTAAAAAAACTTTGACACCATTAGCACATTTTATGAGAGAGTTGATATATTTTCCTGAAAAATCAGCTATAGAACAAAATTTACCTTTGGCCTTCCCAACTCGTTTCTCCAAAACACAAAGCATTATCGATTGTTTCGAAATTCGAATTCAACAACCAAGTAATGCAATTCACCAGTCGTTAACATGGTCTAATTACAAGGGATGCAACACGTTGAAATATCTAATTTCAGTAACACCTAACGGATTTATAAACTTTATATCTGGTGGTTATGGTGGAAGAGTGGACGATGCTACTTTATTCGAAGATTGTAAGATAATCGATAAGATACCCAATGGGTCAACTATTTTGGCAGACAGGGGATTTAAGCATATCGCCCCTATAGTTGAAAAAAATCGATGTAGCCTTGTCAGACCACCAAGCGTCAAATCTGGTACTGTTTGTGACAAAGCAGACGTCATAGATACAAAAAGGATTGCTGCTGTTCGAATCCATGTTGAAAGATCAATAGGAAGATTGCGAGATTTTAAAATGCTTGCACCACATGCATGTGTAAACGTGAAAATGTTGCCTTATTTTGATGATATTGTATCTATAGGCTGTGGGTTAGTCAACTTGCAGAGTCTTCTAATAAAACAATAATATTATTATTAGAAACTTAGTTTTTATATTGTAAACTTTATAGCATTAAAACTTTTTTGAATACACTTTTTTTCCAAAAGCAAGACTTTTGTCCATTAATTCACTGCAAAATTGTATATCGTAATCCACGACATAAATATCCACATTGTTAGAAATTTCAAAATCCTCATGAGCAATGCAAAACAACCCCTTTCTCTTTTCAAGCAAATAACATTTGAAGGTGAATTTGGGCCTTATACTTGTTTGTGATCTGTCCGTCTTGTACATAGTTTTTAATGTTTTTTTTGCTGAATGGGCATTTTATTTCTACAACGAATTCTTCTGAAATTCCGTCCGGTGATGCACCATAAATGGGAAAATCTTTATTGAGGAGTAGCCCACTTTCTTTAATTAAAATATTTTGTTTCGCAGCGACTACTAGTCGAACTTTTGGCTCCAAAGTTTTTCCTGAAAAGACGAACAAAACATTAAGATTAAACGTTAAAGAAAGGTGTAAACGGCTAAATAGTTTCTAAAGTTTTAAATTTGATGAAAAGTAAATACACAGGTGCCTCTAATAATAGCTTTCGTATCTTTAAAAGAATATGCTCCTAACACATTCTCCACTAACACTCCATTATCTTTACCACATCGTGAGAGTTCGTGCAGCTTTGAAGCTGTAATGCGGCCGTATCGCAGTTCAAACCACATTTTAGATCCAGATTGGTTCTTCGTATCTTGCGAAACTGTTTTTAAGACAATGTTCTGCATATGGTCCTTGCAAAATTGTATGAAACCGTCCGCATTCGGTTCCTGAACCTGGCGTTTGTAATGACATGCCATTGAATGGATGGACAGAGTTGGGCCATCGTTAGGTTTATTGTACAGCATTAGCATTGAATTTAGATTAAATTTGTTTGAGTTTTCAATTACTTCTTTAAAAAAAGACCCATCACTAGGAGGCAAATTTGCCTGCAGTGTTTTAGTTTTTTTCGAAGTTGCCGTAGGCGTAACCAAATCGCCTGTTTTAATGAATTTTAGATCACTCCCTACACGTGAAAGCCGTTTAGTGCACTTTCATAACTAAGTTTTCTTAACTGGTTAAGAAAAACCCTTTTTTATTATTGTTTTCATAACTGGTTTTTAAATAAGAATACGAAGTGTTCATTCATAACTGACAATCACAAATAGTTAAGAAACGAATAATTATGATTATGTTTTTATAACTAGCTACAGTCAGCATTAACATTTTTCCTTTAACCTTAAATCAAACACAAAATGTAAATTAAATAAATTAACTTTTACTTAATATTTAAATGGGGCAATTATTTCTAAACAATGTCCAACAGTGATAGACTTATTTGTTAAAAGATGTATAGTATCCGCAATTTCTTGGTCAATCTCTTGGTAATTTTTGTTCGATGTGTTTTTGTTTGTTTTGAACGACATTGAAATTTTTGTTTCTTTAATAAGAACATTCAGAATTGTTGCTAGCGACGGTTTTTGGCGTCCAACCATTCTATTAAGTCTTGCGTGCCAGCCTTCTAGATTGTTGGTGGTCCGAATTTCCTCGCCGTAGCAGCACCAAGTCTTGATAAAATTTACGTCGCTGAACCAATAACGGTTTAGGTAATTGTTGAACTTTATCACTGCTTCAGTTTTCGGGGATTTGGTCATTGTATACTTGTAACCTGCCATTACATATCTCAATGGCAATCGGGCTAAGCCAGCACATCTCGCAATATGTCGTCTTTGTATTGTAGATTTAATCCCTAATCGTTTCGCCTTTTTAAAAAGACTGGCACAAAAATGATAATAACATCCTTTCATTACTGCATTCGGGAAAATTTTTCGTATTGCTTTCATTGCTGAGATTTCGTAATCCAGTGTCAATTTTACGGGGTTCCATTCAGGAATTTGTGACTTTATCATTTCAAATATAAGTTTGTAGGTATTTTCAGTTTTATTATGAATGAAACCAAAGAATAAAGGTACATTTTTTTTTGTTATTTTATGTAGTCCATGAATGGTATATATTTGTGTGAAAGGTTCAGGGCAAGACTTAAAAGTTCCATCCAGAAAGAAATGTTCGAAATTGTCCAAATACGTTTTTATATCAGAAGAAGAAAATATTAAAATCCTGGTGTTTGTGTCATTGTCGTTATAGTCGGCCAGGAGGAAGTTTTTATATTTTTTTGGTATTTCTACTTTAGTTGGTGATTCAAAATGGAGCTTAGAAACTCCTAATGCCTTATTTCTTGCTTTGTATAGACCACTTTTAATATTGTCAAATTTTGGTAAGTCAGCAACTAAGTGCACGCCATCGTCTTCCAGTTCGCATAATACTTCTTCAAACTGTTTTTGTATTGGATCGACATTAGCTACTATTTTAGTTTTCAAATCTTTCATTTTCTTCAAAACTAGATATTTTGCACTATTAGGTAAACAATCAATATCGTGCACGCCCTCTTTAACTATATGGTTTTCATTGCTTAATGTCACATTACCTTTACAACCGGTTTTATTGTAGCATTTCCAAAAAACATTTTCGTTCACATACGTTTTAATTTTATGGTACTGACGGCCGTCGTATAGTAGTTTCTCGCGATCCCTTTTTGTCGTTATGAACTCCATGATGGGCTTAGAAAGCGATATAGTTTATCACTTAAGTTTTCGGTTGTTATATATTTTATATAAATTGCACTCAATTGCAATAGAAAACTAAATAATACTAAAATGACAATGTCAATGTCATGCCATTGCAGTTTACATATCAATAATAGATAATAATTTATTGAGATAAGAACCTCATCCGTTTTCCGCATGCAATACTCTCGATAAAGGTTAAAGGAAAAATGTTAATGCTGACTGTAGCTAGTTATAAAAACATAATCATAATTATTCGTTTCTTAACTATTTGTGATTGTCAGTTATGAATGAACACTTCGTATTCTTGTTTAAAAACCAGTTATGAAAACAATAATAAAAAAGGGTTTTTCTTAACCAGTTAAGAAAACTTAGTTATGAAAGTGCACTAAACGGTGAAAGCTTGGCTTTTGCCCAGTAACACTTCACGGCTGTGCAAGGAGGTTCTTCATAACGCCTATTTAGCCACATAACTAACACAATGGCGTGTTTGCAACCTCCCTGGCTGGCTGCACAGTCTTCGCAACGTACACGTTCAATTTGTTGCGTGTCTTCATTGCAAACGAATGTGCAGCTATACGGCTTACTCCTAACTTTATGCTCCGGAGTGATTCTGGCTTTGACTATGCACAATTTCTCTTCTCTTTTCACCTGCACATAGCCTATCGCGTCATCGCCGTAGCTTTCTCGAGCAGATCTGCAAAGGGTTGAATTAAGGTTATTGAAATACTTCATTTTATATTTTACGACGTGTAATATTAAAGTATAGAATTTACGATATGTATAATGTAGTTCCCGGAAAAATACTATACGACGGTAAAAACCGTTCTTAAATCCGTTGCGTTTCTTGGCTTAGAAGAAGTTAGCGGTTTAACAGACAAAAGCGCGGAGGGCGACTTTATTTTATTTTATGTAATCAATACATAAAATAAAGTCGCTTTCCGCGCGTTTATCTGTACCAATCGCTCAAAACTACATTTGCCTTGATTTTCGTTTGTTTTTTCATGGGAGTAAAGGCTGCTAGCTGCTACGCATGGCGACAAAAGCCGCAGAAACAAGCTGTCCACACGAAACTAAACCTTAACTCCATACGCTAAGTAACCTTAAGTGGTGGCGCGCGGCTTCTCGCGGTATGCTGCCAGCTCGCCCGGCGGCATTATGTGTAGCAGGCTTAAGATTTCTCGAAATTAAGACTAGTTTATGTCCATACCAAAGTATCAAACTATCTGTGTCCATAATCTGTAGATAATATTATCCTTAAAGTATCGATATCGATATTCTTGTTTAGTCAAGCTCTACGGTCGTGTCTGTGTCAGTAGGTAGTTCAGTACACATTCCCGCGCTACGCGGTGTTGGGTGGAACAAGGGACATAAATACCTATCATCTAGGAGCGAGGTTCTTGGTTTGTATGATAGTAAAACATGCATACAAAGGTACCTAGTTCAAACATACTGCAATAACGATCTCGCAGGCAGAGCGCTCAGTGTGAGAATATAAGTCACCGGCTGATAATATACCTACAACCTACCAGCGCGCCCGGGCGAAGGGAAAACTTATGCGTTTAAATCAACTTCTGTTACGTACGAGGTCTTATTTTTATATTAGATATACTACTATCTACTAAACTAATTACAAAATAGGTTGTACTGAATTAAGTAATGAAATCTATTAAAACCACCTCGAACCGAGGAGAAGTTACTAGATAAGTTTGTGTGGGATGATTATAAAGTACCTACCTACTAACTGTAATATGTGTACGATAACATGTTAGTTGGTGTATTGTATTGTATGTAGCTAAGCTACCAGTACCACATATAGTCACTTAGTACATACCTTGAAAGCTTGACGCCTCTGATCTCTGCACTTGTAAACAAAGGATTGTTGGATATAAAATCAAACACCATTGACATGTCGACTTTAGGTAAATTATCTGACTGTCCACGATTAAATCCACTCTCCATCGTCTAAAACTTATCACCTTAAACTCGTATTATCTACTGAGAGCACGGAACACAAACGCCTCGTTTGAGATTGCGGGTCAAAGTGTGTGTGAGTGGCCGGACAGCGGTACCCACGCGTAACGCGTAACGCGCGCTAAGGATTTTTGACTTTGTACGCGTTATATTAAAAAATTTATAACTTCGTCATTTTCCAAGATATTGCAAAAATTCTTTCAGCATATTTAATGTAATGCCATAATCTTTTAATTAAAATTATAATTTTTAGTTTTTGTGCTATTGGACACTTGCCTATTGATCTTCTAAGGATTGATCCTGATGATTTTTGTAACGTCACAACTCTTGTGAGACCGTCATGACCTCCGTGTATCTCTATTACCTTTGCAAGAGGCCACTTATTTGGACTAATCATTTCATATTTTATTAACACGACCGTTTCTACCTTTAAGTTTTCTTGGTCGATCTTCCATTTGTATCTTTGTTGTAACTGATGTAAATAATCATTAGTCTAGCTTTTCCAGAAGTCTTTTTTCATTCTCTGTATTTGTTTCCATCTACTAACAAGATCGGTGTTGAAAGGGGATCTTGAAACCCTACAGCTTCTCTTCCAATCAGGAAATGACTGAGTGTTAATATTATATTGTCGTTTATGTCTTCACTTTGTGCACACAATGGTCTGGAATTCAAACATGCTTCTGTTTGATGTAAAAATGTAGTCATTTTTTCCATTAATTGTGCCAGTAACAACGCTGCACATAATTTTAATCTAGGAAGTGTAGTTTTTTGTTTGATTGGTGCTACTTTTGTCTTCGCTTGTAATAAAGTAATCATATATGTACCGTCTTTATTAGGTATTCTACTATATATTACTGCTCCGTACGCTTTTTCTGATGCGTCACAGAACCCGTGAATCTCTATTTTTGAGTTTGAAGTAGCCCAACACCATCTTGGAATGATGATATCTTCAATAGCTACTAATTGCTCCTGTGTTTTTATCCATTTGTTTTTTATACTTTCTTTTACGGCCTGGTCCCAGTCTGTACTATCTGCCCATAATTCCTGAACAATTTGTTTCATCGTTATGACTATAGGTGCCATCCATCCTAGTGGGTCAAACAATTTTGCTACCTCTGGCATGATAAATCTTTTTGTGGGTTCATGGTTATTATTGATTACGATCTTGAATCTGAAACAGTCTTCTGTTGGTGACCATAGTACCCCTAAGGATTTTCTTGTTTCATCTAATACAATTTTCATCATATTGTTATCTTTGCTATCTTCTGGAATATTTTTTAACAGTTCTTCGCTATTTGATGACCATTTTCTAAGGTTGAAACCACCTGCTTTCATCATCAAACTTAAGTCTCTCTGTAATTCTTTTGTCGCATCAATATCGTGACCACCTGATAAAACGTCGTCTACATAAAAATCTTTCAGCGCCACTTTGCTCGCTTGTGCATATTTTCCTCTTTCGTCTACTGCTAGTTGTTGCAAAGTTCTAACTGCTAAATAAGGCGCAGATGACGTGCCATAAGTAACAGTTGTTAACTCGAACTCATCAATAGGTTTATCCGAGTTTTCTCTCCATAGTATACGTTGGTATTTAACATCATTTTCATTTACTTTTATAAACCTATACATCTTCTCTACATCTGCCATGAATACTATTTTATGTTTTCGCCATCTTAGTAATATTGCGGCTAAATCTTGTTGTAATCGTGGTCCTGTTAACATGTTTTCATTTAAGCTTGGACTTTTGCTTGTTTTACTGGATGCGTCAAAAACCACTCTTAGTTTGGTAGTGAGGGAGTCTTCCTTTATAACTGGTTGGTGAGGAATGTAGTATTTTCCCTGATATCTTCATGCTTCGTTTACTTTCCTTATATGACCCATTGTTAGACACTCTTGTAAAAACTTCTGATATTTTAGTTGTAAATTGGAATCTTTAGCAAACTTCCGTTCTAGTTGTAGTAGTCTTGCAACAGCTTTTTGGCGCGAATCGCCGTAGTTTAGATTTAGTTGTTTGAACGGTAGTCTTACTGTATATGTTCCATCTAGATTTCTAATTGTTGTCTTCTGATAATAATTTTCACAATCCTGATCCTCGCTAGAAAGTTGGTAATTTCTTGGCATCTCTTCTAATTCCCAAAACTTGTGTAACTGTTGTATTTCATTAGTTTGAGTAATCATGCTAATTACTTTGATAGGTCTTCCACTATCATTACAACATATCCCGGATAATATGCACCCAAATTCTGTATCCTGGGCTATTATTCCATCTTGAATTTTGTGTACTCCATTCTGTATCATATGACAATATTCTTGGGCTCCCAATATGATGTCTATAGGTCCTTTTTTGTAGTAAGTGGGATCTGCAATAATTTTATTGTCAAGGAAACTGTCTTCTAACTGTGGTACGCTTTCCTTTGGTAATGAACCAGTTAACTTGGGTAATACAATGAGTGTCACCGGTAAAGACTGTTCGGCGTTTTGGTACTGACAACGTTGAGGGGGCCGTGTTCGTCCTGCGAACGAGTACCAGCCTCTTCCTGGACGATGATGAAAAGTTCTGCCTCTAGAATGTACAGTCAAAATATCAGTAGAAGTCGAAGCTGATGTGACATCCTCGTCAATGGCCGCCTGGACGGCATCCTTTAAAGAAGAATAATTTCTCGCGGAAATAATTGTGCTGAGTCTTCGATTTCTCAAACCATCGGAAAAACATTTGATGGCCTGTTTTTCGTTTAATGGTTTTAAAATTTTATAATTAAAATCATTGCCATCTGATTGAACGATAGTTAACTGAACGAACATTTCTGTGATTTGCTTAGCAAAATCGTCAATTATTTTGCAACTTACGTTGCAAAGCTCTGGCGGATTTTTTCGGCAATAAGTGTATTTTTAAATCTTTTATAAAATCGTCAATATTATCATAATTTGGAGATAACTTTAATTTAGCAGCTTGTGAAAGCCTACTCTTTAATACAAAATTAATTAATTGCTTATGAGCTGACTCCTCTAATTCGGATTTATAATACTCTATCCCGTCTATCAATTGTTTTATACTTGACTCATCATCAGAGGAAACTGGTAATAAGTGTAAGGCAATTTTTAAATCGAATTTCGACGTTGGGGCCATACTGATTTGTTGAGGTAGAAGTTGTACTTCACAGCATAAATCTAAAATTTCTTCATATAACTTATTGAAATTATCACAAATTTCTTGTATCAGTAAACAGTCACTTTCATTAAGACTACTTTTCGTTTCAGAAAAAATATCCAAAAATTTATTGTACTCTTGAACTAATTCGTCAGCCTCTGATAGTTTCACAACTACAATATTACCTCGCCTGCGACTTGGCCCTATTTTAATTAAGTATTTTCTTATATTACCCAGTTTTTCATACAATAATCTCAAATTCTCTTTTTCCTCCATTAAGAAATATTTAAAATAATATTGTAATACATACCTTTTTTTATAATATGTAGTACCTCTAGTATTATTATGTAACGCACTATTTATTTTCTTTTACAGGTATATTTTCATATTTATTTTACCTTATAGTCTCTATAATGTTATTTTGATGTTATTATACGATATTATACGTTACGATTGAAATTGATATATTAAATCACTTCCCGCATTTTACACGTACACCATTTTTTTTTTTATAAAACTTCACTTTTTATATAATCTCGACAGCCTCTTTTCTCTGGTCTGCTTGGCTACGCCCATCCATGAGTCTCGATCTTTGCCGCAATATCGATCTTCTTATGGCATCGCGGTTAATGATGTCAATTGTCCATTTCTTGTGGCACTTTTTATATATCTTAAAGATGCAGTACAAAAATGATATCGCCGCCAAAGATAATATGATTAGCAGAATAATGTTGGTTGTACTGGCGTGGAGAGCCAACATTCTTATATTTGCGTCGTTCGATTCGCCGCCTGCTGCATTTTGGGCTAATATAACCTCCTCCTTAGTATTGGTGGAACCCATTTTCAAAATATTTTGTTATAACTTTTTCAGCACACACAACTTTAACAAAGTAAAGCCAAAGTCCAATGATGTACTCCATCGTAACTATTGAATCGATTCTCTATGTTCCGTAAAAGGTTAAAGGAATGTAAACATCATTGCGGCTGTCACGGTCGCCATGTGGGATCGGCGTATATGCGGAGATAAATGATACCACGAGTGCCAATAACATACTGATTTATTAATGTGACAAATACATGATTATATACTCCTCACAGTGCTAAAAAGATTTTGACACTTTTCATAAAAATCAGTTGGGGAAGACGAGCCCTGAGTAAGAAGAGCCAAGTCGTTATATAAAGAGGTCTCATCCCTTTGATCTGCAAAGTTATTTATGAGAGCCTTACATATGCCAGCCCAATTCTCCGGGATTCCGTTAGAGTTAATTAATCTAGCTGCTTGTTCGGTCACTTTATTTAAAATACCGTTAATTAAAATAACTGCACTAAGGTCGCTATTCTCTGATAAAAATGTTTCCTAGTTGATCACATAGTCTAATGAAACGAGTAAGGACATTTGGGTTTCCATCAAATTCGGGTACCAAGCGCAGAGCCTTATAAATTCTCTCTATGGAGTCGGTCCGGCTACTTAACACATTTTGGCTAGCATGTGGCGTTGCCATTTCAGAATTTAAATCTACCCTATCACTACTTAACTGTCTGTTCTCGTCAAATCGAGAGCCTAGTATCTAACCTAGGACTCCGAGATTCCCGCGGATAGAAAATCTTGGATAAAATTTAACACAGAGGAAAGGAAAACGAAAGGAATAAAATTAAAGGAAGCAACTCAAGAAAAATAATTCTAGAGGTACTTACATATAAATATTCTGGTCTCTGGATGTATCAATGTCCGGATACGCCTGTCGACTGCAGCACTTCGTAGGTTCTGGATAGCTGGAGTAATTTTTGCGTTACACTGACTCTAAACTATCCTGCCGACTGCGCCAATTACGTACGCTACAGCCGAAGGTTACAAAAAAAAACCAAAACTTGTTTAACTTAGTTTAATGAAATAAAGTAAAGATTACAATTAAATTAAATTAACAAAAATTCGATGTCGACTGTTCGATGTGAGAAACAGAAGTGTCGGAAAAAGAATACAAGTTAATATGAATCCAATAAAACAATTAACAATAACCGATGTTGCCATGTGGTACCGATGGACAATGGGCATTGTTCTGGGGATGCCTCATTATCAGCGTTATCAAGGGTATGTTAATATGTAACAAGTGTGTATATTGCCAGATTGGTGGACTTGTTTTTTTGAAATCCAAACTGATTTTCGTTTATTATGTCATATTTGTTACAAAAATTCATTAACCGTTTAAACATACATTTTTCAAATATTTTTGAAAATATTGATAAGAGGGTAATTGGTCGATAGTTGTTCATATCATTTCATAATCCTTTCTTATATAGTGGTTTCACCAAAGAAAGTTTAAGTGCATTCGGGAAGGTGCCAGAAGAGAAGGACAAATTTATAAGGTGAGTAAGCACCGTGATTATTTCAGGACAGCAATATTTTATTATTTTTGTGTTAACTCCATCATATTCTTCTGGATTTTTTTTTAAGGGAAGAGATTTCTACTATCCTTCTCCGACATTAGTTCTAAAAAGAAGGAATTAGGTAACGTTTTATTTGAGCATGTTTGGGTACTTCCATTTGATGTCAAATTATTATTTGTCATATTATTATTAGTCAGGTTAATGAAAAAGTTATTAAATGCATTTGCGATGTTATTAGGTTCATTTAAATGTTGATTATTAACTTTAATTTCAGTTATATTGTCCGGTGTATTTTTATTAGAAATTTCGTTTTTTATTACAGCCCATGTAGCCTTAGTTTTATTTTTACTTTTATCGATGAAAGCGATATTTGTGTTCTTTTTTGCTTTAACGATACATTTTTTCAATAATTGTGAGTACGTTAGATAACGTTTCTTATTTATTTCAGTTTTATTCTTATAGTAACGGTATCTTAATAATCTTTTACTTTTACAACTAATTTTCAAACCTAGACTAATCCATTTTCTTTTGTTATTTTTATTGTTATTAATTTTTATCCTTATTTTAGGGAAACTAAAGATTATAGAATAGACAGAAACGTTCATGAAAGCGGTTGAATGCGTTATCTATGTTTGATTCCTCATAGATCTCCGCCCAGGAGAAACAACGGAGGCATTCACGAAATTTGCAAATATTATCAAAACTATAATCTCTTCTATAGATCATATATGATTTAGGCCTGGTACAGTTCGTTTCTGTGTTAAAGCTAATCATCTGTGCTGTTTCGTGATCAGAGAGATGGAGGGGTAAAACATCAGTCGAAGCATTTTCTATGTTACTAAGGATATGATCTAAGCATGAGTTTTTTCGTGTGGGGACATTAATGTGGAGTTTAAAAGAGTAATTATTACATAGGTCATTTAGATAATTACTTTCTTTACTTGGTTGGAGTGTGTTGATATTTATATCACCCATTATAACTACTTCGGACTTAAGTTTATTTTTCTTAGACAGTTCGTGTTTTGTCATGTCATTCATTAAGTTTGTCCAAGAATATGATAGCGTTTGAGACTATTAAATTCGTCTAATTTCGACTACGACAAGAAACATCCGATGTTGCTGTGTAACAAACATTACTTCACGATACTGTTAGTTAAGTACGAGCATAGACGCTTGCTTGATGCCGGTCCGCAACTTCTTTTGTCTTCTATGCGCGAGTGTTGGTGGCCACTGAGTGGTAGAAACTTAGTAAGGAAAATAGTTCATGAATGTGTAACCTGTGCGCGTATTAGGGGCAAAACTTTATCGCCAATAATGGGAAATTTGCCTTCTGAACGTCTGGATGCTGGATATCCATTTATTAGAACAGGCTGTGATTATTGTGGGCCAGTATACATACTGAACCGGAAGTCAGAGGAGCACAATTAACTAAAGCGTATGTTTGTTTATTTATTTTATTACTCGAGCTGTACATATAGAACTTGTCACTAGTCTCACCACTGACGATTATATTTTAGCATTGAAACGTTTTATTAGCAGAAGGGGTAAACCTAATGCTATTTTTTCTCATAACGGGAGAAATTTTGTTGGAGCAGAAAAAGAGTTTCCTAAATTCTTACAAGATAATTCAGAACAAATTACTGAATTTGCTACAAATGACGGCATATCCTTTAGATTTGTCCCAGCATTTTTTGGGATTATGTGAAAGTGGAGTAAAGTCGTGTAAACATCACCTTAGACGTATTGTTGGTAATGCTAGGCTAACTTATGAGGAGCTAAGCATAGTTTTGACACAAATCGAGGCTGTTCTGAACTCCCGTCCTATGTCCCCTCTTTCCGCAGATCCCTACGACTTCAACCCTCTCACTTCTGGTCATTTCCTTATTGGCCGGCCGTTGACTGCTCCTGTAAGCACTGATGACGTAATAGCAACCAGAAATACAACGCTTAATCGACACCAACGCATTGAGCAGATTCGACTTCACTTCTGGAAACGGTGGTCTAAAGCTACAAACGAGGTATAAATGGAAAACGAATAAAAGCGAGATTGTTCCAGACAGCTTAGTACTTATCAAGGAAGATAACCTGCCGCCTCTAAAGTGGAAAATGGGACGAATCGTGAAGACGTATCCTGACACAGACGGCGTATCAAGAGTTGCTGACATCAGGACTGCGAAAGGGATCATACGAAGATCGTTCTCCAAAATCTGCCCGTTACCTACTCAAACAGAAGATTGATCCATTTATAAACTATGCGAATATTTTGGAAGCGGAGCATTCCAATGCCGGGGGTATGTTTGCGCATGCGACTCGTTCATTCTTGTTTGCACTTGCGACGCGTTTAGATCACACGCCATGTATCGGCGATTGAAGAAAGGAAAAAAATATTGTAATTTCTTTCAAGAAATAAATACGTTAATTATATTTAAAAATAAAAGATTTATTGAAGAAAACCCCCCACACTGCAAACAAAAATATTTTATATTTAAAGAATCACTAAATTAACAAATATAGAAATGATAAATTTTAAAACTGATGTTTGCGGCTGTTCTTGAGACTAAATTCTTTCATTAAAGCACAATAATCTATCGAATGAGCAACGTCATTTTCGATTGAAAGAATAGCAAGGGCTGAAAGCCGATCTTGTGTCATCGAATTCCTCAAATATGTTTTAATAATTTAAAGCCTCAAAAAACTCTTTTCAGCAGACGCAACTGTCACAGGTGTGGTGATTATTTTCTATTATGTATGTCAGCACCGAGATGATGTCGTCGTTTCTTTCATACACGCGGATGAACATATTCAGTTCTTCGTATAATTCATGTCCATCAATATCACATGATTCTCCTACTGTCATAGATATTTGCAAGTCGCTGCATTGCTTCAAAAGTTCACTATCACTAATTTCCTTTAATCTTTTTATATTATACATGAAACCAAATATGCTATCATGTTGTTTAAGTGCCTCAAACCTAGGGCGGCAGCTTGCGCGCACAGTGTCGACAATGACATAAAAATTGTTTATTTTGAAAATCTCTTCCACATTCAATTCAAGAGCTTCATCTTCCCCTTCATAATCAAAATGCCTTTTTTTACGTCGTCTTCTGACTTCTTTGAACTGTCTGTCAATATCATATTCCCCGGCTATTTCTCTCGCTGTCAGAAGGGATGACTGAAAACCATTTTTTCGATAATTATCGAGCCAATTTGTGAATGCATCTAGGTGTTGTATAGCCACATCTAAGTGCATGGTTTCGCTTTGCCACATTTTACTTATAACATTTATCTTTGTCAGAATGTCATGCCATATGACAAGTGACACTACAAATTCGTATAGAATGGCATTCACTGACCAACTGACAATCTGTTGTATTTTCTGCTAAATCCTTTAAAGCATCACATATATTGCTTAGTTGGTATTTAACGGCCTTCACAGAGGCTACCCTGCACTCCCATCTAGTTTCAGAAAGTGGTTTCAGCGATAACGATTTCACATGAGCGTTTAAAATAGCCCACCTCTGACTTGAGCCGGCAAACAGAGTATACAACCTTTGTAGCAAACCAAAAAAAAGATTTTGCTTGGACACAACACGATTCTGCATCTCCTAGGATGAGATTCCAGCTATGACACCCACAAGGTAAAAATAGCAAGTGGATAAATATCAAGAATACGTTTTTGGACACCGCTTTTTTCACCACGCATATTGGCACCATTATCATATCTTTGGCCTCTGCAGTTTTGCAATGATATACCTAACTGCTCTAATTCTGTAATTATATCAATTATGTCAAACTCTCAGCCGTCGTTTTTTCGACGGCTAAGAAACCTATAAAATGTTCTTCAATTTCGGCTGCATTTGTATTAAAAAATCTTATAACAATTGAAAGTTGCTCAACACGAGAAACGTCGCAAGTACAATCAAGAATAATCGAGTAATATTTATTATTTATAACTTTTTCAACTATTTTTGTCTTCACGTGATTTGCCATTATTGTATAAGCTCATTTTGAATATTTTTTCCGTTATAATGGTCATTTATCGTCTTATCTTTACTTGATTTTAGGTGAAGTCTCAGCACGGGATCAAATCGGGCTATTAACTTCACTAAATCTATAAAATCGCCGCTTGTCTCACTCGAATCTGAGTCAATTAACTTCTCTTTATGACCCCTGAAGGCCAAATTGTGAAATGCTAAAAAATTTACAATTGCGAGCAATCGTTCTAAAATATCTCTCTAACGTTGCCTTTCTTGTTCAATTAGTGACTGGGCTAAAGAGTCAATAGTGGAACAGCTTTTCAAACCATTCTCTAAATTAATACATTTCAACATGAAATCTTTGTGCTGTCGACTAGATTCGTGAGACTTTAGGTAATCACCCAAGTGTCTCCAATCACACAAGGAGTGTGTGATTGGATCTTTTGATTGGATCACTTGATCCAATCTTTGTATTTTGTAGTCCGAATATTCGACACGGAAAGCAGTAAACGGTATCCTTTGTTTGTGAATAAATCATCCAGCGCCTGTCAAGCTATTCACCGTTAACTAATAAATATTATTAATCTTGTTATTATTATCTTATTATAAATCTTATTATAATGATATTAGCTGAATCGCCGTCCATTAACATTTATGGGAAATAAATCAACTTTAGCCCGGATTGGACCTTTTAATACAATCTCAGTTCGGTCTACATCAGTAATTGTTATGGGCCACAAACCGGGGTCATTTTGAGGATTCAGATTTTCCATTTCAGCAGTCATGGATGTAGACATAGACTCGAGCTCAGATGCGTGTTCTTGACTGGATAACGTTGCCGGCGGCACCGGTGACCTAAGAGGCAATGATGTAGTTACTTCATCATCACCCTCGCTGTTTTTACTTAATGACGGCGGCGGCACCCATGATGATGTGGAAGGAATGTTTTCGACTGGATCAGGATTAGAGTCACTTTCAGTCAATAAATGTTTTGTAGAAGTTTCTTGATCATCACTTTTTATATATTTATATAAAAATCCACGTAATTTTTCTTCTACTTGCTTTTTTTTTGATAGTTCGTTTTCTTTTCAAACTACCTGACTCAAATTTTCTACCGGCATCACGATCACGTGAACTCATTTCGTAAATCTTGTTTTTTTTTTTCACATAAACAGTCAAGATTAATTTTTAAACATCACACAGTCTTTTTCCACTTTTCCAGCTCACTTAATACTTTGAATACTATATGAACGTAATATTCAATAAAATTGAAAGATTTGTAAACTCGTCAGAGTTTGTAAAATTTTTGAGTTCAGAAAAAGTCTTTTTTGCGGATATTAAGTTACCTCCATTGTCAGAATAAATGCAGGAAACCTTGCCTCGTCGCGAAATAAAACGTTTAAAGGCAGAAATAAAACAATTAGTTGTCATGTCAGTAGTTATTTCTACATGAATTGCGCGGGTTACGAGACATACGAATATGCAAAGATACGATTTAATTGAATGGACGCCGCGCTTCCTATAAGGTATTGTAGGTATTGGACCAGCGTAGTCAACAGCTATGAGAAAAAATGCCTTTGATTCATTCACACGGCACGCGGGTAAATCTCACATTAAAGGAAAAGATTGTTTAGATTTAGAACGGTAACAAAAATTACAATTATAAGATATTTGTCTAACGATATTACGACACGCCAAAATCCAGTATTTTTGGCGTAGAATGGACATGAGGGCTACAGGTCCCGTATGACAATACTTGCGGTGATAATGTGTTACCAATAATTCGATAATGCGGTGTTTACGCGGTAATAGAATTGGATGTTTTTGTTCGTAAGAGAGATCCGCGTGGCGAAGTCTAGCAAATACGCGAATTAAACCATTTTCATCCAGAAATGGAGTCAACTTATTAAAAGTATTTGAACAGCGTTTGTTTGCGGATAACTGTTTAATTTCGTCAGAGAAGTAAAATGATTGAACTACTTTTAATAATTGTATCTCTGCAAAATTTAAATCCTCTGCGGTTATATTATTATTTAATCGCGGAATTTTTTTAATAAAGCGGTATATGTAAACTATTGTATTTAATAACTTTCTCCAAGATGAAACCCTCAGAGATTGCGTCATAAATGGATGAGGTTCGTCGTTATCAGTAGCTACCGCTAGTGATAAGACCTTCTTCTCTGGTAACTCGATATGATCCGTGACATCGCTGATGGATGTCAACGGCCATTCGTCGACGTCACGCCGCAACCACGTAGGCCCGGAGAACCAGACTGGATGAGCAATGAGTCGAGCGGGTGTTAGTCCGCGTGATAGACAATCACTGGGGTTTTCAATACCCGGAATATGAAAAAAGTATTTAGCGGGCAAGTATGTGATTATTTGTGTAATGCGAGTTGCTACAAACATTTTAAAGCGATGCGGTGATGCATGTACCCACTGAAGGGTCACCATTGAGTCAGTGAAACAATAAACATCGGCAATAGGATGACGGGAATTATAGGTATCAATTACGCGGCGAACGAGTTTAGACATTAATAGTGCGGCACAGAGCTCCAATCTAGCCACCGAAACTGTTTTAAGAGGGCAAACTTTTGATTTGGCACATACCAATGAAATAGTAGGTTCGGCCCTAATAGGATTTTCGACCTTGGCGTAAACGACACAGCCGTAGCCCTTTTCACTAGCGTCAGAAAAAGCTATGACTGACAGCTTGTCCTCAGGCGTGACACCTAGATGTCGAGGAAAACGTAGTTGCACTATTAGTGGTAACTCGTTTAAATAATTTTCCCAACAATTAATAATTTCTTGAGGGGGTTTGTCATCCCAGTCCAATTTCAAAACATGTAAGCGTTGTAATATTAATTTTGCGTATAATATTGTCGGTGCGAGAAAACCGAGGATATCAAATTGACGAGCGATAACAGATAAAATATTGCGTTTAGTACACGGTTTATCAGTGAGCGTCACTGTGAATGAAAATTCGTCAGTGATGGGCGACCACTGAAGTCCTAGAACCTTCAGGGTTTGCGGTGAGTCATCAAATAAAATATTCTTATCATAGCGGTGAGGATCTGGTAAAGAGTCAAGGAGTTCGCGAGAGTTACTTGACCATTTAAGAAGGTCGAAGCCCCCGGCTGTGAACAACCCGAGCAGCTCATCCTTGAGCTGTTGGGAGTCCTCGATTGTAGGTACAGAGTAACATAAATCGTCAGTGTAACAATTACGACTAGCGACTTGTGCGGCGTGCGGAAAAACTGTTTTTTCGTCTTCACATAATTGGCGGATAACCCTTATAGCAAGGTATGGGCTACTTCGAAGTCCGAAGCAGACGCGGTCAAATTTAAAGGCGGTAATTTGTGACTTATTGTCAAATCGATAAAGAAATTTTTGATATTTTCTATGTTCTTCAGAAACCCATATTTGTAAAAACATTTGTTTCAAGTCTGAAGAAAACGCTATTTTAAATAAACGAAAGTCAAGGAGTATTAAAAATAAATCATTTTGTAAGTTTGCACCTGTATGTAAAATGTCATTTAATGACACGCCCGTCTCAGTCTTACAGGCCGCGTCCATGACTATCCTGACTTTCGTGGAGGACTTGTCGGGCCTAAATACGGGATGATGGGGAATATAATATCCCTCAGACTGGTCATCATCAGTTAAAGGTGAAATATAACCATTTGAAAGATATTCACGAACAATTTCGTTATATTTATCGCGTAAATTTGGACAGGAATCGATCCTGCGCTCAAATGATAAAAGTCGTTTTTTAGCGGTATGATAAGAATCTCCTAAAAGTTTAGGATCGCGGGAAACCGGTAATACTACAGTATAACGTTCCGTGCTGTCGCGGGAAGTATTATCTGTAAATATCTTTTCGCATTCGCGTGCGGCTGAACTCATGGCAGGCTCACAATTCACCTCCTCAATTTGCCAGAATTTCTGTATTAATGAGTCAATGGGCGGCTCCGGTTCAACAAATGAACATAACGTTATGGAAGCATTAACATTTTCACTAAGCGCGGGCCCATTTTCAATAAGCATATAACCAAAAATAGTCTCAAAGGCAGTGGGAGTTCCTGGCAAACCTTCCACGCGTCCCGATAATAAAATACTTGCGAAAAGTTCCGCGCCGATAAGCATGTCTATCTCGCCCGGCTCGCCGTAACGAGGATCGGCTAGTATCACGTGACTCAGATGCGCCAGCTTTGCTGTATCTATCGGTGCGCTAGGCAACTTGTCAGTGATGCGGTCTATGATACATACGTCCAATGAAAGAGATACGCTGTGATTTATGCGTGAAAATATTGTTAAGTTTGTAGTTCCCCTAATAGGGCTAGGCGAAGAGCCTATTCCTTTGACTATGCTGCGTGAGACTTTATTAACCTTAAGATTCAATTTATTGCAACAAGCGGTATTGATAAAGTTCCGTTCTGATCCGGTATCAACCAGAATTCGGACAGATTGTATGCAGTTATTTGCGTCTATAACATTTACTTGAATAGTACCTAACAGGCAGGTATTTCTACAATTAACTGTGGGAAGCGAATTACATAAAGATATATTTTGCGTTACGTGCGATGTATCGACTGACTTCATGTCAGTAACGCGAGCAGCTGCGGGTTGCGAAATAGTTTGTTTACGACAAATAAGTGAATGATGCCTGTTTTTACAATAACGGCACACGTTAAAAGATTTGCAAACGGAGTTATTATGCGATGCACTTAGACAATTAGTGCACGCTTTAATTTCTTTGAGAAAATTAAAACGGTCGTCAACAGATTTCGATAAAAATTGTGGACATTTATATAAATTTACGTGATCGTTTTGTTTACAACACGCACAATGTGTGTTTGCAGATATGAGCGCGATTGTAGATTTTTGCGGGAATTTGTTTTGCGGTTCATTAAAATTACGTTTACTCGAAGGACCTGCGGTGCGTTCCAGTATTTTAGATTGTTCACGAATAAATGAAATAAAATCATCGTAAGACGGCATAGATTTATTTCGCATATGCATTTCGAAAGATTTTGCGGTATCTGAATCGATCTTTTTTAATGAAAGATGCAATATGATAAAATCACATAAATCATCAATTTTAATTTTAAGTGACTTTAAACATGCAACTGCGGAGCAGAATTTGTCTAAAAATGATTTGAACTCGAGTATTTGTTCTAAATATGAATTAGCCAAACTTCGCTTATCTTCGTACTTGTCTACCAGTGTTTGCCATATTAAATTGTAGTTCTCAGCGTGAGGAGCTATGCCGGTACACACTGCGAGCGAGCGGCCTGACAATTTACCTAATAGATATTGTAATCGCTCATTATCGGTCAAGTCATGGTTTTCATGAACGGAATTTTTAAAGGAATGATAAAATATCGGCCATTTAGTGGCTTCACCAGAGAAACTGACTAACTCGAGTTTAGGTAATTTAATAGTAGATTTAATCGATGAATTATTATTTGATTTAGTGTTTTTTGACTCATTTACGTTTAATTTTGTTGCGACGCGTTTACAACGGCAAAGCAATTCTTCAAATGAGTTCCAACCTTGATAGTTAGGTTCTGTCTTTGGATTAATTTCGAATTCAAGATCAGTAATTTCATCTAAAATTTCATGAAATTCCTATCGTAATTTATCAATCGACTTAACTCCTCCCAAAAATAATTCCCGGGACGTTTCGTCATTAAAAGCGGTCTTAGAATGGTTATAAATAAGCTGCATTCTAGAAAAAATTGCATCGCGTTTTTGAATTATTTTTTTATGTTTGTGAGAAATCCTATCCGAGCTTTTAGCATCACTAGGAGCGGCGGTAGCCATGATTTAAATCGAATAATTTACGATAAATCGGTAAATAGCTAAGGTGTGAGTATGTGGTATTAGCGACTCAAAACGTAAGTATATTGCATAAAATACTTAAGGTATTTTATTTACGTAAACTGACGAAATGGAATACGCAATGAAATAAACGAAATAGTAATCGTAAGATACCAATTCAGTTGCCTACCCACAGGTGTGGTCGGACAAAAAAATGGCGATCGAAAGAGAAATTAAATATAGGTTATGCGGTATGAAGTAAGTAGCGGAAATATATGTTGTGTGGCGCAGTGACAGGACAACAAAGAAATACTTAGCGGGATTTTATAGCGTGAATACGTTGTGTGGCGCAATGACACAACAACGGAAGAAATTCAAATTCGGAAGGAAATATCCGGACTCGGAGGCCAAAAAATGTGATGGCGCGTTAATGGACTGTAAAACGGGAAAAGCACTGATTCACTGACCTCGAAAGATTCTTCTCTGCTGTCTTCTCTGGGCCCAGAATCTTCCAAGGCGATCTCTCTTCCGGTTGTTTGAATCTCTTCGATAGCGATGCGGTTCGCGAAATTAGCAAAAGGTGCTAAATTGGGATATACGTCTGATGCGTATCGCGGTTAAAAACGTACTCTCTTCAGTAAAATGAATTGACACCAATATCAAAGAAGAAGTGGGTAATATAATAAAAAATGCCAAAGCGGCGCTAACAGTCAATATTAAAGTCACCACAAAATGTTAATCCTTTATTACTTTTTGATGCTATTGATAGGACACCATCAACAACCTTTAAAAAGTCTTTGAAACTGCTATTGGGTGGACTGTACACACAAACAATTATATATTCCTTAAGCTCGACGCAGGAGACCTCAGCACAGCGTTCAACAGAAAGTCTAGAAATGTCTGGCCGCTCTTTATAGGATAAACCATTCTTAATATAAATAGCTGAACAGCCTCTGATAGCACTTTCTCCCGAAACAGCTTGCAATATCAAAATCTTTTCTCTTTCTCCAATCTCTTTCATCCAATGCTCAGTCAAACATAAAATATCTAAAATAAAGATTCTAAAAATAACTCAACAATGAGTTCTTTGCCAGGAAGTCCTTCTATATTTTGATGTACTAATCTTAATTCTTGAGGATTTCCTGTTGTCAGTGTTTGCAGTTTAAAACTGCCATTGCGTCTCCCGAATCACCATTACATGTAAGTGGCAACTCGGTAGATTTTGTCTTACAACTAGATAATTGTTTACCATGTAAACTCGTCCAGAAGTTAATAGTAAAAGCTACAAGTGTAGCAATCTTATGCTTATAAAAGTTTGAAAGATAATACTTATCTTTCGTCAGCGAACATTCACTAATAAAGTTATTAGTGTCAAAATAAATCAATTTTTCATTATGACTACATGTCAAAGTATGAATGTAATTATTTAAGGATTTAATGTTCATATATAAATTTGGAGGCTGGCAACGAATATAAGGGAATGCACAAATAATAACTTTAAACACATTCAAATTATTCAAGGTTTCCATACTAGTCAATATATCTTTTTTGCATATTTTTTTACTGTTACCGACTAGTAGTACAATGGTTGAATTTTTATTCGTTTTTATGCGTTTGGAAAACAATAGCTAATACAATTATCAAGATGGTTATTGAAAATTCTACCCATATTGAGACCTAAGCTGTCAGAAAATATAAAAGTTATATGCGTCGTCACCAGCGGCACAAATTGAAACAGCAGACCCTAACAAATCACCATCACATGAAGAGAGTACGGACCCGGAGCCACTGATTGTGGGTTCGTTAAAAGTCTAACAGGTACATAGTTTGGCAGCTGAAGTGAGTTTGTCTGCGATGTACCTGCTGTCTTCGATCAGTTGCTCCGTAGCCAGCTCATGCTAAGCGATTTGTTTTTGCACCGAGTCATACATATCTTTAAGGCAGGAAAAGTCCTCGCTTAGTCTATTTATAAATAATTTAAGTTCACTGGTATCGACACTGTATTCTTCACCCTTCTTTATTTTTATTAAACATGATTTTTTTAATTCATTCCTGATTTTAATTTTATTTTTCTTAATAATTTTATTTAATCTTTTATTTTTTTTACATTTTTTGTGGCTAATTTGTGTTTGAGGAGTGGTAATATTAACAAAAGATGTGTCATTAGTGAGAACAATTATTAAAGAGTTGGCTGGAGGAGGCACAGGGTAAGTCCGCATAAGCTGGTCATACATGTTGTTCACCTCCAGCGACTGACGTGACTGATTATCTTGTTCGTATATCTGAATTTGCTTTACTGCCTTCTCCAGCGCCCTCTCTAACTGAGGGTTTCCTCAAATATATCACTGCATTGGCGGAAAGAATCTATTTGAATTATCAGTTGGTTTATCCGGTCATTCAACTCATCATTGTCTAATTTACTAGCTGAGAGCTCAAGTTTTAAGCTTGAATTCGATTCCAGAATGGACTGAAATTCTTGTTCATTCTGTTCCCTTTCCAATAAAAGATTGTTATTTTCTTCTTTAAAAGCCTTAAGTTCTAATAAAGCTGACTTTAGCTGCATTTCCACTTGACGGGCAGTCACGGCTCTGCTTGATGTGGGCATTTTAGGCAATGAAGTACAGATTTAGAATGTAAGGAACACAATGAACAAATTATTTGCAATAAAACCAGTATGTAACCAACGGACCTAACCTTAAAGTGAACTACCTACTTGAACGGGAATAAAAATTATTAAATATTGTATGTATGTAGTAAGTGGAGTGTACTCAAACCTGGCAAGCAGTGTGCAAAAGACGTGGTAAAAGGTGAAATAGAATAGTAGAAAGTTAAATAATTACCGATATCGCCTTGTAAAAGTTGTAAACAACGACACCGGCTCCTTACCCACTGACCTTTTGTCCACTAATTTTAACAGGTTACACGAATGTCACTCACACAAATATCTTAATTCACTAATAACAAGATTAATTTACAGTTTTATTGTATTTTTAGGCTTTTTTATCTGGATTAATTAATATTTAAACAAATAAAAATACGGAGCTAAGAAAATGACAAGTGAGCTCCAGTGTTGCCAGCCGCCAAAAAAAAGTCTGTCTTGTCCTTGGGGGTAGGCCACTTCTGAACGGCTTCCACTTTCTCCGGGTACCAGGTACCAGAATGAACCAGGGCGCTTCACGCCACCGATAGGTTCTCAGTAGGCCCTTCAGGCACAATAGTGTCGGCCCTTATGGCATTGAGCTTTTGCTACCGCTCGCGAGTTTGCATTGCTCGCTTGATCAAAGGCAAAGCCCATGTCCGAGGTTCGTCCCAACTGGGAGCCCCTTGTGCATTTGCCGAAAAGGCTGAGTGGTTAATAGCCCTCGCCTCAAACTGTCCCGCTGTAAATTGAAAAGCTCACAGGAGCTAAAATTGTAGGTCCTTTCAAAAAATAAATAAATAAAAATTGTTTATATTTTACCGGTTATTTCAAGTGTCCCTTTCAATTGTCATGCCACTTCTCCCCTAATTTGGCTTCCACGTAAATTTTCATTCCTAAAGCAACGGTTCTGCTTAATATTTCGGTAGCAAATTTGACCCGCATTTTATCAAAATTATTTGGCTTAATATGCTTTTCTGTCAATTTGGGCATTAATTTTAAATCGCGAGCACTATCCTTTATGTAAGCTTGTTCGATGTGCTGAAAAAAAAACAAACATTATACACAAAGTATAAGGAAAGACCAAAAAAACAGTTATTTATTCAATTATTTATATGTATACTATTAATCTATACTAATATTATAAAGCCGAAGAGTTTGTTTGTTTGTTTGAATGCGCTAATCTCAGGACCTACTGGTTCGAATTGAAAAATTCTTTTTGTGTTGGATAGATCATTTATCGAGGAAGGCTTTAGGCTATATAACATCATGTTGCGACTAATAGGAGCGAAAAAACAGCCGAAAATGTGGAAAAAACGGGGAAAATTATTGATCTTTGAGGGTTTCCGTTGCGTGCGCTGCGAAAACCGTTCGAGATACCCAGAAAATATGTATGAAAGAATAATTCCTCTTTAAATTATCTAAAAAAATGTCCGCAACAGTATATGTCTATCTTTTAATATTAACTCACAATAACCGTTTTTATGATAATCAAATTTGGTCGAAATTAATGCATTATTACAAATTATTTGTCAGAGTTGTATCAACATAATAATATTAATCTTTATCCAAATAAATGTGTCATTGTGTATTTAACTGTGAACAAAATTGTCTTTGACATCACCTTATTTCAATAAACATCTTATAAGATAATACAATTTTAAAATAACTCTGAAACAAAATTCACACGCGCCGCATGATGAGTTCTCGCCCATGTTCCCAAAATAATTATTCCACGCGGATGAAGTCGCGGGCACAGCTAGTTGTTATATAAAATCAAAGCGTACTTACATCTTTTCGATAACCGGTTGAAAAAAAAGTTGCAAGAACACACACACGGGTGACTATTGTTACCCCTCAACTTTGACAAGTCTTTTCTCGGGCGTTCTTGCGCAGCAAGAGTCGGTGCAGCACTGGCGGGTGCGGGGGTTTGTCCTTGAGGAATACACGAGTGCGCTTGAGTTTGCCATGACGCGTTTTCTAAATACACTTATTTTTATAGCGCTGGGTGATTATAGTCACCCACGCGTGCACTCATAGTGCATTGTGTTAAATATAACTCTAAGTTTATTGGTTCCTCTATTGTATGCACATTTGCTTCTTCCGCAGTTTGGCAAAAGTGAGTGCAAAGTACTTTTACATGTGCGTTTTCTGCTTCGTGTCCAGTCTCAGCATCACAGTCTGGTACTTCTAATATTCTTGTGCAACCTCAGCCAAGAATAGAACAGATCTGCTCTAGTACAGGGTCAATTTTTAACATTAATGGGCCACCCCCATTCTGCGTGGTGTAATTTTTAATCTGGGCATAGTATTTTTTGTTCTCGGTTTTTAATTTCTTTCACATATTCATCAACGATTCCTTCTTTCTAAAAAAGATTCAGATTTAGTAGGTAATAGGTACCTAGATTTTAAGGTTAGATGACATGGCGTATGTACTTTTTTAACAAATAAAGAGAAGTAAAGAAGAAAGTAATTTCAATTTCATTTCATAGTGTCAGTATATAGGAAATAATTCAACATAGTTCAATTTTAAAAGCGTTTATTTATAAAAATTGTACCTATTACAATAAATAAGAGCAGCCACTCATCACTGTCGCTGAGTAATTCGACGCCTGACATTTCGCTTTTGCTCTTGCTCATTTCATTTTCTGTGTCGCCCTCTTCTCCTCCTAGGGATATTATTATCTTACGTCGATTATCATCTTCTAGGTGATCTTTGTCAAATTCCACTTTTTTTTTCCAGTCGGATACCTTAATAGAATTTAAGCCGTCTCTAGTAAGATTTTCTATTTATTTTTCGGTTTGATTTATGTTCTCGTCTGCCTCCCTTTGCTTGACCAGGTTCCAGATATATTCTATGGGATCAATATCACAGGGTGGCAGACGTAAAATATCATGGCCATACTGTTTCATGACTCCATCATCATGAGTCTCAAAACTCTGAACATGTAGCACGTTAGCTAGCTTAGAAGAGCGTTATAGCGAAATTAAAACCAACCTTATTGAGTTTCGGGTCACTGAACTTTGAGCGTCTTTTTAACAATCTGTTTTATTCTCTGCTTGTAGTTTACAAGGTTGAATCAAGGAATTTTGACGGAATATTTTTTTTTTTAAATGTACCATAGTAATTATTTAAACGTTCCTCTAAAATAGTGAGTTCCTGAAGATTGCTTATAATTTTGAAATTATTATCATTTTTACCCTGTTGATAAATGTCGGTTACTGGTACCGAATTACTTGTCACCATTCTTCTAATTTGGTATCCAATAACGCTAGTTTTTGTGAAATATTTTGCTGATTATCAAATAGCACTTGTAAATTTACTTCATTCGCTGATGCCACGCGTATTAAATGGTCAAGCTTTTGCTCTATACTATCCAGTTTATCTGCACTAATTCCTGGGATTCCTGTGGTCTCGGTGACTTGATTTGTGTTCTTCCAACGGTATAAATTAAATTCTTCCCGAGAAGTATTGTGTGTGAAGTGGCTTGATCATATGGTAATTATATAACCCCAACGACTTGTGATCCTATGTGGTGTAATATCAAAACTGGCATTTTTATTAATTAACTCAACATGGTGGTGGTGTGTACTATAATTATAAAGGTATATTTAGTATTGTGTTGATGGCATTAGTTGATGCGAAGTAACATAAATGTATGAAGGCTTTGTTTCTCTATCTACAGCGCAAGCATTTTTTTTTCAGCCGCTTCCAGAGACATAGCTAATTTGAATGCTCTGCAATATGTGATACTATCATCCTTTGCAAACAAACGTTTTCGTGTGGTTTCACTGTATAATCCACAAACTAATTGGTCACGCAAATTTCCTTTAATGCTGACTTGAAATGGCAATCTTTAGTTCAGCAACGTAATCGGCGATGATTCTGTTTCTCCCTACTGTCTTTTTCGAAATTTATAAGGGATACAGCTTCATCATAGGTCAACGATGATGATTTCTTTGGGCTTGCTAACGTCGACAATAGAAGATATGATTGTTTACCCAACACTGCTATTAAGGTAGGTAGCTTTGCACTGTCCTTCACGTCGTTCGCGAGAAAATACATGTCTAATCTCTCACTGTACGAGTAACTAATCCAATTCCCGGATTTTACGAGTACGTCGAACTCCTGAATTTTTCCAACTCCCATTTTCACCTGCCGATGTGTTTTATTTTTGCGTATTGATTCGTTTCATAAATCCTCGTTGCCCCTGATAAATAATAGAAGTGCATCGGTTAAAGATGATATTAGAAGACCACGTTTTTACAAAGCTGCCGGAAACCGTCCCAAGGTCATTGACATGTTAGTGACCATGACAGATAGAACATACCACTGTGGACTCTTTATTTTTCTTCAACGAAAGGAAATTTTTTCGAGGTCTATATAAATTCCCATCACTTTCCCATGAAGAAGAAACTGTTTCGATTAATCGTCTTCCACGTTCGATCGTTTCTACTATTTTAAATTGCATTATTCTTGGACGCCTAGAAAAGAAGTATGAGGATTAATTATCTTAAAACATAAACGATAAACTCTTGATTATTTAAACAATTTTTCAACGTAAACAAAGCACACGTAATATGATAGCTAGGCGGAAGCGACACACAGACACACACTCTTATCGGCTGCTCAAACCAGATTGAGTGCTGACGCTGACTGAGTCGTTGATTGACTGAGGGGCGGGAGGAGCGTCCGAAAGAGAGTTGCGCTTATTATATCAAATATGGAATATGCTGTAAAATATAATAATTTATTATAACTACAATCTACATCCCTATAGGGGTGAAATAGGGGTTGCAATTATTGAAGAGAAAAAGTGAATATAAAAAATATTAAGAGAGTTTTTATTTATTGAAAGAATGACAACCAAAAATATAAACAATACAATCACCATAGCAATGTGGCAGTAGACTTCAGTAGCGGTTGTATATCTTTACCATCCACTCTCCTTTTTTAAACCAAATAGTGAACAGTACTTCATCAATTTTGGTTTGAAGATTGGCTTTGTAAATAAATCTGCCAATTGCTCTTGTGTAGAAACATGTTCTATGTTCACATTGCCTTCTGGTACACATTCTCTTATGTAGAAATGTTTTAGTTTTATATGTTTCGTTTTCCTGTGAAACTCGTAAGGCGGATTATGAGCAAGTTTAATTGCGGACTCACTGTCTATGCGGAGAATAGGTGTTTCCATTTTTTCACATAAACTTTTGAACAATCTCTTAAGCCAGATTATTTCTCGACAAGCTTCACTTGCTGCCACTATTTCTACCTCGGTAGATGAAAGGGCAACTGAGGCTTGTTTCGCACTTCTCCAAGAGATAGCTGAACCTGCCTGCATACAGACAAAATTCCTGTTGTGGAACAGCCACTTGCAGCATCACCACCAAGATCCGCATCGCTATAACATAGAAGCTTTTTATCGCCTGTGTTGTACACTAAGCCGGTGCCTTGAGTTCCTTTCAAATAACGAAAAATTCTTTTTAACTGTAGTACATTCAGTTTTGAAGGATTTTCCAGATTTCTCGACACTACGCCTACATGCTATATCCAGCCGTGTACCAACCATTAGGTAACTTAATGCTCCTACAGCTTGTCTGTATGGAAAATTAACATGATTTTCTTCATGTAATTCATTTTCAGGTATATCTTTAATAATCGGTGTACCGACTATTTTACAGTCATTCATACCGTATTTCTCGATTATCTTTTTTATGTATGTAGATTGATGTACTTGTATACTTCCATCTTTATCATTTTCTATTTCCAAACCTAGAAAATATGATGGCTGTTTTGTAGTTATCTTAAATCTACCTTTTAATTCCTGTTCTATGAAATTTTCAGCTTCTGAATCGTTTGACGAAGCCAATAAACCGTCATCTACATACAGTGCTAGCAGTATCTTTGTTTTTGCACGTTGTCTAACGTATAAACATGGATCAGCATCACTCTGTTTAAATTCGGATTTTATCAGAAAATTATGCATACACTCATTCCAACACTTCGGCGACTGCTTAAGTCCATATAAGCTTCTTTTTAATTTGCAAACATTCTTAGACCCGTCATTGTATCCCTCAGGTTGTCTCATATAAAGTTCTTCCTTTATCGTCCCGTAAAGAAACGCTGTGGAGACATCAAATTGTCTTAGCTTCAAACCTTCATTTGCGGCGATACTCAACAATGCCCGGATCGAACTCATTTTTGCTACTGGGCTAAATGTTTTATCGTAGTCTATGCCTTTTTTCTGTGAATAACCAATAGCCACTAATCTTGCTTTGTACTTATCTACTGTACCATCAGGATTTCTTTTGATTTTGTAAACCCATTTACAACGAAGGGCTTTGCGGTTATTTGGTAACTTCGTTAGATCCCATGTCTGATTTTCTTTCAAAGAAGTAATTTCTTTATTCATAGCCTCATTCCATTTCTCTTTATCAGGGCTTTGCATCGCTTCTCGATATGAAGATGGTTCATGATTCGATATGGCTTCATTAACAAAACTTTCAAAATTAAACCTGTCTGGGGCTTTGATTTGATTTCGATTTCGGAGTACACGCCGTGTGCCTTCTACAACAGGCGTTGTCTCGTTTTGTGCTATATCATTATTTTCACCATCTTCTGAATTTAATGAATGAGAGTCTTCATCTGACTGTATCGGTACAATGTCAGTTGTCTGATTGTTAGAGTCAGGCTGTATAATTTTAAAAGAAGTAGGGAGCTCAAACTCATATGTATGCAGCTTCGATAGACGAGTTACTTACAAGAGGAACTTCTAGGAATGTGACGTCTTTGGAACGAACCAATTTGAAGTTTTTCTCGTCATATAATCTATATCCGTCATCACCATCATATCCGATTAAAATAAATTTCTGAGCATTTCTGTCTAACTTCCTTACTTTTCTTTGTTTAGGTATAAGCACATAGCATTCCCAACCAATGATTCTGAGATGACTAATACCACAGTTTCTTAGAATACCACAGTTCGTAGGGTGACTTTCCTTGTTCTGTCGTAGGTCCCGTACGATTTAGTATGTAAACTGAAGTATTTGCTATTTCAGCCCATAGTCCTTTAGGAATCTCATTATGAGCGTGCATCAGTGTTCTTACCATTTCTACTATAGTCCGATTATCACGTTTTAAACAGCCATTTTGCACGCCTGAGCAAAGGCGTGAAAGGCATCGTTAGCCTATGCCTGATTCCTTGTTCTTTTAATATACGGCGTAGTTGTTCGTTATCAAATTCACCGCCATTGTCACTTAATATTTCTTGAATAACGTGACCAGACGTTTTCGATTCTAGCAAAAAATCTTGTAACCGATTAGCAACTTCTGATTTATGTCTCAAGAAATAAATGTAACGAAACGTTCGTGATAAAGTTGAAGTTGATTTGATGTAGTTAGGGCATTTACCTGAGGATTTGGTGTGATTATCTTTACATCTAATTTGTATAAACCTCCATTTCTCTCCCTATCAACTTTACTTGTCCATTAATCTTCAACGAGCAAGACTTAGTACTCGACTCAAATGTACTTTTATCACATAGATCTTGTGTGGCTAAAACAGAAAATAAATTTCTCTTTATGGATGGGACATACCAAACATTGGTTAAGGTGATGAGCTCCTTTCTTTTATGATCTACGACAGCTTCTAGTCTAATCGAGCCTTTTCCTATCGCTTTGATATTTTCTCCATTTGCTGTAACTACTCCGTGTGTGTCAGCAAAATAATTGAAATCATCAAATACATCCCCTCTATTGGTTATGTGATTGGTGGCTCCATTATCGACATACCACGAATTGCTGTCTTCATTTTCATTTAAAGATAATGCTAAGCTCATTAACTGTGTAGTGCCAGTGCTGCATGTAAACTGATGCTTAGGTTTAGAAAGTCTGCCATCAGCTTTCCACTTAGTGCATCTTTTCACACCATGTCCTTCTTCTCCACAATAATTACATTTAAACGTTCTGTTTTCTTTCTTATTTGCTTGCTTTCTTTTATTGACTAACAGTGCCTCAGTTATACTTTTTGTTTCTTGGTCATCATCTTTGTTTGTTAAAGCTCTTTCATAAGCACACAATTGTGTGGTCAAGTTTTCGATCGTACGTTCTTGCATGGTTAAAAGCATCCAACTAGATTTAAAACTGAAGTAATCTTCTGGAAGAGCATCCAAGATTTTACAGATGAGTAGAATCTGTGGTAATTGATTCCCATCTGCCGACAGCATTTTGTTCAAGTCGTGCCATAAATTCTTTATTACAGACAAATGTGATCCCATACCGTGCTTAGGGTCTTTTTTGTATTTAAAGAACTCCATACATGCGTCATAAGATCTATCTTGAGATGAACGTTTATATAGACGGTTCAATTCTTTCCACATTTCACTTACTGATGTGAACCGTATAACTTTAGTAAGCATTTCCTCCGTCATGTTTGTAGTCAATAATAATATAGCCGTACTTTCAATCTTCTCAAATTCATCTCTTTTCTCTTTATAAATTTTAAAATCATCAGCCGTGGCTTGCATACTTGGATGTGCGGGCATCTTTAAGCTTCCATTAAGCGCTTCTATCGCACCAGCATGGGTCTTCAAAAGTAGCTGCACTTTATATTTCCAAGTGGGCCAATTGTTTCCATTAAACCGCCCGATTTCAATTTTCATGTTAGTCGACATGATTATATCAGACTTGCGTCGTGGAAAAAATATTGAAGAGAAAAAGTGAATATAAAAAATATTAGCAGAGTTTTTATTTATTGAAAGAATGACAACCAAAAATATAAACAATACAATCACCATACTATGGTGATATTGTTTATATTTTTGGTTGCTATGGTGACCATAGCAATGTGGCAGTAGACTTCAGTAGAGGTTGTATATCTTTAACACAAATTTGGATAAACCTTTGTTATTTTTGAAGCGAGATACTACTATATTTGAATTAATGGTTAGTAAAAAATAATAATTCATAAACTGGATTTCCCCCTTCACAAACGGGGATGTAGTGATTTCAAAGATCACTAATATCCCAATGAACTTTGACATGTGGGTTCTTCAGAAATTTATTTCTTATGATGAAAGAGTAAATACCTACTTCGGAATTTGCATTAACCCATAAAAGGGGAAAAAGGTTGTGTATCATTAATTGTGTTTATTTTAGCAGGGGGACTCCTTTTTTAATCAGGGGGTGCACTAAGCAAGAATTTTCAAAATCAACCCTCATAAGGGAAGTTGTAGTCCAAAGTATGTACAGGGAAAGGAGATTAGATAGTCCGTTTTAGTCGAAACTTTACACGATTATTTGTTTTGAATATGATTTGTTTCCTGTTCTAAGGTTTTTACAGTTTTTGTTTTGGTGCAATAAAAAGTATTTATTGTATTGTACACTAAGGAGCTCGGTATCCGTAGCGAATGCGCGTGTCAAGCGACGGCGAGACGCAACCAATAATGGATTGGTCGCCATTTAGTGGCATTTTTTTCTCGAGCTCCTACGTGCTTCTTATCGATAGATACCAGTCGTGAGGCTGTGTCAGATGCCTTTAGGCAACCTGAAAAATTCTGTCAGTGTTGGCCACTAACACACTTCGGGGCATGTTACTGTTGTTCTGGATTCTCTGTAAAAAGGGTTACGGAGGTTAGACCCTAATTAGCCGCGGGCAACAGCTAGTACATACATATTATTTTATTTCCTGTTTTATTCAATTAGATTATATTTTAAGTTTATCGATTTTAATTCAGTACAATATTCACACAACTATATATACATTCATCTTGGGGGTAAAGATTATATATAGCAAAAAAATGCGCAGTGTAGGCACCGAAAAAAATCAAAATTTATCAAATATTTAACATTTCTATTTATAACTAGCTGACCCGGCAAACTTCGTACATATTCACCTTTTAAACCTTCCCTGGACTTCCACAAATAATTCAAAACCAAAAATAGCCAAATCGGTCCAGCCGTTCTCGAGTTTTAGCGAGACTAACGAACAGCTTTTATATATATATAGATATAGACTATAAAAGTGTAGGTTTGGTTTCGTCACTGGTTATCGTAGATCCGCAACCAAAACAACAATCCGCTCGAATAAAGTGTGTAGCCATGGCCATTTCAAATTCATTTGTATCAATTTAATAAAATCTGACTTTCAAAATTTTATGAAATCTTATCAATATCGATTAAATCAAGTATCATATTTTACTATTATCAGCAAGTTCACCAACAGAAAAATCACTGAAAAAAAAGGTTTAATTGTATAAATTAAGGAAAGGTTTTGTTAAGATGGATGATAAAAATACAGATAAAAAAATAGTATAGTATAAAAAGTCGTTTAGATGTTGTATAACAGTTGTGTCTCAATCCATAGTGTCTCAAACCATAAGTCGTATAAAAGTAACGGTTAGCATATTCATTAAAAATATAGCAATAAATATTGTTTAATTTAAAAAAATTAAAAGGCGCTCCAATTAAAATGAGAAAACTAGCGCATATTACTCGATAACATTACTTACCCAAAAGATTAACTCTCCCACTTCAACACGAGTTTCAAAGATTTAACACTATATGATAAATAAAATGTTATGGCTATTCTTACTTCGTATCGTCGATTACCACTGTCATTTACCAAAGTGCCGTTAAACTAAAGTGATAAATACCATAACGCGACAAAATGGTACACTAACTTAACTACACTACTAAATATGAAATTTATACGACGATTACGCGACTCTGTTACGACACTGATTCTTATAAAATTGACCTTTTCTCGGTCGTATCGACATAACTAAAACGTAATGACGACCAGCTTATGTGACCAAAAGGTAAAATCGGCACGTAGTGGGGACATCCCACTGGTAAAATGTTTTCATTATCATGGTGCAATAATTGAAAACTGAATCGCGGCAGCCAAAGTTTACATTTACATTATCTGCACAGTAACTATTAAGGTGTTTAGTATCAATATTGCACTCTTTCAGTCGTGTTACTAAATTTATATGGATGACTGGTGCAGTTTCATTAGCATCTTCATAAAAGTCAAGAACACACATTTTTAATTTGTAGTTGGGATGTAAAATCTCACCATCAGTAGAAACATTTTTATAGCACCATGATTGGAAGCATCAGTAGCTACACTATAAAATGTGCCGTTTTGCAAAAATTTCAGCGGCCCCTTGAGTTGATGCTGAACGTTGTGTGCAATGGCACTGGCCTTAGTCCCGTGTTTATGTTAGTTTTTATCCATGCTAATACAATCTGTGAATCAGAGTGCAACATAACATTTTTGATATCAAGCTTAAGTTTTAAAGTTTTGTTTACTCTGAAAACTAGCTTAGCCAGAAGTACCGCAGCATTAAGTTCAAGCCTAGCTATTGTTAAATTCTGATGCAATCCCCTAACTCGTGACTTTGAACACAATAATGAAACCTTAACATGGCATGTTTCATCAGCAACTTGCAAATACAAACCACATCCATAAGCAGCGGTACTTGCATCTGCAAACCCTATTAAGTTTACTGAGCGTGCATTTCTTAAATTAACAAAGCGTGGTATTGGCAACATAACATGCAAACTATTATAAAAGGTCATCCAAGTCTCAAGCAAATCATTGGGTGGCGTCTCATCCCAAGTTATTAGTGCCTTCCACAGCAACTGCATGATCAACTTGGCCTTCATTATGACAGGACCAGCTATCTCAAGTATATAAAAAAAAAACCTATATAACTCAGAATTTCACGCTTGTGATGGGCACTTTACTGTCAGTATCTGGGGATGAGATCATAAATGAGTCCGAATTAATATTAAAGTTAACACCCAATGTCTTTAAGCAAACATTGTCTTTTTGCAACTCTATATCATCAAAATATTGCTGACACTTAGGGATGCTGTCTAATAACTGAGGACAATTTAAATACCATTTATGTAGTTTAAATCCACCTCTTTCCAAAAGATTACAAAGTTGATTTTTGGATTCTATTAAACGTCCAGGTGAATGTTCAGAAACAAGGGCGTCGTCCACATAAACTGAGTTCTCAATTATAGATGCTGCCAGAGGAAATTCATCTTTAAATCTATCGGCAAGCTCTTTGAAACACCGTGTAGCAAGATAAGAGGAGCTTTTTAACCCATAAGTTAATAGTGTTTAATTGAATACACTGTATATTATCCACAGGGTCGTCCTTCCATAAGATATTTTGAAGTAATCTATGTGCAGGGTTAAGAGATACTTGTATAAACATAGCCTGAATGTCCGCAACAAAAATAAACTCATTAATTCTGAATAATAATATGATATCAAATAATTCGTTCTGGACTACCGGACCATTCAGTAACATGTCATTTAAAGAGACCAGTTTGTTTGTCTTCATACACCCTTCAAATACGACTCTGCATTTAGTAGTTGTCTTATCAAGCCTAATTACTGGACGATGGGCAAAAAAGTAAACTGGATCCTTGTCCATATTATAATGACTAATATCTACTATGGTACCATGACCTTGCTGCAAATAGTCATGTATAAAAATTTTATATAATTTTAAAACAAACTTATCTTTATTGAATCTTTGTTCTAAGTTTATGAATCTTTTTAATGTAAAATTAAATGAATTGCCCAGGTTTTCATTTATTGACTCTAAAGGCATTTTAAGTGGAAATGATACTTCAAACTTATTATTTTTTGTATCGAATTTTACAGTTTCAGTGAATATTTTTTCGCAAGTTTCATGTTAAGGTAAATCTTCGGAGAAATGATCAGGTATACTTTCAGTTTTAAAGAACTCGACCAATGTTAAAATTAAAGAGTTATCATAAGTTTTGCAAAATAAAGATGTTACTTGTTTTGTGCGCTGAGTGGTTGGTATGGACCCAGCGATTACTGCACCAAATTGAGTGAGAAGTATTGGAACAGCTGGTGCTCTGGTGCAGGCTCCTACTGGCACAGGCTCATGAAGACGCTGCTGCTCAAGCGGCAGTAACACCTGAAAAAATACATCAGCCCCCAATAATATATGAATCACACTTGGCTCGGTGAAATCTTTATCTGCCAACTCAATGTTTTGAGGTAACCTGAAATTCTTCATGGATATCCTTGATTGTGGCAACTTGCCAGTTATGTTATTTAAAATGTAGCAAGTGACTTCAATACTGTATTTTTTTTGTCAGAGAATGCAATGTCAAGTTAACCCGTTTGCTTATTTTGCTCACTTTATTGCCAATACCAACGACTGGTGTATTGACCGCTGTTGATTGCAACCCTAGCAATTTAACAAGTTCACTAGAACAAAACGAAATTTGAGAGCCACTGTCCAAAAGGAGTTTCACATGATACACGGTTCCATTGTTTGCTTCAATTTTTACTCGATATGTGGGAAGAAGAACCTGATCAGTACCTGTTTCTGTAAATAAAGTGATTGGTGATGGAGAATTATCTTGATGAAGCAATTTATTATGTTTCTCCTTACATATATCACATTTAAAAAAATATCTACACTTTTTATAATGCTTGTTAAGACAGACTTTACAATTTTTTTTTGTCTGTAACAAACTTTAATCTATCAAAAACAGATAAAAGCTTAAATTTTGGACATGAAAAGAATTTATGAGGTAACTTACATAACTCACAGGATGTAGGCGACTTCATGGAAGATGCTCCTGGGTTTACTGTTACCATATGAGAGACCTTGGAACTGGTAGACTGCACCTGCTGCTTCTCTGCATTCTCAAGTGAAAGGGCCCGTTTCTCTAAAAATTCGATAAGAGCAATAACAGTGGGCTTTTTGTTCCTTACCAATTGGAACTCCCTATTGCAGTATGAATCTAATTTTCTGGTCATAATACAAAGAATGACTGGATCCCATAAAGATACATTGTGTTGTAAGTTTCTTAAAGCAGCCAGTTGTTGCTTCTGAAGATACAAAATGTCTTATATTAGGCCGCAGTTGACTTTACAATTATTGGCATATCAAGTGAAATACAAATATGTTCATTTGTTATTTTGTAATATCTATACTATACTAATATTATAAAGCTGAAGAGTTTGTTTGTTTGTTTGAACGCGCTAATCTCAGGAACTACTGGTTCGAATTGAAAAAATATTTTTGTGTTGGATAGATCATTTATCGAGGAAGGCTTTAGGCTATATAACATCACGTTGCGACTAATAGAAGTGAAAAAACAGCCGAAAATGTGGAAAAAGCGGGGAAAATTATTCATCTTTGAGGGCTTCCGTTGCGTGCGCTGCGAAAACTTTTCGAGATACCCAAAAAATATGTATGAAAGAATTATTGCTCTTTAAATTATCTAAAAAAATGTCCGCGACAGTATATGTGTATCTTTTAATATTAACTCACAATAACCGTTTTTATGATAATTAAATTTGGTCGAAATTAATGCATTATTACAAATTATTTGTCAGAGTTGTATCAACTTATTAATATTAATATTTATCCAAATAAATGTGTTATTGATTAAGAGTATTTAACTGTGAACAAAATTGTCTTTGACATCACCTTATTTCAATAAACATCTTATAAGATAATACAATTTTAAAATAACTCTGAAACAAAATTCACACGCGCCGCATGATGAGCGCTCGCCCATGATTCCCAAAATAACTATTCCACGCGGACGAAGTCGCGGGCACAGCTAGTATATAATATATCGTGTAAAATTTTTCTAGCCTCAATATAGCTTTCATGCACTAAGGGTAAACTTTTAATGAAATCATATGGTTCATCTTGAGTAAAATTACGTAAATAAATCAATTTTTGAATACTCTCTAATGCACTGTTACGATGTATCAAAGCGTCAAAAATGGTTTGAACTCAGAATACATACCAGTAAAAGTCGGTACGTCAATTTTGGGTAGGCGAGTACTTTCTGGCTTGGCATTGGTCTGCGGTAGGGGTCTCAGCTTCTCTAACAATCCCTTTATTAATGTAAGTGTTTCTATATATTTGGGCTCCACAAATTCCAGGTCATCGACTTCCGGATCGATGGCGCAAATTTCCAAATTAAAGCCCTTAGGCGTTCCTCTCGTATAGTTAATGCCGTTCCTGTAAATTTGGGCCATAAAGTGGAATCTTTAAAATGGTTAAATTGTTTCGTGAGAGCTCCCTTTACCGCAGCCCGTTGCCTTACCAGAGCTGTTACATTTTTGTTTTTAACTATAGTTTCCGTACTATCACTGCTTTCTGACATTTTGTATTTTTAAACTGTATTAAAACTAAACTCGACTAATAAGAGTAAAAACACTTCACAACCAACAGAAGTACAGCACAGGACGGAAAATGGCGTCAGGTGGCGCGTGCCTGCGCATGGTATTGCCCAAACGTTGAGCAACTTCGCGTAGATAGTGTCGCCCTTTGTGTTTGCACGTAGAACTAACCTCCACCAATAGGCGCTCACCACGCGACAGCAGCGCACAAAGTCCAATGCAGCGGCAAACTGCCGAAACACAATCACCCAATAGACGATCCCGTGGTTTTGGGCGGAAGTAATTACCGCTAAGACGAGTCCGTCTGAAACTTAATGGCGGCTTCCGGTCGAGAAAATAAGAAAAAGATAACGATCGACGAAATTTTTAGACTAAGTTGTAGATTTTCTGTACTTATAGATTATTATGTTATATATTGTTATAACGATTACATTTTACAGGCCGCCGATTGTTATACACAATCAGCGGCCTCAGTTTGCTGACTACTCTGAATGGCAACCAGGCACCGCAACGCAAACCAATGTGCGCGCGTGCGGTTTTTCTCCAGAACGAAGTCGAAATGTAGCACTGTCCTGCACGACATTTGTTTTTATTACACTCGCGGCACTTACAACTTTTCGAAGGACTAAAAATGATAAGGAAACTGTAATTATAGGTTATAGGGCTGATTTAGAATGAAAAAGGTCCGGAGGTGTTAAAACGGTGTATTCGCCATTAAAGCACACAGACAACACAAAACTATAAAGAAAATAAAATAAAATGTTGGTGTTGCCAACACCTCCGATTTCTTATTTGATGTCTTCCGTTTTAACCAAGGCTTCACGATTTTTTTAGATCTGTAAAGGAGATATAAAATAGAAGTCATTAATTGTAGGGTAGTTTAATTTTAAGTAGGTTAATTATGAAGGTTTGTCCAATTATGAAATATGTAAATAGAAATCAGTTTACAGTCATACGAAAAATAACAACAGTAATTAGTTTTAGGTACGTTAGGTACAGTTATAGATCTTGAGCGCTAGCCGAAAGAGTGGGGATCGCGTTGCGCATCGTACACTTGCGACAAAATAAAACGTGGCTCCATTTTATTTTGTCTCTACCTAATTTTTTTTTTAGTAAATAAAAAAAAAATGAATATATAATAAGGTAAGGTAAGTTGTAGGAACAATTAAAACAAAAAATAATAAGCAGGTAATATGTACATTTTAATTAAAAGTTACGATGACATAGGTAAAACACCTTCAATTAATTCACATTTAGGAATAAATCGAATACTAGTGGTGGAAATTTCGCCATAGTCTTCCTTGTCCTCATCTTTTTCGTAATCTTCATCGTCGCCATCAGAGATTACATCACTATCACTATCAGAGTCATCAGAATCAACCCAAATAACAAATTCCTCTGTTAACATGTCAACGACATGATCACTTTTTTTATAATCATTTTGTATATTTTGAACTTTTTGACACAATTTACTTCAGTCACTGGCATCCATTAGATCGATTTTCTCTTTAATTAAACTTTTTCCCTGGTGTTCTAAATACGGAGAGAAACTCGCCCCTGCTACTTACTTTCATAATTCGTCTTACAGTAGCAACTGATGTATTTGTTGCCTCCGCTGTTCTTTTTTGAACTTGTTTCAAATCTGTGACTCCATCTTCAGCCTCTTTTTTTCAAGTAACAGTGTACATGATAAACCATTTTTCTACACTGTCTATTTAAAACTGTATTTTTTCTTGTCATTTTGTAGTCATAAAAGATAACTGAAAGTTTGAATATTTCGTACAGCCACGACAAGTATAGACTTGATGAAGTCAACAGTGATGTTTTTCGGTTGTTACATAAAGACACAACAATCGAAAAGCACGTGTCAGCCATCGGGCAAGTGACAGTTTACCTGAAAATTATTACCTAAGTCTACGGGAAAATTGCCTGAAATTACAGCTGATACGATTTCGTAGAGGTATCGCTTATCTGCACCAATATATGTGGATGTCGCAGGGATAAGATAAAAACAGAGATTTGGTCAATACCCTAAGCGATTTGATCAAATCACGGAGGATGTTAAAATAACAACACGATTTTATCATTCCCTAAACAAATCTAGTAATTTGAACAAATACCAAAACAGGTTTCGTGAAATGACAAAAAAAGAATATTTTTTTGCTATTTGAAGTTTTATTTGGCATTGGCATATACAATTTTAATAATCAGGTGTTTAATGTAACATTCATTTTAAAAATCATTACTAGAACATAGACAAGGTAGATAAGAAATGAATCAACAAAACAGAAATTTCTTAACTAAAAAGGTATAGTAACGTAAGGTACGTATAACAATTTGTAATCTTTATTTATTAAAACACGTAACTGATTTGTGACAACGTGAATTACAAAGTACATTATTTTTCTTACAGGCACATTTATTCGTTTTGCATCGTACTTTGGACAGTTTGCAAGAACATTGTTTGAACCCTTGCCCTCCAAATAAAGATTGTTTTCTTGCAATTTCACGCAAACTAAGCTTAGTCGATAGAACTGAATCTGTTAATGTAAATATTTGAAGAGTGTTTCTAGGAAGCAAATCTCTTACGATGCCAACTTAAGGGCCAATTTGAAATAAATTATTCTTCGTGTCTAATACAATCCCTGTAATATTATTTGCATAAAGGGGACCTCTGACTACTTTAGGTACATCAACTAAAACGGCGGAGCAAACTAATATGTCCTTGAATGTATGACTGGGGTACCAGGTAGGCTTTGCTCTGAGATCAATGTGGTCTCAGAGCAAAGCCTATCAGGTGCAAAAGCAAATCAGGTGATATTGGCACGTTCAGACAGTATGGTTGAAGTACCAGTTATAATTTGCTCTGAAATCGATGTACTAAAGTTAAAAAAATTCGGACGGTATGACTGAGGTACCAGGTAGACTTTGCTCTGAAGTTGATGTGGTGACATTAGCAGATTCAGCCGGTATGGCTGAGGTACCAGCTACAACTCGCTCTAAAGTCTCAATTGCTAGTTGCTTCTTTGAAATTGTAGTGTGGTTGTCAATTAATCCAGTATCTGATACATTTTTCTGTTTAAAAAACTGATCCAAATCTTCTTCAGTAACTAACTTGTCAAGTAATTCGGTTGGAATATGAGTAGATCGGAGTCCGGTTTTTGGTTCTGTTCCAAATAAGGCTTTGTAAGGTGAACGTTTAATGGTACGATGAAAGGAGGAATTCTTTTGAAATTGAACAAAATAACAGCCAATTGCCCAATTTTTAGTGTTATTGTCTATTAACCAAGCCCGTAACATAGCTTCGACATCTTGGTTTGCACGTTCAACTGGCCCTTGACTAGCTGGATGCCTTGGTCTGCCATTAATAAATTTGCATGTTGGCCACATGGTCGTCAATTCTTGAATAACTGCAGCAGTAAATTCTCGTCCACTTTGTAGTATATTATTATTGCGATTAGCACTACTAATGAAGACTTGGAACGTATTTCAGTCTGGAGTAAAAATTTCGGTCTGCAAGTCAATCCCACTAAGACTCAGTGCATTATTGTCGGCAGTTCTAGGCTGTTGGATAGGCTTGATTACAAACTGCTTCCCCGAGTTGTATTTGATGGAGTGGTTATAGAATACAGCGACTGTGTTAAAAATCTTGGCATATATATTGACAAAGCACTCACTTGGTCAGTTCAATTGGCTGAGGTTAGCAGGAGAATATTTGCTACATACTGGTCACTTAAAAGGCTTAGTGCCTTTTTACCTATAGCCACCAAAATCATGCTCGCACATTCCCTGCTCTTCCCTATCCTTGATTACGCTGACTCGTGTTACTTGGACCTTACTGAAGAGCAACTAAATAAACTTGAGCGTCTTCAAAATCTCTTCATTCGTTTCGTATATGGCCTTCGCAAATACGACCACGTTTCCCAATTTCGCGCTGATCTCAAGTGGCTCCCTATTCGTCGTCGTCGAGATTTACATATTCTGTCTTTACTCTTCACAATCCTTTTTAACCCTTCCTCGCCCAGCTATCTAAGAAGCCTATTTCAATTTCGTGGTGATGTTGAGGATCGCTCACTGCGCAGTGCTGAGAGACTTCGCTTATTAATTCCAACTCGTTCTACTCAGTTCTACTCTGGTTCCTTCGCTGTACAAGCCGCTCGTCTATGGAACTCACTGCCATTCACCGTTCAGTGCGCCGAAACGTTAGCAAGCTTCAAATCACAAGTCATGTCGCACTTTTTACGTGATACTACTACTTAATACTATCCTTACTTATCATGGCTATGGTATTCTACCTTGTTTGTAGTAATGGTGTGTGTATGTGTAGTGAATATGTTGTTATATTGTATGTATATATATAGTTGTATATAAGTAAGTGTGTAATATACATTATATGTGTAAGTTTATGTTTTGATATTTATAAAATTATTATGTTTCTTCTTACTCTTGTTGACACCTACCGCGCACAATCTTTAATATTTTTACTCAATTTTCCGTAAGGTTGTCTGGAAGAAATTGCTATTGCGATAAGGCCGCCTTTGCGCAAGGTTATTTTTCTTGTAATTACTTGTATTTAACAATGTATCCTTGTTGTGCAATAAAGAGTTTTTGTATTGTATTGTATTGTATATGAGGGCAACCTGCGAGACTTTCAGGAACATTTTTAATAATTCAATTGCTACTTCAGCTGTTCTTTTAGAAATCAGTGGTCGCAGAAAGCTGAATTTTGTTGCGTGATCCTGGTAATGTAATAGCCACAACCTGACCGCGATCATTAAAATCACTGGATACAATTGGGCAAACGACGATACCTTTTCTTGGATTTTTTTAGATTGACATACCGTACACAATTTCAAAAATTCCAGCACAACAGAAGTGGGAATAAAATATCTGGATTTCAAGTTGTACAACATTTTATCTCTGCCTCCATGGCCCGTGGCTTGATGGGTCTCACAAAGAATGGCATAAAATTCAAATGGAGGAACTACTTTCATTACTGAGTCGGAAATACACATTCTTTTCAAAATCAAAAACTTTTTAGGGCCTAACACAAATTCGGTATGAGGCTGATCTTGTCCTACATTCAAAGCCATTTTTTATAACTTGGTAAACCAACAAACGCAAAATTATTATTAAAAGTGCGTACGACCTTCCTTTGTTCATGTTTAGAACCAACTGAAGGAGCGCGTGGGCGCCGCGGGTGGGTGCGCGGTGGAGCAGAGGGCGCTGGCGCACGGTATTCCCGACTAACATGCGCGAACGCGACTCAAACAAAGATTTTTCGTCATTTCACAGGAATAGTTCGGGTATTTGTTCAAATCACTAGATTTATTTAGGGAAATGATAAAATCGTGTTGTTATTTTAACATCCTCCGTGATTTGATCAAATCGTTTAGGGAATTGACCAAATCTCTGTTTTTATCTTATCCCTGCGAGATGGACATTTCCAGAAACATTGCTCCTTTAATTGTTTGGACCCGCAATTTTTCACAAGCTTCTATTGTTTTATTCTTTGTACTAAGGTTTTTGAGGCAGCGGGCGTCAGAATAATGAAAAACGCGTGAAATTTCTTTGCAAGAACTTTTATTATTTTATCAGATTATAACAATGCTTGCAGTCTCGTAACATACAGCAACAGGGAGAGTCACAATCATAACAGCGCCTCTAGCAGCGAAAACTAGCATCTCAAGCCGGTTATAACATTTAATTCATTCATTCATACTGAGTGGGTTACTTGGTCAATCGACGCTGTGCGTGCATGGTTAACATTTAATAATTCAACACTTTGTTAATGTCACTCAAAGCCGGGGGTTCGATTAGACCATTAAACTTGGGATAGTGATTGCTTATCGTACCTAGCTTCTTCATCTTGTCACAGATGATCACAGATCTTGTTTAAATTTGAGCAATTATTATGTGCTAATCTCACTGTTACACTGATCTTGTAACAGCGGGTGTAACATACAATAAGCTTCTTTTGTGTAAAGTTTGTAAACTCCGTTAGTTAATTCACAGATAATACTTCTAATATAACATTCACAACAAAAAGATTTGTGGGATAGTGACCCATGCGAGAACGGTGTCGGTAGTTGCGAAAAAATTAGGGGCACTAATTACGGAGGAAAAGGAAGAAATCGGCCGAGGATTTTTTTTTTAACAAAAGTGGGTTTTTAAGCTAATTTTTAGACTAAAAAATTTAAAGACTATGCGCGGCACACTAACCAGATGAATTTGTTGTCAATATCACTGTCCTTATTTGTCTTTTTCTTATATCTAAAGTATTTACATAAAATCATTATTGTAGCTGCACTGTGAATGCCATCGTCGTAGATTACATAACCTAAAAATAACTACAAATCGCTTGTGTGTCTACGAAACTAACTATAAACTGATTGAAAATTATGGATTCTCAGAACAATTCGAACTCAGATTCTACTGCGAATAAACCCTTACAGGAGGTTGCGACACCTACTAATTATGTCGGCAAACGCATTAAACGTAAAAAGCAAAGTCCGCTCAAAAACAGTTTCTCGGACAATGAAGACTTTCAAGATGAAATGAGAAAAATGATAAAATCTCTTACCGAAAAAATGGACAAGAGTAATGAGTCACTGAACACCACTATTAATGAAATGCGCCAGTCTATACAAAATATTGAATCAAGCGTCTCTGTTGTCACCACACAAAACGAAAATCTACAGAAGAAACTTGATACGATGGAGATTCAAAGAAAAAAGGACCTAGAACATATAACGCTCTTGGAAAACCAGGTAGAGGATCTGCAGAGATTGACTCGAAAGACCTCCATTGAAATAAGAAACGTACAATGTACACAAAATGAAACCAAAGATGACCTCATCACCATGGTGTCAACACTAGCAGAGACAATCAAATGCCCTGCTATTACTAAAAAAGACATAAAAGATATCTATCGTGTGAAAAAATCTAAGGAAAAAGAACATAAAACTATAATAGTGGAGTTCAGCTCTGCATTGACAAAAACAGACGTTCTGAAAGCATGTAAAAGCTTTAATTACAAAAACAAATCCTCAAAACTGAGTCTCAAACATCTTGGCTTCAAAAGTAATGGAGATACACCAATATTCATCTCTGAGCAGCTGACAGCTAAGGCAGCAAGACTGTACTTTCTCGCCAGGGATCTTACTCGGAGGATATAAGTACTGCTGGACGGTCTTCGGCAGAGTGTATCAGTAGGGTATTATTGGGGATTTCAAAACAGGTAGTTTTCATCACACCGCTCATTTCATTCGCTCGGTGTGATGAAAACTACCTGTTTTGAAATCCCCAATAATACCTTTGGTTTTTCAAAAAATACGGAATATCAGTCAACGGCGCTTGGTAAAATGGTATGCATAAGTAATAGGATAATTTGACTCACCTGATCCGATTGCTGTTTGTTCACACTACACTAGATTGTTACATTTTCACACTAAACAACTTTTAATAGTATAAATATATTGCAACCAAAATACATATTACTCTAGTGATTAATAATTGATGAACAAGGAAAATCGTTTGCCCAGGCCGATTGCTCATACCGATGATCAAATTGGTTGGCATCTTACTAACGATCAGTGTCTCAAATGATCTTCGGGACGCCCTTGGTAGACGCCGAGTTATCCCATTACTGGCCTCGATTAGGTCGTACCGTTCACCGTTTGGTTGGTGGCACCCAGTAAACTAGATTACTCTTTATCACCTTTTAGGACATTGGTACTTGAATAGCCAGGTCAATGGAAGACACTGATTTTCAACTGGCCTCGATTAGGTCGTACCGTTCACCATTTGGTTGGTGGCACCCAGTGAATCTCAGTTTAAACCATTAAATATGGACAATTCTGTACCCACCGCGACCGATATTGAGAATGTCTCGCTTTCTGATACATATTTACCAAATTCGACTGTTGGTATCCGGGAGAACAAATATTTCCTTTATCAAAAAACAAAAGAGGCTTTTCTTTAATTTAAAATAGGAATTCAATAAATTTATCCACTTCGTTTCGTAACAACGATACACGATCATGGTTATTACGGTAATGATAAAAGGAGTAAGTAAGAAGCACATTGTGTAAGTGTTGTGCTCATAGCATTTTGTTCTATCGATAAAAAAGAATTGACTTTTACTAAGTACTTACTTGAATAAAATCTAAGATCGCTAATCAATTTATAAACTATTGTAATACTGTGGTTATTTGTCCGTAGTGTAGTATAACTATTACTTTAGAAGACATTTTCACTTACATATTTATAAATAATAAGTAAGTATATGATATTACTGTATAATAGTAATGAGAAGTTATTGTATCGTTTCTAGCTAACCCAGCTAACGTTGTTTTGCACTATAAAATAGTTTACAACCTATTCTCAGACATACCTACTGAATACACATATAAAATTTCATCAAAAAAGGTCAAGCAGTTTCGGAAATTATCGATAAACTCTAGTTCAGTACTAGTGCTTGAATTTTGCTCAGTATGCCGACACCTGTGTACAGCCGACGGCATATAAACCCGACCAAATGTGTACTAGGTATTACCATATGTAAAAGTACATTTTTATCTGCCTACGGCTGTACCTCCGGTTTCATATTCGTAACTTATGGCTATTCGCACACTACAACGTCTTTTATTAAGCGGGAAAATAACCACTTATACACTTTATGATGATACGATTACGATATTATCTTTTTACCGTTTTTGGAATATTTTTTAATATTTTGTACATACAGCACTTTATAACAGAAATATGTCAAAAGTTTATAATTACTCGAAATATGAAGGAATAACAGTAACTCACAAAGCGTTATACTCCAACCAAAATTTTTTCTATGCACATCAAGTAGTAAATTACTGTAAGAATATAAAATCGTACCCGTAATGGTAATCGTAACCAGTCGTATCATTACACCGCTAAGCAATTTGCCGCGTGATAATTATCGTTCTGTATGTGACGAGCCTTTCAATAAAAACATAACCCTCTTTGATAATGGGTAGCAAAATAAATGATTATTTATAATGACGCAAGTAAATAGTAACATGAATAACATGCCTACATATAGTGCATATGCATGCGGCATACTTTGAGTATTCGATTTCACAGGAAATTATGCAATACTACACGTTGTTATTGACTTCTATATTTTTAATATTGAGATATTAAATTATTTATCAATAATTATTAAATTATGCTGACTTTACATTAAATGTAGTGGTCATCAACATTTTGGTACTTAAAATTTTTGATGGCTTTGCATATTTTCAAATAAAATATATGTACCCAAGTAAAAATATAGCTTTTATTCTTGGTTGACCATTCCTGAAAAAAAGTAGCGATTAAGCAAAAATCTACTTTAAATTCGCGCGTACCAATAGTTGTGAACTTTAAATATTTTCATAACTGAGAGAACGTTGTTCGACGCTGTCGTACCGCCCGCCCTGGTTGCGAAGCCCGCCTACTGTTGTTCCACCAGCAGTTAGTCGGTTGCTGAGTGCTTGTGCCAGCTGCCTGCCTACGCGCCTACCACTGTGCCGCTCAGTTGTCCTGCGTGCCACCCACACTTAGAAACACGAAGATTCGTTGCATTGCAATCATGTTCGTAAGTTTTTTAACATAGGTATTATTATTATTAGTACATTTTAAATCATTTCATTTTTCTTAACATACTTATAATATTCATTTATGTGTAAATTATCTTTAATAAAGTAACTATGTCTAGCGAGTTATTAAATGATTTATCATGTTTATTTCAGGTCCGACTCTGAGTATTACGATAAACGTTGCAAGCAGGCTAAGAAGAAGCTCGCTGAAGATTTCACCTCAGATTCCGAAGAAGTATCCGCTGCAAGCTTGATGTATGTATGATTGTTGTTTAATGTAATTTCGTTATCTATTCCCAGTTAGCAATCACTAGTTTCTCGGCTGTGTGTTCTCAGTGTGTGTGTGTGTGTGTTGATTATTCTAAATTGATAGTAACTACGTGTGTTTGTGTTCAATCAAAACTTTATACTTGTAATCTCCGTGGTGTAATGGTTAACATACCTGTCTACTGTTCACGAGGTCCCGGTTTCTAGTATAAGTAATTGTATGTTTTGTTTCCAGTTATAAGAAAAAGGAACCTAAAGCTACGAAGCGGGTGATAAGTCGAGCACAGCCAGCATCCAAGGCTAAACGCCTGAAGAAAGCTTGGCAACTCGACAGCGACAGCGAGGAGGAAGCGGAAGCCCAGCGAGCAGCCGCCGCTAAGAAGATCCCTCCGTTGCTGTCAGTGCTGTCGCGCCGTGTAGCAGACGGTGTCCTGCGCCGCACTGCTAACCTCGCTGGCGATGTCTTTATAGATTTAAAAGTATACAATGTTGCTGATATAAAGAAGGTCGATCCCAAAGACCGTTGGGAACACGCGGTAGTCGCGCTAAAATTTCAGGGGAATTCCGATTCCCCTCAACTGATGCTCACAAAGGAGCTTATTAATAAGTGCAAGCCCCTCTTTACTGAAGAGGGTAAATTTTTTGCAACAAAAATTATTTAGTGTGCGAACCATTCTATAATTAAGTACCTATTTTATGTTATATACAAATAAAAGTTTTTATTTCATTTTATTAATATACTTATTTTTATTAGGTTATTATGCCCCGATGCCAATTTCGTTTTTTATAATTAAATAACTTGCAATAATTAAATAAATCTAAACTTATTCTGTTTTCCATTTTATTCATGAGTTTTAATTAATTTTTTATCATATTCTGATATCATCTTTTAATTGCAAGTAGTCAATTAAATAGAACAATATCTTTAATAAGCAATCACTTAGTTTTAAGAATAAGTACAATGGGGAAGGGAACAGTATATTGTACAGTGTGTGATATATCTGTTAAGTCTAGCTCGTTATCTGCACACTTGCGAAGTAATATCCACAAAAACAATAGTTCAATAGAAGTTAGTGAAGGTATTGAGAAAGTAAGTAGTGCATTCAGAAGTCGAATCGCCTCATATAGAGTGAGACCTCTAAACGCGGACCGTGTGCTCGAGTCTGAGTCAGACTTGTCCCCCGTGTCCCCCGCTGACTTCTTGCGCACACTTCGTTCTCGTGTACACCAATTGATTTCGGCTAGACAGGCTACATTTCATTGTATAAAAGTTAACTTTGAATTTTTCGCGGAGTTTAATTTACCTAAAAATAGCACCACCGACATAAAATCATTTGCAACCCAAAACAAAATATTTCAAAATGATTGTGATTTTAAGGATTATTATTCTAACATGATTGACATAATTTCAACAAAAATTTCTGAATTTCAGGAAAAAGATTCTGGGTGGACCTTGATACGTAATCTTTACTTAGAGGTCAATATTAATAAATATAATCCATTGAGAGTTGGTCAATTTATTGAATTGCCGAAAAGTATTAAATCTAAACGCGCTTGTATTAATATACAAAATGGGGATGCGTTATGTTTCGTGTGGTGTGTAATGGCAGCGCTATTTCCCGCCAAAAATAACGCGCATAGAATAACCTCATATCCGAGTTACGAAAACATACTTAACATTCGAGATATCAAGTTTCCGGTCGGCTTCAAAGATATTCAGACTTTTGAGAGAAATAATACTCATATAAGCGTTAACATATACGGTCTTGTAAATAACCATAAAGTAGTGGGACCCCTTTACAAGACTCGACAAAAAAGAAAGAACCATGTGAATTTATTACTTTTGGAAAAGGGAGAAAAAAAACATTATTGTTTAATAAAAGATTTAAGCAAATTAGTCAGATCACAGCTCACAAAACACAAGGAAAAAATTTATTTTTGTGATGAATGTATGATATTTTTTAATAAAGAAATATTATTCAATTCTCATATTTGCAGCGGAGTACGTACTGTTTTGCCTGATTCGAATACTTACATCCAATTTAATCATTATGATCGGATGCAAGATGTGCCTTTTGTAATCTACGCAGACTTTGAATCATTGTTAGAACCAAAATATGGTGACAATAAGCATAACGTGAACACTACAGTCTTACATAAACATGTGCCTGCTGCGTTTGGTTATTATATTGTTTGCTCGTTTGATAGCTCTCGCAATAAATACGTATCGTATCGCGGGCAGGATTGTGTTGACAAATTTCTGAAATATTTATTTGAAGATGTTACGGAAATTAATAAATTATTGAAAGAAACTATTCCGATGATTCCATTAAGTGTAGAAGAGAAAAGACAATTTGATACTGCAAAATACTGCTTTATCTGTGAGCAATTACTTTTTGACAACAAAGTAAGAGATCATTGTCATCTAACTGGAAAGTTTCGCGGGGCCGTTCACTCTTATTGTAATCTTAAATACAGGTTACCAAAATTTGTACCAGTATTTTTTCATAATTTGTCTGGGTATGACAGTCATCTTTTTATTAAACAGTTGGGAGAATCTCAGGGCAGAATTAAAGTAATAGCAAAAAACAAAGAAAATTACATATCTTTTACAAAATTTGTGAAAACCGGTCGTCAGGAGTTTTTGCCAGTTCGATTTGTGGATACTTTTAAATTTTTAGGTACTAGCTTAGATAAGCTTGTAAGCAACTTGAATGAAGCCAGTTTTGTCCATTTATCTCAATTCTACCCAAAGAAAGAACAGTTTGATTTACTAACTCGTAAAGGTGTTTATCCTTATGAATACATGACGGACTGGAATTGTTATAAGGAAAAGAAATTACCACCGCGAGACTGTTTCTATAGTACTATAATAAATGATATTGTTTCAGAATCCGATTACAATCACGCCAAAATTGTTTGGTCAATGTTTAATATTAAAAATTTAGGTGAATATACTGATTTGTACTTGAAAACAGACGTAATATTACTAGCAGATGTTTTTGAAAAATTTCGCCAAACTTGTAAAACTAATTATAGATTGGATCCTGCATTTTACTTAACCGCACCAGGTTTGAGTTTTGATGCAATGTTGCTTAAAACAAAAGTCAAACTGCAACTAATAGACAATCTAGAAATTATCCGACTGATTCAAAAAGGTATTCGCGGTGGAGTGTGTTTATGCCCTACAAGATATTCCACAGCGAATAACAAATATATTTCCGGGTATAATTCGGAAATACCTGATAACTTTTTGTTATATATCGATTGTAACAACCTGTACGGTTATGCAATGTGCTCACATTTACCATATTCAAATTTTGAGTTGATGAATCAAGTTGAAATTGGAAGTCTTAATATTGTTAACGTACCTAATGACTCAGACTATGGGTATATTTTAGAGGTAGACTTAGAATATCCGGATTATTTGCACGATTTGCATAATGATTTACCATTTTGTCCACAGAAATTTACGCCCCCAGGTTCTAAAAATCCTAAATTAATTCCAAATTTGTATGACAAATTTGAATATGTTATTCATTATATACATCTTAAAACATGCTTAAAAAATGGTCTTATTTTGAAAAAAATTCATAGAGTGGTCAAGTTTAAACAACAACCATTTCTGAAACAGTATATTGATTTAAATACAGAATTTCGACAAAAAGCTAACTCTACATTTGAACAAGATTTCTTTAAATTATTAAACAATAGCATTTTCGGTAAAACGCTAGAAGATACCGAAAAAAGAGTAAACATTTATCTAGTAAATCGTTGGAACGATGATAGAAATAAAACAAAAAAGTTCTACTCCGCTGAACAATTAATATCAAGACCTAATTTTAAGAATAATACAGTGTTTAGTGAAAATTTTGTAGCTGTACAAATGAAACCTGAAACTGTTATTTTAGATAAACCTATTTATATAGGTTTCACAGTTCTAGAGATATCCAAAAATCATATGTATGATTTCCACTATTCGGTCATGAAATCATTTTATGATACAAGGTTAAAATTATGCTATACCGATACTGACAGTTTTTTGTATTCAATAGAAACTGAAGATGTATATAAAGATATGAATATTTACTTTCAATCATATCTCGATACAAGTAATTATGATGAAAATAATAGATTTGCTATTATACCTAAAAATAAAAAAATACCTGGTTTATTTAAAGATGAAACAGCAGGTTCTCTAATAATTTCCTTTGTGGGACTTAGGTCAAAGTTATATTGTTTAAAAACCGAAAACAAAATTGTAAAAAAAGCTAAAGGAGTTAAGAAAGCAGTTGTAAAAGATCTAACTTTTAATGACTACAATGATGTTTTACTGTATAATAAGATTGTGCGTAAAAGAAATATATTATTTAAATCGCTTAAACATGAAATATTTACTCAAGCTGTAAATAAAGTAGCCTTGTCTTCAAATGATGACAAAAGAATTATACTTAAGGATAAAATTTCTACTTTGGCATGGGGACATAACACTCTTTTATATTAGAATATAATTTACTAATTGGCTAGTATAAGTGTATGAAAATTATTGTAAGTCTTCTTTAAATACTTTATAGTTTTTTTGTTATAAAAATATATTAAGAATAAATAATAAATAAATAATAAAATGTATTTGAATTTCCTTTGTCATAACCTTGATATCATGTTTAGTGCCAAATATGCTGATAATTCAATAACTCATATATATTCGATTCGTGTAAAGACATGATTGTTTGCATCACCTTTTATTGAAATGTCAGCATAATATGATAAGGCTTGCGAAAATGAAAAATAATTGTTTTGTCAGGAGTTTGAAATCCGATATTCGAGTTTATATTGCATATCGTGGTCAGTCGCGTTAAAACAGACGAGGTTCTAACACGCTGCACATATCAAATCTATAATTTACAAAATTGATCGGTATTGCAATGTAAGTATTACAATCAAATTTTGTTAATTATGATGTAAAATGTTTAGTAAAAAATTAAAATATTCATTGTTTTACAGATCATGTCTGACTCTCAAGATACAATGATACTATTCTCTCAAGATGCTCAGGACCCTTATGAACAAGCGGAGGAGTATTACCAAGAAATGTTAAGAAATAGAGCAGCTGAAAAACAGAAGGAAGAACAACGACAAGATTTGTTGAGAAAAAAAATGGATGGATTGTCAGCATCATCTTATGTTATCAGAAAAGAGCATCGAAAACCCAGAAAAGTAATTAAAATACAAGTATTTGACATAGAAAATGACTTGGTAAACAGAGATGTTTCGGAAAAAATGGTATTAAATGCACAGTATCTCATAAAAGACTCCGTCGACGATATTTTGGATCTCACAGAAAATGTTATTAATAAAATCGCAAAAACATTAGCGAATGATAATTTTAGTTTTAATTAGTATGTAATATGAGTTTTATAAATATTTTGTAAATTACTTTTTTAAGGTTTCTATAATATTATTACGTTTTATCTGTACAGAACAATGTCTTATTTGTAATAAAGAAAATTCAATAATTAGTTACTTATATAGTTAGAATGTGATTTATATCAATAAATATTAAATCAATCATTTTACTTTTAATTTTATCCTTTAGGCTAAGAGTAAAAATATAAGCTTTGTTTATGAATATAGAATAAAGAGTAAACCAAATTTTGTATGTTAATCAAAAAACTCCATCTATTAGCATTTGACTGGATCAAATTAATATTTACTTTTATTCATTTAATGATTCAGTATAAACGCAGTAGATGTCGCTGTTTTAAATTTTTATGATGTAGATAGAGTAATTATAATCACAGTAGAGCATCACCAAAAACTGAGACTAGTTAATATTACGGCTTATAATATTTCTTACACATTAATTTTTTTGCTAAGTCAATAAATGAAAAAAAATATTAATTTAAAAAGTTTTATTTAAGAGATTAATTTTGGTCATTACAATATACAATTATCATAATACCATTTTTTAATACAAATTACATTTTTTAGTGCACACACTTGCTGATGACTGAGACAGTTATACTTAATTTCAGGTTTACAATAAGTTTTATATAATATAGAGAAATTGGGGCTGCCTTCTTCTTCGATATCCAGTAAAAAACAATTTTTACATAAATTACTTATCCAACTTTGCTTTTCACGCCCCTTCATTATCACTGTTTTATCTGTTAAAATGTGTTTAATTATCCTTTTGAACTCTCTGTAGTCGATATAGCCTTCGCTCCAAGTTATGCCTCTATGTCGCTCAATCCATCGAACGCGTTTCTTTTCTTCTTTAGTTAAATATGTATATGAATAAGGAGGTTTTACTAAAAACACTTCAGTAAACTCTTGGGTAGCTATTGCTAATTCTTTTAATATAAAGTAATTATTGTCATCTTTAAATCCTTGGATATCAACAAAAACATATGAGCTCATGATATCTTTTTAACAATGTTACTCAAGGGCTTGTACTCAAATATACAGTCGTTTAATATCAAGCAATATGCTGCTGTCTGATCAGGTATTTCTTGGTCAGTTTCTATTTCAACTCTCACATCTATAGAGCCCTTCAAAGTCTCTTGTTGACGGGAACAGTCGATTACAAATAATGGAGCAATATCTTTGAATTCTTTTAAGCTCATCAATGGTTCTGCTCGACGGCCATAATAAGACTGTTGAAATCTTGAATATTGTTCGTATAATAAAGAAAACTTATTTTCTGAGAAACTTATGTTTAATCCTTCGTAAGGGTAATACGACGAATTCAAAAATACTCTAATGTCACGAACATTACAATGATCGAATTCTGCCATTGACATTTGTGATTGATGTTTACGATTGGTTTGTAACGCAATTATAACGAACCGCGGTTTCTCAGTTTGCGATGTAGTTTTAATTGCCCAAGTATGTTTGCGAGTTCTGGGGAGTAGTGGGTACTCATACAGATCCCAATTCCGAAAAGCTAATGTTATAGCACGATCTTTTTCTAGATGTTTCAATAAATTAATTCTTTCACGATCTGATACTTTGACGTGTGGAACTCGCCAAACTATTTTATTAATAACTATATCGTCAACAATTTCTTCACTATTTAATTTTAATGCATTAAGGTTGCTGTTGCTTCTTAGTAACACTAACTCATGTTTACAATTTATTACGATTTTCTCATAATCTTCCGCGAAGCCCAATATTCTGTTTAATGGTATTGAAGCAGAGAATGAGCCGTTATGAACATTAGTTGTACCAGTAGGAGACCACCCCCACACTTTTGCAGATTTAGATTCATTTTCATTTAAGGAAAGATATGATTTTATGGTTGTAGTAATACCAGCATTTTTTATTCTATCTATTTCAACTCCATTTAATTCATACCGAATGTCTTGAAATAGAAATAATGCAGGATTATTGACAAAGCTAACACTTGACAGTATTTCTTTAGTTTTACTATTGTATAAGTTTGCTTTACCCTCAATATACAAAGTGCTGAGAGATGGTAATATGTTCAAGTCTTGTTGGTTAATAGGTATTCGGATTTCATCATTCTTGTTGAAACTCGTCACGTATGGCCTGTATGAATGAAATTCGAAACTTTCCACGCTGTTGTCGTAGGCTGTTGGTTGAGATATATTTAAAATATTCATTTTAATAACCCTACCAATTTCAAATATTCTTGGTTATTTTTTGAAAGTTTCTTCTGTAAAGACTGTAGAGGTCTTCTTTTCTGAGATGTTTTCTTGAAACTGACTTGAAGAGAAGATGGAACAGGGTTTTTATTAAAATTAATCATTTTCTTCTAAAATGTAAATACAGCTGAACCTCCTCACCGCGTAAATTGATTTGATTGTTTTCAGCGTCCAGCAATCTTATATTAAGATCAGTAATTGAATTTTGATTGATTGGGAAATAGATTATGTTCTTGGGAATTTCAATAATGCGATAACCAGGTGGTACGTTGGGTACAAATTCATGAATAATATGACTAGCTTTTCCGTTCACAAAAGATCCGCTCACTACATCGCATTCGATGCGCACGAGGGTAGTTGATATAATGCTAACAGGATAGCGAGATTCGGTAATTTTATTAGCTTTCACAGTCTCTCTTCCGAATCCCAAAATTCTACCAATTGAATCACGTTTTTCGAAATGAACATCTTCGGAACAGAAAATGTTAGTTTTTAGTGTATTGTTGTTACAAGTTAATTTAAAAGAACCATTTTTAATATTACTTTCTAAAAAATCTTGAATGTCTTGAAGTTCATAAGATCCTTCTGGGATCTCGATAACTTCATTTCCATAGTAGAATTTATTATTTCTCTCGTCTATATTAGGAATCGAATTAAATGTAGAAAAATATAAAAGACCGCATTCATAATCTCCACGTAATTCTAGAGTCGGTGAATAGTTTGTTGTTAAGGAGCCTCCCACCCCAGTTATGGATACAGTGAAAGACATGTTAGTACTGATATATTTTTTTATTTATTATTCACTTAAATACATTTTTCCAAAAATCTATTAAAAAATTCAAACAATGATGTCCACAATTCGTGGAACCGAAGTTCTGATGTTGAATGTAATTATACTTAATTGACGTATTTTGCAAATATTTTATTAACTCTAATGGTGGTTTTAGATTCCCAAAGCTATCAAAATATTCAGAATACTTATCAAGCTTCACGTAGGCTACCCAGTGAGTTCCAGGGTTGTTACAACTATCGAGGTTGAGTATTGCACACTCTATTTTTCTCGGTTTCGTAGGCAAAGTATCTCTCATAAACACACCACGAAAATAAGGTATATCGTTAGCATACTCTAATAAATCGAAATTAGTAAGTGGTCGCTTGGGTAGCCGTTCCATTAGTTTTTTGGACCTTTCAGATATAACCCTGCTCCTTTTTTGTTCTGCTTGATGTATAGTCCTTTCCCAAGAGCAACTGCTTCCATCGTTTTGTTGTGACGCTCAGACTCTTGAAGATTCTGTTTAGCGGCTTTGTAATCATTTACAGCTTTTGCTATACCTGCTGCCCCGCCAGCTAGTGAACCGAGAGCCGACAATCCAGCAAAGATTGGAATCAAAGGCAAAAACCCACCACACTTAGGAATGGGTATAAAGCGTGGTAAGCGCATACCACGTTTGTTTGTAAATATTTTTTTTGCAGCTGCATACGCATATTTAATAGCAGTGTTTTTATCTTTACATTTAATTTTTTTTAAACCAGAATGTATTTTTTTTACAACTTTCATAAATGATTGCGCTCCTGCGCCTGCTTTTAGTTTAGCTTTCATAGCATTTTTTACAACCCAGGAGGCGATTTTTTCTCTTTTACCAGCATTTTTGGATTTTAACCTTTGATTTGCCATGTTTAGAAGTTCTAAATCAGCGTTATGTCGAATGTTTATATCTCTGTTATTATAAGCAATATCGTGATACATGCACGCTCTGTCTAACTCGTTAATACCTCGATCACCTCTTAATAACCTTTTCTGTAATTTTGTTCCTGGACCGCAAAACTGATATCCAGGTAAATGTAGTTCAAACGGTAACTTATCAATTAAACTGTTAATAATACCACTTCCTTCCTTCATGAATAAGCAGAAACTGATGTTTAACTCCCCATTACTTGACTTATATTACTGCAACAGTGCACTTTTGTCAACCCAACTGTTTTCGGAATCACTAAGTCCTAACCATTTTACAAACAATTTAGTTCCTTTTCTTTTTATAACTTTTTCAATTAGATAAAGATCTGGAAACTTAGTCTTCTGTAATTCGTAATCGTAAAATGTTCCTAAAATAAGTTGCTTATGTCTGTCTTCTATTTGATAAGTTGGTGGTTTCGTACAGTTAACTTTTTTAACTATAAATATTTCAGTTGACCAGTTAGGGGTATAACCTTTGCTGAAATCTCCTTTATACTTACTAATACGAACATGATCACCAACATGAAACAGAGATTTCGTGATATGTTGTTTTTGAGTTTTATTTATATTAGCCTTAACCAAAGTCTGATTATACTTATTTACGTCTATTGGTTTATACTTTGTTATTCTATGAGGTGTGATGTTATAACGTTGAACAACGGATTTCAAATTACTGCCTAACCATTGATACCGCCCGCAAAGACTAAATAATTTGTATAAATGACCTTTTAGTGTTCTTATTACTCGTTCAACTATTGATGCTTTTTTTACAGAATAAGTAGAATAATGATTTATTTTATATTTCTTCATCAATCTTTGAAAGTTTTCGTTGTAAAACTCCTTACCTAAATCTGTTTGCAAATTACTAGGTTTTCGGGTTGATTCAGTCAAGATGTGCTGCATAGCATTCGTAACACAGTCTTTTGTTTTTGCTTTTATGGGATCAACCCAGACATATTTTGATAAAGCATCTATAACAACTAATACATATTTGTATCCTTTATTGAACTGTGCATATTTTTGTAAGTCTATTAGATCAGCTTGCCATAAATCGTCTATGCCTTTTATGATCGTACAACGACGCGGGAAATTCCTTCTCGCTGATCTATGGAGCTCGTCAACTATGTTTTGTTTATTCATTGTTTATTTAACTTTGAATTCGCTGAATCTGTATCAATTTTTGTATAGTGCCTGGAACTCACATTAGACGAAACTACTTTTTCCAAAACACTAAGATAATTTTTTAAATTCGTTTGGATTTGTTTTAGTTCAGCTCTTAAATGTTGAATTTCTTTATCTAAGTAGGCTTTGTTGACAGCGTCGTTGTCTTCCTCTGGATGTAATAATCCCTTCAATCTTGCTTGTTTTAGATTATAATCTCCTGTTTCCGATTTTGTTAATGTATTGTTAAGACTGTCAATATATTCAGAAAGTCTTAAACGCTTATGAATGTGGTGACCAAATTTGTCTATATTCATTGCAAAATAACTATAAACATCGAATATTATAAGAAGACTGCTCAAATTACTCAATGCATTCTCTTTATATAATTTTATCGATGATGTTTGCTTCCTGTAGTTCCTTTAAAATATTCTCGATACTGTCCTCGTCAATTTTATTTGAGAACTGAGATAATACTGCTTAATTTTCCTGGTGAATGCTCTTTAAGTTCTACATTCACAATCCCAGCTTCTTGTAATTTTGTTATAATTTCAATAATTTCGTTGTCTAATCCAGTGTTGCCAGCTGCCCGAGATCCTAACAATAATTTTAATCGTTCTACCAACTCATTCGGATCATTCCAATAAACCAAATCAGTATTTTTATAAAGATTTTTCAACAGTTTCATACCTGCTCCCTCTGAAAGACTCTCGGTACTAGTAGTTAGAGTTCTTGTAAATTTAAATAGAGGTTTAATGATGTTAAGGTATTTGAAACCTTTGTTGCTATTAATAGGTTTCTTCGGGTCGTAGTTACGTCTATGAGCATTGGTTTCAATAAGCAGCAATTTATAATGTAGTAAATCTTCTTCTGTTATTACATCCAAGTTTGGTACTTTCTTAAAGAGTAATTCTTGTAAGCCTGGTGACTTTTTAATTATATGAGTTCCTATTTTCCATGTTAGGTCTTGATCAAAGATACGTGTGTTGCCTAGCAAGACTTTTCCGCGATCATGTCTGATCCCAAAAGGAATATCGGTTAGTACTTCGGATGTCCAAGACATCATCATATCATCAAGATAGGTATGATCTTTAGAGCTCGGTGATGAGCGAAGTGATTTGAAAGACTCGTCACTTATGTTATGTTCGGAGGGTGATACAGTAAGGGTTTTGTTAGAATTATGTTCAAGAGAATCAAAGTTTTCTTCATCGTGCTCTTCCTCGTCAAATGATTCATTTAAATTTTCTTTACTAAAAAATGATTCTTCATTTTCACTTAATTTCTTTATTTTCCTTTCGGGTTCTTCGTTAGTGTAATTGATCTCTTGTTCTTCTTCATATTTTCTACTTTGTTTACTATTTTTACTTGAAAGTTGATTAATTGGATCAACTATAGGTTTGAATATCGTTTCTAAAGCCATATTGTTATCATTTTTTGTATCTCTTATCATACGAACCTTTCTTTTTACAGCCGCTGCGGATTTCACAATTTGTTCTTTTAGATTTTTTTCCATTTTTATAATCCGTTCTTGTTCAGATTCTCACATAAACTGAGCTGTTATCATCATGACAGTTTCTTATGAATGCTAATCTATAACTATAAATGTATCAAATTTCATCCTGTAACATCCTTTATTTCGTTGACAATCCTTATTTATTACAACATAACCATACAGGTCCTTCCATACAATGGAACACAATTCACGGAATTGGTGCCATGACATATCAGAACCCACGTGTTCTTCATAAACGTGTTTTAAATTTACATCATCTTGCTTGAATAATACAATGAGATTGGAATTATCTCTCACAAGTTGCTTCGGTATTTTGGTATAAGTTTGATTAAGATAAAAAGAGTCAATATTTTTATGACGTCCCATAGCGAAATAGTCCCGTACATTATTTTGATTTTCAGAGGCAATATCGTCAAATATTATGATAGAGTTTGGAGCAGCTTCCTGCGGATTCAACACTTCAGCATTATGACTATATTTGTAAAACGATACCCCAGGCACCATAGTTAATACTTTTTCTAGAAATAAGTATTTTGGTTGGTATAAGGATTTTGAATACACATACAGATTATGAAATCGTAGACCATTTTCATGCAACAATAGGCTTATCATTAAATTTGTCTTTCCACAATTGGATGGACCGCATATAATGCAACGAATAGTATTCGGCAATAAGTTACCGTGCCTCTTAACCCCATTCGTCAGCGTAGTAGGGCAAATACATTGTAACTTTAAGGATTCTCTTTGTTTTATAAATTTCATAATTAGACAGTCTATTCAACTTGACTGTTGCCTATGCTATATCTTGACAAAATGAAGCGTTATAACTTTGCAATTATATTTATTTTATTTTTAGGTAAGGTGTTTTATACGAGGGATCATAACTGAAAAACCAAAGGTATTATTGGGGATTTCAAAATAGGTAGTTTTAATCACACTGAGCGAATGAAATGAGCGGTGTGATGAAAACTACCTGTTTTGAAATCCCCAATAATACCCTACTTGTATCTCAGGAAGGACGAAGGGACCCCTATTATCACGGTAACAAGTGAAAGTCTCCTACAATCCCTATCTAGGCCACCTGCATGACTGGAATATTTAAAAAAAGTCTTGTTGTTGAGTCTGTTAATAATTATTAGTATTGCTTCTAGGTATAGCTATGAACTATCCCACTTTAGTTTATTCTTTGTTTGCCATAAAACTAAGTATTTGATTACACTATGTGCTAAAGTTACACATATATTTAAAGAGGCCTTAATTATCATTAAAGTACCATTTCTATATCACATAAAATATAAACACACCACGGTTAGGATTTTACTTGTACCTATATACTATTTTTCACTTCACCTTGAGTCCCAGGTTTATTTAATATTTGAACATGGATAATTCTCTTCAAGTGACGGACGACATAGACAAAATCGAGGTAGCATCTGCCACGGCTGGCACAGTTGAGCAACTAAATACATATAATAAAAACAAAAAAATCAATTATTCCATAGTTACACAAAACATTCGATCGGTCTACTCTAACCTCAATGACTTGCAAGTAGTCTTATCAAAAATCCAAAACAATATCGATATTCTCTGTTTAACCATTACAGTAGCACATTAAATTTAAACTCACTTTGGCATGTATTATATATATGGGATAAGCATTTTTGAATATTGGTAACAATAGTAAAATATAAGCAAAGTTAAACAAAATAATAATTAAAAAGGTATATAGATAATCAATAAATTCTATGTTATAAATTCTAAATTTTTTCAGTTTACTCAATGTAAAATAAAAATACTCATTTCCATTTTCATAATAGTGCACAGACTATAAAATAATATTGTTGATTATAATTATAATTGAATTAATATTTAATTCATCTGCATCTAACGTATTTATAAGAGAAGAGCGGGACTCACCAGGCACAAGTTTTCTTAACTTAAATGGTGAGACTCTGCTACCTACTTATTGTGAATTGTAAAAGAAGAATAAATGAATTTTGAATTTGAATTTTGAATTTTGAATAAAAAGTTCTACATACGCGAATTCTTTGACTGTCAACATTAAACTAAAAGGCCGTATTGGGTTTCCGTAGATTGGCAGCATTTGTTTACTTATATATATATATATTTTTATTTGTTTGCTTCGCTTTTAATTTCTTATATACAAATTATATTTGTTAAGATTTTTCAGAAAACAAAATGCTATTAGATGCATCTTATGTTTCCGGTATCTTTGTCTTTTCGCTGTTTTGTTATTTTTATCTTCTCTAGGTGTTTATTTACGATAAAGTTTTTTATTATCACCCTGAGCCGTGGGGAGATTGAACAGACGCTTCCTAGCCTCGTCCAGAACTTTATTAGTCAAGGTCTCAGCCTCTGCATCCATCATCTCTTTGGCAATCCTCCTCATACGCAGGGTGCCCATCCCGTGCACCTGGAGTCATCTGCTTCTGTTGTGCACCTCTGAGCTCAGGGCCTGACTCGGTGCACCATCCTGACCCCGCTCTAGTTTGGGCCTGGCCCGGAGTTTACTGCTTCTGAGATCTTTCGGGAAGCCACAGCATATGAATCGTTGGTGTACGTCCGGAGGATGGCACATATTGCTACCATGGCACTCGCAGTAGAAGTGACCCTCTCCTCCGACGACATCAGGCCAGCCTTGATCAGTGCCTTCTTCTTGACTGCAGGTGCAGTGATCGACCCCCCAACTGCCGCCATCACAAAGGACTCAGACTGCTCAAGAAGATCCCCAAGAGTCAGGGACATCATCTTGCGTTTCTCCTTAGGTGCACTTAGCATGATGGAAGTCTCCATGTTGAGGTACTTAGCAATCTCAATGAGCTCGCTGTCAGTCTCTCTAAGTAGTGCTGGAAAGATAGTGTGAGTCATGATGATTGGGAGGGTGACACCTGGGAAGAGTTTTGGCTTCAGGTTGCCCACAATGGAATGACCCAAAATGATAGCAGAAGTAGCAGGCGCAAAAGCCTGTGAGAGCCTAGCCAAGGTGATGACAGTGGGTCCCAGTGGGCCAGTTCCAACCTTAGGTGTTGTGCTGATCCCGTACTGGCTGCACTTGCGGGCAATCACATCTTTGATTGCTGAATCGCACTTGAGTAAGATCTTAGAGATGTTGTTGCCCCTGGTCAAGAAGAGTGTCAATAGGAACTGCAAGTCAGTCTTGGGGTTGGTGCCCTTGCACACTGACACAGTGATGTCACCCACGGTGACGGAAATGTAGTCCCTGTCGCTGTCCGTCTGCCCTCTTCGTATGAACTCCGTAACAATCTTAAGGGGGTCAAAGCCCTGGTAGGCCACCGCGCTCTGAATCTGCGGCGTTGTCTGCCATTCGGCGCTGGTAAGACTGAGGCCAAATACCTCATTTGTCAAAGCATTTTCAGTGCCAAGCACTGACAGCAGCTCCCTCTTCTCATTGGTTGTCAAGGTCAACACTGACTCAACTCGTGAAGTGGCTGTGCTCATCTTGTTAAATTCAATTACTATATGTTACTCCGTCTGTGTGTGTGGTAAGTACTTACTAGACGCAGGCGTAAACTTATTTATGATGACCAGTCACAACAAGAACTAACATCTGTTAGTACGCCATCGTCAGCGAGCTCGACATGCTCAGCAGTCGTGCAGCGGGCAGATGATGGCAGTGCTTCAGATGTGTCGCTTGGCGGTGAGCACACAGCTGACACAGCCACTGTGTCGCGATCGCCGTCGCCGCCTAATGTTCCCATAGAAAGGTCCCGAGAACGAGCAGCACGAATGTTGTCGAATTTACTTTTTGGTTCGTCTAATATAGACTGAATTGTGAACACGGCTTAATTCTTAAATTTTAATTTAATAATAATTGTACGTATTTATAGCTACATAAATACATGTCATGTACCTTATGTATAGCTTCATTTTATAACTGCAGAAGTTTGTATCATTTCTACGTTTGTTTTTCTTGTATAATATTAAGTTTTTTTTTTCTTCTAAAAAGGGGAAAGATGTAGTAGTATAGTGCGGTATATGGGATAACTTTATAATCATGATGTATGTAGGTAGTCAAAATATGAATAATAAAGGAGTGTCAAACCAACTGCGTGTGTTTCACTATATTATATATTTGGTATATGATAAAATGATTATTTATAATGACATGATTTTAACAATGATTTGAATGCGAGTCAGAACCAAATGGTTGTATCTCCATCATGCATGACTTCTGCTAATAATATTCAAATATTTCCCCTCTATATGATGTTACAGTGAAGCCTACAAACACAACTTTATCTAACTTTTTTAGCGACTACCTCTCTATTGGATTTTGAGAGTGATTTGTGAGATTGAGGCTTTAAGACACACTTTTGTATTGTTGGCACCTATTTTTTCTCATAAACACGACGAGAAATTTGCCACTTTAGTCCAATTTCTCTTTGCTGTCATGTGTGCCATAATCAACGTAGCACTCGTTTCTATCTCTTTTTCTTGAGCTCGAGATAGAAAATACACAGAACAGATTAAGAGATTAGAAAGGATAGAGATTAGGAGACTAGTGTCTGTGTCGCCGCATATCCCCACTCTTTAACTCAATTACAAGCAGGGGGCCCATACGTACGCGTATTACGCACACAAATAAACCACCACACACACTTAGATAGCGAATTTGCTATAGTTTGTCATTAGAGATGGGCAGGTGGGTAAAAACCAGGTAGGTGAAAATTGGTAGAAATGGGTAGAAATGGTTAACATTAAATAACCATTCTTACCAGGTAAAAATTAAAAATACCGGGTAAGAATTGAACACTGCCTGTTAAGTAAGTTAAATATTACTTATTACTATTACCGCAGCTCCGTCTGCATCAAAATGTACAGTACCCGGCAATAAATATTGCACATCGACCTTTGGAAAGAGACAATCGGCTAATTTCGGCTTCGTAGAGCGCTATCTCTCTCGCACGAAATACAAACAGTCCGGTATCTATTAGGAGCTGTTAAAACAATTATGATTTGCTTCTTTTGATAATTATTATTTGTATAAAATACACCAATTTTTCTATAGTGATGGCTTTAGGTTGGGGTAAAATAAAATAAAAACAAAACATGTTCCCATTATGTTTTCTTATTTAATTATTTTGTAAAATTACAGCTGTAGTGTACATAATAAACAACATTAATCATATTGTTAAAATGAGACATTGTAATAAAAATAATTATAATTCTAATTCTCAATTACTTCCATTTCACTATCTGTGCTCTCAAAGAGATCACTGTCACTGTCAGCCGTATTTATCACTAGTCTATCAGTGTAATTGTCTAAACCGTGTTGAATGCTTCTATATTCATTCTCACATTTGATTGCATGATCGCAAACCTTTTTCCAATCTTCAGCCCCGATCATGTTTACTTTTTCAGTCAATAATGTTTTTACTGTAGTTAAATTCATACCCACATTTCTAGAGGCTACATAGCCTTTCAGTTGAGACCATATATTTTCTATTGGATTAAAATTCGGATGATATGGTGGCAATCGCAACACAGTGTGCCCATGTTCGGCAAGTACTTTGTCCACGGAAAACTCTGTATGCCTCTCCTTGTGCTGACATATAATAGCGTAAATCTGGGTTTTTGTTAATTTTGGATCTACTGGAATTTCGTGTCTGTTTAACCAGTGGATCATTTCCTGTTTAATGGTGTTTGAGTTGGGGGGTCTTTCAACATATTTGTTGTGATAGGGTGCGTTATCGATAACTAGAACAGAATCACTGGGTATATTTGGTATTAATTGATTAACCAGTCATTTTTCGTAGTTATCGTTATTCATTTCATTGTGATAGTCACCTGTAGTGTCCGTGGATTTATACGTTAAAAAGGCACCGGGTACAAAGCCTTTTTCATTACCCGCATGAACTATTATCAAACGTTGACCTTTTGAAATTGGCTTTTTTACTCCTTTTTTCTTGTCATCACTCCAAGATTTCCCTTTAGTGTGGGATGTATGTATGTAAGACTCATCCATGTAGACGATATTTTTTCCTGATTCGCGAAATTTGCGTATTTTATCCAGGTATTCCATCCGTTTGAGACTTACATCGTGCTTTTCCATTAGAAGTTTTCGATTATCTTCCATTTTAGTGAACCGAAATCCCATCTCGTGAAGTATTTTTCTCAACGTCTTTTCAGACCCATTGTAATTAATAGCTTCAGATAATTTAGCTTTTAATGAACCATTCTTCGAACAACATCATAATCAAAATCGTCCATATGCAAACGAAATTGCTTTTTTGGTCTCCCTTTTTTTGGAGTGCTGAACTTTATTTCAGTAGAATGTGTTTCAGTACTGACTTCGTTTAATATATTGTTCAAAGTTCTTCTTGAAATTCCAGTGGCATTTGCAACTCGCTCTTGAACCTTCTTAAAATAACAACTTACATTTTCATCTTCATTTTTTTTAAATCTGTCAGTTTCGGTTACAAAATATTTATAAACATTGTAGATAATTTCGCGTGACTGACCTCGTAAAGGTTTCCCTCTTTTTCCTAAAGATGCCATTGTGCAATTTTAAATTATTTAAATTTGGGGGTGTTAACAACTCTTAATATATATTTTGAACTGGACGCGACCGCACTTTATCGCACTTGAACAACGACTGACAAACGTCACATAGGTAGTGTGCGACAGAGATAACGCTCTACGAAGCCGAAATTAGCCGATTGTCTCTTTCCAAAGGTCGATGTGCAATATTTATTGCCGGGTACTGTAGCTTATATGTGACCCGGGTCTTCAACTATGTTCATACCAAATTTCATAAAAATCGGTCCTTTCAGCGGTTTGGCCGTAAAAGCATAACAGATAGACAGACAGACTTTCGCACTTATAATATTAGTATAGATTTGGAAGTATGGATCTATATCTATACCACATAAGTAGTAAGACTTAGCTATGGATATAGATGACAAATTACATCATTCTTTTGTGTCTGTATGTCTGTCTGTCTGTGCACGTATCACAGGAAAACTACTGGACCCATTGACTTGAAATTTGGCATGGACCTACCTAATATACCGGGTCAACATCTTAAGTACTCAGAAAAGCAAAAAGTGATCTTCTTTACTTATCAATGTGAAAATAAAATGCAGGCAACCAGTACAACGAAAAAGCATTTAAAAATATTTCATCCAGGAAAATATTTTACTATCCCGAGGAAAAAGCGAAATATTATCTACGTAAAAATGGTTTAACCAATTTAAATGAAATTTGGAAAACGGGCAGTTTACCTATATTCTTTACTTTTTATCTCGAAATCACTTTCAAGGCTGGCATCATAACCATGATTTTCCTCTCACAGTTCCAACGGTCAATGGCATAAATCTTAGCACAAACGTTTAATTTTGATTTGAACATTAAGTTCACCAGAAATAAATTATCATAGCAATAAATATATATTGCATTCGTCAATCAACCCTGTAGGTACCCCCTGGTGTTGAAGATTTGTGGAACAACCATTCGGCCTATGACGTAGTTCCTTTATTAACCACCAGACGGCAGCCGGGCTCGGAATCAGCCGTAATATCTGCTAATCAGGTGACCCAAGACTGCATTGTCTTAACCAAACTGTAATTATTAATAAAATTCCAAATATAAATACATTTTTGGCCAATTTCCTGTTTGACAACAGTGCTCCAACACAAATGTCACAATCAATTATGTGCTATGTGGCTAAATGTCTGTTTGCCAAAGTCAGAAATATTTTTGAAAAAAAAAAACTATATCTTCATCATCATTATTTTCGGATAGAGGTCAAAATCAGAAAGGTGCGCATTTTAGATTTTCAAATATTTGAGAAATTAAGTTTTCTTTTAAAGAAAACTAAGAAGGAGAAACCATTGTGTCATTTGCCAAGAATCTTTCCTGTGAAGAGGCATGCACAGAAATTTATATTTTAGAAATTTTACCATTATATAGGAATAATGCCAGGGCCAAAAGTCATTTCGGGAACACATTTCAATATTTTTAAAATAATACTATATTACATACACTTATTTGAGAATTGCCGTGAATTAATTGCAACTTACCCTGTTCTTAAATCCAAAAATATAGTTATTTAGTATATTTGATTTAAAAACACTTTTATTTCTTAATTATTCTCTTTAAATTCTCAATAAGAGTAAATTTCGCTCCAGATTTTCAATATCTTGTAAACATTATTAAACTACATTAAACATTAATCATATAAATATAAAAATTCATAAGTTATTTAATATTTAAATTACTAGATTCAACTATATCATTACTTATTTATGATTTATTTGTGATTTTGTGATGTTCCCGAAAATGATGTGAGTGTTCCCAAAATGACAATGAAGTTCCCTAAATGACGTTAACGTTCTCTGAATGAAGTAACGCTTGGTTTTAGTATATTTTACGCATGAAAATAATACACTATCTGTGAAAATAGTACAATATCTTTAATTATACTTAAGGAGTGAGGAACATGGCTTTCAAAATTAAAACTTATAATCTAACAATAAACTTTGTAGTTTTAATCAACAAATGTTTGAGATCGGGAATAATAAATGCTAATTGCACACTTAACAACACAATATAAACTTAATAGTTCAAAAATAAACAGACATTCGAAACATAACATGCATAATCACAATGTAAAAAAATAATTTGAGTATCAAAGCTTGAACTTAAAGTCTAATATTTAACCTACTTTTCGAATATGTCCATATTTTCATCAAAACAATAATAGATACGACTACCTGTCGTATCTATTATTGTTTTGATGAAAATATTTCGGTGTGGGTAAAATTTTAACAACTTGTTCATATGGAACGTAGGCAATATCATTTTGTTCAATTTTAAATATTTTAGCCGAGTTACGCTGACAACGAAGAAAGGTGACTTTTATTTCACCATCTTCATCAACTGAAGTATCAGCGACTGCAACGTATCTATATTGATTTTTTTTATTTTCAGTTGGTACATTTACTAGCAAAAATGTCTTTGCGCGTATCATGTTTGGATGGAAATTCTCCTTATTATTACCGTACGATGCGCCAGCACAAATATCGTCATTCTTTCCATGAAGTCGATCTGAGATCTTTTGGAGATTTTCATCATCTGAACTGTCAGATCCGTATACGGCGTCGTAAATACCTTTTCTATTGGCATGAAGAGCACTGAGTAACTCTTCATTTTTTTCTTTGTCAAAATCTATCATATCTAATGTCTCTAGACTTTCTTCATGTCTATCTTCGACTGAAAATGCCTGTAGTTTTATTTCTCGCAGCAATTTTGAAAATTGATACAATAGTATAGAGACATCAGAAGCATTCTGCCAGGTAATCTTAGTTACATTTGTAATTCCGGGGATTGGATCTATCTTTTCAGGTACTGCATTTTTGACTGCAACTATTTCATCGTTAGTGACTTCATAGAGTAAAATAGATGAGTTTTTTAGTAAACGGACAAAATCTGCAGCTGTATTGACGTCGTTTCCTCGTAGTACTTGGTCATCAGCAGTTTTCTTCAACACCCCTCCTACACCATCCATTGGTCCCTTGCCGTGACCAGGTTCACTGAACGTCCACGTTGAAGCAGTTATTTGTGGAAATTGGTCTTTTAAGGTTTTAACCCATAAGAAAATATTAGTGCGATTTCGATATTGGGATGTAGGTCCATCTGAAAATATATGAAGGGTGTTTACGTGAGGCCTGACATTCAATATTTTCTGTAGGGCTGATTTCAAATGACCCCATACGGCGTGAGCCTGATGGTCCAAATTATCACTCACTGTGGCAAATGAAACAGTTTCAAGAGACTTATTGTTTTTGGCATAAAACACTCCTATGTGGATCGATAGTTGACCTTTTGAAGCTCCGAATCTAACCGATTGAATTTCTTTCCCATATTTAGTCGTATAATTTTCAGCGAAATCAATTTGAATCATTAGCTCTGTTTCTTTTAAATTATCTTTAAGTTCTCTTTTAACCTTCAAATTTTCAATAATTCCATAAACATGTTTTTTCATTGGAGAAATATCCGCAGCCAACAACATTTTCAAATCTTTGACTGTGCTTGTAACAGTAACTTTTTTAGTAAGTTTGACGACTTTCTTCTCTCCTTTTATGATTCGGTCTTCTTTTTTTACTTGCCACTGGAAGTATTGAACGGTATCTTCATTACTTCCTGGTTCTAATTTGATCTCCTTGCATTGACTGCAAATACCAAGCATACAATCATAGGAAGTAATATCACAGCTGTAAGCTTTTATACATTGAGATATAGAATTGTGCGGCAGCTCTCCTAGTCGGTTTAATTTGTTCAATTTATATTCAAAATTTTTGTGCCTTACACAAAGACAAGTATCTCGATCCCATTTTGAAGGATGCACTACCCAATAAGGCTTCTCTCTCAAAAGTGTTAAATAGGATACTCGAATTCCAGTCTCAGCACAAAATTTAGGATGCAAATTTTTTACAGTTTCCAGAAGCAAACGCTTTTGTTTGTTTCCCTTGAGAATCTTTCTTACCAGGGCACATTCTGCTGACATCATCTTGCTCAAAAAAATTAAGAATTTCTGCACGAATCGGATTAGTAATTAAAAATGTGGGATGCTTCCGATTAGATACTAAAATATTGTCATTATTTTTATTTTTGCTGTGAAATCGTTTAGCCATATTATTTAAACCATGTTTTTTGATACGATTGCCACTAAGACATTTTTGAAAAACTTCTCGCTGTTTAGAATTTTTAGGCAATTTGTCAACAGTATCTTTTAGTTGGGTTGTCAAAACTTCACCAAATAATAGATGTTTACGTACTTCCGGAGTAACAGAACATTCTCTTGTTAATTCATTGACTTTGCGAGTAGGCGTATCAGCACTCTTTTGGGCTTCTCTTTCTTCTCTTCTCTTGCTTCTCATAACTTTTTTTCGCAACTGATCTATAATTTTTTGCATTTTCTGAATTTTATGTTTTTGTTTTTTAACAGTTCTGTAAGCCTGCGCTTTATCTTTTTTAACCTGTTTTCTTCCCATTTTCTTCCTTGATACGCGATTCTCATTTTCAATCTCATTTTCAGAATCAGGAGGGGTGTTATCTAAAACATTTGCCATCATCTTTTTTTTCTGCCTATACTTCTGAGAATTTTTCGTCCACATCTTTCTCTGTTTCCTCTTCTGTCTTTCGGTCATGTCACTAACAGTTTGAACTTTATTTTCAGCTTTTTTCTTTGGTAATATTCTCTATCTTTCAGTCTCTTCATGTCTTTTTGTTCAGGTGTCATTTTATCTAAGAACTTGCGCTTCCATGCATTAGCTTTTTCACGCTGTATTTTGTAAGCTATACTGTCGTCTTTTATCCGTTTTTTTGACTTTTTTTTATCTGTAGTTTTGTCCTTTGCCATGTTACTCGTACTAAATGGATACCTAAAACCCAAATTATTCATAGTTATGTTTCAAAAAGCAAACAAGCGTAGTTTTATCTAAATATTGTACGCTCACGTAATTTCGTGAACGCTTGTCATATACGAGAACGTTCCCGAAATGACCGTTCCCGAAATGACCTTTCAATAATTATTTTTATGTCATGCTTGGCCCCGCCATGTTAGATATTGGTTTTTGAGGTTATGAACAAGTGATCTGTAAAATGTTTATGAATTTAGCAATAAGTATGCAAATTTTCGAAAAACTAATCATTAAACAGCGTTCCCGTAATGACAGGGAATTAAAGTACGCTTCACTCATATCAAATTAAAAGTTACTTACCAACAAAATCAACATTTTTTTTCGTAAACACGACACACGCCTTTTACTTTCACCAGCGAACTTCACACTAATGCTCGGTAACGCCACCTAGCGTATGTTGTTATAATTATATCGAATTATATCCGTCGCGTTCACGGAATGATTAGATAAAAGTCAGACACTGTTTAAATAGCTAAAATATTATGAAATGAGACTGTCACTAATTAAATTTATACGTGTATTCTTAAATTGATAAATTTCAAAGTTAATATTAAAATAACATTTTAAAATCGTATTTGTAGTCTTATTTGACTTCATTGAACACACATGGGAGACACATGGGAGAAGGACACGTTCCCGGAATGACTATTTGAATGTCTAATTACTAAAAGGGCACAAGTCCTCTATATTTGAAAAATAAAAATTTTACAAGAGACAGAAAAAACTTAATATTTATATAATGGAATGGAAATATATATTGATTTAATTATTTTATGTTTCTTAATTAGGTAACAAGGTATTTCAACACAAAAACTTTTTATATTTTTCAATATATTAAGAGAAATAACATAATTAAAACCATGGACATGTTCCCTTTTAGTACTTAATCATATTTCAAGTGGGCATATGCCCCTTTAGTACCTAATGTGAACAAGACTTAAAAAATAAAAGAAAATAAATTGCATGTATTACTTTTATTTATCACTTAAAATAATTAAATTTACTCCACAGGCCAACTGTAAATGGTTTCCCAGTAGTGAATTACTTAGAAACTTACTAGAAACTTAGAAATCATGAATTTTTCCTTCAATTCTCCACGCTGTGCAGTTTTTGATAATTTAGTTTTATAATAAAACTGTGTGAACCAGAAAGTTGTAGACTTTTATTTCTGTACACTTCATAATAATGGACTGGATGTACTCATCTACTGTATACACTCTCTCAATTTTCTTCAGCTTTCTTTTAATTAGCCCAAAACTTCTGTCAGAGGGAAGGAAGGAGTGACCACGAAAAGGAAAGTACAAATTTATTTTCTTAAACATCTTTTTCTCAGTTAGAGCCATGAGGAAGCGTACCATAGCATGGTTTTTATTTTGGCCTGCACAATTGTCACAGAATAGATTCAGCTCATCAAACTCTGTTGAGACAAAGTTTTGCAAATAATGTAATAAAAATGAACACACATCATCCGGTGATTTATGCGCTATGCCTTCGTGGTACACATAAGTATGTACTCTATTATTAGCCATATTATATATTCCAAAAGTGTTAACAGATAGTTGTCTGAAGTAAAATACGTCTTGGACTGGTATACGAGGTAAATCAATTACTGCCATGAAATCAAAATACAATGAAAGAACTTTATTATTATCTTTAGATAACTGAGTGCAGCTTTGAATTTTTTTGTAGAATTTTTTACTTCGTGTTCGGTGAATTAAGAGCTCTGCACTGTATGTTCTTTTTGCATTATCATTCAAAGATTTATCCTTTAATTTTGCCCCAAGCGATTCACATTGTGTGCAGGCATCCACAACTGGTCGACCAAATGACAAGCTGAAATTGGTTCTGAAGTATTGCCAATAAAAATGGTATGTAACATTCAATTCAGGATGTTTCTGTGTGAACTGTTTATGCATTATCCTAATTTAGCAGCAGTGTGTTTCCTTTGTAGGGTATGAAGAGATATGATCATAAATTTTTTGACAAACATCAGCTGGGACTGCATTTGCACAAGGGTGCTTGCCACGTTTATCTTTGGGAGTAATACCAGACTCCAGCAAGTTTCCTATACGTCGAAGACGTTTGGCAGTTATATTGTGAGCATTTATAAATGCATTTTTACAGATCTTGGTTCTCTGACGATTTATTAATAAAAAATATTCAATGGACTTTGTATTAGGTTTTCGCTGTGTGACCAATGTTGAGTCTCGTCCTCTTCTTCTCTCCACTCCTTTCAGCTCAATAAGTCGCTGCAGATGAATATCCTGTTCATCTTTTGTTTCCATTGCATAAAATGATATGAGAATATCATCAAGGGCTTCTCTTGGATTTATTTTCTTGAGACATTCATTGTGGCAACTGTAACATTTCAAACAATATAGCACTAACTTTTTACAAACTACTTGGACCATAATAATGAGCTGTTTGTAGAGTAAAATAAAGTAACATACCAGTCTAGATTAATAAATTCAGGGTCATTTCTACAAGGGACGTAACGACCCTTCCAAGTGGCGTGGCCTTCGCCAGAAATTTTGGCCCTCTTGATCCTGTTTCTTAAATACTCTTGTTCGTGACGAACACCCTTTTTTCTTTTTCTTTCATTCGAATCCCTGTCGGACATTGTTTAACGACGACAAACAAAGATTTCTATCATGAATTAGCACAACAAACAACAAATACAACGCTTGGAGGCGCCAAATTGTAAATAAAAATGACTGTGAAAATGACATTGACATTTTGTAGGGTGCGTTCAAAAATTATTTGTTAGAAAGGCTCATGTCCATGGACAAGTGCCTGTTTAAAACAAAACAGTATTTTTGTAGGCTTGTTACTCTATGGGTAAAGATCGGACTTGAGCCATTCTGACACAAAACGGTGTAATTAGGTGTTGCCAAGCGATAAAGAATATAAAATATTTTTGGTTAGAAATGTGACATGTGCCCTTTTAGTAATTAGACATTCATTTAGACTATTTTTTGTATAAAATTAAATAAAACACTATTATTAAAAATAAAATATTCTAAGTACTTTGTAATTACGCACCAAATCTTTATTTTGAAATAGTTATTTTATTAATATCATGTTATTTTATAAAAAAAAACTTTGTCAGACACGTAATGCTCACCTCTTTGATTTTGACCCGAACGTTGTCTTCGACTATACCATCATTAGTCGACCTTTTTATGCGTTCAACAGGCGATGATGCGCAATTGAGTATAGAAATGTGTGTGTTCACAATCACAATACGATATGCAATAGTCGTGCCGTGGGGTTGTTGTTGGCTCCTCCGTCTTGTGACCTTATTTTTCCGAAGAGCATCCCAAGGTGGTCTTGGCTAATTTTATACATCGGCATATACACAAGTACATGATTATATATTAAATGATTATAAATATGCTTTACTGCTTCAGCACAACCAATGAATCCAATAAAGCCTGTTTTTACTGGGCTTTTTATTATAAGTCTGCCATCTTGATATTTTAACTAGGATAAGTACTCTACTGCTTTGTCAAGGAATTTCTAAAAGCTGCATTGCATGGATTTCAGTAAGTGCTTTTTTAAAGTTGTACTGAAACGGGCTTCGGGAATTAAATATGACAAATATATTATTGATAATCTTCAAAAATTTCGATATTGCTTCACTGTTTTTAAGTTCAGGTAATTTTAGCTCATTGCCACAAAAGTCAATAGCATTCGCAACACTAAGACTGAATAGTTGTGTTGCGAGCTTAACTTTCATCTTTTGATTTTTATACTTAAGTTTCATCTTTTGAATTGTACGACGGGAAAGTAGCTTGTTTGCTAAATGTAAATTTTACTTTTTCTTGGAGCTTATTTAATTCCTCCAAATATTCTATCTATAAAAGTTCCATAGCACTGAAAAGCATTTCGCAATAATTTGATTATGTGAGATGGATCCAGCATTGTAACCGGGTGGTTAAAAGTAATTTTTCGATCTTCAATAGAACAGCCTAAACATTTAACCATTGCTATATTTGCACCGCATCCATCGAAAGTCAACGATATGATTCTTATGCCAGTTTCTTCAATCAGTTCTAAACATTGTAAAATTAATTCAGCACGCTGTCGTCCTGTTATACCACCCACAAGGAAATAACCAACGGGGACTTTAAAATTACAGTTCACGCTTGTCACCAAAAACACTAGAGTTTCTTTAGCTTCTTCTACGTGATCGCCTTCTACGCCAGTGCCGATGTCAACGTACCCTACAAATTTTTCACCGTCATATTCTATACGTCGGCGTATAACCATTTCATCAATAGTTAACCCTGCTATGATGGTATAATTTGTATTTTTAGCTTTCTGCTTCAATGCTTCCATGGATTCTATAGTAAAGCCTGGGTCTCTTCCTATTTTTTTCATACCAGTTTCTAACGGTACGCCTTTCTGAAAGACAAGTATCGAATATTTTACGTACGTATTCGTAGGTCTTTGGTGAATAATAATGTAGCGTTAACGCTGAGATACGAAGCGCTGGGCTATATTTTTGTTTCGATTTTCCTCCAGTTTTTTTCATTACCATGAGTTGTATCAGTTCTTGAGCCTGTCAATAAAAAAAGTTGTAACGCTTTATAATTATAAAAGAAAGCAAAACAACGATCGACAATAGCACACAAAACCCGAAAACTAATAGTGCAAGAGTTTGTTATACTTGTACATTAGCGATAAGTCCGCCTTTGTAGCCATTTAGTTGTATTGGTTTTAACTATGTGCTTCTTTTGTTTGTAAATGGTGCAATAAAGTGTTCATTCATTCATTAATATTTTTCAGAATATTTGTATCCTCATCTTCGTGATGTAGTTAGAGGTGATTTACTTGCATTTAAAATCAGCTGTAATTTAAAATAAACACATATTGCTTCCAATGATTTGTTTCAAAAGTTAAAAGAATCGAAATTTTATTACATTATTTTGACTTGTATTTTCATCTACGGTATCTGCAGCTGTTATGTCTGCATTAACCCAATAAGCACAACCTTTTGAAATAATAGTATTTAATTTGATAATAAATATACGTAGCATATTGAGTTACCCTCAAAGTTCTAGATCTGTTTTATAGATCATAGTAGGTAAAGTATAGAGATATCAGTGACTTTCGCATTTATTATATTAGCCTTTAGCATTTTATTATTATCCCAAGCCAATCAGAAGATCATTTTACATGGTGACCTGACCGGGATTCGAACCCGGGACCTCCAGTGTAGCGGACCGGCGGCGGCATAAACATTTACGCCACGGCGGTCGTCACATCACAAAAAAAAATCTAGGTGCGGTAATTTTATTTTAAGAAAATAAATAGGTACACAATTTAAAATCTGTTATAAAGTTTTATAAAATATAAATTATTTATTACTTACTGAAAAACATTATTGTGCGGAGAAGCTCCTGATTTTAAGTATATTTTTCCTAAAGTTTTAGTTAGATATGTAATAATTTTCTGCAAAATGTTGCGAACAAATCGTACTAAATTTAGTAGGTATCCACGCTCACGTAACACGCTCCTCCATTCTTGACATGCCTGTCTGCAGTTCTCTTGACCACTGCACCAACACCATCAGGAGCTCCTTTGCCATGTCTAGCTTCCAGATATGACCAGGTTACTACGCGGAGTGTAGGAAATTGATGATTCAATTTTGTCAGCATATGAAAGATATATCTGTTGCGGTATTGACTATATGGGGAATCTGACACATATTGAATAGAAGATAGCGGTGGAACCAATCTTTGTGCTAATTCTATTAAGCGTCGTGATTAAGACATTGACTCATAGAACAAAACGATTTGGTTGCTCGAGCTTTGTGTTCATCTATGTAATACATTACGCCTCTGTGTATTGAAACTTGGCCTCTACTACCGCCGAAATGGAAAGATTGAATTTCCTCATGGTACTTAAACCAGAAATTTTCACTAAAATCAATGTGGCATACTACGAATATATAATAATAAGAATTTCTTTTAGATCTTTTATGGCAGTGTAGTATGTTTCGCTGGTGTTTAAAATGTGTTCAGTAATTAATAGCTCTTTCTTTTTTATTATTTTTCGAGGTCTGTATTCACGTTTTTCTTTATAGTTACATTCTTGAACAGTTCTTTTCCATTTTTAGCTGTATATTTTTGGTTCTCAGAAATCCATTCGTAGTATGTTATACATTCACTGTCATCAAATTCTTTATAGTGCAGAACTCGTCTGTCACACGTACAGTTTGTCTATAAAGTCGTGAAAATAAATGATGGCGCCACTAGCGTGCATATAGTAACCCTTTATAATACGACCTAACTTATTTTGATACTAGCAGTTATGTCTTTTTTCACATCTGTAGGCCTACCATAAAGTCTAATAGCAGGGCAAAAGCGAGTGAGTGAACGAGATAACGCAATACAAGGTGTAAGGCGACATTTCGTTCACTCAATCGTTTCTGCCCTGCTAATAGACTTTATGGTAGACCCCCTGTGCAAGGTGCCAGCACTGATATCAGAAACTGCCTATAGGCATTTAGCGTACATAATTGACTATCATAATCACTATTTATTGTCTGCCCATGAAGAAAAGCTATTGGTACAGTCGACCGCACCTCAAGTTACCCTGCATGGATCTCTATGCCGCCGGCGCACAGTCGAATTTGCAATTAATTAGAGTAGGTTGATGTGCTGTTGACTGTACAATTAGAGAAATCAAGGTTCCTCGTTTCGATTAGGTAAAGTGAGTAAATAAAAAGACACATTAAAAGCCAGTTTTTATTTACTTAATACTTTCTAATCATTTTGAACTGAAACATAAGTAAATTACGAAGTTAAACTAATCACTCTCAATATCGGACTCCAAATATTCAATATCAAGAAATTCGTTATCGTCGCCACTTTTATCAGTAGGGAAGTAATCACTACTGCTGCTATCACTACTGCTGTCCTCATCGCCTAAGCGTACAATTAACTGGTCTATGTCTTGGTAAAGATGACGCCCTCGTTCATAATACTCGTTTTCGAGCGCCTCGACGTGAGCGCAGCAGTTCTTCCATGTTTCGGGAGTGATGCTGTCGAAAGCCTCTTCCGCAAGTTGCTTTACGTCGCGTGAACCAACATTTTGTGCGGCTACTTTTTGCTTCACGTTAGCCCAAATGAGTTCAATAGGATTTAAATCACAGTGATACGGCGGAAGCCGTACCACTGTGTGCCCGTATTCTCCTAGGAGTTCATCTATAGCATAAACCGGGGAAGGTTTGTTTTTTTTTACCAAACTTAATAAATTAGGTTTTCTCAGTGTAGGTTCAAAAGGAATATTATTCTCCAATAACCAAAGTTGTATTTCGTCGACGCGGGAACTAGATGTCGGGGCCTTATTCGTCACCACTGAGTGATATGGCGCGTTGTCCATAACAATTATGGACGGCTCGTGTAGATTCGGTATGAGCTTTTCTTTAACCCACTTTGTGAAATTATTGGCATTCATCTCTGAATGGTAATCCTCGAGTTTGTTTCTTCCGCTGAATATGAGGAGGCAGTTAGGCACAAATCCCTTCTCGCTCCCAGCATGTACTATGATGTACCGTTTCCCTTTGGAGATGTCTTGAGTGACACCTTGAATGTCTAAAGATTGCCAACATTTTGTGACCTGGTGGGAAAATAAACAGGTTTATTAATATTTTAACATAAAAAACGGACTGCGTTCTTCTATCAACAATACATTAATTATAGAGATAGATAACTAAATAATGGGTATATTTGGAAACCACAATTTATCAAAAACAATGGAGTGTAATAATTCAAGAAATTGATATATGAATTCACAAAGAGACAAACTTTTATTTTTATAATTATTAAATAGGGTAGGAATTTTTTTGATATGTAGATTATATTCATATTTCATTTTACAGTATTGTATTATAACACACTACACATGTGTGGTAAAAGAAGATTGTTTAATTTATAACTAACTAGCGGCGCCCCGGCGCTTCGCTCCCTTGGGAATTTTGGGATAAAAGTACCCTATGTGCTATTACCGGTATTTTTCTACCCGTGTACCAAATTTCATTGAAATCCGTCCAGTAGATTTTGCGTGATTGAGGAACAAACTCACAAACATACAAACATCGTAACTTTCGCATTTATAATATTAGTATGATAGTATGATAACTGAATTTTTATATACATTACATTTACCTTATATGAAGAGTGTATGTAACTCTCATCCAGATATATGACATTTTTTCTTAATTCTTCTGGTAAATCACGATTCTGCTTAATGATTGCCAAGTACTGCTCTCTTTTTGCAGCAATATTAGATTTTTCAATTAGTGCCTTCCTATTATTCTGGCATTTCTTAAAAGTAAATCCGATGGCCTTTAAAATTTTGCGCAAAACCTCAATACTGCAATCGAAATCTAGGTCGGTTCTGGCAACCATCCGCAATTTTCTGAGGGTCGGTACCTGAAACATCAAAGTTTCCTGTTAATCATACTAAATCCCACAGTAATAAGTATTATAGAACATGCAATACATGACAAAAAATTACTTACCTCTTTTTGCACCGTGTAAAAGAATTGAATCTTTTGGCGGAGTGCACAAATATTAAAGTCATCCATTTCTTTTTTTGGTCGGCCTTTCCTATGTTTTCCAGGAGTTTGAAATTTTCCATCATTTTTAAAGCCTTCATCAACTATCCTCCTCACAGTACTTTCTGATTTTCCTAAAAAAAAGAAAACACTTCATAATATTGTAAATTTGTAACATAATGAAAAATACGAATTCACACGAAGAAAACAATTCAAACAAAATTATTCAAAACCTGAGTGTATCGCATTCTACCATGATTGTATTGTAATGTATCAAAAATAATTGAGTCATACTATAAAATCGACGTACTTACATTGTCAATCTAACCTAAAAATATGCAATGTAAACAATGTCTATTTAGTTCTCCAAATCGTGAATTTAGTAAATTTGCAACTTCAGGTAGATTATAAACAAAAAATATATGATTACATACCAGTCAAAGATGCTGTTCGCCCGTAAACATCATCCAAATCCCACAAGATTTGTCCAGCCTGGAATTCAGCAAAACATTGCTGGAACACTTTGAAAATGACTGCCCGCGTGCCACTTCGATTTACTTTACTCATTTTTTAAAAAAAGGCGTGTAATTTGAGCTTAAGAAATCGTAGTTCAATTGAAACAATAAAAAATAGAAAATAAAAACGACCCGAATCTCAAACTCGATGACAGATGATACACTTCTGTTTGGTGTTGCCAGAAAAATGATCAATGTTAGTTCCTCAAACATTCATGTCACGACTTTATAGACAAACTGTACGGCAGGATCTTTCCAGGAAAACATCGCTTCGCGAGTCGCAACAGAGGCTTGCCAAGACTTCAGTGGCTGAGCTTTCATTATTTATTCGGGATTTTTATTTTAAAAAATCAACAGTCGATGTTGGCGTGGATTTTGCACTGACAAGATCTCTTTTGTTAGAGGCATAATGTTTTTTGCGTTACAAAATTGAAACGTGCGTTCTTTCCATGTCGCAGAAAGGGCTAAGGGTCATCCTTATGTTTAAAATAGTCAATAGTAGTATTGTAGTTAGTGTAGAAGTAAAAAACATAATAAGATTACTTGCGAAAAGTCGTAGTAAATGGGGTCTAAACCGAGCGAACTGGGAAGGTTTGGCTATTTGGTTTTTCATATATTTTTGATTAAATAACGTATAGTAATTAGCAATACGTGATAAAGTAGAACACTATAGACAAAACATTTTGAAAGTATTCAATTAAGAAATTTAATTTGTAAATACCCACTTTTGACCGGGAAATCAAATGGGACCAAAATATATAATATAACCGGTTTTTTTTCGCGTTTATTACTTGTTTATTTACACTTAATGTTTCAAATACTTTGCACCGTTCATGTTCGCACGTAGACTAAGTTAACATTTGTCTGTGATGTCATAAGAATACAAAACATCCATTTTATTGAAAACTATTCCGATTCATGCAGTATTGGCACGAGCAAACAACAATGAATGAACAACAAGACTCTTGGATACTATGAAGTATGAAGTATCCAAGAGTCTTGTAGTCTTCTGTCGAGTTTGTGTTTTTATTATATTGATGACCGGGTTCCAAACTGGTGGTACATGCCACACATCCTCTACTTTACGTTACTGTAATTACAAAAATAATGTACTGTAATACAAAGAGATAAAATACATACACAAGCACTACACGAAAACTCTGTTACTAACTAACGTACATAGTCTGTTATTTGAGTTTGTTTTTGACAATCTTTGGTCGGTAGTACGAACTTCGTAATAGCATTGTGAATCCTGACATGTAATCATAGCCCACCAATAAATACCCAATCATAATTAATATTGAAAAGAAGAAGAAAAAGCAACGCCGACGTCAATGGTGGATACATCCGATCAACAGATTGTATCCCAATCAATTTCACATTAGATACCAAAGGAGAAGACTATACGCAGATCGATTTTTCTCGTATTACCGAATGTCTGTCAACTCATTTGACGAGTTAGTTTTGGCATTGCGAGATTTTTTTTTGTTTCGAATTTACATTTCTTTGGAATAACAAATAACAATCACACTAAGGTAAGAATAATATTTATTAACTGATTTAAGTAAAACAATAGCCTACTTAAAAATGGATTGTGTAGAAGTGATTGTGCCACAACTACTTGAAATAAATGTTTTCGGTCTAGTGTATTACAGTGTCTATACGGACATGGCAATAGGTGTTGGCTCGTAGGTTGTCAATGTCGTTGTAGTATTCTCATACTGCGATGTTGTTGGTGTGCTAGTAGTATTCGTCGATGACATAGCAGTAGTATACCTATATGACGACGTCGTCGGCGTAAATATGTATGAATTTGTCTGAACATCCAGTGATTAACACATATTATTCGTGATTGAGGTCAAAATCTTAATTGTAGTACGCATTTTTTCAGCGGTGTCATTTTTTTAAGTGTTGGGGTAAAGACAATAAAAATAAAACGTCACAAGACGAGTGTAACGTTTTTTCATCTACAGAATTCATTGTCCTTAGTATATCCAACAGTTCTTGCTTGCATTCGTCATTACTTTTACGTTTGGATTGATTCTTACGCTTTTCATGCTCTACGATTCTTTCTGTTTCTGTATGTTGTATTTCAAAATTTTCGGTGTCAGTCGCAGAAACACTAGATTTTTCTTCTGGTGGGATATTGCTTTCTAGAGTATTTTCCTCCAATGCAGGCCGTAAGTAATGCAACAAATTAAAATATGTGTATGTTTTCTTTATTTTATCTCCTGCTGAACCTAACTTCACATTTTTAATGTCCTTTAAGGCTTTTCGATATTTGTCCTTAATATTTTTCTATGTTTTCGTGAGCCCTGTGGAAATGTAAATAATATGTTTAATTGGTTTTTTACTTTCAGATTTTTGATAACGAGAAAAGATTTTAAAACATTTGCCGAAGATTTTTGTATAGAACATACAACTGTCAGAGCAATTGGTTGAGCGGATAGACTCGCTACACCTGTAATAAGTACCACTTGTATCAATGTACTGGCTATCTGTTTGGATGCCAATAAAAACTTTGTTTAATTTCCGAATTAAAGAATGATGGCCGTCTTGCTGTTCTTTTTGACACTTTAGGCTTCTTGGCTTGTTGTTAAGGAGACAGCGAATCTGGGGCTGGCTGAAGTTTCCCGTCAGCTCCATTCATTCCTTCTGAATCATTTTACCCAAAAGCTGTTTCTTTCGCTGCTGCTCCGTATTCCCAATAACTAAATTTAATTGCTTGTGTGAAATAGTGATTTAGCGGCCGCTACTAGGAAACAGTAAAGTGTGGACTCCTGTTGTCACCTGCACCCTCGCAGCGAAGACATTTCCTCGCCGGTCTCGGAGTAAGCTGTTCTCTGGAAGGCAGGTCAGTTTGTCTTTTGTTGTAGACTGAACAGTGTAGTTTAAAACGCCAGCAGGATTTATTTCGGAAATTGGTCCGTCCACCCACACGGGGTAACTAGGAGCTATGCTCGCCTAGGATGGGCTATTCTACACGCGCATCCAGCAATAATAATCAAAATATGCAAGAAAATCTGGTTGAAACTGTCAAGTCAGGCTGCAAAAAGCAGAACATTTTTATGAAAACTCCCAGTTCCCCTTATGCATCGGGGCAGTGGATGATAAACACATACGTCTTATGAATCCGAAAAATTGTGAGTCATTATTTTATAATAAATAATGTTGTTTGAAAAGTAATGTTTATAGTTATTAACATTACTTTTCTATTGTATTCTTAGCAGTTTGTGATGCAAACTACTTGTTTACGTCAATCGACGTCGGAGCATGTGGGTGAAATGCAGAATAGATGTACCGTAACGAAATCGTTATTAAACTGAGATTGTAACTAAACTGATAAATTGTTACGAAACTGATAATGATAGGGTGAGATCACACATGCAATGAAATAAATAAAATATTTAACAAAAATCAACTTTATTAACATATACCTATATTAATGTAATAATTGCACAAATCTTGTTGAAGATCCATATTATATTTTAATAAAACTAATAGTCATTTTTCAGAGCAACAATTATAGCAAACTTATATAAATAACGAATAATCTAGTCTTATAGGACTTGTCGTTGGACTTTTATATCTTTACTTAAAATATACCAGATCTTTGTCGTGGTATAAAACATATGCTTCAGGATTATCCGATAGTTGTAGTAATTCAATAAGTTTTACAACTGAATTTTCAGGAACTGTATCTTTATCCTCTATGCGTGGTTTACGAAATTTAAGGTTATTCTTTGAACCGAAAATTTTATAGAAAGATATGTTGTATAATTTTTCAACTTTAACAGAATCTTCATGGATATTTTTGATTATACCTATATAATATCGCCACGACTTTCTAATATAATATCGTACAAGAACATTGTCTCCTTTATTGTATATTTCTTGTTCAGTTTCAGTTATATCCTTTTTTAAGTTCGATTCATGCTTCTTAAAGTCACTTTCCACATCGATCTTCTGAAATTTATTTTCTTTTGTGCTATTTATTTATATTTCTTGCCCTATCACATCAACATCCTTCACTACTATTTCTTCAGCATTATTAATATTAATCCTTTTCTCTTTTACATCAATCCGTACAATTGTATTTCTCTCGGCATCAGCTGCCTGTAGTTCTACTTCCATACCACCAGCCTGTTTTGATTTACCTTCTTCCAAAGCATTTTGTACCTTAACATCTATCATTAATCACATTTGATTCATCATATTTTTTTTTCTTAAATTTCCAGTATAAAGTTTCTCATGTTTTTTATCTGTTAGTGCACTTTCTAAATCAGAATCACTGTATGCTAATTTCAGTGCGTAAGTAAGTAGTAGACGAATTCGAAGATCTTTTTCTCTTAATATTTGTATTTTCCACTAGAAGCTCTGTTGTTGAGGGACCTCTTTCTTTTCCTTTTATTTATAGATTTACTGGTTTTCATAGTGCTCTTCGAAACTTTTGTTTGTTCATCACTACTTACACCCATATTCTTTTATATCAATCTTAGGTAAATTTGATCTGCTATGGTACTTTTCGCTAATGTCGTTACATTTGCGATTTCCACTTTGAGTGACAGAATTTCCAGACATTAAATGTGTATTGAGCTTTACTTCTGTAAGAGACAATAGTAAGGTTTTGATGAATCTTTTATTTTGTTCCGTAAGTTTAACATCAGACAAAACAGTTACTTTTCTGTTTTCGTTTGCTTCGCTACATTTTTTAATTTCAGTGATCAGTTTATGACATTTTATGTCAAAACATGCACCAAAACCCCTTATCTTCTGTAGTTAAAATCTGGTGCACAGACATTGTTCCTTTTAAAGGCTTGGCTGTAGTATTAGCAAAATATTCTTAGATTGTATAGACGTCGTCGTTACATAATGTAAGCATATTTTGGAAGACTTTTTTAATTTTTCATAAGCTGTTTCAGCGTCGGGAATATCCGTTCTGCATGTCACATTGGAGTCTAGAATCCGTTTTATTTTACCCCCTATACCATCCGCGGCATTCTTGCCGTGAGCAGCTTCAAAATAATTCCAGTGAGTGAAAACAATCAAGTGACTGGAGCAATTTTTTGTAACACAAGCATTCAATCATTTTGCACAATTTCTGAGAATAATGGTCATAAACCTGACAATATGGAGTCACTTAAATCCCATTCTGAAAGAAATAAGACGCAGAACTCCAAAAGTCACTATTTTACATTTTTATTCCGATGGGCCGACGTCACAATACCGGCAGAAAGGAAACTTCCAATTACTCAACTGCCTGCCCAAGGAGATGGGTTTTGAATATTGTACTTGGTCATTTTTAGAAAGCGGTCATGGAAAGAGTATTGCTGATGGCATCGGTCGAAGTGTAAAACGCACATTAGACAAACGTGTATCTTTTTGAGATGATGCAACGAACGCTACTCAAATATATTACGTGTTGGCAAAGTCAATGAAGACAGTTAGAATATTTCTGGTGAACGATGATAAATTAGAACAATATTTGGATAAACTTAAAAATCTCAAATTTTAGACAATTAGTAGATGACATAGAAGACATAGACTTACTGCCTGATATATTTATGAATATCCAGAGTCCCATGATTGAATATATAGATTTGGCACAAGGCGGCAGTGCGACTTGCAAATCGTCAATATTAAGTAACAAGCAATTCAAAAGGAAATGTAATTCCTTGGATTGTAACAAAAATATCCAAATTGGACTAAGTATTCCAAAAAAATCAAAAAGTGGGGTAACTATAAATTGTAATATGTGTCATATTGGTGAAGTCAAGAGTCAAATGGGAAAATGTATGACATGTCAATCATGGTACTGTAATTCTTGCATTGGAGGCCCAATACATATAGATTTTATTTGTGATAATTGCCTATTAGGCTGATTCATTAATGTTTTTAAGACATAAGTATTTTGTTTTTATAAGACTGATTAGAAATATTGGCTGTGTTTAATAATTATACGGTTACTTTATGAGACTGATTAAATTTATATAATAAACTAGCTGAAGCCCACGGCCATGCCCGCGCGGTCAAACTTTTTACAATCCTGACATATTTTCCCGTTGTTTAGCTGAGTTTCATACAAACTTTCACTCTCTATTTTACCCCCAAGGTGATACAGTAAACTATACGAGTGAACCGTGAGCTCATAAGTCATTTTTACATTTCTAACTTCAAAATTGATCTAGTTTCATACAAACTTTCAACAACAACAGCCAGTCAGTTTCTTCTTATATATAGATGTTATACGTCTAAGATTTAGATTAAGGTAGGAGTTTCAATTGTAGTCAATTGTATGCTTCAAAAATATTTAAAGTATCCAATTACTAGTATACAGTACTTAAAGCGTTGGTAGCACCATTTTTTTATATTTGTTTTAGGTATTAATCAATCTTTATATTCAATTTAAACATAAAATTTGAATCAAGACTTTCAAAGACAATTTAACAATCGTGCTTATATATAGTTCGGGGAATACTCGTATAAAGATGTATGATTATTTTTTTCTGGTACTAGTTAAAATTAATATTTATTTTCAAGATTAACCTTTGTTTTAAACAAAAGTACTAAATGTAGAGTTATGCTTAAATGACGCATGACATTTTTATTTTTTTCCTGCTAAATATTTTTTGTTTTTTGGCTAGTGAGGACGTGCCCTTACAAAATCCGTTTTGTAACTGTCCCCAAATATTTTAGAGGTAAAATATTTTTTTTCGTAGTATTGTATATATATGAAAATCAATGCCACTTTTCGTTGTAATTTTATAACTCAAGAACGGGCTCACCTATCCAAACCAAATGTTTAGGCTTTGTTTGGACTATTTAGTAGAAGGTTTATGTGAAGTTTGCACAAAATCGGTCGAACGGTTCTTCATTTTTCACTTCATACGTAGCGAAGCACGTACCGGGCCGCTAGTAAGTTATAATATAAAAAGTCATTTCAGTAGTAATAAAAGACAAAATTAAAAGAATTTTAATAAAAATACGATTTTTACGTTATTTCACAAACTGTAAGTTAAAATTAGAAAAAAACATCAACATTAAACACTTGTTTTAAAACTGAACAATAAAAAAATAATAATAATAAAATATAATATTTTTGATTTTATAATGTGAGCCTAGCAAATATTTTTTCTTTGAGATTACGTATTTTAAAATTAATAAATGGTTATGCCGTTATGTTTTTTTAATTTGTTTTATTTAAATTTTCCTTTGATTTATGTTACAAACCGGACAACTTATTTACGACTTCCTTTATATAAATCTTGAAATTTATTAAATTTCGAATCAGTATGTGTAATTATAATTCAAAAATAACCATATTTAAAAAATATTTTTTTTAAATCATGTGTCATTTAAAGTGAAAATGCCCACCTACTACCTGTCTAGATATTAGTTTGCTGTACAATTATGGAATAACGACTCAAAATAGGGTAAATCACGATGGACAAATTCTATACTATTTACTTAAATAATTCAACCAATGCTATTAATTAAACGCACGTCGGCTGCTTTACTAGCTCCTTCCTCCTATACTGGTCGCGATCGCCCGCCGTTTGTCGGCTACGCACGCACGCGCTACTTCGTCCCTCGCCACTTCGCCGCGCGCCCCCTTGCCTTCAGTTGAAGCTGGCATCCTCGCGCAACTCGCGATACACATTTCAAGCCGCTAGCGTCATCCTGCGGCGGTATTAAACCGTAATAAGCATAAAATGCGGTTAATTAACCGCTAATAACGAAAAATGCATATTTAACCGCTTGGTTAAAATCGTTAATAACCTGCTTCGCATCTATAGGGGCGACTCAGCCCGTCAATATGAACAACTTTTTCTATGGGATCAATACTGGGAGCTCGAAAAAAATTCGACCTTTTCGTACAAACGTGTTCAGCCAATTAGTATGGGAAAGTATTTTTTTTTTTAATCCCCAGCATAACAAAATTAAACAAAATATATTTTTTATGTCTAAATAGCATCATCAAAAAACAGGAATTTGGAGAAATAAATACACTACTGATTACTGTAGAAAGAATTTTACTTACGTAAAGATTAAAGACGAGTGAAATATTGCCCCCATAGAAAACTTTGCCCAAAACACGATTTCTTAGGAAATTAACTTATATTGGAAAAAGTAGTGAACTTACAACAACGCTTTGATGACTTGAGGAGAAAATAAACTATATTTGTGGCAACACTGAAAAGAGCGTGCCCTCCTTACTTCACTCAGATACGTGTCAGTACTTGTCGAAGTCGGACAGTATTTCCGCGGGCCAAATTAAAAAAAAAATTGTGAATTTTGAATCATGGTGAAAACACAGGTTAGTTTAATCAATTACATGTCATGTAAAATAGTGTTCTGAGTATTTTGATGATGGTTTCGTTATTATAGCTCATTTTTAACAAAAGTTATGATGGTGGGCAAAGTTACTCGGTAATATTTAGGCGTATGATTGTCAACATTACCCGCCGTTAAAAAACGTCTAGGGTTAACACTTTTAGTTTTTATTTACACGGCAGGCGAAAAAGCAATGATATAAATTTCTATTTTTAATCAAAAAATCTGAATGCCTGAATATTATAATAGGTAACATACAAACCTATTATAATATTCAGGCTGTACGGCAGGGTTCGAAGTATCGGCGTCGAGTATCGATACCGAGTACTCATGTGGTATCGGCGGGATAGTATCGATACCCAAAAAGTATCAGTCCAAAAGTATCGATACTACTCAGTATCGATACTTGCATCAATAGTTTAAACGTCAGATTTTTCCGTGGGAAAGCGGAGAAAAATACCAATATAATATTACTTTTTTGGAAACAATAGCAAATAAAAGAAAATATAACAAGAAAATGAAAATTAATTAAAAAAAATTTAAAACCATTCTTCTTCAGGGCGTCCGCATAAAAATAACAGTTCGTTCAGACGCTTCGGCTTTAAGCGGTTACGTGTTGTGGCCATTATAGCCCCTGCTTTAGAAAACAGCCTTTCAGCTGGCACAGAGGTGGCAACCACAGCAGCGTAACGTCGATATTCTTTGTAAAGATTTGGAAAGACTTCTTTCATGTCTTCCCAGGTCTCTATGGGATTGGACTTTAATGGTGTTACAGGAGTTTTTATATAATGTGATAGCTCGTCACCGCTACGTCCCGGTTTCTTTCGACTTTTACAAGCTAGTTCTTTATGTTTGCGCCAAAAATTTTGTGCGTCGATATCTGGTGTACTATCAGTTTCCGATTCTGAAGAGGTATTCTGAGGATAATCGGCAATAGTCCGACGTAAGATGCTCATCGCACTTGCACATGCTTCCGGGTTTTTGAAGTGTAAATTTTTAAATCGTGGGTCAAGCAACATACTGACTGCTAAGATTGGCATATGCTCTATTCCACCAAATCGATTTTGTAACTGCGTGTGAAGCAATTCCTTTGCTCTAGTAAAAACAGGGCTAGTATATTCCACCATATCATTCACTTGAGTTATTAAACAGTTTATTAATGGAGTAACCTTTGACAAGGTTACGTATTGCTCCCCAGATAGCTCACGCGTTATGTATTCAAGAGGCTGTAACAACGAAACTAACTCCTTTAAGCTAGTGATATCCATTGCAGTGAGCATTATTGGAGCATGGGAATCATTTAATAAGATTGGAGATATTATTGGTGCCAACTCCAGAAATCGTTCACACATGTAAAAACACGAATTCCAGCGCGTACTGATATCGAGAATTAACTTTTTAGGTTCTTTGTTCTGTAACATTTGAGATTTTTTCAAATTGTCTGTTGCCACAACACTGCGTTTGAAATATTTAACTATATTTCTGACCTTTTCCACAAATAAAACTGTTTCACCATCTGTCAGGACCTTATCAGCTATAAGGTTTATGGTGTGTGCAAAACAAGGCAGATGTTTCTTGAGGTTATTATCAAATAATTTTTTAACAGCTGCAACCATATTTGCACCATTATCAGTTAGAATTGCTACTATGTTAGTCTTGTCAATACCCCACTCCCCGAAAACTTGATCCAACATATTAGCAATATATTCGGCTGTATGTCGTTCTTGTAACTCTATGGTAGCAACATATGCGGATTTTAGAACCAACCCATCCAAATAGAGCAAAGTTATTCCAAGAAAACTTGTCATATTCATGGTGTCCGTCCATATGTCACAAGTGGCACAGAAATGATTTTGTAATCGTAGTCTTTCCTTTAAAGCATTTTTCATAGCGTCATATTTCTCAATAATAAGATGTTTAACGTGAGTGTCTGATGGCACTTTATAATTCGGTGCTAAAGTCTTAATTAATTTTAAAAAACCCCTGTTTTTCACAGTGTGGAAGGGTTTTAGATCAGCACAAATATAATATAAGATGGCATTGGTTATTGCGGCATGGCGAGGTCCACCTTCTTTGTATGATGCCCGTAATTGAAACATACGCGAAATAGGATTGGACACATTTTTGTTTGTTATTGACTGCCGATTGCTTTCGCCATCTTGTACAGAGCTTGGTCCAGCTCCTTCATGCAGATTTTCTTCGCGACCAGAGCTTGGTTCAACCTTTTCCTTATCTTTAATAAACATCAGCTTAGATTGTTTGAATGAGCTTGTACTAGCAGAAGTCGAGGCGCGTGGCTCTGCATCATCAGGTTCGTCAGATACAAGTAAGACTTCTTCCGAATTTACTGTCTCATTCAGTGATTTCAGCCTTTTCTTGGGTGTAGGGCCACTGCAAAAAATTTCAATGTAAAAAAGATATTTTATTATTAATAAACTTTTTAACAATTCGTTAAAAAGTTTATTAATAATAAAAATATCATAGGACAAAGAAAAGTGGAATGCAAGGTAAGGAATCAATTTTTTTTTGCTATAACTGCGTAATTAATTAAAGTAACATGATAATTCAGATACCTAACCTAACCAATTTTTTGCCTAAACAGATCTAAAACTTAAGTAAACTCGATATCTAAGAAGTACTCGGGTGATCATACAGGTATTTCGAATACCTGACCGAATCCTCTGGTTCGAGTTTTGACTCGAATATTTTACATCGAGTACCCAAATACTCTGATACCAAATTGAGCCAACTAGGCACATCACTAAATTGAAATTGGAAAAGTTGAATGATCGACCGAATCGAAAACAATAGGTACCTACCTATACATACCTACATATAATGGTTCAAATATTCATTCAAATTGAAGTTGAATGCTGTATGGAGTGAGGTTTCGTTGCCTTTTCCGTAAAATAAATCAGAAGAAAAAATCTAACCTAGCTTATTCCGGCAATAAAATTTTATTTACAATTATTACCCATGCCTAAAATACACAAAATTACGTTAAGGTTATATATATATATTGACTAAGATATAAACTTACCTATCTTTCTTATCATCACTCATAAGAACATTTTGATGACAACTTCGTAAATGTTTCATCATATTTGAAGTGTTTCCAGAAGACTTCAGTGTTTTAAAACACAACTTGCACTGCGCTGAGTCCTTTGTCTGTTTTTCGAAATATTTCCATGTTGCACTATTCATTTTTATTTTATACTGTTCACTATTGTGTGCAAAGCAAACAAAACAATAAAATTTCTTCTCGTCTCATGCATGCGCGAGCACAGATAATGAATGAATATACGCGGACGCGGGAGAAACGTCACGACGTGACTTTTACGTTCCCACAAAGTTATCTGTCACTTGCGGTGGCGCCATCCCAACTTAACAAATTACCAAGTAAAATTGTTTTCCGAATATATCCACCGGAAAAGATAATTTTGTGGACTCTGTAATCCTTAGAGCATACATCCTACAGAGGAGTTGTTCGCGTGTCAATATGAGATAGAAAATGAAAGAGACAAAGGACGAAAAATACATGAGAAGAAACGGGACAGAGAAGCCAAAATTACTGTCAAATGTATGAGATTGTGGCCAGATGACCTTGAAAAAACCGGCAGGCGATAAGGGATAGAAAATAATATATCTCTGTCCTGTTCCTGCTTGTGTATTCCTAATATACGTTTCTCTTTCTTGTGCAAGTGAGATGGAACATATTCAGCTGTCTATAGCTTTCTCTGTCTACGCTGTAATCGAACGAACGATTTGAATGAAGATAGTGTTTCATTGAATGAACAGCAATCAATGAATTAAGTGTTGTCATACTTTTAGTTATTAAAAAAAAAAATCGGTTTGCAAAGACAAAAGTACTCGATACCACTGATTTTCATGAGTACTTGCGAGTAAGTACTGGGGTGAGGTATCGAGTACTCGGTATCGGGTATCGCGAGCAAAAGTATCGATACCTACTCGGTATCGAAAGTATCGTTCGAACCCTATGTATCACCTCATCATAACAATCATTGAGGCTTCGTCGTATCAAGGAGACGGAGCCACCACGTTTAGCTGGACATCGACATTATTAACACATCAATCACTGAAGCTTCGCTGTAAATAGTAACGGAGTTCTTACGTCCAACATCAATATATCAAGGTCAAGAATCATATTTGAAATATCAAGATATTTATCGCACACAGATGACTGGGAAGGATCTCTATTTTATAACTATTGGAACTCTTTCTACTCAGAAGGAGTACTATGCAATGCACATCATGAAAAATCATTAATCAAAAAGTTGAAAAATCTTTCGCAAACAACAACTAATATCATAAAGATATTAAATAGAACAATTCATCGATTTTATTAAGTAAATTACGGAAACAAATACTATATAATATATGTTATTGAAAACATCGTATGATTTCAAGAATGTACTTATACTTTGTAATATGATCATACGTTTGACGCAATATCGACAGTCGACGGCATTATTGACAACAACAACAACAAATTGCAAACTTGCAAAACGCCCAGTGTCTCGACAAATGAACACCTACTTAAAATATAGGTCAATTCATTATCACATTTTATCATTCTGAAGAAAACAATCAGCACATCCTACGTCGGGGTATTTAGTTGAAGCGCTGATATGAACTAAGCCAACATCACATCAAGATCATTCGATACCTATCATAAATAACACTTTTCACCAAACGGAATTACTGAACCATTATCATCTCAAAATGCCGTCTCAATCATTCGTCATGAATTGGGTTCAACTACAACAGCTGAGTTCCGAGAGGCTGTGGAAGGGGTCGTCGGGAGGGTGCGCTGCCGCAGCAGACAAGAACAACGCCGAGATGACCTCACAGAGCTCCTAAATAACGAACAACAATTTTAACTTATTTTTATACTTTCAATTTATATTTTATTTTTTATATTTACTTGTTTTAAATTTTATTTATTTTAACATGAACATTTGTGGCGGTTCCCCTTCTCGATTGGTCCATCATCTTTTGCCGTCGGGATCATGTACGAGCTTACCTCGCACATTTCGCCGGCACGCGGCCGCATACATGCACAGGTCGGGTGTCAGCTGTTTTTACTTTTCATTTTAAATCAATTATCAATACAATTTGAGATACTATCGAGCAGCCGTCGAGAAAGAACCCGTCACACCAAAGTATCAAGATGTGACATTTATCAAGAACAATAAACCAGTTTACTGTGTGACGTGGTCTTGTATCTCCGCACCATCATCAACTTATCATCAGCATCACTTCATGTATGGTGTTATGGCTAACACCATGGCCTGCACCGTACACAGGCATTCAGTTCTTTTATTGCACCATCCCGAGTGACATGTTTATTTTACTTTTTAGTTCATTGGCTAGGTTGTTTTAAGGGTTACGTAGCAAACGAGGAACACTTATAGTTACGTCATGTCTGTCTGTCTATCAGTCTGTCCGTCCGCGGTTATACTTAGAGACTATAAGTACTAGAAAGCTGTAATTTGGTATGGGTATGTATATTGATGTGCCGAAATATTGGTAAAATAAAATTTTAAAAAAATATGTAAGCTCCCATACATGTAAAGTGGGAGTATTTTTTTTTTCTTGACTAACCTATCGTGTTGGTTATCGTTGAATAGGTCTTCACTACGGAACCCTAAAAACTTATGGTGACCAACTTATAAAATGTACTCGAAAAGGAAATTTCTTAAATTTTTAACAGAAAGTTGTTTTTTTGTCGTTTTTAGTCGCGTAAACTCAAAGTCGGCAATCATAACTACGGAAGCCTACAATGCGTGTGACTCAACACACACTTAACCGGTTATTTTATTATAATTCTTATAAATTTTAGAGTAGGCATCTTTAAAGTAGAAACGAAATTATTTATTCTGCTTTCCTATAAACACTGAACCTAAACATAAATGAAATAAACTAAAATGGTTAATGTTATTGGCTATATTAGAGGTATTTGCATTATTTTTTTTTCAGAAAGACAAACACAAATCTTGTATAAGACAGAAAATCAAGACGTGAACTTGGATCCAGGATGTATAAAAACTACTCCGAAGAAATGTTGAAGCTTGCATGTGAAGCAGTTCAATCAGTTCAAATTTCAGCAAGAGATGCTGAACGTCAGTTTGGAATCCCGAGGCGGACTATACTCAATAAACTAAAATTAGTACACACAAGTCCGTTGGACATCCTACTGCTCTAACAGACGAAGGAGAGAAAAAAATTGTGAAAGTCTTATAAGCTTCTAGCAATTTTCGTTCTCCACTTACAAAAATAGATCTGAACACGAACATTTCTCTGATGTTACGGCAACTGCCAGTGAAACAAAAAAATTAAAAGACATATCGTGAATTTCGATGAAACAAATCTCTCTGATGATCTTGGCTCCTCTAAAAGTAATTTTCGTAGGGGAGTTAAGTACCCAGAAAGAATAAATAATTCTACAAAAGGGAACATTTCACTGATGTTTACGGCAACTGCCAGTGGTAGTTGCCTTCCTTTATATGTTGTCTATAAAGCAACAAATTTGTACACATAATGGGTTAATGGAGGACCACCGGAAACCAGATATAATTGTACAGAGTCTGGTTGGTTTGACAGTACTATGTTTGAGAATTACTTTAAAACAATAATTCTTCCGTGGGCAAAAGAAACTGCAGGGACAAAAGTTGTCATTTGTGATAATTTGTCTAGCCATCTAAGCATCAAAGTAGTAGAAATATGCGAGCAAAATGACATCAAGTTAGTATTTATCCTACCAATATCAACACATCTTACGCAGCAATTAGATGTCGCGTTTTTTGGGCCCTTAAAAAAATGCTAGCGTTAAATTCTGTACCAGTATAAGCTCAAAAAACCCAAACCACATTAAACAAAAAACATTTCCCAAAATTACTGTGTGAATTAATAAAAGAAATTAAGATGACGGAAACAACAAATATAATAAGTTGCTTAAGAGCATCGAGAATATATCCATTGAATCCGCAAGAAGTTTTTAAGAAGATCTCAGAAATGCAACAAGAAATTTTGTCATATGATATCGATCAAGTACTGATGGATTATTTAAAAGAGACTAGAGCGCCAAAACCTATGAAAGTACAGAGGAATAAAAAAATCGATTGCGAGCCGGGCAAATCAGTGAGCGTTTCAGATTTCAATGTTGGTACTAGCAATAAAAAAGAAAAAAGAAATCTAAAGTGGCTAATTTACAGAAAAATAACAATAAATACTTTGATTTACATGACTTAACAAGCTTTCTCGTATCAGAGAGTACAACTGATCTTTATTTTAATAAAGATAGAAGTTATGCTCAAAACGTGGATGAATCTTTTTATTTAGATAAATTAACTGGCCCTTTTGTAGCAGAAAGTAGTACTGATTTTTGTTCAAATATTGATAGAAGTTATGCTCAAAACTTGGAGGAAACTTTCAGCAGCCCTCAGTTTCAAGATCATTATATCTTAGTAATTAAAGCAAAGCAAACTTTGTATCAATGTTCAAAAATTAATTCCTGTTTGAGCCAATCATTTTGTATTAGGACGATGATAGCATATACTGATATTTTACATACAGCACCTTCTTCAAGTAGCACAAATACATTAATACTAAGATTAAATGATTATCACAGTTCCATGCAAAATAATTCTGCTAAAAAAAGTAAAATAAACATACTTTCCAATGTAAGTATTACAATCAGTAAAAAAGGAATTCAAGTGACTGATGTTTGCCCTTTAAATAAAGCTTCTAATAAAATTGAAAATACACCTTTTATAGCCACACATAAATTTGATCTACCAGAATGCTTACAGGGGAAGAAAAAGAAACAAACAACGAAAATAGAGAAGGAACAAACAAAAAAAATAAAAAATAAAAATAGAAAAAGAGGAGTTACAAAGTTTTCTAGTATTTTTTTTTATTATAACAGTTGACACAGATGATTCTGACTATAAGACAATAAATTATTATTTTATAGCTGAATCATTAAGAGACCAAGAAGAGAAGAAAAATTTTGAACCAACAACCCTTTGGATTATGTGATATAGAATATTTAAATGAAAACGAAGAGAGTTAAAGAAAATGACTGGATTATTGCTCAGTTCGCCACTAAGAAGCGTTTGAAACACTTTGTAGGTAAGTTTTTTCAAAATTATTTCTCCTCAGCTTGGCATAACATAAGTTATGTTATGTTGCATAACTAGTTAAAAAATTGGAACGGACAAATTATGTTTTTATCTGTTTCAATTCTTTATTTTTTTATATTATTTATTTATAATGTATTGGGAGAGTTCTATCTACCTACTGACCAAAGAAACAAAAAAAGTTATTGTTTGAAATCGAATCATTTATTTAAGTATTTTTGGCTTGAATTTTAATTAAAAATTATATTTACTATCAATTAAACTATGAAATAATATAGCAGTCTTTTAAATAAAATCAGACTAACATTATGATGCAAGTATGTACATAGGTACATTTACAGGCTCATTATTGTTTTATAATCAGTAATCACAATATTTTCAAGAAAATAAGATAATTAGTGTCACATAGAATATTTTTTCCTTAGTTAAATTATATGCTTATATTTTGTCTTAAATATATCATAATAGGTACTAGTTACTATAAAGGAAATAGACAAATTATTTTAAAACAAAAAGAAAAATATTTTCCCGGCAATTAACTAACAATTAGTTATTGACAAAAAACATAAAAATCTTATGAAAAAAACTAAAATAAACTTCTTATAAGTTTTAACAAAAATAATAAGTTAAATAAAACATAAAATAACAAAATATTGTTAAAGTACTTAAAAAATAAACAATTATGGAATACTGTTGAGAAATAAGATTTGGTCAATCTTTTTTGGTGCTAGACGGTTTCTTCTATCATTGCACAAAATCCCAGCTTTTGAAAATAAGCGTTCTGAAGGGACTGACGATGCTGGTATACAAAGATATTTTAGGGCAATTTCGGACAACTGCGGAAATAAACATTTCTTGTCATTCCAAAACTGAAGTGGATCGCATTTTCTGTCAAGATTTGGTAATTCAATATAATGTTTAACCATCATAGCTGCAGAAGTGTATGGAGTTAAGTGAGCACTACTCTCCATGAGTTTTTTATCGACAACTCCCCAAATGTCGTCTCTATCCGAAGCAGCAATAATTGGAGTACTTGGGCTATTTGGGCTAGATGAAGGTAGGACTTGATCGGTGCTCATGTTTGATAACTCATTGATTACCCACATTTGCGCATTATTGGCATTACTTTCTAACCTAAAGCCTTTTTTTTAAAGCGAGGATCAAGGAAGGTGGCTTTTGATGCTGTTCTATTAGTCTCATATACTGCAAGCCGTTTTTCTATTACTGCAGAAAGACTTCGTTTTAAATTCTTGCCCAATTCCGTTACTGGCGTCTTGTTTTCTATAGCATTTTGTAGTCCAAGCACAAGAGGAATAACAGAAGACAAACTTGGATATTTTTCTCCTGATAAAATCACAGTAACATTTTCGAAAGGGCGTAAAAGTGTCACCAAGTCTTCTGTTATTATCCATTCACTGGAATCCAGATTTGGCGGAGAAGTATCTAACTGTGGCAAAGTAGCAGAAAGAGGTATTTTAACCACTAATAGACGTTCGAGCATATAAAAAATACTATTCCATCGAGTCCGAACGTCTTGCTTGAGTTTCAATGTATTTACATTTAGTTGTTCTTGCATTTTCAGTAAGGCATAAGAAGCTTTTGTGCTATGTTTAAAATGCGAAACAATTGCTCGACATTTTGCCAAAAGTTGTTGTAGCTGACAGTTAGAACTGTTTCCTGCTAAATCAAACGTTTCTTTCTCTAAACAGTCTTTAACCGCGAGATTAAGAGTGTGAGCAACACAAAAATGATTTCGCTTATTCAAACATTCACTTACAGCTTTTTTCATAGCTGCAGCATTATCTGTGACAATAGTTACTACTTTTGAGCTTATTTCCCACTGGTCCATTACATCTTGTATAGCCAATGCAATATTCTCAGCCGTGTGATGTAGTTGTATTTCTGAAGTCGAAATAACTACAGATTTCAATTTATATTGATATATGTAATGTGCAGTCAGACTTATAAGACTTTTATTACTGTCTGATGTCCAAATATCAGATGTTAACGCTAAATAAGATATATCACGTAACTCATTTTTTAAAGATTCGGACACCAATTTATATTTTTCATCTACCATCAAAGTTAATTGTTTTCTATTCGGTAATTGATAATCAGCATTTAATGCTTTCGAGTATTCTTGGAAACCTGAATTTTCCACTATTTGAAATGGCTGCAAATCTTTAACTATCAGATTAATTAAAGCGTTATCACCAGAATTTTGCGTAATTTTTTTTGGCACAGTAAGACGGGTTTGGTGGATGTGCCTTAACCTTTTTTGAGGAGGCTTAGGCTCAACATTCAATGTGGTTGTCGATATCAGTAACTGCGATGAAGATGAATCGATCGAAGTACTTTCATTTGTTGATGATGAACTCTGACATTCCTCGATGACAACAGTGGTAGGATGCTTCTTTTTAATGTGGTTTAATAATGTGGTCGTATTTCCACTATATTTGAATGAATCTGAACACTGTTTACACCTAACACGTCCACTCACTGACGGCGATTCGAATACATCCCAAACTAAAGATTTTCTTTTAGGACCCGGCATTTTTCAAAAACATAACATACCGGCACTTTAAAGATAACCTCAAATCTGCATTTAATGACACTTGTTTGTTTGTTATGAATGAATGAATATCAGTGAACGAAATGAATATAGCCTCACTCAAATGATCGGAAAACTTCGCTCCATATCGGTTCCATTCGGTTTTCGAACTCGAGTTAGAGAGAATTGAACTCGAGTTGATTCGAGTTACGCCTAACTCGAGTTGACTCGAGTTAGGTACTCGAGTTAACCATCACTACTCTGATTTGTCATAATTCATTACTGTTGCGACCTTGCGACACGTCCGTTATTATTTATTGTTCGTACCTAATAAATAAATATCTTTCGTGATTTCTAGTAGAATAAAGAAGAATCAAGTAATAAATATTCAATATTTGCTTAATGAGTGCTAATTAGTCATGAGTGGAAGAAAAAAATCAAATGTTTGGACATTTTACACAGAAGCTGATGAAGAAAATAAAGTGAAATGTACATTGTGTTGTTCATTAATATCTCGTGGTGGAAAAGGGCGTTCAGCATCAACTTCTGCTTTGACGAACCATCTTAGAGTGAAGCATTATCAAGAATTTACACAAATCCATCATTCTCCTCATACGCCAAACCCAATCTTACCTTCTATTAGTGCATCAACGAAGTCTCCAACAATATTGTCCTCCTTACGTCAAGCATCTATTGAGGGTACCTTTGAAAATAAGTGGAAGATAGATGACCCACGATCTCAAGAAATTCACAAAACTATTGCAGAAATGATAGCTGTGGATAATCAGCCTATATCGATTTTGGAAGATTCTGGATTTAATCGGTTAATGACAGTAGTAAAGCCTAAATACCAGATTCCAAGCCGGAAATACATGACTGAAACTATATTACCACAACTGTATGAACAATTAAAAAAGTTTATTATGAATCAGTTATCTACAGCTAAATCAGTTTCAGTTACAAGCGATATGTGGACTTGCATAAATAATATGCTATGCTTTTTAAGTTTTACTGCGCATTGGCTTGACAACGATTTTACTTTGTACCATGGAGTACTACGAATGAAATCATTCACAGAACAGCATACGGCGGAACATATCCGCTATGCTTTAGAAGAAATAGCTAACGAATGGCAGATATCACAGAAAATTAATGTACTAATGACAGACAACGGACGCAATATTATAAAAGCCGTAGATGAGAGCCCTTTTGTGGGGAAAAAATGCTTCATACATACTTTGCAGATAGTAATTGACAAGGCTATAAAAGAGCAAGAAAATGTAAACGAAACCTTCGCGATGGGTCGCCGTATCGTAACTCACTTCCATCACTCACAACCGGCTCAAGAAAAGTTAAAGCTGATACAGACTGAACTACATATACCACAACATGAAAAATGAAGATGCACACAAAACATTCTGGAGCTGCTATGAAGAGCTGGCATCAGCAAAGCTTCCCCTTGTAGAAGAAACCAAAAGCCCAATTGCATCTGAACTCGACCGATATTTAAATGATGTTTTGCTGCCTAAACAGCAATGTCCATACAGCTGGTGGGCTAAAAACAAGGACAAGTTTCCTAATATGAGTTCTTTGGCGCGAATATTTTTATCGTCTCCTGGAAGCTCAGTATATTCTGAACGACTATTCTCAGAGGCAGGGAATGTTTACGAAAAAAAACGTAACAGACTCGGGCCAGATACTGCGGAATCTTTAGTATTTCTGCACCATAACTTACCCTTGGTAAATTATAAATACAAGTAGATTAGGTTCTTAATAAGAAAACAAGAAATTTACAAAAAAACGAGAAATTATATTATTACACGATTTAATTAGACTGATTCGACTTGAACTTTTATATGTATCTGATTTTTTAACAATAAACGAACATGATCACATGACAAATTGTTTTATTACTTAGTTATTTCTATACTTGAGTATTCTTTGTTTTCTACTAAACAGTCGGCTTTTCATTTTTCATCCAAATTTCAGCCGAATGCCGAAGTTCGGTTCAACCGAATATGAAACGAAGTTCGGCCCAACATTCGGCATTTGAACCGAAGTTCGGCCGAATACCGAAGTTCTGTTCAATTCACCGAAGTTCGGTTTAACTAGGGGTCGCAAACCGGGATACCGAATTTCGAAAATACCGGAATACCGAGCCAAATTTAGGTCTAATTAATACCGGTATTCATTTCACAAAAACCGAGATATTCGGTATTTTCGGTTTTAGTAAAATAAATAAAAAATAAATACAAATAGAAAAAGTTACGCGCCATTGAATTCAAATTATGCGCGCGCGAGTTCGTTCACCTTACGACAAGACCGATGAATCCGGCGACAGCCGAGTAGCCGAACTTCCCGCTCTCTGTCCCGCGCAATGATTAGCGAAAATAGCGAACGAGCCAATGGCGTGACGCGAATGGTGCAAGTGAGTGAGTTGAATGAAATTAGTTGCGTTGCGACCGACAAGTGTCAAATTTTCTATTTCAACTGTTTACATTTGGTCATCGTCATTCGTCATTGCGTGTTTTGTTGGTGTTGAGGTTTGTTTTTGTTATCCACACTCGGAATTTAGAAAGAAAATAGACAAATTGGTAAGTAAATGATTTTTAATTATTATATTGCATGTCGTAAAAGTATGGGGTTTTTAATTATTTTTGAAAAGAGCTGTTTGTGAAAAGAGAAAGAAGTGCAAATATTTTTCTACATTTGTATTGTATGTATTGTACTGCAAATAGCTAAGATAGAAATTACGATATAAATAAACGTTTAATTAATGGTTTCTTCCTCAATTGTTTTCAACTTATTTTTATAGCTTTGCCCTCTGAATCAGAGGCTCTGATTGACCATAATATTTAGTTTTGCTTTTGTTGAACAGTCATAGTATAAATAAACTTTCAAACTAGCTATGTCCGCGACTTTGTATTATAATATTATAAGTATGGATTTATTTTATTTTATTGTTATGTTTTGAAGCAATGTGTTTTATGCAGGGTTCAAGTTCAGCGATTTATTTCTTGTAAGTGCAATTTGATATTTTCTTTACAGGTTGTTATTAGTCGAAAGCGATGGCAGAATTGGCAGATCAAGACAAAATTCTATATGAAAAGCACAAAAAATTATCACAAACAGAAACATCAGTATGGAGTCGTTTTCTTAAAGCTTCAGATAATCTTACTGCTAAATGTATAAGCTGTAATAAAATAATCAAGACATCGGGCGGCTCAACTTCAGGGCTTCATACTCATTTAAAAACAGCACATTCTATAGTTTTAAAGCATAAAATTGATGCTAATAGTCAACATCAGCTGGCAACGACTTCTACGGCAAATACATCATTTTTTGCCACTGCTACGGAAGATGAAACACCAAAAAAAAGGAACAAATTAACTGATTATTTTACAACTTCCAATAGCTTACCAGAAACGCTTTCTCGTATGACGTCTGTAGATGGCTTACCTTTCAGTTTTTTTATTACTTCAAATGACCAAAGACGAGTCATGGCGCAATCTGGCTACAAATTGCCTACATCTTCAAATTCGATTAAAAATATGGTGATGAAGCATGGTGAAACTGTAAAATTGTCTATAATAAACAAGCTTCAAAAACTAAAAAATGACGGAGTTAAGGTCTCTGTGACTCTAGATCTAGATGAATGGACTAGTACAAGTAATAGACGTTTTATGAATGTCAATGTGCATAGTCCTATGATGAAAAACAATTTTGTTAATCTCGGCCTTGTAAGAATAATTGGGAGTATGCCAGCCAAAATTTGCTTGCAGTTGCTGGAGAAAAGATTGTTAGCGTTCGAATTATCTCTGAAGGACAATGTAATTTGTACCACAACTGACGGTGCTTCTGTAATGGTGGCCTTTGGCCGTGATGCATCGATTTTCCATCAACAGTGCCTTGCTCACGGTATACAGCTTGCAATACTAGATGTCTTGTACAAAAATAAAGAAAATTGCCAAACACGGGTAATTGAAACAGAAGTCGATGAGAATAATGACACCTTTGCTTCAGACGATGATGATGAAGATAACAATGATGGTTTCCATGTAATCGTGAGGACTAATCCTAACAAAGAATTTATTTTCAAAGAATTAATAGAAAAAGTCCGTAAAATTGTGAAAGTTTTTAGAAAGTCGCCAACAAAAAATGATTTGCTGCAAAAATATGTGAAAGAGGAAATGATTGGTGAAACTAATTTGATTTTAGATTGTAGAACACGTTGGAACAGTTTAGCAGATATGTTGGAGAGATTTGTGAAGCTTAAAGTTCCGATCCAGAAGGCAATGATAGATTTAAAAATTAATCAAGAGCTATCAGAAAGTGAATACCGACGTCTGGCTGATCTCAGCAGAGTATTTGAAATACTAAAAGCCACTGTCGAAGAACTGTGCAAAAGAACCGCTAGCCTAATTACTGCCGATACTGCTCTGAAGTTTATGTTCACAAAATTAGACGCCATGCAACATGAGTTAGTTGCTCGTGAACTTGTAACTTCTCTGAAACGTAGGGTTAAGGAACGAAGGTTATTGGTTGCTTCAACCTTAAATTATCTACATAACCCAAAATCCTATTTCGATTCAGCGAATGAATACTGTGATGTATTTTTAAGGCCAGATTGCACAGAGATGAGAAAACACATTGTGGATGTTGTCAAACCCAAAGAAAATTTTAATATGGAATCTACACATGATGTTACTGTTTCTGCATATGATGATCTCCCTTCAGCTTCAGTGCCGCTAAAGAAACAGTTAGAAATGGCAGTGGAAAAGCAAATGCTAATTCAGAACAGCACATCAATAGAAACTACACCTGATTTTGACACTTTAATCAAAATAGAAATGGCTCTTTACGAAAACGGTGGGTCTAGAGGAAAATATTTGAGTATGGCCTTCAACAATTTAATGAGTATTCCACCAACTAGTGTAGAGTCAGAGAGAGCTTTCTCTTCATCGGGTTACTTGTGTAATCATTTGCGGTCAAGATTGAGTGATAAAAGTTTAGTTAGATACTTTACTGTTTCTACGATCTCATTACAAGGCCAACTAAAAATTTAATGGAGATTTAATAATATTTTGATTACCTCTATATAACTCAATTTGATTTGGACTGAATTTAATTTAAGCATTTTTGTTATTTTGTTAATTAGAATATTGATTGTTGATTAGTAAACCATACTAAGAGTTAATTTTATGTTTATGAGAATTTGTTAATTTTATGTTTTATGTTTTTATTAATAAAAAGTGCATTTTTTTGGTTCGTTTTGTTTATGTTGAGACTGTTGTGAGATGTTCAAGTTTGATGAACATTTTATTTTTAGAACTGATTCCTAGTAGTGATCCCACTTCCTAGTCAAACACTACATTTGATTAAAGTATTTGAACTAGTTAACCTGAGTTACTTTAATAAAGGAATAAACGGGCATTAATATTAGTAAATTATTGCTAAGAACTAACTGATTGATTACCAACATATCAAATAATAAACCTTGCGTTAATGAATATTTTGTTTTATTTAGAAGATAAATTCATTTTGGTTAGGTACCTACTTACTATTCCTCCGCAGACTAACTTTATTATACTAAATTTGCTAACTTTATCTTAATCCCGGAAATATTGAAAATACCGGATTATCGGTATTAGTCTGAAGCCAATACCGAAAATACCGGTTTTGCTTAAATGATTCGGTATTGCGACCCCTAGGTTTAACCCAGTAGTTCCCAAACTTATTTTTCTCGTGGACCACTTTCAAAATTTTACTGGTTTCGGTGGACTCCCTGCTGCTACATTTCTACCACATTCTTAAAGTCGCCAAAAAATAAAAATTGTGTCACTTCTGAGTTCTGTCCCTATATTTCGATATGTAAAATAAAAACGAAAAATGGTACATTTTATATCACTTTATTTATTAAAAGAATAGAATTACAAGAAAAAAATATTAAGGTAATATAGGTTCAGGTCATAATTTTAATTAATGGGAAGGATGTATCTGATGGAGTGTCAGCAAACGATCAATGTTTGGCTTTATTTTTGTGAGCAATAACCGCAAATCCCCCCGCTCTGTGATGTTTAATTTGCTCCTTTTTTTTGTTAAGAGGTTTGTAACGGCACTAAAACTCCTTTCGACAAGATATGACGAGGGAAAAGCTATTAAAAATTTCCTTGCGATTTCCCACAGTCCAGGATATTTTTCGGGTATTTCTGCTTGCAGCCAAAATGTTGGGTAGCCTTTTCTAAATTTCACCTTCAGCTCCTCATTAGTGCTTAGCTCGAGCAGCTCCTCTTGTAATACAACATTGGCCACTTCCGTTTCATCAAATGGATTTATTATCCATGGTGGTATATCCATCGTCAGTATATCTTCAAACCTGGTTTTGAAGTCATCATGCAGGGCACTTAAATGTTGACTGTAGGTATGGATATCCTCATCAATACATTCTACCTGCGACAAGTTTGGAAATTGAGAGAATTCGCGCCGACTAATGTTTTGCTTCATAAATTTCAATTTCCCAAGAAAAGCCGAAATTATCCCCTTTGTTTTTATTAAATTCAGGCTGTCCCCTTGTAACTGCAAGTTAATATCATTAAATTTTTTAAACAAATCTGTCAAATACGCAATGTCTGCTTTGAATTTGATCAAGTTTTCTTTTAAATCTGGATCTCTACTTTCTAAGAACTCTAATATGGAATCGAAAACAGAGTAAAATCTCGTTAAGCATGCACCTTTCGACAACCAGCGTACTTCAGTATGTAAGAGCAGTCGTTGGAAGTCTTCATCATTTTCGTCGCACAATTGAGCAAATAAACGTGTATTCAATGCATTGCTTCTGATTTTGTTGACAGCTTTTATTACAAAATGAAGAGATTGGTTCAACCTGTCACTTAAATGTTTTGCCACAAGATGTTGTCGGTGGATTACGCAATGAATAGCTGTAAGTCCTGGTATAATTCTTTTGAGATGACTTATAAACCCACGATATCGCCCGACCATTGCAGGAGCTCCGTCTGTTGCCACTGAAATAATGTTTGTAAATGGGATCGATTTTTCCGTAAAAAAATTACTCAGGACATTAAATATTGATTCGCCTTTAGTGTCAGTCTCCAAAGTTCTGGCAAATAGCAATTCTTCGTGAATTTCTTCCTCAACAATAAATCGGACATATGCCAATAGTAATGCTTCATTACTGGGTAACGTTGACTCGTCCAGTTGTATAGAAAAATGAGTTTTTTGCAGATGATTGCACAAAAAGCTTTCGATATCAGAGCTCATTTCATCAATGCGTCTTTGTACAGTATTGTTACTTAATGGAATTCTTTTTAGTACGTCAAATGGAGATTTGTGCAAAACAGTTTTTAAAACCTCTTCAACAGCGGGTAAAATTAATTGTTCTCCGATAGTGTGCGGTTTTCCAGATTTTGCTATAAGTAATGAGATATTGTAAGATGCCCGCAAGCCATCATCGTTACTTTGAGATGTTGAAGCGAACATACTGTGCATGGTGGGTCTCTTTCCATATTTTTCTTTCAATGTTTGAAAATATTTTAAATCTTTACCTATTTTATCAGTATGACACCTTTTTAGATGATCTTCGAGCTTTGATGGTTTCATAGAGTCATTGCTCAAAACTTTGTTGCATAATAGGCACATGGGCAATTGTTTGTCTGCCTCTGATGGAACAAAACCATATTTCAAATAATCGACACTATATTGTCGACATTTTTTCTTTGCTGTAGCCATGTTTCGTGTCAGTTACCTTACCTGTAAAAAAAATGTTTTAGTAACCAAGTTTTTTTCTGAATATAGGTATCACACCGCAGCCTTTGTCAGCACGCGGAAATAGAATTACGGCTTGTAAAGGGACCAACTAATAAACCGCTGAGACAAATACAAACGTTTTCACAAAACGGTATCAATTTTAAAGTACATAATTTACCACTAATTTTTAATAGTATAAATAAAAATTAGTGTACTCAGTATCGAATACTGATCATATTTGTGTAGGAAAAAATAAACGTCGAAATCCCAAAATTGTCCATAAAAACGATAACTAACATTTTATTAAATCAATGAGTTCACGCGCTCCGTGTATTTGCGTATTTTTTGTCTGCGGCTTCATTGTTAAAACGTGACAAACAGGCATCGAAGTTCAAGCCCCGCCCTTTTCCCGTCGCCCGCGCACCGCTCGCTCTTTCCGAAAAGGAATAGTTTTGATAAAATAGTTACTTCAAAATCAATTTAACATGATTATGAAATTACTGTTTTATAAAATTAGTAGTTATTTGCAAGAAAAATTACAAAATTAATTGCTCTGCAATATTGCTTATTCGGCCTTTTTAGAGAGGCAGTGCTTCTCTCGTGAAAAAACAATTGAATAAAACGTGCTGTGTTTGTCTTCAAATCGAAAGAGGACAATTAAAATATCTGTAAGTTACTAAGTTACCTATCTATACAGGCCGTTGTGATCAACCGACTAGTACACGTAAACAAAATACTTAAGTACTATAACAAAAAAAGGTAGGTTACTTACTTTTCTCCGGCACTAGCAAACACAGATATAAATTTTCTCACAACTTTTTTCCAAATTCCGCCTTGTTTTCGAAATTCCGGAAACAAATGAATGCGTTTGGTTGCCTTTGGCATCAAGTATTTATAGTGTTGATCAAGTTCATGTCTGAACAAGCATTAAGCATTGTCGGGCGGATAGCGCTTTGCAAGTCTGTACACGAAATTGTACGTAATATCGAATACACAAGTTTGGACAAGTAACAGTCGCTTGCCTTATTAAAATATTATCTGCTTAGATAGGTACTTAAAACAATGTAGGTAGGCCCTTATAAAAACTATGCTTACATTTTTGCTCTTTACTATCAAAAGCAGATAAATTTTCGTGGACCCCCATTAACATCTTATGGACCCCCATTTTTTGTTCACGCCTACGTAGACCCCCAGCAAGTCTCCCGTGGACCCCTGGGGGTCCACCTGGACCACTTTGGGAATCACTGGTTTAACCGAATATGAAACGAATTTCGGCCCATCCTAATGTTTTTGTAGAATTTTAAATGTCTATTTTGCGTTTACAAAATTGTTAAGTTTCGTACAATAGACCTTTTTTTTTATGATTTACCTGGTTCGACACTTTCGCGGACAGTAACGTCTCTCGACGTAGATAACAATTGAGTGCCATTGTTATTATCTTGACTGTCCGTGAAAGTGTTAAATAAGTAGACTTTGAACTTCTGAGGTGTGAACTGAAGTTCTATAAATTTTATTTTTGTTTAGTTCTCTGTATTTAGTTGACTTATCATATTTTAAATAAATGTTGATTACTTTTATATATCCCTTCATCTGTCGCGGCCATTTTACGAAATATGGCGCATCTGTCAAGCTATTATTTGTTTTTCGGGGCTACTTCCTGGTACTCATTAAAAAGAAGATTTCCAAGAAATTTTGTATGAAGGGTATATTAAAAGCATATATTGCTAAAATTGTCATTATATAAGCTATAAGATTATGTACAATTGAATATAGTTTTACATTGAGGTTAATTACCAATTCAAAGGTGAAAGTAGGGATAGTGTTACTTTCTCCAGTTTACTGCATTAAATGTGAAATAATTGTAAGTTAAAAACCTTTATTACAAGTTATATTTATTTTATTTGTAAGAAGAACAAATATTTAATACTATAAAATCAAAACAAGATAAAAAAATGCAGGTTTACATACAAAAATATACAAAAATATTTCGGAAATGAAACACGCCATATTCTGGCACCTTGACAGACAGGAAAAATTCCCTATCTGTACAGGTAAATTACTTATCTGTCAAGATGCCAGAATATGGTATGTCTAGTATTGTATGGATAAGACCAAATGTGATGTTCTCTAAACCAAAAATATGAATGCGATATGAAAATAAAAATGTAAAGTTATGACAAGAAATAATTTATATTTATTGGAACAGGAAATAATTTATATTTATTTATTTAATTTTTCATGGTTGTGGTGTGGTGTTGTGTGGATGTTTTACTAAAAAAATGTCGCTGAGTGACGAGAAACTCGGGATAAGGAAAAAGGTTACAAAATAAAATACAACGTTATACGTTAGGTATATATAACGTATAATTATTTTATTCTTTTATAAAAAAAATTAAATAAATTAAAATAATCTGAGCAGATTTTTGAGCCTACACTGGAGCGAACGAAAAGACATTTTCAATTTAAAACAGCCGCCAAGTAGGTATGCACTCACCGCTGGCGAAATGCGGTAGATTTGTTACGGTAAATTATGCAAAATGCGACAAATTACAAGGATAAAAATTTGTCGCCGTCACCATGCCACCAGCCACCCAGGTGTGATTTGTGACGAAGTAGTACAAACAACAAATAGGTACAAATTCAGTGAACACTACACAAACTAAATAAAGCCAATGCAAAGCCGATGGCAGTGCCAATATATCAATTAAATACAAATACACTTTAAATGCTAAACCTTAAAACTGACAAAAATTCTAAAAATCATTGTTTTGTGTTCTATTTCGATGATAAAAGCTAATTTATCTTCCATGTACAGACAGCGATCGGTTACAATACAATACAATACAGAAACTCTTTATTGCACAACAAGGATACATTGTTAAATACAAGCAATTACAAGAAAAATAACCTTGCGCAAAGGCGGCCTTATCGCAATAGCAATTTCTTCCAGGCAACCTTACGGAAAATTGAGTATTACGAATTGAAATTGAGTTACGATTTTATTGTATTGATAAAAATTTATTAGGAGTTTTGCTAAGCCTTCAAATAGACAAAAATTCTAAAAATCATTATTTTGTGTTCTATTTCGTTGATAAAAGCTAATTTCAATGATAAAAATTTGTCGCCGTCACCATGCCACCAGCCACCCAGGTGTGATTTGTGACGAAGTAGTACAAACAACAAATAGGTACAAATTCAGTGAACACTACACAAACTAAATAAAGCCAATGCAAAGCCGATGCCAGTACCAATATATCAATTAAAATACAAATACACTTTAAATGCTAAACCCTAAAACTGACAAAAATTCTAAAAATCATTGTTTTGTGTTCTATTTCGATGATAAAAGCTAATATATCTTCCACGTACAGACAGCAATCGGTTACAATTTTATTATATTGATAGAAATTGATTAGGAGGCTTTTGAAGACGATAAATATAAGTATAATATATAAACTGAGAAGAAAATAAACATAATAAGATTAAGATAAATATATATTTTAAGAATGTAGATTTATAAAACAGGTTTGATTACATATCGTTTTGCTGCAACCAACACAGTATGTATGCACCCGTTTCTTGCACAAAGTGCAGAGTCGCCGCTGTCGTGCGCCGTTCCGCAGCGGGTAGTCGCCTAGGCGGTGGGTGACGTCTACACGCTGGTTGGTTGCAGGCGGAAGTGAAAGCGGAAGAGGAGCACTAGAAGAATGATTTTTAAGAAGAGAACGAATAAGAGAAAAACGAAAGTTGCTGTGAGTCAAAGGTTTGAAGACGTTTATAGATTTTTTATGTATAATATAAGAATTTAAGACAGATACATTTAAAAGCCTCCTAAACAACTTCTTATACCATACCCTAGTTCGTTTCCGTTCTACAGGATACATGGCCAGCATCTGGTCTTTCTTATCCACCCCGCCCATCATGATATTGTAATCCAATATCAGGATAGGTTTGGTGGAATCAGAACCCTGGGACACTGCGTTGCCATGGTATGTCGAGATCATAGCAACCCTGTTGTTGTCTCGCCATACCATGACATCGACGTCCCCCGAGGTTAGACCACTAAGCTGGCCAGGACGCATATTTGCCTTGGTAAGAGTATGCACAGCCTGCGGAACGAACCTACGGTTAGTCCGCAGAGTGCCTACACAGTCAAAACCAAGAGTTTTGAGCCGGCGGGCTAAAAGCGGTGAATTATAAAAATTGTCCATCCACACTGTGTGACCTTTATTCTCAAGACCATGTAAAAGTCTTAAGACAGTGGCCGGTGTGGATGCGTTTAATGGGTCTTCTGAATGCTGTTGCTGTGGAGACCGCTTATGAGCGTGAACCTCAAACCGCCACAAATAGCCGGTTTGAGACTCACAGACTTCATAAGTTTTAATCCCCACCGTTGCAGCTTTATTAGGAATAAGTTGGTTAATGTCTAACCAACCTTTCCACATAAGAAGACTCTCATCAAGAGATATATTTCGATCTAAATTGTACATGTTTTGAAATTTAATATTAATTTGCGATAATACCGGCTTTATTTTAAATAATTTTGCCTCAGATTCATCCAGCTCTAGCGAACACATGTCATCATTGTTGTTAAAATGGAGGCATTTCTGCAATAAAATGAATCTATTATATGACATATGTGCGCTAAAGCCGGGTGTGTAAAATATGTCAGGGGTGGTCGACCAATATTCCTCTAGCCTCGACTTGATCACAACCCCCATCGCAAGAATAATCCCAAAATAAAGATATAACTCATCGGCATTAGTGTCGTTCCACTGTGTAATGCGACTATTCGGATGGAGGTTGTGATCGCGGAACATGTGTTCGGCCACCTGCTGAGCATACCTATTGGTTTCTGAGGCAATGTACTCCATAAACTGCCTATCCCATATGGCAACAAAAATGTCATATGGGTCGACATGTGAAGCTGTCGGACCGACATTGCTCTACGAGAAGCATTCGCGCCTCGATTCAGACTGAATCGAGGAGGTAGGGAACGCTTCCCAATGAAAATCATGGAAGCTCCAAGGCTGGTCCGTCGCCGTTGGAGCTACCTGTATATAACTGGTACTAGCATTTGCGGTGGTGGCTGTGGCTGGTTCGATGGCGGCGGTGGTGGTTGGATGGGCGACGGTGGGGAGTTCATCGGCAGGCTCGTCCTCAATATCAAATGGTGTCTCCATCAGGCTGCGGACAGTTCTGGGAATAAAGGGAGGCACAAACTCCTCCTCATCGTCGCTCTCGCCAGAGCTTGGTTCGCTGCCTGCAACATGATAAAAAGGTCAAATTGCTGCATAGCAAATATGTACTTTGGGCCAGCTAAAATTACTGATTATTTAACTTACCGTAATTGATAGCGAACTCTATTTCACTGATGTCTAAAACCTGACGAGACCGACGAGAGCGTCCAGCACTGTCCGAGCATTACACAAACCTATAAAAAATTATCACATCAGTAAACCTAATACATATGTACATCGCTACAGTAAAAAAGAAGAAAAACTTACATTGCAGGAGATGGCACCGAACTTGCCGGTGACATGGGTGCTGGTGATTCCCTGGTTCACCCTGCAAAGACATTTCGATATTAAATAATGAAGAAATAATAAAATAAAAAATCAAGTCAATAGTGTCAATATATTTTATCTCATGAATATTTAAAATAAAGGATTTACTTATACTTTTACAAGAACATTGATTGTGTTGTATAGTTGTATTGTCATGTCTATTGACAAGTGACCATTTGCTCGGCAATACAAACAATAAAATTTGTGGTGTATGAGGGTATGATGATTATAGGTGGAAGGTAGTATTAAGTTAACAATGTAACTTGTCATTTTTGTCTAGAATAAAGGTTAGTCACGAACGCTCTGGCTTTGGTCTTCTCTCCTGTAATATAGGACTCCCTCTGGATTTCGGGCTGTGACACAACAAAAAAAGATTTAGCTCTGATGTACTGCTAGCAGTTGTTATTTAAGTTATCTTTATGTTTATGACATAATAAAGTTTCTTTATATAAAAAAAAGAACAATAAACAGCTTACATTGGCGGACATTCCGCCGACCGAGACTCTGTCTCCGTCAGTGGGTGTGGCGGCGGTGGCAGTGGCCGTGCAATATGGTCAACCCTGCAAAGACATTTCGATATTTAAAATAAATGTCTAACATAACGCAATATTGCTATTGATCAATTCAACAAAATTACTCACGGTTGCCACACGCGTCGCCGTTTGGGATGCAGGGCGGTCTCACGAGCCCGGCCTTTTGGTAGCTCACCAATATCCCGAATAATAAGCCTAAAAAAAACTTAAACTGTAAAAAACGAATTGTAAGAAAACATAAACAAAAAAAAAAACAAAACTAATATAAAATAACTTTCTGATGCAGACACGATTAATAATTGTTAGTAAAAAAAGAATGCTAACTATTCAGCTGAGAACGGTCCAGGTCTATAATTACTCAGGCCAAGACCCCCTCGACCGCCACGACTGCCGCGGCCGAGACTGCGAGAGACCACCACCGCTGCTTCCTCAACCACCCCAGCTACCACTACCGCCGCACCTCTCCCACCACGGACACGAACGCCTCTGCCTCGTCGCGGGCCGCGAGTGCGCGGGCGTCTCGTTTCACTAATAAAATAAGCGAGTACAAAAAAAAATTACCAATTGCCCAGTGCAAACAAAAAAAAATCACCATACAAAACATGCAATAAAACAGTGAACCTTAAAAACATGAAAAAAAAAAAACAAAAAAAAAAGCCGAAAATATGTCAAGATAAAGTATTCAAAATCAATGATTCAATCTATGTAAGTAGGTACCTATGTACCGAAGTCTTATCCACTTTATACAAGTGACCGAATAAAATGGCGGATTTGGTGTCACTGACCGTTACAGACAGCCGGGCCCAATTTGTCAAGCGACGCCAGAATATGGCGTTTTGAATTTATGCAATTTTGTTTTGTATCTTACACATTATTAAATCGAATTAAGATCAAAAACTATTATTAATACGTATGTAGAAATGTATGTAATTCATGTTACAAAAGGAAGTTTGAAATCTCTAGAACATTTTTTTGTTAGAATCAAATCAAGAAGTACGAACATCACAAACGAAGTGACCGCCAATGTTTGTTAAATTAAAAAAATTACATCGACATCTTTATCTAATACACATTAAAACAATTATATAATGTTTAAACTTACCCATTCATGTTTATTAACTAAGAATACCACTTTCTAACACACTTAATTTTTATTACGAGCACTAACAATGCACGACGCGCAACCCGCTAATGCCTGAAAGAGCGGGAATTCGCTATGCAAACGATACATCGAGGTTTGTAAAACATCGAGGTATCGGTCATAAACATCGATGTTATCATCGATGTTTTGAAGAGCGATATATCGTCGATACATCGTTTGCTACTTTCAGAAACATCGAAATCGTTGTTCAGTCCGTTCGGGTTTTCGGAATTCGGAATCACTGTGACGTTCGCGCGCATCGCATTGCTTTGTTGTGTTGACACGTGAAGTGTATGGTTGGTTTGGATTAATTTGATTTAATTTAATACGATTCGATTATTAGATTACCCAAAATCTATACACATTTTGGATTTCTTGATTGGGTGAGTAATGTACTCGTTAATTTATAATTTAGTTAGGTTATGTTTGTTTGTTTTTGCATTAGGTTTGTGTAAGGATGTGCGAAGTGAGCGTGTCATTTCAGATTAAAAGAAATTAACAAAAACGCATAGCTTGTTATATTATGCAGCTAGTGAAATTACAGTTGACATTTTTTTTTATTTGACAAATTTAATGATGACAATAATTTTGTAGTAATTTAATTTACCATCATGTACTTCTTATTTTTATTAAAGCTTAATCGAGAGTCAAACAGACTTATACCGAATAGAGCGACAGTATATTTTTACCCGACTGCGCAATTAGGGGTGTTATGATTTTCAAGCGCATGTATGTATGACACAAAAAATAAAATCTATTTTTAATTACTTGTAAAAATAAACAATGTTTTTGTTTCTTTACAGATAACTAACTATGCCTTACAATAAAATAAAAAGTAAAATTTGGAATTATTTTAAGAAAATTGGTGACAAGGAGGCTATTTGCAATATATGCAACAAGAGTCTTAAAACTTCTGGAAATACGACAAATCTTCGAGGTCATTTAGAAAATGTACATTCCCAGCAATTGGAAGATATTGATGTACCCAGCAAGAAAAAAAAAGTCGGTAACATTACTAGTTACATGCACATAGATGAAGCAACTGCAAGTACCAGTAGTCATAATGTTGACCTTCCATTATAATCAAACATCGACGTCGACGTTAACCAACCATCGACCAGTTCAAGCAGTGTTAAAGATTTAGTATTACCTTCATCTCAAAAGTCAGTTGCTACTGTTGCTAGTACATCGTCAGACATTGTTATTGATTCTAAAAAAACTGCTCAGCCAAATGTAGATGATTTTATAAACAACATTAAGAGTATAACTACAAAATATGGTGCAAAATCAAAGAAAATAACTGAGGCCATTACGAATTTCATAATCATGGATAATAAACCATTTTCGACTGTTGAAGGTAAAGGTTTTCGACAACTGATGAAAGAAGTGTGTCCACTGTATAACGTGCCGAGTCGAGAGACAATTAAAACGAGAGTAGATGAAAAATATGAGACATTGAGTAATCTTTTTAAGATGTATATAAAAAATTCTGAAAGCTATTGCATCACATACGACATTTGGACAGAAACCATGCAGAATAAATCATTTATTGGTGTCACTATTCATTCTTTGGATAAGTCTCGACTTCTCAGTGGAACTTTAGGTGTTTTCGAGTTGACCGAAAGCCATACATCGCTTTACATTATTCAGAAACTTACCGATATTTTCACCGAGTGGAATGTTTCCATTGAAAAAGTTTCAGCTGTTATTACAGACAATGATAGCACTGTTATGAAGGCCAATCGGGAAATGTTTGGAGAAAAAAAAAAAATCCCTGTTTTGCTCATACAATTAATTTAGTCGTAACAAAATCCATTGATGAATCAAACAATTGTACTGAGTTAATAACCAAAGTTAGGGATATAGTTAAGTATATAAAAAGGAGCGTCAATGCAAGTGACGAATTACGGAAGAGACAGTTAGAGATGAGTAGATATTTATTGGGCATTTCAAAACACAACCATCTCCCTCTAGAGCTCATTTCATTCGCTCTAGGATGGTTGTGTTTTGAAATCCCCAATAAATACTTGGTTTTACATATTTTTTAATCACTAAACACAATATGAGCTCAATGGGGCGTGAAACTGTTTTAAAACTCCCAATTAAGGAAATGATTATAAACCTATATTATAACAAACCCAATGACACATGTGACTTATTTCACTTACAGACGCTTCAAAATATTTAAATATTCAAACATTGATGAAATATAAGTCATTTCGCTAAAACACGTGACACGTTGCGGTCAAGTTAACTGTTTAGTTATGAAATTTATAAAACAGAAAGAATCGTTAAAACTACCATGTATTTGTCCTACTGCATTAATAACCGAAGCAAAGCGACATGGTAACTTATTACCCAATACCATTCGTTGCATTGTCTGCGGGCCATCGAATTGCGGAAAGACCAATTTAATGATAAGCCTCTTGCTGCACGAAAATGGTTTACGTTTTCGTAATCTATACGTGTATTCAAAATCCTTATATCAACCGAAATACATATTTTTAGAAAGAGTATTAACAATGGTACCAAGCGTATCATATTACAAATTTTATCATAATAGCGAAGTTTTGAGCCCCCAAGAGGCTGCTCCAGACTCTATAATATTATTCGACGATGTCGCTTGTGAAAATCAAAACAACATCAGAGATTTTTTTGCCATGGGACGTCATAAAAATATTGATTGTTTTTATCTTAATCAAACTTATACAAAAATACCAAAACAGCTAGTCAGAGACAATTCAAACCTCATTGTACTATTTAAACAAGATGATATAAATTTAAAACACGTCTATGATGAGCACGTGGGTTCTGATATGTCATGGCAACAATTTCGTGAAATGTGTTCGACTGTATGGAATGAACAATACGGTTATGTAGTAATAAATAAAGATTGTGAACGAAATAAAGGCTGCTACAGGAAGAAATTTGATACCTTCATATTATTGTAATAACATTTATAAGATTGTGTCTTGTATACGATTTACCTCTTTCATTTATGTTTCCTTACAAGAAAGAACCTAAAATGGAAAGAAATATAAAAAAACAAATTGTGAAATCAGCTACAGCCGTCAAAAGAAAAGTTGATATGATAAAAGATGCAAAAAATACGAACAATGTGGCATTCGCAACGATATTTAAACCTATCGTTGATCCACTGAACCAGTTAGCCAGTAAAAATGATAAAAAATCTGAGAAAGAAGAATTTGAAGAAAAAGAAAAACATATAAATAAGAGAAATAAATATAGTGAGAGTGAAGCCTCGTACACTTCTAAAGAAGATGAAGAAGTAGATTATGAAGAACAGTTTAGCGATCAAGACGCTGCTGAAGCTAATTTAGATGTTTTTGACAATAATCCAAACAAAACTCTTACTGTTTCACCATCTACCGAGCATAATATCAGTGACGGGTCTTTTAAATCACTTCAATCATCCCCAAGTTTGCAAGATCATACTCTATCATGGTCTACAACTTCTGAAGTATTGAAAGATATACCATTCGGTTTCAAACATGATCGCGGAAAACTCATGCTCGGTAACTCGCGCGTCATTGACCAAGACTGCATTTGGAAAATCGGAAAACTTACTGTGAAAAAAACTCCAGGTTTAAAAGAATTATTATTTAAGAAAGTGCCAAACATGTCCGTGATAACCGAGGAAGATTTACAACTTTACAAATTATTACTTAATGAAACCAATGCCCATAGACGTAATTTTGATCCAAAAAAGCCTATTAATAGCAACAAGGGCTTCAAATATATGAGTATAATTAAACCTTTATTCAAATTTTCCAGAAGTATAACCACCAGTTCTGAGAGTCTTTCAATGGGTAACGGTATTAAACTTATAAAAAAAGTTTATAAAAATACTGATTTGATTTACTGGGACGATCCCAATGAGTTGGTAGAACGATTGCAATTATTATTAGCATCACGAGATGCGGGTAACACTGGTTTAGATAATGAAATTATAGCAATTATAGAGGAATTAGCAGAAGCTGGTATTATTAACAAAAAAAATATAATGAACATGCACTAAAGGAATCAAACAGTCTTATTACAGCTAACAATCTATGAGCACAGAAATGAATGTAGATAAATTTGGACATCACGTTCATAAGCGTTTACGAATTGCTGAGTATATAGATATTTTAAATGAAACCTTAACCAAGACAGAAGAAGGGAAGTATGATCTAAAATCATCGCGATTAAAAGGATTATTACGTCCTGAAGACGATGACGAAGCAGTTAACAAAGCATATCTCGATAAAGAAATTAATTTTTTAAAAGAAGAAATTAAAAAATCATTATTAAATCCAAAGAAAGATGACGATGCAGTAAGCAAAGCTCATCTAGACAAAGAAATTTTAGAGTTAAAAGAAGAAATAAAAAAATCATCGCAGTTAAAAGGATTACTACATCCAAAGGAAGATGACGACGCAGTTAACAAAGCCTATTTAGATACTGAAATTCAAGAATTAAAAAAAGATATAAAACAAATTAATAGTGATTTGAAAAATTGCATTTATAATTTACAATTACTTGCAACTAATTTAAATTACCAATACTATACAAAACAGGAAGTAGATCGTATAATTGTTGCAAAGTCTACCAAAAATGAGTAAACAAGACATAGTTGACGAGCTACACAGATCGGTAAGGAGAAATTTTCTACGCCGTTGTACAATTATAAAAGGCATAGATGATTTGTGGCAAGCTGATCTCATAGATCTACAAAAATATGCACATCTGAATAAAGGATACAAATATGTCCTAGTTATTATTGATGCGTTATCGAAATACGTTTGGATTGCTCCTTTGAAATCAAAATTAAAGGAATGTGTTACAAAAGCTATGCAAAAAGTACTTACTGAATCACGTCGTAAACCTGATAATTTGCAAACAGATTTTGGTAAAGAGTTTTACAATGAATCATTTCAGAAACATATGAAATATTATAAAATAATTCATTATTCTACATACTCTGTAAAAAAAGCATCCATTGTCGAACGAGTAATCAAAACCTTAAAATGTAATCTCTACAAACTTTTTAGTCTGATCGGTGAATACGTATGGCTAGGAAATAACTTTGATTCTGTTGTTCGGCAATATAATAGAACTCTACATAAAACCACAAAGTTTAAACCAATAGATATAAATCAGTGCAATCAAGAAGTTGTAAAAGCTAATATAATCAAAACGCAGCAGAAAATGAAAAAAATTGGAAGGTTGATATTTAATGTCGGTGATAAAGTTCGTATTAGCAAATATAAGGGGGATTTTTGTAAAGGATATACACCTAACTGGTCAACAGAAATATTTACTGTGATAACGGTTAATAACACAAGCCCACTTACTTATCAAATAGAAGATCAACATAAGCAACGAATATTGGGGTCTTTTTACGGATATGAGTTACAAAAAACAAAAAACCCAGACTTTTATCTCATTGAAAAAGTTATAAAAAGAAAAAGAACAAAATTTTTGTGAAATGGCTAGGACTTAGCGAAAATGAAAACAGTTGGATTGAAAAGAGTGCACTGTTGCAGTAATATGTGAGTGTATAAAAGCAAATATTTTATACTATAAAATTAGTATGTCCCTATCAATGAAGAATGGAAGTGGTTTAATTAATAATTTAATCGACAAATTACCTTTTGAAATACATCTACCTGGATATCAATTTTGTGGTCCCGGAACAAAATTGCAGAAAAGGTTATTGAGAGGCGATCGAGGTATTAACAAACTGGACGAAGCGTGTATGCATCACGATATTGCTTACACCAACAGTGATTTGAACGTTCGAAAAAAAGCAGATTTAGAACTTTTAAACATGGCTAATCAGCGATTAAAGTCAAAAAATGCTGGAAAAAAAGAGAAGGTTGCTTCTTGGGTTGTGAAAAATGCTATGAAGGCAAAAATACGTGCGGGTGCGGGAGCATCTTCATTTATAAAAATTGTAAAAAAAAATACAATCTCAATTAAAAAAACTAAAATCAAAAGACAGTCACGCTGCCATCAAATACGCATATGCCGCAGCAAAAAAATATTTACAAATAATAAGGGAGTACGGTTACCGCGCTCTATTCCTATTCCAAAATGTGGAGGTATTTTGCCCTTGATTCCAATCTTTGCTGGACTATCGGCTCTTGGTTCACTGGCTGGAGGTGCAGTAGGAATAGCAAAGGCTGTGAATGATTACAAAGTTGCTAAAAAGAGTCTTGAAGAGTCACAACGTCATAATAAAATGATGGAATCGGTTGCTCTTGGAAAAGGATTGTACATTAGGTCTACTAAAAGAGGAGCTATATCTAAAAAGTTCAAAAACTAATGAAACGGTTACCTAAGCGAGCATTAACTAACATAGACATATTAAAGCACGCGAATGATATCCCCTATTTTCGAGGTGTTTTTATGAGAGACACTTTGCCTCCAAAACCTAGAAATATAGAATGTGCAATACTGAACCTGGATAGTGATTCCAATAACGGAACTCATTGGGTAGCCTTTGTGAAACTTAATAAATATGTCGAGTACTTTGACAGTTTTGGAAATTTGAAACCACCACTGGAATTGGTAAAATACTTAAATAATATATCTATTAATTATAATTACGAACAATTTCAAAGCTTTGACTCTACTAATTGTGGTCATCTGTGTTTAGAATTTTTAACTAATTTTTGGAATAATGTATTTAAATAGAGTTTAAAATAAAAAATGTTAGTACAAAAATGTCTTTCACTGTGTCGATAACGGGAGCGGGAGCATCCTTGACAACAAATTATTCACCAACTTTAGAATTATGTGGAGAATATGAATGTGGACTTTTATATTTTTCTACGTTTAATTCAAAACCTAATATTGATGAGAGAAACAATAAATTCTATTATGGTGATGAAGTTACCGAGATTCCGGAAGGATCGTATGAACTTCAGGACATTCAAGATTTTTTAAGAAGTAATATAAAAAATACTTTATTTAAATTAAGATGTAACAATAACACATTGAAAGCACAAATGTTCTGCTCCAAAGATGTTCATTTCGAGAAAAGTGATTCAATAGGCAGAATCTTAGGTTTTGGGATGGAAACCGTAAAAGCTAATATAAGTCACGAGTCTCGTTATCCTGTCAGCATTTTACCAACAACCATCGTGCGCATCGAATGTGATGTAGTGAGTGGATCATTTGTAAACGGAAAAGCTAGCCACATTATTTATGAATTTGCGCCCAATGTACCACCTGGTTATAGAATAATTGAAATACCTAAGAACTTAATATATTTCCCAGTTAATCAAAATTCGATAAGTGCTCTGAACATAAGATTGTTGGATGCAGAAAATAAGGAAATTAATTTACGTGGGGAGGAAGTACAACTGTATTTACACTTTAGAAAAAAATGATAAATTTTAATAAAAACCATGCGACGCCCTGTGTTCAAGTCAGTAACAGAAAAACATCTTGCAAGAAAACACCTCGAAAAAAAAAACCTCTTAAATCAATAAAGAAGCTCACACGTAGCAATCAAGACTTTTTAAAACTAATAGGTTTATTAAAATGAACTTTTTAAATATATCGCAACCAACTGCTTACGATAACAGCGTCGAAAGTTTCGAATTTCATTCTTACAAACCATATGTGACAAGTTTTAACAAGAATGATGAAATCCGAATACCTATCAACCAACAAGACTTATATGTATTACCCTCTCTCAGCAGTTTGTATATCGAGGGAAAAGCTATTTTATACGATAGCACAACCAAAGCAAAGATATCAAATGTGCACTTTGTGAACAATCCCGCGTTGTTTCTATTTCAAGATATTCGATACGAGCTGAACGGAATTGAAATTGATAAAATAAAAAATGCAGGTATTACCACCACGATTAAATCCTATCTTTCTCTAAACGACAATGAATCTAAATGTGCCAAAGTTTGGGGATGGTCTCCCGGTGGTACAACAATAGTCAATGATGGTGTATTCTCTGCTTCCATACCGCTCAACAAAATATTAGGTTTTGCAGAAGACTATGAGAAGATCATTATAAATTGCAAACATGAGCTAGTGTTGTTAAGAAGTAACACCAACCTCAATGCTTTGAAATTAAATGGGGGAGAAATTGTTATCAATAAAATTGTTTGGCGAGTTCCACACGTTAAAGTATCAGATCGTGAAAGGATAAATTTATTAAAGCATTTAGAAAAAGATCGTGCTATAACACTAACTTTTCGGAATTGGGATTTGTATGAATATCCACTATTACCCAAAACACGTAAACATACTTGGGCAATCAAAACTTCATCTCAAATTGAGAAACCTCGATTTGTTGTGATTGCCTTACAAACAAATCGTAAACATCAAGCGGATATATCAATGGCAGAGTTCGATCATTGTAATGTTCGAGACGTATAAGTGTTTTTGAATTCATCGTATTACCCATATGAAGGATTGAACGTAAGTTTCTCCGAAAATAAGTTTACCTTATTATACGAACAGTATGCAAGATTTCAACAGTCTTATTATGGTCGCCGACCTGAACCGTTGATGAGTTTGAAAGAATTCAAAGATATCGCTCCATTATTTGTAATTGATTGTTCTCGTCAACAAGAAACTTTAAAGAGTTCTATTGATGTAAGAGTTGAAATCGAAACAGACGAAGAAATACCTGATCAGACCGCAGCATATTGTTTAATTTTAAACGATTGTATATTTGAGTATAAGCCTTTAAGTAGCATTTTTAAAAAGATATCATGAACCCTGACACAATTATCGTTGATTTACAAGGCTTCAAAAATGCTCATAATGAATTCATAGTTAAAGAATTCGTTATAGCTACTCAAGAACATACTCAAATATTCTTAGTTAAACCACCATTTTCATATTCAAAACTAACACATGAAGAAAAAAAACGTGTTTCCTGGATTGAAAGAAACCTTGGATATCGATGGAGCGAAGGGAACATAAATTGTTGTTAAAGGTCAAGAGAAGATCAAATGGGTGAAAATGTTAAGTGATCAAAAAAATATAATAGATATAACAGGTAGTGGTATTCCTAATTTAAAATCTCTACATGAACAATTTTGTAATGATCTACTTTTATTTAATTGTTTTATTCATGAAAATTATTGTGCATTAAAAAATGTTTTATGTATAAAGAAATGGTTGATAGAAAATAAAATAATTTTGTAACGATAAAAGTTCTTTTATTTTGCTTCCACTTAAAATGCTTTCTTACAGTATTCATAAACTTTAAATACATTTATTAAAAATCTTTTAAATAATTTGATACCAGACAAACTTTTTTAAATTACAAAATATACATTTATTTTATTACATACAATCAGGATCTTTTTTTTATTTATTTTAATATTAAAAACAAATTGATTATTGCTATGAATTTTTCTTAGATTAAAATTACAAAGTATAAATTAATTTTATTATATAAAATAATTTTTAAACTATATTTGAATAATTTTATTACCAAACAACCTACCATACCTAATAAGATATATTGTTTTATTTGCTTTTTGAAAACAAGTAAATTAATTACATAAAATCATTATTGCTAACACAAAGTTTTATTGATCCAAATCATAAAATATATTTTAACTTCATAAATTACATATCAGATTTTTTTATATATATCTAAATTAAAACTACCTTATAAATTACATTTTATTTAAATTAAATAAAAAAGTTAAAATTACATAAAATCATTATTGCTATCACAAAGTTTTTTGGAAATTCTGTTGATCAAATTTTGAGTTTCGTCCATAATATTGTCCACAGGATCACTAACCACGTATTGTGCGTTCAAAATTATGACTTCCTCGCCATCACTTGAAGGTTCTTGATCGCTTATGTCCAAAACCTTTATTTGGATTAATCTTATCCCCTTCTTTTTTTCATTATTGATCACAAATGACTGAGTCGTCGATGGCAGCTTTCTTTTTAGAGCTTCTTTTCTTGATCTGTTTTTCTTGGCAGGTCCTTGGAGTTCAGGTAAGTGCCAACTTAGACTAGGGATGTCGTAGCCCTGTCCGCATTGTGTAAAAATGATGTCGGGAGAGTCTGTCATGATAATAATCTGAAATAAAAACAAATCAATAAAGCATAATAGTTACAACATAGTTAGAAAACAATAACAATAGTCTTTTTCACTTTAAGATACTCACAGTTTTTATATGTGATGCGACTTCACTAATGAGCTCCTATCAGCGTAATGGTTACAAGTTAAAATAATACATAAATCAAATTTATTAAATGATTAGTCAGCCTGTTGCATATTGTTTGCATCTAGGTATATTGCTATCTTGCTCTGTAGTGTTATATCGAGTGAGAAGGTTCTAGTTCATAACATGACACCAGTGTGACAGACATTAAGACATGTTGCGACGTGTTTGAAAACCATTTGTGTTGAATTGAATTTCAGAATTATTGCATTGTGGTAGGTACCTAACCTAATTAAGGGATATGAAAGGAAACAATATGTTATATATTCGAAATTTATTTAAAAAATCCTTAATAACTAACATGTCCGCCTTTGCATTTATTTTTAGTTTTGTATGTACTGTAATGCTATTATCTGTACAACAGAGTCATTAGAAACAATAAAACAAATTATATATAGTAACATACAACTCGTTCATTTCGAGTATAGTTATTAAAACTTGTTAGTAAATCATTAACAAAATTAGTCTTATTTCTTATTTAGATGAGTTTCCATCAAACAGAATACATATTCATAATTAACAATTACAATTTAAAACCAACTTGATTGATGACCCCAGGTAAGGTAATCTCATATCTGTTCAATATTTTGTATAAAGGGCTAGGTAATTCTACAGCCCCAGCGTATCACCCCTTACATAACCAGTTTTAAGGCTTACATATCTATTTATATAACTTTTTTTTAACCAGTCTACTTCAAAACAAACTATGTTTATGTCCCCAGGACATGGTACTTATTTTATCCTTTAATATTATACGTTTATCGTCTTTTGAAGATAAAGCTATTTTGTCAATAGCTTGAGTGAAAACTTCATGCTTTAGAGATTTGAACACTATATTTCTTTTTTTCAAAGAGTTATTACACATTAAAACATTATTGTAATCTTATTTATTTATTTATTTATTAAAACTTTATTGTTCCACAAAGTACACATATACTTATAACAATTGGCGGACTTAATGCTAAGAGCATTCTCTACCAGTCAACCATTGGGAGAAATTGAAAGATAGTTTGGCGCAAAAAAGTTAAGGGGGAAAAATGTATTACTTATAGAGCAAATTTTATCAAAAGCTTAAGTTTATACACTACGTAAACATACATAAAACATACACAAATACTATTTCATTTTAAATATATACCTATATATATATATATATATATATATATATATATATATATATATATATATATATATATATATATTGTTAGGACTTTCCTTAATATCAGCAGGCAAAGCATTCCAAAGTCGAGTAGTTTGTAAAGTGAAGGAATTAGCCATAAAACTGGTGCGAAAAAGAGGAGTACTTAGTAAGAGAGAATTGGAAGAGCGAAGTTGACGATCATGAGAGTCAGATAGATATTTAAAATTACATTTTAAATAATCAGGAGATTGAGGATCTTCAAAGTTTAAAGTCCTTATTTCAGATTTTTTTACACCCTTAGCTTTTTTTATTTCTTTATCTTGTGTTTTAATACAGTAAAGTTTTGATCTCAAACCCACAAATTCAACAATAAGTTGACCTCCAAATTTATCCTTAAACAACCCCGGAACTTTTTTGTTCTGACAAACGATATTATGTTGATTATTTTTGTCATAATTACTGGTGTCAAAGTATGATTGAAAATATAATTTTATGTCTTTATATACGTCTTTTGTCTCAATGCAATATAACAAGCTGTCAGTATCCGTATAACAAAGCTTTAAATTGTTACCATAGAATGGTTTCATAATAGAATAGTGAAAGTCATACATATGATGTTTAGATATTTCTAAAACTGTAAATCCAATGTAAATGGGCTTATCCAAAATAACCGACTTTGGCTTCATTTGTATAGCCACAAAGTTTTCTGTAAAAATAGTGCAACTATGGAAATTAGGTCGTGAAATAAAATGCTCTGCTGTAAAATATTTTTTAGTAACATTTTTAGTATCACTCCATTGATTAACTAAGTGAACATTTACTCTGTTTTCCGAATCTTCTAATGTTTTTCCGAAAACGCTATTATTTAATAATTTAAAAAGTCCTGTTCAAATGCTGATTTGGCTTTTTGTCGTAATTTGGTATTCAAATCAATGTACTGTTTTAAAAAAGGATGTTGTTTGAATCTTATTACTCGATGCACGTTTTTTAGCTGTAATCCATGGCGTATGCAAGTTTTCAAATGAACATAATGGATAACGTAATAAAATTTGCCATTTAAATTAGGTATCAGCTTAGGATTTTTTGATCCTGGAGGAGTATACTTTTGAGGACAAAATGGCAAATCATTATGTAAGTCATGTAGATGTTCGGGATATTCTAAATCCACTTCCAATATGTAACCGCACTCCGCATCATCTGGTATGTTGAGGATATTAAGTTCGGCAATAGCTTCTTGGGTTAATAACTCAAAGTTTGAATACGGTAAAAAAGAGCACATAGCATAACCATACAAATGATTGCAATCTATATATAATAAGTAGTTGTCAGGCAGAGTTGAATTATAGTTAGCTAAATATTTGTTATTCGCCTTAGCATATCTAGTTGAACATAAACAAACTCCTCCACGAATGCCCTTTTGAATCATACGTATAATTTCTAAATTGTCTATAAGTTCAAGTTTTACTTTCGTTATGAGTAACATTGCATCAAAACTTAGTCCAGGCGCTGTCATATAAAATGCAGGGTCTAATCTGTAATTAATTTTGCAAGTTAATCGAAATTTTTCAAATATATCTGCCAGTAATATAACATCTGATTTTAAATATAAATCTGTATATTCACCTAGATTTTTCAAACAAAATATTTTCCAAACAAGCTGAGCATGTCGATAATCAGAAACAGAAATAATGTTACCGGTCAAATTACTGTAAAAGCAGCTACGCGGTGGCAAACTATTTTCTTCATATGAATTCCAACTCGTCATGTATTCGTAGGGATATACACCTTTTCGTTTTAATAGATCGAAATGATTTTTATTTGGAAAAAAAATCGTTAAATGTTTGAAATCGTTTTCATTTAAGTTTGTAACGAGTTTTTCTAAGCTTGTTCCTAAAAATTTAAACGAGTCTACAAACCGTACCGGTACATATTCTTGGCTACCGGTATGAAAAAATTTGGTAAATGAAATGTTGTTTTCTTTATTTTTTGCAATAACTTTTATTTTTCCTAGCAATTCTCCTAACTGCCGAATAAACAAATGACAATCGTATCCAGATAAATTGTGGAAAAATACTGGAATAAATTTTGGTAAACGATATCGCAGGTTACAGTAGCTGTGAGATGGTCCGCGGTAGTGTCCAGTTAGATGACAATGATCTTTGACTTTGTCGTCAAGTAACAACTGATCACAAAGAAAACAATATTTCGATTTATCAAAATGTTCCTGTTCCTGTGAAGTCAATGTAGTTATAGGAACAGGATATTTTAAAACTTTAAATATTTGCTTTACATCTTTACCGAGAAATTCGAGGAATTTTGTAACACAATCTTTTCCGCGATAAGTTACGTATTTATTTCGTGAGCTGTCAAATGAACATACGATATAATAGGCAAATGCAGCGGGTACATGATTTTGTAAAATTGTAGTACATTTCTTTTCATACTCATTATTATTTATCGAATGGGGTACTAATAAAAACTCGAAATCAGCATATATGACAAATGGCATATCTTGCATTCTTTCGAAATGTTTAAATTGAATTACGGACCCTGGTTCAGGTAATAAGGTTCGAACACCACTACACACGTGTAAATTTAAATTTTCTTTAGTGTTGAAAAAAATCATGCAGTCGTCACAAAAATATATTTTCCCATGATGTTTAGTTATTTGAGGTCTAAGCAATTTACTTAGATTTTTTATCAAGCAAAAATGTTTAAATCGACCTTTTTCTAATAATAATAGATTGACGTGATATTTCCTTTTATGCTCTGTCTTGTACAGGGGACCAACTATATTTGACTTGGTTCCAATGCCATATACGTTAATGCTAATTCGGCGGTTATTTTTCTCGAAGACTTTAATATCGGAGAAGCCTACAGGAAACGTCATATTCATAGTATTGAGAATATTATCATAACAGGGGTAAGAAGAGGTTCGATGGTAATTATTTTTAGCTGGAAATAATGCTGCCATTACACACCATAAGAAACAATATGCGTCATTATTCTGTATATTTATACATGCACGTTTTAATTTTATACATTTTGGCAACTCAATAAACTGTGCAGCTCTCAATGGATTATATTTGTTTTTATTTATTTCTAAGTACAAATTACGTATAAATGCCCAACCACTATCTTTTTCTTGAAACTCATCTATCTTTGTAATAATAGTATAGATTACTTTAGAAAAAATTTCGTTAAAATTATAATTGTTATATAATATGACGTTTCCTGTCGCAAAAGATTTTATCTCACTAGTTAAAGTCGAGGGTAAATTGAATTCTGCGAACAACTCAAAGTTAACTTTTATCGAATTATAGGTGGATTGTCTTGCAGCTAATAGTTGTTTCACACGAGGCAATAAATCGCGTAAAAAATCAGCTGGCGGAGTGTTGTCACTACTGTTTACACCTGCGTCAGCGGATATCGGTTGCACTCTATACGAGGCAATCCTATTTCTGAATGCAGTACCTATCTTTTGGATACCTTCACAAACATCAATGGAATAATAATTTTTATGTATTCTACTTCTAAGATGGCTCGAGAAGGTGTTACTTTTTACTGAGATATCGCAAACCGTGCAGTATACTGTCCTGTTTACCATATTTGTAGTGATAATAAAGTTTTGTGTAGGGAATTTGTATAGACTCGTATGTAATTAACTATTCAAGTAGACTGGTTAAAAAATAGTATAAGTATATGAAACAGTAATTTTATCATATGTCATATATTTACCATAAAACACAAAAATAATTAAGTAGAAGTAAAGAAACTACACATTAAAACCGCTTCGTAGCAAAAAACTTTCCCTCCTCTGTGAAGCGGGATTTGCACTGTTTTACAAATTCTGTTAATTGAGACAATTCTCGTGCGTCAGAATCAGATTGGTATTTTAATGACAAAACAGCGTATTGCCAACGATCTTTCGGGTCTATAGACGAAATATCGGCAGTGTTATAAATTTTTAAATCTATAAACATGTCACCCTCAAGATTTGCGGTGCGACGCAGGACACCGTCGGCAACTCTTCGCGTCAGCGCTGACTGTAGAACGTCCTTTTTAGAAGCTTTTTGCTTAATCACCGCTTCTTCTTCAGAGTCAGAGTCGAACAGACTGGAAAACTTTGCCACCTCCGATTTTTTATTTGATGTCTTCTGTTTTAACGAAGGCTTCACGATTTTTTTAGATCTGTAAAGGATATATAAAATAGAAGCCATTAATTGTAGGATAGTTTAATTTTAAGTAGGTAAATTATGAAGGTTAGGCCAATTATGAAATATGAAAATAGAAATCAGTTTACAGTTATACGAAAAAATAACAACATTAATTAGTTTTAGGTACGTGTGGTAGGTACATACTTTTTAGGTATTATATCCTCGTCTAATTCGCAGTAGCCTATAGGCAGGACTTTATCACTCCCTTTTGCACGTTTATTTACCGGTTTAGATCTGTAATGTAATGAGTAATTGTTAATCGTTATGCAAATTATAATTAAGGTACATTTGTTAAACTTATTACGTTAAATATTAACATAAAACTGTAGTTATAAGAACGCTGCGCTGGTAAGAAACTCAATATCGTAAGAAATCACATTTCTAAAGTTAGCTGAAATTTGAAAGAGGTACCTACTTTATTCCAGAAGAAGTTGCAGCTTCTTCATCCGTCTCAAACAGTTCTTCTCTTTTTTGTTTTTTTACACCCTTGGCATAGCGTTCAGTTGCATAGTACTCCGAATCCGACCTGCAAACAATAACACAACATTAAAATAGACATAATAGATAGATATATTAAAATGCATAACATAACATTAGTAACAAACTTACGAACATGATAGTATGTGCGAAGATCCTCGTAGTGGTAGAAAATTAATTGGTTGATCGATGAGCAGCGAGACCTCGTTGGTTGGGAGGTAAATGGTGCGCGTACAGTAGGTACTGATTTGGGGCGCATGATACAGACAAACGAATTAAATAAAGCTTTTTTGCTAAATCATCAATAAATTGACAGGTATTGTAAACCTTTGGGCTTGCCCAAAGAAATACATGATTTACGTATAACAATCAGCAAAACTAATTTTATGATTCAGGTTAAAGGTGTACAAGCTCTGTATTTTTTGAAACCATAAGCAGTTTACTTTATTTAATTTAATTATGAGTTCATAATTAAATAAAATAAATAATCATAACGCTAACATAATTGAAAACTTAGGAAAGTCCAGGTAAAGTGGAAACCTCTGTTATAAGTATTAAGGTAATAACAGTCGCACTCAGAGTAGTTAATGACAATTAAATCAAATTCTTCAAACTCAAATATAAACTTCTGCCTTTGAGAGATTTAAAATATATATTGATGCTTTATATTTACATTTATATTATAGTATAAATTTGAAAAACTCCTTACAGATACTATCTTATTCAAGTTTAAAGAATTTGATTTAATGGTCATTAACGACTCTGAGTGCGACCGTAAAATCTTAAAACAAAATATAAAATAATGAGCGAGTTCGAACCATTATGTATATGTTTAAGTTTTAAATAAAATCATGAAAAATTATCAAAACTTTATTTGAATTAATTTCATACTGCAGTTGGTTGGTACTGCCCAAGCCCTCCGATCAGGTTCTTTCAAGATATGATGAATCCGAAACAGCGACATCTTGAATTATCATAACAAATTGTAACATTATATATAAACTAAAAATGTATGACGTTGTCAAGGATTAAGATAAAAAAGAAACTTCATGATATTCATCAAGTGCCAAACTAGGTAAAAACTGGTTAGATGGTGTTCTATTTGCCCGAACTTCCCTTTAAAAAGAATTTGTTCGAAAAACAAAGTTTCATGTTACATTCTACCTTTGAAATATGATCATCAAAAGAAACCGTTTATATCAATAGCGCACCGCATGTGCAAAAATTTATTACTCCCTGATAAAAAGAGGGTTATGTTATGAGTTCTAATTAATATGTATTTATATTTAATACTAATCTTTCGCGGCGAATCTCGCAATTAACAATACTAAAATGCGAATACCTTGAAACTAAACTTTAAATGAATGTTTTCTACATATATTATAAATTATATCAAAATCAGACAAATGCTTCGAGAGTCATCGCGGAATAAACATACATACATAATGACATAGATACAAACAATGTTTTTCGCTGGAACTTGATTTGCAGCTATTCCTAGCTTTGCTCAGTCAAATGTTAGTTTACTAATAATTATACCAAAATTAGTTTTGAGAACCTCTCATTTTATAGTAGAATAACGCGATATGTTGATTGACTATTGCCAGTGGCGGATTTACACTAAGTATAGCAAATGATATGGCAGCCCGCGGGCAAAAATGGGGGGCAAAAAAACAAGGCTTTATTCCAAATTACTAGATCTCATTTTACCTAGCGTTGGGTTGCCCAGAGAATAGGTAAGGTAGGCAGGTAAAGAAATAAGATATGGGTGGTATAAATTCATGCAGGCAGGGCTCCTTTAAAAACATTTTTTTTTTCATCAAATCTTAAATAGGTATTTCTATCTCAGCTACTTATATTCATATACCGACGACGACCTCCGTGGACTAACGGTCATCACGCCGAACTGCCACACCGGAGGTCCCGGGTTCGATGCCCGGTCGGGTCAAGATGGAAAATGATCTTTTTCAGATTGGTCCGGGTCTTGTTGTTTATCTATTTATGTATTTGCTCTGGGCCCGGTACCTGCATAATACGCCACCGATTATCATTTTACATTCATGTGCATTACAAGGAATATTCGCATAGGAACGCATAAATGCATGTTAAGCAAAATTTTTCATAGTGCTTGAATACTTGGTGAAGAATCGATAAAATTGTATTCACAAAACAATATACAAGTCAACTTCTTTGAGAAACTGAAAAGTGTTGATTGAAACTAGGATGGTGTTAGTAATAAACTCTTTTACTGATTCATGACACAGAATGCTATGAACGTTATAAACATGTATTCGCAAAACAATTTACATGTCAACTTTAAGAAACTGACAAGTGTTATACACCTAGATACACGGGTTGGACAAAAAACGTTTTTAGGGAACTATGTAACAGTATTGTTTTTACTACCATATTTGTTTATTTATGAAATCGTTAATGTAATCAATTAATTGCGATTGAAGGATGTCTAAATATTCTAAACTTGATAATCGATGACAAAGGTGACAACACTAATTATGAACTAATTGTGTTGTGAAGGCACAACACTATTAACTTGCCTACCATGTAATGCATTTCAACTTGGATCGTGGTGATGTAAAGTTATGAGTAAAATGTAAGTAATATAAAAATTTACTGAATTTCTAAAAGGATCCCTCATGCTTTTGTGACAGGAGATATCGTGGTCCTAGATACCAACAGTCGACTTTGGTGGCACGAGCAACCGGCCTAGAAACATCGAATTTTTTTAGCGTTGTCTCGGCGGGTATTTATTTACCAATGTCTTAACGGGTGACAGTGTTCTCGTATAATTACTGGGTGCCAATAGCCTTAGGGTCACCGGCACGACCAATCGGGCCAGTAATGAGAAAACTCGATCCCAAGGCGTCCCGATAACAATGCGACAGACTATTCGTTCTAGGTGCCAACCATTCGATCACCGGTATGAGCAAACGGCCTAGGTAAAGCGATTTTCCATTGCATTATGCACTGCGGTCTAACCCTTTAGGTTTCAGTAATTTTATATTGCTAAAACTCAGTGTTTGTGAGTGTCCTGTGAAATAAGTCATATGCCATCAGGTATGTTATAATCTAGGTTTATAATCATTTCCTTAATTGGGAGTTTTAACACTCCATTGAGTTCATATTGTGTTTAATGATTTATATAATATGTAAAACCAGGTATTTATTGGGGATTTCAAAACACAACCATCCTAGAGCGAATGAAATGAGCTCTAGAGGGAGATGGTTGTGTTTTGAAATGCCCAATAAATACCTACTGAGATGGGACTAAAAGAAGGTCAATTAAAAAAAATGATACTCGATGTTCGCACAAGATGGAACTCTTGTTTTTATATGCTTCAACGGTTCATGGAATTGGTGTCCATTGTAGGATTAATACTTTTGACTCGACCTGAAGCTCCACCAATGGTCTTAAGCAGTGAACTGGATTGCATTAAAGAAATGATAGAATTACTATGCCCGTTTGAGAAATTGACAAAAGAGTTTTCTGGAGATAGTTACGTAACGGTAAGCAAAGTGATTCCGCTAGTTAGCTGTGTCCGTGAAGTACTAGAGAACATAAAACCAAAAAATGAAATAATACTTCAATTTAAAGAGGAATTAAAGAAACAACTAGCTAGAAGATTTGATACCCTAGAGCATTCCTCAATCCTAGCTATCTCAACTACTCTTGACCCCAGATTCAAGTTCATGCATTTTAAAGATCCAGTGGCCAAAAGTAAAATATTTAATTACTTAAATAAATTTGTACGGGAATATAACAGCTCGCCTGGAGCTGCAACAAGAAGTGATACCTCTGATGAATCTGATAAAGATGATTCGGAATTTGACATTTGGAAATACCATAAGCAGCTGACACATAAAAACATGAAAAATAAATCATCTGCTACAACTATGCCACTTTCAGGCTCCATCAGCGAAACCGAGGTCCAGATGTACCTGTCATCTCCTGTAACACCAATAAAGAGAGATGCGGAAGATATGAAATCTCTTTTTCCAAAACTTACAAAAGTCGCAATGATATACCTTCCAATCGTTGCCACGTCTGTCCCAAGTGAGCGGTTGTTCTCGGAAGCTGGAGCAACCATTACTTAACAAAGAAATAGGCTGTTAGGGTCTAGATTATCTAAGCTTCTTTTCCTTAACTCTGTGGCAAGACTATTAAATTCGAAATAAATATTATATAACATTCCATGTAATATAATGTTAACTACACAAAGATGATTCTGCTGCTGAAGCAGCTGTCATAACATCATGTCTAAGATTGTTTACTTTAACTCTGTCTCAGAATTGTTACATTATTTAAAATAAATAACGTTTGTGTATTAAAATGTGTTTTAATGTAATAAAACGTGTTAATGCTAGTGTTAATGAAGCATCCTATTAAAAAAGTAAAACATCGGCAAAAACATCGATATATCGCCCATATCAACGATATTTTTGCATATCGATGTTTTTCATGCAAGCATCGATGATTTAAAATATCGATGTTTTTCAGAACGATGTTGCATCCCTAGCTGTGCCCGCTCAGCGTTGAATTGTGTGGTTGACCTTTAGACTGGACTTTTAACGCATCCTTGTTCTACTCGCTTCATTTTGGTAAAGTTAGAGCGAGGTAGGAATAATATAACCGACCTAAATTGATCTTTCAAGTGGCGCTGTATGATGACACCATTTTATGGCGTCCGACAGATGCGCACATTTTTTGACGTACCTGAATATGGCGTCGTGACAGATGAAGGGACTCATTTATTAAGCAGAATTTGATTTCAAAGTGTTTTCCATGTCGATCTTAGGAATTCTGTCGTACTATAAAAGTTTAGGAAGTAACGCAGTCTTGAAATTGTATTCACTCTACCAGTATAAAGTCTAAAAATATATTGAAACTATTTCATGGGTGAATTCAGCCCATGATGCTGAAAAACTTTCCCCAAGAAATGAATACCGAAATATGAAATATTTTTTTGGTTTCCATACAAACTAGGAATTGTATGGGAGGCCAAAAACTATGTTTTTATATTTCGATGTGTTCTTGGGTAAAGTTTTTCATTATTATGGACTGAATTTACCCATGAAATAGTTTTAGTATATTTTGTTACATCCTGTATAGCTATTAATAGCAGGGTATAAAGGGTGTTGGTCAAAGTCAGTGAAGTATCTACAGTCGGGTAGCGACATGGAACAGGAACAATCAGAACAAGATGAACTGTTTATAGGTCATATTCAATCATCAAAGTCATTGTCAAGTGAGTCATTAATTTAATTTTAAAAGGATTAAATATAAATTGTATAATTGATACAGGAAGTAATGTAAACATGTCAAAAAATATTTATGATTCACTTTATATTCAAAGTCCATTGTAAAAGACAACATAAAATTTAAATCATATACTGGTAATAGTCTAGAAGTACCAGGTCAACAAAACATGTTTGGTCACTTTCAGATAAATAATAGTTAAGGTGAAACAAATTGTGTTTATAATAACAAAAGTAAAGTCTCAAACTGTTAGAAAATAATGTCATTCATGAGTCTCGGACATAGAGCTAAATAAACCTATGGAGATGCCCTTGTCAACCTATACAAACTTATATATATAAACAAATAGAGGAGAGATGTGATTTATTACTTTGTCTCTTTTTTTCAACAGTACAATTGCATATGGTGAAAGAGATAATAATATTTTTGTTGTTGCGTGATTATGGTAACATTCAGCGACAGCTGACGCTAGCGTGCCAGATTCCGCCATCTTAAGCGCCGAGTTTCGTGGTAGCTTTGCTGTCAGTTGGGTGTGTTATTGATGTAAATTTTTAGGATTTTTGAGATTATTTCCAGACATTGAGTTATTTAAGTTCACGTGAAAGTGTGGGAACAGCCGATAAATATGCCTTTGTGTTGTATTTTGAAGTGTGGTGCCAGAAAAAACAAAAATCAACCTCAATTAACGCTTCACAGGTTAGTTACCAGTTTTCTAGCTCAAACACATTGGAATTTTCGTATTGAAATGTAAAAACTAAACCAGATTGTAAATTAGTCGCTGAATTACCGATAGTTGTCCATATTTTGACTTAATCAGTACATTTTTACGTATTTCAATTGTTTGTTTGTTTTCAAATAGAACAGGGTTGTGTCAAATAAATTTTTGGGAAAAATAATAATTCATTATTCGTAAAATTATTATTTATAGGTTTCCTAAAAATGAAGCGCTAAAGAGAAAGTGGTTGGAAGCTATTGGAGAAGAAAATATTAATCCTAGACATAAGCAACTGCACGTCTGCTCTCTTCATTTTAATGAAAGCTGTTTTAATAGAACACTTGATGTCATTCGACTACGGGATGACTCAGTTCCCTCAATATTTCCTGTGAGTATCGTGTATAGGTAATAACAGATTTCGAAAATCAACTTAGAAATACCTATCAAATTCTTTCAGTATCATAACATACAAAATAATAATAAAATTATTTTTCAATAAGTATTTAATTTAATCCTATTAATGTGAATGTGAGTTTGTTTGTTACGCATTCACTCAAAAAACTACTGAACCGATTTTCATAAAATTTTGCATAGACATTGTCAGGGGTGCAGAGGAGGACATAGGGTACCATTTACAAAAATACAATGGTTCCCGAGGGATTGATATGCGGGCGGAGCCGCGGGCGAAAGCTAGTATGTATATAATTATGCTCTGTATTTGTAACAGTATGACCTTTGGGGCCTAGTGATCATTATGCCAGCAAGTCACATCAGATCAGTTATCAGTCATTTATTCACAAATGAGATGTCCAGCAGATGTCCTGACTCCTGGATTCACAACTAGGTGAAGCCATTTTGAAATGGAAACTGATATTTTTTAAATTGACCTGGATTTGGTTTGTGTTATAATATATATGGTTAGCCTAGCATCCCATAACACAAATCTTTAATCTCTCCTATGGATGTCACCTCATACGACATCCATAAGAAGATTTTGTGTGGTTCTATTTTACCACCATTCAGCAAAAGCATATTATTATAATTAATGAATTATTTGCACATTTTCAGGTATTGATTAAACCAGAATCACCTATTTTGTGTGAAATGGGAAACATAAGACCTAATGTTCCTACTAGAGCTACTCTTTCAACCCCTCTGGAAATGCGACATCATAAAAATGTACAGAAACAGGTAATAAAAAAAGGGATCATATTATTAAAGAAAATATTTTATACTAATATCATTCAAATGTCAATGAAAAAAAATTTATTGTGTTTTAATAATGTTAACATCTTCTTTTATTTTAAATTTTTGTTTGTTTCCTGCCTGCGGTGGAATTTTTATATGCATATTATTTCTTATTTTCATAACATTTTTGTTTGTTCGTTTAAACAATCAAATAAACAATCTTTTACATTGAAATTAAATTTTCCAAGTTTTACATAAAAGACACCCAAATATTCAAACGCATTTAAGAAGGATTTTTACTAATCACTTCTAAAAGCGAGACAAGAGACAACACGCGATTTAAGAAGTGATTAGTTAAAATCTGTTTTCAAATGTTTTGATTATAATATGGGCGTAAGAAAATCAAATTAAAGTTTAAAATGCTCTAAAGTAACTGGTAAATCTTATTTTCAGGTTTTAATGAGACCTGAATCGCCTGTTTTGTGTGATGTTCCCAGCACTTCTGCTGTTGTATCGCCATGGGAAATGCCACATGAAGCTGTGAAAATAATACAGAAAGAGGTACCTATATTTTAAAATTACATTATCATTTAATATTAAACATTAACATATAAAAACATTACGTGTCTTTGACATCACACAATGAATTTGGTCGTAGTGGAGCCACATTTAGAAAACTTATTTAAAAATCATCTTGTATGCACTTACATTATAGTGATATTATAATTTCAGATTTTGGAAAACAAAAAAATCAAATCACTCGAAGAAAAATGTGAAAAGAAGCAGAAAAAAATAAAAAGCTTAAATGAAAAGCTCCGAAGAAAAGAAAAAAAAATTGCGAATTTGCATGACATAATAGCGGATCTTCGGAAAAAAAATCAAATAAATATGGAGCAAGCAGTTTTAATACAAGATTTGGCAGGACCCGAAGACTTATTAAAAAGACAAATTTTAAAATCCAAAGGACTTCCTACACCGAATAAATACTCGGAAGAAATACGAAAATTTGCCTTGACATTACACTTCCTCTCTCCAAAAGCCTATAGTTATATAAGGCGGACATATAACACATGTTTACCACATACAAGAACATTGTGTAAGTGGTACCAGCATGTAAACGCTGAACCGGGCTTTACAAAAGAAGCGTTAGATACTTTAAAGATTAAAGTGCAAGGAAGTCGGTATCCGGTGATATGCGCTTTGACATTTGATGAAATGGCCATAAGGAAGTCGCTGGTTTGGGACTCTAGAAGTCAAAAATATCACGGCAGAGTAGATTATGGACACAATCTCGACAATGACAGTGTTGAAGAAGCCAGTCAGGTTCTTGTACTTTTATTGACATGTATAAATGGGACATGGAAAATACCTATAGGTTATTTTTTAATAACCTCATTAACTGGGGAGCAAAAAGCTGTCATAGTTGATTCTGCTTTGAAGCTATGTGAAGACATGGGTGTCAAAGTCGTCAGCATTACGTGTGATGGCCCGGCTGCGAACTTTAGTATGTTCGCGTCACTTGGCTGCGATTTATTAAAAAACAATGATCTCACCACCTTTAAAAGAGGTAATACGCTTATCCATGCCTTTATTGACCCCTGTCATTCAATAAAATTAATTAGAAACGCTTTTGGCGAATTAAGAGTTTTTATAGATTCATTTGGGCGGAAAGTTGATTTTAAATATTTAGTATTATTATTAGATTTACAAGGGAAAAAGGGTTTACATCTCGGAAACAAAATAAAAAAAAACCATATATTCTTCCAAAAGCAAAAAATGAAGGTAAAACTTGCCACACAATTATTTAGTAACTCAGTAGCCGATGCTCTAGATTATTGTCGTACCGAGTTAAAACTAAAACAATTCGAAGATTCGATGGCAACCGTTAATTTTATTAAAATAATGAATGATGTTTTTGATGTCCTAAACAGCCATTCCATTCGTCCACCAGGCTTTAAAAAAGCAATGTGCCCTTCAAACATTGGATTGATAACAGCATTATTTGAAAGTGCCCAAGGATATATTACAAATTTAAAACTTCCTTCGGGAGAACTTCTAATTAATTCCCGTAGGAAAACAGGATTTATTTCATTAATAATAAATATGAATAGTGCATTAGCTTTATACCGCTACATGGTGGACGACACAAAAATATTGAAATTTATACCGTTTTATAAAATTAGTCAAGACCATCTCGAGCTCTTTTTCTCAGCTGTAAGAGCAAGAGGTGGTTTTAATAATAACCCTAATGCTATTCAATTCAGAGCAGCATATAAAAAACTACTAGTAAGAGCTGAAATTAGGGATGATGGTATAGGTAATTGTACTCCACTGGAGCAAATCAATATATTGACGTGTTCTAGTAAAAACCCAATAAATGCATTAAATGAACTAACTGTTAAAGAAAAATTTTCCGAGATAACTGAAGACCATAGTGACTTATACGACGAATATATGGAAAGTATTTTAGCGCACAATGATCGATACACAGATAGCGTATTAGAATATATTGCTGGATTTGTTTCAAAAAAAATGCTGAGGAATATAAAATGTGACATCTGCACTTCTCTTTTACTTGGAGAAGAAGATGAAAAAAGTTTGATTTATAAAAAATCTAGGGGAGGCCTAAAATATGCTTCTTATAGCGTCATTGAAATTATTAAAATTACAGAAAAATTATTAAAAACGCATTTGACAGGCAAGCCTCAACCGGAGCTATATTATTTGTATATTTTTAAATTTTTATATGAGATCTGTGATGTACAAAATTATTTTTCTGCAGACACGGATACTGATCACAGTATTGATCATAAGTTACTTTTAATCAAAAGTGTTATAAAGACTTTCCTAGACTTAAGATTTGCCTATCATGGTAAAATTAAATGTGAAAAAGTAACACATCGCCAGTTTTTAAACAAATTAATACTTTTTAGAAACGAATAGTAGTTTAATAAACAAAATGAAACAATATACATTTGCTATTTTATTTATATCCCGTTTTACTTAAGATATTTTTACTCAATTTCGTCTTCTTCAACTACTTTCGAAAGTTGTTGCAATTGGTATAGGAATTCCTTTTGGATGTTTTTAATTTATATTTAACTACGTGGTGCTTCTAGGTTTCGATGACTTTATTTATCGATTACAATTAAATAACTTCTTGATAAGTACTTCTGTAACAAGGTAACAACGCATCTGTTATTATTTATTAATAAATTAATTTGATTTTTGATAGCGCATTCATACTAAAAACAAATGCCAAAAGGACTTCCTATGCTAATTGTAGTATAGCGATAATTTCCTATAGATAGTTGACCTAGGAAAAAACAGCGATCCCCGACTAATATTTTTACTTCGTGTTGCGAACTGTCTTCCTTTTGGCGACGCCGTAGTCTGGTAAAAATCTGTTGTAAAATGAATAAAATAGCCTTTTTTAAAAAGATTTTTAATTTATGTGAAGAACTATATGATCTAAGGAAGAAGTTATGCAGACATGTATTTTTTTTGCCGGGTGCTTATTCGCATCTAAATAAATCTGTACCTACCTACTTCTTTTTTTATTTTAAAGTAGGTTTGACACACTGACCTCAAGTAAAACACTAATTATTGTATTACTTGAGGTCAGTGGTTTTATATACATAATACCACAGACGGATTTTAATTGTATTGACAGCCCTAGACAGAGGCAGCCATATTGTGTGACAGTACTTGGCACGTTTTTTTTGTAGGTATTTCCAGTCCATATACTTTATAAGTCAGTGGTCTCGGACAAGTCCGAGTCAAGTACGATTGTGACAATCGTTCTTATCATAGTCAAGTCAGTCACAAAATATTGCTTTCAATAAATTTATTGTAATTATTAACCATTAGCTGTTTCCTGCAGTTCCGCCTGTGTCAAAAAGTAGCCTATGTTTGACCCCGGGTCTTCAACTATATCCATACCAAATTTCATCAAAATCCGTTCAGCGGTTTGGCCTTGAAAGCGTAACAGACAAACAGCTGTCTAACATTAGTATGGAAGTATGGATGGATATAGATGAACTGAACTGAAAATAAGGCCAGTAATCGATCCTATCATGAGAAAATGCCACAGCTTACCACGTTCAAAGCGTATGTCGATAGACTAACAGATGATTCCTTTTTCAGCCGATGTGAGTTCCGTTCGTATGTACCGTCCAAATCGACTGGACTTAAAAAACTTTGTACTAGCTTCACGACTTTTTGTTGATTTTGAAATATATGTTGGGAAAAATACAATTCCTCAAGAATTAATGAAAGAACTTTGACTTAGACTACTAAACTTGTGTATTGTACACAGATCGCTTTTTTTCTGGCTTGGAAGCTGTTGATCATTTATATAAAAATTACAAAGACATTTTTGTCACTGGAACTGTAATGACAAGTAAGATTGGACCAGTATCAAATAACTTGAAGGCAGACAAGCAATTCAAAAGAGGAGAATGGTATGAAAATGATCAAAAAGTATATGGTTTGAAAAAGAAAGATTCAAAGTCTGTCACAATGCTTTCTCCTACTCCTGTAGAGTTGCAAGCGGTGGTGCAAAAACCAAAAACGAAAGATCGATGTCACCCAGCCAGCTGTCGTAAAAAAATGTAACACTTGCATGGGTTGTGTCGTGGCCTTCTAACGCCTGGGCAACACTGCGGGGACTGCGAGGGGCGCGGACAGCACGGACCCAGGGACAGCGTGTGCGATTGCGATGAAACCAGGATAAAGTTAAGTGCCCGTAATTCCTTGCGTCCCATCCATTAATTTCTTTTTTTTTTATTTAACTACCGTAATTTTTTACGTCCAATCTATTAATTTTTCACCGTAATTCTTTTAAGTTTCATCCATTTATATTAATTACATACCGTAATTTCTTTATATTCCATTTATATTTATTACCTACCTACATGTTTAAGGTCATCTCACCATTACAAGCAGTGACGTGCACAGACATTTACCTCAGGATAGGCACATTTAGTACTTGCATACGTTACATATACCAATCTTTCGTTCGTATCGCGTGGGTTACGTGGTCAATCGACCATGTACACCCTGGTGTCAGAGTTATTCGGAACCAGTACCAATTGAATAATATTTACCTAGTGTTTCACAGTGTGAAAAAACATAATTTTTAGTAACTTGTTAAAATCGGGAGGCGTTAAGCAAAGGTTCGAAAATTTAAACTTTAGCTTACAAAATTATAAAATTTAAGCTTACCTAAAAGTTGAGGCTTGTTTATCTACGCTACTAGACTAAGGCTCGTTCAGACACAGACACTCGTCATTTCTAAAAATCTTGGAATTTACAGAAGTCTTGTTCTCGTTGTATATGGGTTTGATCACCTTAAGTATCCATAAAATAATAGAAAGGGAAACCTATTAATTTGAGGATATCCGAAGTGGCCTTTATAAAGGCCGATTTACGTTAAGTTTACGAACAATGAATGAAGGGTATCAATCAAGGTATCGAGCCAGATAAACGCGTGATATTGTTTAATTATATATTAAATTTTCTAGTTACTTTACCTTTCACTTGAGTTAAATTTAAATTTAATTTCGGTTGATATCGTCCATTTAATATTAATGACTTTGCATCAAAAGAGATTTGCAAACGAGTTATTCTTTAGTTTTTGTAAACAAGCACTCGGCATACACGAACGGATCACACGAAAACTTTTCCATTTTAAACTAAAATCAGGATTAAACTATGTTAATAAAAGATAAAAATAAAGTTTGTCCTTCATTAACTTTTACTGTAAACAGCAGAATGCAAAATGGTTGTCGAAATATTTCCGGAAACCATCACTTAATTTAGAATTTGAAAAATTATTATCCTATCAAAAATAGTACACTTTCCTTCATCTACGCAATCTTCCAAAGTATATGACTTTTTAAATTTGCAGCAATAGACATGTATTATCCAGTAATTACACGCGATGTCGCGACACGATTTGCATTGTTGATTGCAGTCGATGATATTAGCTAATCAAAACGAGTAATTATAATGCCCGATTCTAATTGGCGAAATGAAAGTGGGAGCGAGCGAGACGAGATGGTATTCTGACTCATTTCTAACTTTTGGCATTTCGAGTGTATTCGTTGTATTCGGGAACACTCGAGAACGAGAAACAAAAATTGTTTGCTGATAAAAAGAAACAGAGAGAGAAAGCTAGGAAACTTGAGCAATCTAAAATTACATAAAAAAGGCGGATATATAAATAAAACGAAAACAACGAAAAAAAAAAAAGAAAATGAATGTCCCAATAAGAAACCGAGAAAGGTTTCAGTAAAAAAACCAAAGAAGAAGAAGGTAAGATATTCATCATCGTCAGAGAGGAACGATGAAAATTTGGGTAAAATTGATGATTCAGAAGACGAAATCTCGGATGAGACACAAATAGATGTGCAGAATGTTCCGAAAACTACTATCAGACAAAATCGTCTGAGGATTGGATCCAGTGTACGTCATGTTTAGTATGGTTAATGGAATTTTGTACCATGTACACTCCTCTTTGCAATAGGTGTGGTCGAAAAGCAAAAAGAGCTAATGTTAATAAGAAGCTTTTGTAATAATTAGAGACTTCAAAACTGATCCCCAAGATCTAATTCCCAGTGAAATATCATTGTATTTCATCAAATTTAAGTTTTTTTTCTTTGTTTCTATTTGTTTATGCTTGATACTGATATTGTTTTTTTTTTGTTAGTGATAATTGAACTGGGGCATTTTGTAAAACTTGTGAGACGTTAGTATGGTCCTTTTACAAAATCCCACCTGAAGTTTTTTTTTAAAATATTACTTGATACTGATTATTTTTATTAAGGTAAGTAAATTTAAAAATGGTTCTCAAAATACCAAATATTGTTTCTAAATAAAGATTTTGATTATATCTTGTATGTTTTTTTTTATTTAGTTAAAAAAAGTGGGGCGTTATACCAAGTTCCACCCTATGTATATAAGAAATAGGGCGTGGATTCTATATTGTATACAAAATTAGGACGACCGAGTTATTTAATCAACTTCACATTTACAACTACTGCCCTGGAAGATCCCGTTGTGGCGAAGTGCAGATCCGTCCAATTAAGTGTTGCAGTTTAGTTATGCTCGGCGTGGTGACCGTCGTGTACGGAATCGTATTACAATGACTCCGTACTGTTATGGGACTCCGCGAAACTCTATTTAAAAAAAAAACTAATTTTAATAAACACACTATTTATTTCTTTGAATAAATAGGATACAAGAATTTTTTAAGAAGGATTTCTTTAGGCAAGTGTCACGATTGGAAGATGGATACGAACTAACTTGACTCTCTGATTGATGGCTGAACCTCCAACAAAACTGCTGATTCAGCAGAAGGCATTTAAAGGTGCATGTGCACTATCCCGTACTAAGTCGAGTTATAACAGCCCCCTGGGTTAAGACTAAACTTACACCTGAAGGGTGAAGTTTACGTGGCTTTATATATTTATCTATATATATGTATGTATATCTCTTTAAAAAAAAATGACAATTGCCTAAATCACAATTATTTATATTTTATAACTAAGTAAAACTATAGGAAATACTACATGTTTATATATGTACCTATAATAACAATATTCTATACTGTGTATACTTTAGAATTATTGTAAGATTTTTAAACAGAACATTTAATTGTAGGGGGTGGTATTTTTACTATGACGTCAGAGTCATTATCAGTGTTACAATTAAGACTTTCTGGACTTTCAGAGTTTACAGGGTGTTTTAATTTATTTTGTTACCGGTTCTGTTTATTTTTGAAATTTTTATAAATTTTAAGTAACTTAATGCTAAAATACACTAAGAGAACTAATAACACCGTATATATGATAATAGAGTAGTGTGTCCCATACCTGACAATATGTGTTTCTTTTATGTCTTGCGCCTCTTTATACAGGTTATCTAGATCTTGGTTTTTGACATTAATAGTTTCAAGGTCGAGGTTTTGTAAGTATGTAGGTGACATGTAACTTTTCATATTCTTCTGTATACTAGCATTATTACAACAATTTTCATCAATAAGATTAAAATCAGATATCGTTATAGGACATGTTATGTTAAATGCTACATTATTTTGAGGTATCAATATTGTATTTTTACAATAGGCTGTACAATGGTTAGCCAAAGTGAGTAAGCCGACACCTAATACATTTGTTTCATATAGGTCCGAATTTACACAGTCTATAGAAATTTTATTACTCTCCGACATAACATATAACCATCTATTGTTTTTCAAAGGTTTCCAAATATCTAGTTTACCAAAAATAGACCTTGTTTTACAGTGATTTGGTACAGTTTTTACTACTTCAGAGATAATTTCACTTTCACAACTAGGCTTGGCTGCAGTTATAAGTATATTGCTGACGTCGCACATAAATGTATCTGGGCTTAAGATATTACAATTTTTTAAACTATCTATAAATTACAATAGTTTATCTTATCTTTCGATATTGCTATATATTTAGTTCCTGGTACTATAAAACTAAAACTATGTAAATTTTTTAAATCGTGTGGCATGGGAAGTGCAATAGATTGAAATAATACGTACTTTTTTGCAAGTACCATTGGTATTTTGAGTACAAAAATAACGGTGTTTTTCACGTAATAGCAGGCTACTTCAGACGATTTTAAAATATTGTGAATAGTATCTAAATGCAATTCAAATGGAAATTCTAGGTAGTTAGGCCTGTGGTTATCCGCCAATTCTCGGTAAAGTTGCAGTGCTGTTATCACGTTTGGATGCAGGATGTTTTGACTACAGGCTAGAATTGCGTCTAGAACGCCTTGTAATTGGAATGACAATTCCAGTATGGATGTCTCAAGGCTATTCATTAGGTAATTTAAATTTGACTCAAAGTCCAATCTATTTTTTATCTTCAAACTGCCTATGTAATCAAAATAAATTCCAGAGCTATTCGTAATTGGTTGTAAATAACCTTGAGCCACTTGACTTTCGGCAGGGACACTGTAAATAACGTATTATAATGTATTAATATCTATTTATATTATATAATCTTAACTACTAAGTTACAGAGTAATCTGTAGACAAAATACGAAGACATTTTACGTAAACTTAATAGGTAAGTACTCATAGCTGGATACATTTTAAGAGTCACGTCGACTCGCAAGTTTGACTTCGTCAAAATGATGGGTCACGTGACGTCTATTTATTAATAAGGTCAGACTATTTCTGCCGTTTATTTTAACTACTTTATATGGACCTTTCCATATATGTGACAAGGCTTTTCTTAATCTTAGGTGGTTTTTTAAATATACGTAATCACCGACTTGGTATTTGACAGGACGAGAATGAGTGTCGTAATAGGCTTTGGAAGACTCTTTCTATTTTTGTATATTTTGAATAGCTTTATCTCTAGTATATTGAAGACGATGTTTAAGCATTTTAACGTAGTCCGGGTAAGTGACCTCTGAGGATGGTTCATAAATAGAATTGGGTATATAGGGTTTGTGACAGAATAGTAACTCATAGGGTGAAAAGTGAGTCGTAGTATGTATAGCTGTATTATATGCTAACATGGCAGTATATACATACCTTGGCCAATTATCTTGATTTTCACATATATATGATTTTAAATATTCCTTGAGAGTAGAATGACTGCGCTCTAATGCGCCCTGTGTTTGGGGATGATAAGGAGATGACCATAATTGCTTGATTTTTAGGAAAATACATGTTTGTTTAAAAAGGTCGGCTGTAAAATTCGTACCTTGATCTGTTAAAATTGTCTTAGGAATTCCAAATAATGTTATGAAATGAACTAAGCACTCGCTGGTCTCTTCGGCAGTGGTGCTTCTTATAGGGTAAGCTACTGAGTACTTTGTGAGGTCATCTTGAAGTTTGAGAATATATTTCAGTTTACCTGGACCTGATTCCGGGAGAGGTCCTACGATGTCGAGGGATACTCTTTCGAAAGGTGAAGTAGATGTGCTGGTTATTTGCATGGGTGCTCTGTTTACTTTACGTAGGGCTTTGTTTGTTTGACAAGATTAACAAATTTTAACGTAATTTTCTATATCGCTACGCATATTTTTCCAAAAATATAATTCCCTGATTTTATTATACATTCTATTAGAGCCTAGATGTCCGGCAATTGGAATGTCGTGATTTTCTTTTAGTATTTTCTGCACTTCGCTGGGACTAGGGTAATATATTTTATTACGGTAAATATGGACTTCAATTCCGGTATTATGAAAAAGATGGGCTAACATATTATATATCTTAATGTAGATATGTTTGTCAAAGGGGTTTTTAAAATCTGTAATACTTATTTTATCGATAGGATCACTGATGAAGATAATATGATTTCTGAGTGTCTTCAGGGATTCAAATATATCACTGTATGTACAGCTATCGAAGTGATGGACTTTGATGAATAGAAAATAATATGTTTTGTCATTTTGTTTAAGGGTGTCATAAGAAAAGAGTGTTTTTTCAGAATATATAAAGGCTTCACTATTTTCTGTATTTGAAAGAACTTCTTGCACGTAGGGTATTGATTCATCGAGGTCGATTGAGGTTGGTATTACGACGATTTTATTATTACTTTTTAGTAAATTATCATTTTTTTCTATAATAACTGTATTGTATTTCATAGTAGAGGGTGTTTTTAAAAAACTTGAATAGGCATCTGTGGTGTTGTAGGGACTTTGAAGAGGAGGACTTTGAAGAGGAGGACTTTGAACAAGAGGACTTTGAACAGGAGGACTTTGATGAGGACTTTGAACAGGAGGACTGTTATTTGGGACTGAACGTTGTGAAGGTAATTCTTGGTTATTTGGCTTTAGATTAGTTCCCGAATGTGACTCGTCAGGGACAAAGATTATGGGGTCAGGGTATCTTATACATGGTACTTGACTGCTAGTAGAAGGTTCATTTTGGAGCTCAGGTTGAGTTTCATTTGGGACAGAGATAATAGGATCTGGGTCACCTAAGAGAGGTTCATTTTGGAATTCAGTTCGTAATTCTTGGGAGGTAGGTAGAGCTAACGGATCTCCATCATTTGGGATAGGTAATTCTAGTGGGCTAAAGTCTTCTCTTTGATTATCAAAAGGGCTTATGTCTAAGGATTCGAAGTCTAATAGTCTCTGTTCAGGATTTATTGGATTGACGGGATAACGTGAAAGGGCATCAGCTGCTGAATTCAATTTACCTTTTCTATATACTATTTCGTACTCGAATTCTTCAAGTTGAAGTCACCACCTTTGTAGTTTGCTACTTGGGTCTGTATGATTGAAGAGCCATTTTAAAGGCCTGTGATCGGTAACTATGACGAATCTTCTTTCGATAAGGTTTGAATGTCTTGCAACCCCAGATTATTGCTAATAGTTCTTTTTCTGTGGTATTGTAATTAATTTCATTTTTATTTAGTGTTCTAGATGCGAATGCTATAGGATTGTCTTTACCAATTTGGCCTTGCGAGAGTATAGCGGAGATAGCAAAATTAGAAGCATCACAGGTAAGCGTAAAAGGCTTTGTGAAGTCAGGGTATGCAAGTACGGGTGCAGTGACAAGTTTATTTTTTAAGGTTTCAAATGCTAATTGTTGTTCGTTAGACCAAACGAAGACAGTGTCTTTTTTAAGAAGGGATGTCAGGGATTTAGATAGTTTTGAGAATTCTGGAATGAATCGTCTGTAATAGGATATAAGGCCTAGAAAGGATTTTATGTCCTTAGGACATTTTGGAATTGGGAATTCTTGGACGGATTTTATTTTGTTAGGATCTGGTTTTACTCCATTTTCAGTTATAACATGGCCTAAATAGCCAACTTCTTTTCGTAGAAATTCGCACTTATCAGGTTGTAATTTTAGGTTAAAAGAACGGAGTTTTGGAAAACTGCAGACAGATTTTGAATGTGGCTATTGAGATCGTGGGAGTAGATGACGATATCGTCTAAATAGACAAAGCATCGTTCTCCTTGAAGACCAGTTAGTACGCTATTCATTAGTCTTTGGAAGGTGGAAGGGGCATTACGGAGACCAAACGGCATTCTAGTAAATTCGAAATGACCTTGTGGGACGCTGAATGCTGTTTTGCAGGAGTCTTATGGGGACATTTTTATCTGATGGAATCCGGATGCAAGGTCAAGGGTAGAGAAGTATTTTGATTTACCTAATTGATCTAAAATTTCGACAATGTTGGGAATTGGATATATCTCTCCAATGGTAATATCATTTAATTTCCTGTAATCTATAACGATGCGCCACTTCCTTTGGCCTGACGCATCAATTTTCTTTGGAACAATCCATATTGGAGAAGAACAGGAAGACAGTGATGGCTGAATGATGTTTTGATCTAGCATCTTTTGAACTTGGGAATTAACTTCCTCTTTATGAACTTCAGGGAAACGGTAAGATTTTACGTTGACGGGTTGATCGGAAGTGGTTCGGATTTCATGTTGAATAGCATCAGTTGCAGTTAATTGGTCGCCGGGTAGATGAAAAACATCAGAATATTTAGAACATACTTCATAAAGAGCGCGAGATTCTTCGGAATTAAGGTGAGAAACACGGAGAAGATCAAGTACTTCTTGAGCCCTCTTCATACATGGTTCTAGAGGGTTAAGGGGGTGTAGATTATTTTCGACAGGATGTAGATGAAGAAGGATATTTAAATTCAAAGTTACTGTTTCTTCAGCAGTATTCAGGACTGTTATGTTGATTCTATTAATTTTTTTTACTTTAACTAGGCAATTAGCAACGAACAATGTATCACTTATATGTTGGTCGAGGATGAGGCCTTCTTTTAATTCAGGATTTATTACTGAACATTCTATAGTTATTTCTGAACGAGGTGGGATTTGGTAGACAGGATTATTAAAATGGAGTTTAATTTTATTTTTGTCAAGGTTGAGGATTTGTCGGTTATAATTGATAGAACCTTGGAAATAAGTAAGTAAGTCGTTACCTATGATACCGTCATAGGTAAGATGTATATTTTCAACAATGTGGAATGGGAAAGTAATTGACTCTCTTCCAAAATTTTGGCTCATTTTAAAACTACCAAGAGTTGGGACAGAGTTTGAACAATTATCTATACCTTTTAGTTTAATTATTTCATTTTTTAGTTTCAGATTAGCAGGTGATTGGATGGATGATTTCCGGATAAGGCAGACTGAGGATCCGGTGTCAACGAGTAAAGTAAGTGGTTTATCGGAAACAGAGGTTTTTATGAGGACATGAGGTAAAGAAATTATAGTGGGTTTACAGGATATCTCATAAATTTGGTTATTATTTAAGGTTATGTCGTTTAAATTATTATTATTATTAAATGATGTAGGATGGCTTTGACTGGAACTTGAAGTATGAGCATTAGTTTTATCTAAGCCCGTGGGTATAGAAGAATGAACACTAGTTTGGGGCTGGTTACCCTGTTTGAGTCCCTTGGATATAGAAGAATGGGCACTAGTTTGGGGCTGGTTACCCTGTTTGAGGCCCTTGGATATAGAAGAATGGGCACTAGTTTGGGGCTGGTTACCCTGTTTGAGGCCCTTGGATATAGAAGAATGGGCACTAGTTTGGGGCTGGTTACCCTGTTTGAGGCCCTTGGATATAGAAAGGGTGTCGTTAATATTAATGAATTCTGGTTGTTGTTGTAATTTGGGTCTCACGAGACACCGCCGTGGGCCCATTACTCTTTTAAATTATAATTAGTATATTCATGGTTATCGATTACATTAAAGGATTCTGGTTCAGATCTTGATGATCATTATTATCATTTGTTATACAATTAATACGTGAAGATGGTAGTCTATTATATGCTTGATTTGGGATATAATTTTTAGTCTGATTTGGTTGCTGAACCCTAAATCTATTGTTGTTATATTCTCGTTTTCTACAATTTTCTATAGTATGACCTTGATTTTTACAGTATCTACAAATGGGGTTTTGATTATTTTGTTCTGCTTGTTTTGGATATTGAGGTTTTGTATTTATGTTATGGATAGCTGGTTTAAACGTAGGATAATTAGAACGTGGTGTAGAGGTACCAGTAGCGTAGGAAGATTGGCGCTTGTGGAAGATGTTTAAAATCTTTTCTTCGGATATAGCTAAATTAATGGCGTCGTTAAGGTTCACAGGGTTCTTACCCCGGACAAGGTTAGTAATGTTAGGCTTAAGGCCAAGTAAAAAGGTATGAAGCGCGAGGTCTTCCGTAGCCCCTGTACGACCAGCTTTTTCGGTTTTCTTTTTGACTGAAAGTGCTATTTCGGATAATAGTTTTGAAAGACAGGTTTCAACCCGTAAGGCAAATTGACTAACAGCCTCTTGTGGCTGCTGCCGGCATTCCTGTAAATCGGTGAGTAGGTGAGTATAGTGTTTTCTTTCCCCAAATTGAGTTTTAAGAAATCGCTGAGTTGCTCCCAGGATTCAAATTCCTTGATAGAACACGCAGTTTCTGCTTTACCTTCCAATTGGGATATTATAAATTTAAATAGTATATTTATATATATAGTATATTTATATAGGTATATATAGGTATATATAGTATATTTATATAGGTTTCTGAGAATCTGACGCTAAATTAATGGCATTGTCACAATTAGTGAGGAAAGAGTTTAACTTTTCACGTGAACCATCATAAGACTTTATAAATTTAAAAAGTGCACCTATGGCAATTAAATCTCCTTTTCCTTGATTACTTGTTTCCTCTTTTACAGACATTGTTATTAATGTTGCTAAATAGTAACACAGAAAAAATAAAGAATAAATTCAACAAAGTAAATTAAAGAACGGTGTAATAGGCGGCCAACCAAGTTGCAAGGTTACATATAGGGCAGCTGCACTACCGCGGGAGGTCGTTGATAAGAATGTCTGTACGCGTAGGCGTCGCGATGACAGGAGGTATTTCTTAGAATTGATTTGCGTCAAACAATAGATATGGAAGTTTGGACTTAAATGAATGTAGTATAATTAGTTTTGCACTGAATATTCACTAATTCACTTTATATCACTTACAGGAACACGAAGAAGAAGATCAGGAACATTTCTGGAACTGCACTGGGCACAAGGATTTTATGTTTATTTATTTAGGAGCGCGGCGAATATTTTATTTTATTTTTATTTTATTTTATGCACTGGAATTTAAGATAGTCTTTAAGAACACGGGGATAGTTTATTTTCTTTTTTTTTATACTGGAACTTGACTGGAACTTGTATAGAATAACAGTTTTCAGGAACACAGAAAGTTTTCTTCTTTAATTTCTTTTTTTCAGGAACACTCGCACAGATATAATTGAGTTCGTAATAGATCAGTAGGAAAAACACTGGATACGGAGACGGACCGGGGATATTCCACTTATCCCATATACGCTGCCACCAAATTGTTATGGGACTCCGCCAAACTCTATTTTTAATAAAACTAATTTTAATAAACACACTATTTATTTCTTTGAATAAATAGGATACAAGAATTTTTTAAGAAGGATTTCTTTAGGCAAGTGTCACGATTGAACCTCCAACAAAACTGCTGATTCAGCAGAAGGCATTTAAAGGTGCATGTGCACTATCCCGTACTAAGTCGAGTTATAACAGTACGAAAGAGTTGAATCCTGGAATTGGGAATTTTAGCACACTCCCATTAACTTCTTCAACTGCCACATGCCTTTCATCTTAAGCTGAGAAGAACGACGGGCTACTGAAAGGACACCTATTGTGCTTTACAATTGTATTTGTACAATAAAGTTTAAATAAATAAATAAAATAAATAGACAGTTGGAGGGAGAAAGCATTATATAGTAAACTGAGGCGAGGCAGTCAATTTACAGAAGAAAGTTACATAATATAGCTCGGTAATATAAAACTATAAGAAACTAAGCAGTAGGGGAAGGCCGGGCAAAGTGAATACTCCCCACTACTCCTAAAATATTAGTTGTTCATTCAACACACCGCCACTGTTACGTTCGGCCATCTTGGTTTAGTACGCGGCAAACATCGAAGTGAGGGGTCGCGTCGCATCCCGTCCGCGAAGTGGAGATTTGTGTTTTCGTAAAATAAAAGATTGATTTTACGCGGTAAGTACATTGATCAATTCTCCTGTATTACTGATTTTTAGGAATGTCTTAATTCGGTAGCATATCCAAGAAGGTTATTATGGTATATTTAACAGAAAGTCTGAATTATTAGCTCTTGTATGTGTTAACCTCAAAACTTACCTAGTGGGACAAAGTGGATATTGTATCCACTTTGCCCGCCATTTTTTTTTTTTTTTTTAAATGACCTACAATTTTAGCTCCTGTGAGCTTTAAAATTTACAGCGGGACAGTTTGAGGCGAGGGCTGTTAACCCTCAGCCTTTTCGGCAAATGCGCAAGTGGCTCCCAGTTGGGACGAACCTCGGCCATGGGCTTTGCCTTTATCAAGCGAGCGATGCAAACTCGCGAGCGGTAGCAAACGCTCAATGCCATAAGGGCCGACACTATTGTGCCTGAAGGGCCTTCTAAGAACCTATCGGTGGCGTGAAGCGCCCTGGTACATTTTGGTACCTGGTAAACGAGCTACTGTTTACTACTACCTCACCCCTTACCTACTACGTCGTACTCGCCGGCGAGTACGGTTGTATGTACCTATTGAAAATCCCGGACTCCGGCGAGTCTGGAGATTTTCAAGGGGTTTGTTGGCCACCGTGATGGGGTCGTCTGGGTCAGAGAGAACATTCCTCGGGCGTCTGTGCCGCAGGGGGGCATCTCTGATCGGGCTGTAGTCTGCTGCCTGCACAACTAACGGGTTGGGATGGGAAGGGCACCTCTCAAAGTAACGTTGTGACGTTTCTTTGATGAAGCGCTTCATGGACGGAAGTTCTAGGTCTCTGTGTAGGTCACGAGTGCGCAGTCCCGGGGGTGATCCCGTGGCTCTGCGTGTGAACCTATTCTGAATTAATTGAAGCCTATTTAGGAGGGATGGGGCTGCGTGTGCGGAAATCACGCTGGCGTAAATCATGACAGGTCTGATGCTTAGCTTGTAGAGAGTCAGCTTATTTCTAAGCGACATCTTTACGTTGCTGATCATAGGTGAGAGTCTGCCGAGATAGAAGGCTGCTCTATTGCGAACTTTGGATGTGAGGTCCAAACGTCATCTTACTGTCAAAAATTACGCCCAGGTACTTTGCTTGGTTTACCCATGGAATGGGCTTGCCAAACATTGTTACCGTCTTTAGGAGCGAGAAGGTACTCCATGGAGGAGGGCGTGTTGCACCGCCTGAATCCTTTGAAAAGAACACTGCTGCGCTCTTTCAGGATTCACTTCGATGCGCCACTTTCGGAACCATTTGCCCGCCATTTTTCATTGGTCTTTTATTTGTTTTAGATGGTGAATAAATATTTAAAAAAACTAAGCAAGGGACGTGGGATGAAAAGGTTATGCAAACGCCTATTAATTTGTGTAAAGCTGGAGATTCAATAAAAAGCACAGCAAAAAGATATGGTTTGGCTTATGCAACCTTGTATAGGCATGTAAAAACCGTCATCGCTGCTTCAAATCTTGGTCGATTCCATCCTGTCAAAGATATGGAATCTGTATTTTTTGGCTTGACTCGATATGAATTAAAAAAGCGTTCATTTACGTCAAGAAAAAGAATTTGAACTACCCGAATAACTGTGACAAGTACGAAAAAGCTGGAGATGATTGGCTATCGTCATTTTTGTCTCGTCACGATCAAATATTTCTCAGAACTCCAGGGGCAACATCGGTTGCTAGGGCAAAAGGATTTAACAGACATGAAATTGGACGTTTTTATGAAAACCTTGAAGCTTTAACAGAAAAATATGATATTGATGTAATGAATAGTTTCTATTTGTGCATGTGTGATTGCTTATTAACAGTGGCTATGAGTGGCAATCGTAATAAACTTTTAATTAGTTTATCTAAACAACATGTATACTATTAAAATAAGTCCCGATTCAGTGACTGTTGTCTAATGTTCTAAACGAAGTTTTAGAAAAAGAAAACAGATATAAACATAGATGAACCAGAAACTTCATTTTCGGACTTAGAAGTTAGAGGTATAAGTCCCCTTATACCGTACAGCGAGTCCCTAGTCGATGAGTGCATAGCTTAAGATCTTGGGGAAGGGGTTTATACAGATCTATTACCAGCAATTTACAGAGAGCCTCTTTATCAACAGTGCCTATGGAAACTGAATCCTTTCTGGAGCCCCTATAAAAAACTTCTAAATCAGAACAACTATCTAAGCCATTAGAAACCGACAATACATCACATAAAAATACTTCTACTACAAGTTTACCCTTTCTGGAGCCCCTACAAACAACTTCTGAATTAGTACAACTATCTATGTCATTAGAAACCGACAATACATCACAGAGAAATACTTTGAGGCGTGGTGCCACTGATTTTAGGTTTAATTTAGTTTTGCACATAATGTTTAATTTTAGTGTTTTCAGTTTTTTATTAATTTGTAAATATTTTATTTTTGTAACACCCGGACAAACATGCCAATTTTATGTACATAGTTTTGCTGTCATTCTTATTGTGCAGAATCTGCACATAATACTGATATTAATACTGCCAATGAAAATGTTTCTGATGATTCTGACAATTCTCGTTCAATCCCAACACCAATAGGTCGAAGACAAGCAACAAATGTACAAATTTCAGCTTCACCTGTAGAAAAGGTTATTAATTATTTAAATAACAGAAGTCCTCCCCCTGTACAAGAATTAGATGCACTAGAACATTTATTCATGGGACTAGCAAAGACTGTTAAAACTTTCTCACCTAAAAGGCAAACTGCTGTAAAAATGAAAATCATGAATATTGTAATGGAAAACGAGTTACAGCATTTGGACAAATTGGCTCATCTGGATTCTCAATCACACCCTGTAATGCCGCGTCGTCACTCAGCACCGCTATCAGTTTCTTATTCTATACCATCAACACCATCCTGTACTACTTACTCACCATCAGAATATTACAGAACACCATCACCGGTCGGACGTGATGTTCCATTACAATTACTAGAAAATCATACAACTGCTGAGGAAGACTTATCACTAATCCAGCATGATGTCCCATTACAATCACAAGATAATAATTTAGATAACAAGGAGAACGCTGCAAATTTTTACTCGTCTTTTAAACCTAATTAGAATTCATAAAGAAGTTAAGACTAAATCAATAGGTACAAAATAATTTTTCTACAATTTTGTTGAAAATTTTAATTATTAATCAAGAAATTAATATTTTTGCTTTTTAAACTTGTTAGAGTTTTCATTGTCATTGTTTTAATTCAATAAACAAATAACTTATATACATAATGATATTTTTAAATTATTTACCTTAAACATATCGCCAAACGCTCACTGGGTTCTATAGGTTCTCGAAGGTTGGTATATTGTTTCCGTATATTTTGTTCGATTCTTGATAAAATTTCATTAAAGCATTCTTCTGGCATACGGAAATACATATAAAATCTTTCTCTATCTTTTCGTAATGTTGGTATCAAAGTGTGGAACTCTCCAAATTGTATGCGTTGAGTACTCAGCTCATGTACCCATTTCCTTCTTTTCTTCCTCACATCTTGAGATTCTTCTTCAGCTAATGCTAATAACAACAAAACCTCAGTTTCGATATTAAAAGACATGGTTTCCTATTGATAAACCAAAAATAATGACGCGCGGGGTTCGCCTCAATTTGAGAGGCTAAGCGAGCGAACGATTCGCACCTTTAGACTGGACTTTTAACGTATCCTTGTTCTACTCGCTTCATTTTAGTAAAGTTAGAGAGAGGTAGGAATAATATAACCGACCTAAATTAATATCTCAAGTGGCGCTGTATGATGACACCATATTATGGCGTCCGACAGATGCGCACATTTTTTGACGTACCAGAATGTGGCGTCGTAACAGATGAAAGGAAGAACAATGTTTTATATGTTTGTTAAAACACTGTATTTCAAAATACATTGTTACGGTCATTCATTTTTTCTGTGATTTGGTAAAAAAAGACTGTAACTAAATTACAGTGTTTTGATGTAATATTGTTGAATTGGTTCAATAACACTTTGTCTTGGCAAGACAAGTTTAAAGCAATTTTTTCGTTAATTATATATTTTACTGAAAAAAGAAACCATGGCTACATACAAGAGTTCATCAATGATACTATAAAACACATTCTCACTCATTGCAACTGGTGATCAAAAACAGCCTTTTTAAAGATAAAGTGAAAGAAATCATAACTAAAGCAAGGTCTATTATTGGACATTTTAGGCATTCCACGAGCGGCAATAAAATATTAAAAGAAATTCAAGATGCACACAATATTCCCAATCATGTTCTTATCCAAACTACGAGTATACTTGCAGTTCTATTGTTTTTCTACTTGTATTATTTTGGGCAAAGAACGTGTTAAGCAAGCACAATATAAATGGATCTGCAAACAACAACAGCGCATCGACTATAGCTGCGCAAAAAATGCAAGAATCTAATGATAACATTCCGATTGATAACTATTTAGTGGCAGTATCTGATGATATTCCTAACGGCAATACTATTATGATCCAGTATTATTTTATTTTTTTTCATTTTTTTTTATTATTTAATTTTTATTTATTATATGCTAGTACAAGTAATTAGTTACCACGTAAAAAAAATATCTAAATTACAACTAACTAAAAACTAAAAATAAATAACCACAAACTTTTCTAATCTAAAAATATACCACCCCGAACGGCACCCGGCTCAAAAGTACCCATTATACTGGCAGCATTACCTCTCTGAATCGCAATGGATATCCTTTAAACCAAGTACCACTCGGAGCGATGGTCAAAACCTCTGTCTTTTAGGCGACGTCCTATCTCGCCCAAAAACTTTTTTGCCTCTGAACACCATGGTCCAGCAGTCTCAACAGCTACTGGAACAAACTCGTACTGAGAACACAAATTTGAATATTTGAGGTGTTTATGTCCAGCAGCTATCCTCGCTGCTGCCCCAGGCTCACGAACAGTTGAATTGAGATAGGACGCCGCATAAGTACTGACGCAGGTTGCATCCCACAAAAGACAACGCCCTCTCTGCCATGGGATCAATGTTAATCCATCTGGACGCTTACCATCTACACGTGAAAGTCCAGGAGGCTCCAGCTGGCACGGAATATTAGCCGAAATTAGAGCTCTGCGTATAATGTCGTTTATTTTAGTGTGTCGAGAAAAACGGCCCGCACACCGCGCACATCCTAGAGCATGATGACCATTTTCCTCCACCATCGCACCGCAAATGCATCGATGACGCTCACAAACAGAACAACCAAGTCTCAAAGCTACTGCTATTCTGAGGGAATCGTCATCCAGAAACGTACCCAAAGGCGGAGAAGGAATTACATGTAGCCAAGCACCAGATTCCCGTTCTCTAGCAGCTTTTAAGCGCGCCAATTCGGTTCCTGTGGCTTGTCCTTCTAACTCTGTGCGAAGTGTAATTGAACGAATTTCGTCCCACGCCCTCTGCACCTGTGACTTTTCTGGAATCGTAGAATTGGGACACCTTGAAAACCATTTTGACATGGCGTCATCCACCCGGAGGGGGCAAAGTCAATCCGTCGCCATTAATGGACAGTATATTAGCTACTAGACTGACAACCCCGTGAGCAGAAGCCAAGAAAGCTGGTAAAGAAACCTCGGACAGACTACGAATGCCAAGACCTCCATGGCGAACAGGTAGACTAGCCTAGACCCACTGGTAATCCTTGAAGTGGACATTTAATATGTTCTCTAAAATAAGCCGAACCTTGCAATCCACCAGATCAATTTCTTCTGGAAATAACCACAATGGGCACGTTCTGGCAATATAAGTCATGCGAGGTATTGCTAAACAGTTGCGGAACAGAACCAATGCAACATGCGAAGATAGAGATTTTAGACGATCCTGCACCACAGAATTTTTTTTCAACTTTTCCTGCATACGCGAAGGAATAGCCTCTTCAAAAATAGGAGCTCCAAATAAAGCGAAATTGTTATCATCCATGACCCTTACTCCAACCAAAAGAGACTCAAAATTAGAAACTGACGAACTAGCCTCAACGCCACATAAATATAATTCGCACTTGTCCGTATTTAACTTTAACCCCAAGGATTTAAAATGATCGGTGAGATATTGAATGTCAGCTGCTACTACATCAGGAGGGCCACCCAAGGTCCCATCATCCAAATACCATATATTTAATGGAGATTTCAAATTGTTATAATTTTTTGTATGGCTAAGCTGAAAATAAGAGGACCAAGAGGATCCCCCTGTTGTGCACCAACCTGAGATGTGATCGGCTCTCCATCAAAGTACAGATTACTGGGTATGGCGTAACATTGAAATAAGAAAGGAAAAAGCTCCGGAGTGTGCTCCAACGTTATTACGCTATAACGTTATTTGTATTCTTGTTTTTAACAGCAAAGTATCTTGTGGCATAGATAGCAGCCTCACAGCCCTTTGGTGTTCCAAACCCCAATTGGTGCGGTCGTAAATAAATAGACACATTATCCCTTACCGCACTACATCCAAGCTTGGCAACTAAACGTCTTAAAGAGCTTCCAATAGCGATTGGTCTTAAATCCCCATCTTTTATACGTAAGGCAAGAAGAGAAGCTCCATAAAAATATTGACCACTTGCGGGTTCAATAGACCTTTCAAAAGAAAGTTATACAAATTCGTAAGGGCTTCTAAAAGACGGCCTCCATTGTCCCCAGCAGAGATGGAAGTCAGCTCTTTTAAATGATCCGGACGTAAACCGTCTAAACCAGAAGCAGATCCAGTTTGAAAAGAACGAATAGCTGTAGCTACCTCTGACGCAGTGACAGTAAGAAAAACATTCGTGCTGTTTGGCTCAGCTGGTAGAACCAATGGACGCGAAGGAGACAAATGTCTATGCTTTAAAACATTACGTGTATCAGAATTTTTCGGTGCGATGGAGCAATCAGATAATAAGAGACGTACGGCACCTCTAAGGTCGCCATCACTGACCTTTGACTCAATTAATTTATTAATAGAATTACTGTTCCTCCGGTCTTCGCCAGCAGATACTGCACTTGACCCAGCTATATTCTCTTTGACTTTTGCCGTCAGTGAGGAGTTTCCCTCTCTGCTAGGTATACGAAGAGCCGTGAATGCAAACGAAAGGAGTTCAAACCAAGAATCAGGACTGTTATCATTAAAACAATGCTCAATTAATGTTGCTAACTTACCCGCAGCCAAGTATCTCGCGCCTTTGGGTATGTGCTTCAACACTCGCACCCCTCTTTTTAGTGAATGTAAACTGTCAAGTTTGCTGCAAGTCTGCGTATTCGACCCCAATGCTTGTGATGATGGTATTGAGGCCGGATTGACGTTAGTCTGGGGGCCAACCACAACGTCATATAGCAGTATTATTTTAATATTACATCGAGTTTTCGTACCACAAGGTGTTTAAAACAAGCTTGAAACAATATTACTTTTTTCAGCAGTTTTGGTGACGTCACCTCTATTTCGTTCATTCAATTCGTACCATGACGTGACTTTTGGCCACTAGCATTATTGTTTTAATGTCAAATTTAGCAATCTTAAAAAAGTTCCTCTTTCGCAACTGATACAACATTATTTACTATTAATTGCTCAAAAAAGTAAAGTAAATCAACTTATTTTCGAAAAATAATTAAATATAAGTGAACGTGAACGTTATAGTGAGTGATTGCAATTGATTTAATTTGATTACAAATGGATTTGGACTTGGAAATATTCGAGTTCTTGGAAGCCGATAACTCCGAAGAGTGTAGATCACGAAAAAGGCGACGTATGCGTTTTCGTGAGGAGTGTGATCCCTTCGACTTGGATGAAGAAGAATTTAGAAAACGATATCGGTTGACAGAAGTTTTAGCACGTAACCTATGCGATGACTTAAAGCCTCTCATGAAGAAACCCTTAAGATCTTCAGACTTGTCTGTGGAGACTAAGGTAAATTACTGTTTACTTAATTGCATCACTAATATTGCATATTACTTTTACACAATAACTTTTATAGTTTTACTATTTTGTGTGTTGCTTATGCCCTTACGATAATAATAAATGTTATAAATAGAGAAAACATATATTGTTGGCCTTATATTTATTTGTTCAATGCAATGTTCGGCAACAAATTGAACAAAGATTTAAAATGATAATGATGTCATTTATTTCTTGTTTAAAAATATATGCTAATTTATTTCTTCTAGGTATTCATTGCATTATCTTTTTATGCAACTGGATCATACCAGCGTCCAATAGGCAATAATGAGGGCCATTTCGTGGCACAACAGACTGTGTCTTCAGCCATTGCACAGGTTACTACATGCTTAAACTCATCGCAGATGAGGCAAAAATATATACAGTTTCCTATGACTGAACAAGACCGCAACCGAATTAAAACCGAGTATGTATACTAATTTCGTAATTCAAATAACTTAGTTGTTGCCCCATTCTCTGTTCATTTATTGATGTAATTCTAATGTTCAATTAACTGCAATAAATAATTTGTTTCAGACAATTTAACAATTATGCGAATGTTAGTGTTTCCAAGTTGTCTAAATTCAGTTTACCAATTATTATTGAATTATTATTTTTTTCAGATTTTACAACAAATTTCATATACCCGGAGTACTAGGTTGCATAGATTGTACCCATGTGGCAATAATACGCCCAGTAGAACATGAAGAGCGTTATTATTGTCGCAAGCATTACCACTCCTTGAATGTCGAGTTGGTAAGTCAGTACAAATATATTCAGACATCATTGAAAAAAAAAAAACAATATATTAAAAATATAAATTCTTTATTATTTCTATCTTAAATGTAAGATGTTTAAATAAATTATAGCACTTATACCAGTCTTATTTTTTCAGATATGTGATGCAGACATGCAAATTATCAGTGTAGATGCAAGTCATGGTGGTGCAACTCATGACTCTTTCATTTGGGCGAATCATCCATTAAAAAGACACTTGGAAAATCTCAGCAACTCAGAGAATACTTGGTTTCTTGGTATGTATTATTTTATTTTAAATTTGATTTAATAATGATTGTACTTTTAGATGATTAATAATAATTATTTTATATTCACAGGTGATTCCGGATATCCATTGAGAAAGAGCATGATGACACCAATTTTAAATGCAGAACCAGACTCACCAGAAGCACACTACACTAACTTACATGTTCGCGCAAGAAACATAATTGAGCGCACTATAGGGCTTCTTAAAGCACGTTTTCGTTGCCTACTTGTTCACAGAGTGCTTCATTACTCGCCTCAAGTTGCTGGCTCTATTGTGAATGCGTGTGTTATACTACACAACATTTGCAATAAAGCTCAAATACCAGTGCAACAACTAAGTGACGAAGACATGACTCAAGAGGCTGAGTCACAGCCACAGCACATCCCCGCTGAACAGCAACAGCCACACAGAAACAACCCTGATTTGCAGCAGGGTTATGCTACTCGGCAGTCTCTTGTCCAGCGGTTGTGGGAAAGGCGGCATTTAAGATCCTGAAACAGAAGTTTATTGTTAAAAAAAATTGTGTATCTACTACCATTTATTTATATCCCACCTACAGAATAAGAAATAATATTATGTCCCCTTACTAAAACTTCTTATAATTAATTGAATTAAACTAGTTACTTATGAATAAATTATATCTATAGATTCTTGAAAAAAATAATTAAATATTGTTATTTATTTTGTACAAGCATACTACTACTACACACATACACATCCTCTCAAACTTTAAATAGGATAGCGTATATACGTTAAGGTCTAGTCTATCTCTGTGCCAAATAGCCAAATTTCATCAAAATCGGTCCAGTAGTTTTGAGTTTATTCGTTACAAACAAAAATGCAAATGGTAATTAGTATGGATATAGTATGGATGTTTGAATCATAGTTTCAATATAACAAATAAATATAACATTGAAATAATGTGTTAGTATTTCTTTTGTACCTTTCAATTTTGCAGACAGTATTTTGAAGCTCTGCCATTTTCTCAGCTATCTTCTCCATAGCTGTCGCGGACCTCACAGCTGCCTCTGCTCGCATTTGTGAAGATGACACTAGGGCACGTCTTGCAGCCTCTGGCGTCATCGGAGGCTCACGCCTATGACGCCGGCGCCGCGGAGAGCGTAATATTGCTCTAGGATTTATAGGTGGATTGGGAGTAGGAGACAGAGCTGGATCTTCGGAAATAAGTTCTAGGATTTGATCTTGTGCCATGGGTGTAGTTGAGTTGGGTTCTATATTTGGCTCAATAATTGGAGTATGTTGGGCTGGGTGATCTGGGACATTCAGAAGGATTGAATCTGAGGCTGGCTGTGAGTCAATAATCACTGGAGGCTGAAAAAAAAGTCACTTTGTATTTAAATATATAACACCTACAATACATATTTATTAAGTTTAAAAATTTCTTACTTCTTCAAATGGTTCCACCCGAACGCCTGGTAAACCCTGACCGAAATCATCCCCCAGTATTTGGAGGAATTTATTTTCTATTTCAGTGGACAGCCCTCCCCCAGTTTGTACATGCGAAGAGCGAATAGCAGCGACTCTTGATTTTAATTTGGCCTTATAATCGACCCAATACTGCAAGAAAAAAAGGTAAAAATATTATTACAATTGTGTAGGTATTTAAAATATTGGTGTGAATAAAAAGAGCAAATAATTTAACACTAAATAAACAAACAAATGCTTACTTTGGACCAGCCTTTCCAATCTTTATGTGCTCCATCGCCCTGAGAATTCAATATCTCTCCAATCTCTTTCCACATTCGCTTTGCATACTCTTTCGCTTGTAGAGAGCGATTATATGCTGTAGCGATGTCTCGATGGGAATTTAAAAACTCCCAAAGAATCTCCAGTTGTTGCACAGAGACACGGTTCACTCTTCGGCTATAAAAATATGTAACAATACAAATTTACATAACTATATCAAACCACAAAAGTTAAAGTTTTATTCACTAATTTTAATTGATTTTAAACAAAACTCACTTCATTTCCATGGTGACGCTGAAGAGACGTAATTTGAGAATGAGCCGTACTTAGATTTTGGAGCCATACGATTAAAATAGGTAAGGCACTCAACATTGTGTTTTTTATCCACTTAAAACTTAACATAAATCAAACTTTTAAAGTTAAAAACACTTGAGATAACATTTTAATTTTTTTCGCCTGTGACATGGGGTTCCGTTCACGATTCACGTCACAATGTAGATTCGGTTTTATACTTATTTATCAACATTTTCTTAAATTTTAAGCATATTTTTGAGTTATTAGTGTATATTACATAATAAGTTACATAAATATACTTAATTTTCTAAAAAGAAACCATTTTAAATTAATTTACATTAACTTTTTTACATCTATTAATATAAATGATTACCGATAAAAATCACGTTACGGAACGTCCTTTGAAAGAGATGGCGCTATATATTTGATATAGCGCTGTTTCTTTTTATCCTTTAGCAGGGAATAGACAATGTTATCAATTCATTCGTTCTTTCGCAACACTAAGCAGGAATAAAATAATATTACGCGGTAGAGGTCATGGTACGAAAACGAGTAATGTTATTTTAAGCTTGAAACAAAACTTCCTTGAAATAAGATTGTTTTACAAAAGCTTGTGGTTGGCCCCCTGGTCACTTTTGTGCTTTCGACTAGTATGCACGGCCAAACCTCTTGGAACTTTGTACAGGCGAGAAGAAGAACCCGGACAGAGAGGACATGTACTAAAATTTGAATCAGACATATTCTTATAAATACACTTACATTATCACAAACACAAAAAATATCGGTAACACAAAGCATTCAAACGTTTTTCGTGAGCAGAAACTAAATAATTGTCGTTAGAAACACAAATCGAACACTAAAACAATAAACAACAAATCACTAAAAATATTTCGATGTCACGATTACAAGACGAGGGCATGATGGTAGTCGGGATTGGACCCAATCCCTGTATATTAGGGTCTCCGCTTTATGGCTCAAAGACCATGACTTATTGGCGTTGTTGACGTAATAAGTACCTGAATTAAAATAATGCGACTCTGCCTGTTTCTGCCCGTCGCTCAACGGGTTCATTACAATTCACTAAGAAAATTTATTCGGTATAGATTCCAATTTATTTAATTGTAAATTGTCACTTGTGTTATTTATTCATTTTATTCGTTGTGTAATAATCAATTATTCCTTTAATATAGTATTTCTATTTAATTTCTTTGAAAATTATCAATTATTTGTTGTTGATCGGTTGCTATGACATCAATTTCAATACAGAAACGGAAGATGTCCAAGTATTGGATTATAACGATCTTCTAACGAACCAAAAAAAATGTATCTGATATCAGGCCAAAATAATAGATAACTAAATAAAAATGATAAAAATGCTAGCAACGATATCTGTAAAAAATAATAATTTGGCTTCGAACTCCCAAAAACACCAACAAATATCACACAAATGACAGTCACGCCATTAAACAACGAAATAAAAATGAGCCCATGCAATACTAGGGTTACACATATTCAAAATCTTGATGATCTTCAAAATATGGAAAATCAGCTACGTGACGCTGATATATAAGAAAATTTGTAGAAGATTTGTATTTCGTTTTCTGCACTCCTGGCAAAAGAGGTGAGGTTTGTGCTTTTCAACTGATTGACGTTTTGTTTAGTCGTAAATTATGAGTACAGTGTCCTGGTCTGGTTCTGCTAGAGGTGCAGGTTAAAAAATATGTATTAAAATATTTCAAGAAGTGCTTGGGTTTTTTTTCCATGACTGTGATCCTACATGCACTGTCGTCAAAAACAATGATTTCTTTAAATCCATCGTCAAAAATGCTAAATTAGGAAGTGCTTCCGCGCCAAGAAATGTCCCCAAAAGAAAACTTGCTATGAAAGAACATAGTGGCTCTACAAAAAAAGAAGACCATCTGGAGACCTAAGTGGAGCAGCACTACAATATACTGAAGCAGATGTCGTAAATAAAGCAGTTTGTAATACGGCCAGAACATTACCTCTCGCGCTCGACGCTTGCACCTATCGATACCTAAATGACCTTCGTGAATGCGCCGCAACATTTCTCCGCGTAAAGATGACGGAATAAATATCCTATTGTCCTTGAGAATTAAATTATCAATATACTGTAGGCTCCCCCTATATGACCAATATCCACTAACTTTCGGTTCAACGTTATATCGGTTACGAGGCCAACCTTTCATTATGTAATTAACTAAAATTTGCGCTAGTGAATCATTTTTAATTTCTTTTTTAATAAGATCTAATTTCTCATCACTATAAGGCAAACATTCTAACAAAAAACAGGTTTGAGCCTCTATCTCATCATTATTATTTTTTTTCATTACATCTGGAAGGGCGGCTCTCGACAACGTATCCGCTATGTACATAAACTTACCAGGCGTATAGACGACTTGAAAATCATAAAACTGAATTCGCAACATCATTCGTTGAAGACGCGCGGGCACCGCCGCTAATGATTTCTTAAAAATTGCCTCTAAAGGCTTGTGGTCTGACTGTACCGTGACGTCACTCCTGCCTAATATATATTGATGGAACCGTTCACAAGCAAAAACAATTGCTAACATTTCTTTCTCAATCTGTGCATAGCGTCGCTGTGTGTCGGTGAGCGTGAGCGATGCGAACTCCACCGGGCGCCCTTCCTGCAGCAGCGTCGCTCCCAGGGCTCCCCCGCTCGCATCGACAGAGAGAACGATAGGGGCTCGGTGGGAGTATAGTGCTAACACTGGAGCTGATGTTATCAATCGCTTAAGTTTACTTACAGCTTCTGAGTGCTGACGTTCCCACAGCCATTCAGAATTCTTTTTTAAAAGGCCTCGTAATGTAATTACATTTTCTGAACAATTAGGAATAAATTTCGCTAAATAATTTACCATACCTAAAAACCTTTCCAAACTTTTTCGGTCACTCGGCACAGGCATTTCTACAATAGCCCGAACCTTGGCACCGTCCGGTTTCATACCGTGTTCATCAAAAATATGACCTAAGTAAACTATTTCTTTGACACCAAACTTACACTTTTCTTTATTAAATCTTAGCCCTATTTCTTTCGCTCGCTGTAATAATTTTTCTAATCGCTCATCGTGTTCTAGTTTACTACGGCCCCATACTACGACATCGTCAATGAACGATTCTGTACCTTCAATATCTTCTAGACACTGCCTGACTTTAGCATTAAACATTTCAGGTGCACAATTGATACCATAGGGAAGTCTTAAAAATTGATACCTGCCAAACGGCGTAGCGAACGTGCACAAGTCCGCGCTAGGCTCATCTAGCTCCATCATCCAGAAGCCGCAGCGGGCGTCCAGCACGCTGAAGGTGGTGGCACCGCGCAGGCGCGCCGCCAGCTCGCTTACCGTCGGCAGCGGAAAGTGCGCGCGCCTCACTGCTATGTTGAGAGCTCGCGGATCCAAGCATACACGTATATCACCATTTTTCTTAGCTGCAATTACAATAGGACTCACCCAATCTGTCGGATGAGTGACCCTTCTGACTACACCTAAACACTCTATTCTTTGTAATTCAGTAAGCAATCTATCTCGCATCCCCAATGAAATTCTACGGGCAGGACAAATAACAGATGGAACATTTTTATTAACAGTAATTTTGCATTTACCAGGTAATTTTCCAAGGCCGTGAAATAATTCTGAGAAGTTATTAATATTTAATGCATCTATTCTTTGTATAACACCAATTTCTATACATCCACTTAGGCCTAAAATATTTTGACACTTCATATCAGTAACAACAAATTTTAAAGTATGCAATTTATTTTTAAAATTAATTTCTAAACGGCATTCTCCCAATAAAGGTACTAAATTACCCGTATAAGAATATACTTTTTTATCATAAGGTGTAAGGCTACTCAACCCCCAAAATTTGGGAGTCTCTTTTTGACAATATGTTCAACATTGTCCCCGTGTCTAATTTAAAATTAATTCGCTTACCATTAATGTCTATAACTTCAGTCCATTCTTTTTCCGTGCGTTTCTTCCGATTACTAGTATTTACCATATTAATAAATAAAATATCTTCGCTTGAATCAGACTCTGAAACGCTCACATTATGCACTCTTTTACCGATCACCTTATTAAAACACACACGCGCGAAATGATCTCTACCGTTGCACTTGTAGCACGTAGCCCCCTGCGCTGGACAACGCTGCGCATCCTCACATAGCGCACGGCCGCAGCGCCCGCACGGCTCGGCGCGGGCGTCGCCTCGCCGTTAAACTAATCTAAGCGTGCACTTGTATTACCGGGGCCGAGTGAGTCACAATTTGTAACTATTAGAAAAAAAAAACAAAAAAACGGTGACGGTCACTTCATGGTGACGAACCGTCACCATGAAGTGAAACGAGACTTTGTGATGTCACACACAGACGGAGTAACATATAATAATTGAATTTAACAAGATGAGCGCAGCCACTTCACGAGTTGAGTCAGTGTTGACTCTGACAACCAATGAGAAGAGGGAGCTGCTGTCGGTGCTTGGCACTGAAAATGCTTTGACAAATGAGGTATTTGGCCTCAGCCTCACCAGCGCCGAATGGCAGACGACACCACAGATTCAGAGCGCGGTGGCCTACCAGGGTTTTGACCCCCTTAAGATTGTTACGGAGTTCATACGAAGGGGGCAGATGGACAGTGACAGGGACTATATTTCCGTCACCGTGGGCGACATCACTGTGTCGGTGTGTAAGGGTACCAACCCCAAGACTGACTTGCAGTTCCTATTGACACTCTTCTTGACTAGGGGCAACAACATCTCCAAGATCTTGCTCAAGTGTGATTCAGCAATCAAAGATGTGATTGCCCGCAAGTGCAGCCAGTACGGGATCAGCACAACACCTAGGGTTGGAACTGGCCCACTGGGACCCACTGTCATCACCTTGGCTAGGCTCTCACAGGCTTTTGCGCCTGCCACTTCTGCTATCATTTTGGGTCATTCCATTGTAGGCAACCTGAAGCCAAAACTCTTCCCAGGTGTCACCCTCCCAATCATCATGACCCACACCATCTTTCCAGCACTACTTAGAGAGACTGACAGCGAACTCATTGAGATTGCTAAGTACCTCAATATGGAGACTTCCATCATGCTAAGCGCACCTAAGGAGAAACGCAAGATGATGTCCCTGACTCTTGGGGATCTTCTTGAGCAGTCTGAGTCCTTTGTGATGGCGGCAGTTGGGGGGTCGATCACTGCACCTGCAGTCAAGAAGAAGGCACTGATTAAAGCTGGCCTGATGTCGTCGGAAGAGAGGGTCACTTCCACTGTGAGTGCCATGGTCGCAATATGTGCCATCCTCCGGACGTACACCAACGATTCATATGCTGTGGCTTCCCGGAAGATCTCAGAGGCGGTCAACTCCGGGCCAGGCCCAAACTAGAGAGGGGTCAGGATGGTGCACCGAGTCAGGCCCTAAGCTCAGAGGTGCGCAACAGAAGTAGAGGAGTCCAGGTGCACGGGATGGGCACCCTGCGTATGAGGAGGATTGCCAAAGAGACAATGGATGCTGAGGCTGAGGCCCTGACCAATAGAGTCCTGGATGAAGCTACGAAGCGTCTGTTCAACCTCCCCACGGCCCAGGGTGCCCCTCCTCCACCACCGCCACCTCCACCTGACCACGGGCTAAGGCCCTCGCCTGCAACCACCGACTTCAAACCAATACTTAAGGAGGAAGTCCTAGCGGAGCTTAAGCAGAAGCTAAAGGAGAGAATGGCAAAGAGGAAGAGTGAGAAGAGGAATGCGGTGAGGAGGCTTGTGGGTCCAGCCAGAAGAGAAGAAGAGAGTGATGCTGAAGAGGAATGAGCAAACATGAACCTATCTCACGCCTGCAGACCGTCGTGAGACAGGTTAGTTTTACCCTACTGATGGCTTGTCGTTGCGATAGTAATACTGCTCAGTACGAGAGGAACCGCAGTTTCGGACATTTGGTTCATGCACTCGGCCGAGCGGCCGGTGGTGCGAAGCTACCATCCGCGGGATTATGCCTGAACGCCTCTAAGGCCGAAGCCAGCCTAGCCGAATCCGGCAAGGATATGCTCACTGTGGAGCCCCGAGAGTCGGGAGGCTCTAAACAATGTGACTTTACTAGTCGCGCTTCACCTCGTGAGGTGCGACGTCGAAGCCCATTTGGATCGCGGAGATCGGTGCGGTCGGTTTAACACGTGCGCCACGGCTCCGAAGGTCCGAATCTAACTCAGTTCGATGTCGGGGCTCGGAATAGTCTGTAGACGACTTCCGTTCCTGGCGGGGTGTTGTGCTCGGTAGAGCAGCGTTGTGCTGCGATCTGTTGAGACTCAGCCCTGCGCCAGGTGATTCGTCTTTACCCTCAATTAATAAACGGTTCTCAATATGCAAGCTTGTGTTTCACTTCATGGTGGCAGCGGTGCTAAAACAAAAAATAGATAAAATCACGGGATTATACTAACATAATTTAGTAAAAGTGAAAATATATTAAGATTTGCGATGGAACACGCACGTCCTCCACCAGAATTACCTGTTGACGGCAATCCGGCGGTGCGGGCCGACACGTGGAGAAAATGGTGGCAACAGTTCTCGGTATTTCTGAAGGCGTCAGGCGTACATAAGGAGTCTGCGGACGTGCAAGCCAGCTTGCTAATAAACCTCGTCGGAGCAGAAGGATACGAAATATTTTCCACATTTACGTATTCGAAAGATGAAAGTCAAGACGACATTCAATGTTTAAAGAAAAAGTTTGATGCTCATTTTGGTACAAAACCGAATGTCACGTCGCTGAGATTTAAGTTCTTCACGCGAAAACAAAGCGTCGGAGAAACCATAAATCAGTACGTTACAGCATTAAAAATTCTCAGCAAGGAATGTGAATTCGAGCATTTAGTTGACGGGTTAATTAGAGATCGTATAGTGTGCGGAATAATAGATGATGTCGTACGAGATAGGCTACTTCGAGCGGAGGAATTATCGTTGAGTAAAGCCGTGCAGATATGTGAAGCGGCCGAGATGTCTAAAGAGGAAAGCTGGCAGATCGAGCAGGCCTCGACGTCGTCAGCCCAAGTGGACACGGTAGGCGGAGGTAGGCGCGGCGGCAGCGCGCGCCGGGTCTCGCGCGGGCGGCGCGGCGGCTGGCAGCGAGGCGGCGCCCGCGCCGAGCCGTGCGGGCGCTGCGGCCGTGCGTTATGTGAGGATGCGCAGCGTTGTCCAGCGCAGGGGGCTACGTGCTACAAGTGCAACGGTCGAGGTCATTTCGCGCGTGTGTGTTTTAATAAAGTGATCGGTAAAAGAGTGCATAATGTGAGCGTTTCAGAGTCTGATTCAAGCGAAGATATTTTATTTATTAATATGGTAAATACTAGTAATCGGAAGAAACGCACGGAAAAAGAATGGACTGAAGTTATAGACATTAATGGTAAGCGTATTAATTTTAAATTAGACACGGGGGCAATGTTGAACATATTGTCAAAAAGAGACTCCCAAATTTTGGGGGTTGATTTAAGTAGCCTTACACCTTATGATAAAAAAGTATATTCTTATACGGGTAATTTAGTACCCCTATTGGGAGAATGCCGTTTAGAAATTAATTTTAAAAATAAATTGCATACTTTAAAATTTGTTGTTACTGATATGAAGTGTCAAAATATTTTAGGCCTAAGTGGATGTATAGAAATTGGTGTTATACAAAGAATAGATGCATTAAATATTAATAACTTCTCAGAATTATTTCACGGCCTTGGAAAATTACCTGGTAAATGCAAAATTACTGTTAATAAAAATGTTCCATCTGTTATTTGTCCTGCCCGTAGAATTCCATTGGGGATGCGAGATAGATTGCTTACTGAATTACAAAGAATGGAGTGTTTAGGTGTAGTCAGAAGGGTCACTCATCCGACAGATTGGGTGAGTCCTATTGTAATTGCAGCTAAGAAAAATGGTGATATACGTGTATGCTTGGATCCGCGAGCTCTCAACATAGCAGTGAGGCGCGCGCACTTTCCGCTGCCGACGGTAAGCGAGCTGGCGGCGCGCCTGCGCGGTGCCACCACCTTCAGCGTGCTGGACGCCCGCTGCGGCTTCTGGATGATGGAGCTATATCCTAGCACGGACTTGTGCACGTTCGCTACGCCGTTTGGCAGGTATCAATTTTTAAGACTTCCCTATGGTATCAATTGTGCACCTGAAATGTTTAATGCTAAAGTCAGGCAGTGTCTAGAAGATATTGAAGGTACAGAATCGTTCATTGACGATGTCGTAGTATGGGGCCGTAGTAAACTAGAACACGATGAGCGATTAGAAAAATTATTACAGCGAGCGAAAGAAATAGGGCTAAGATTTAATAAAGAAAAGTGTAAGTTTGGTGTCAAAGAAATAGTTTACTTAGGTCATATTTTTGATGAACACGGTATGAAACCGGACGGTGCCAAGGTTCGGGCTATTGTAGAAATGCCTGTGCCGAGTGACCGAAAAAGTTTGGAAAGGTTTTTAGGTATGGTAAATTATTTAGCGAAATTTATTCCTAATTGTTCAGAAAATGTAATTACATTACGAGGCCTTTTAAAAAAGAATTCTGAATGGCTGTGGGAACGTCAGCACTCAGAAGCTGTAAGTAAACTTAAGCGATTGATAACATCAGCTCCAGTGTTAGCACTATACTCCCACCGAGCCCCTATCGTTCTCTCTGTCGATGCGAGCGGGGGAGCCCTGGGAGCGACGCTGCTGCAGGAAGGGCGCCCGGTGGAGTTCGCATCGCTCACGCTCACCGACACACAGCGACGCTATGCACAGATTGAGAAAGAAATGTTAGCAATTGTTTTTGCTTGTGAACGGTTCCATCAATATATATTAGGCAGGAGTGACGTCACGGTACAGTCAGACCACAAGCCTTTAGAGGCAATTTTTAAGAAATCATTAGCGGCGGTGCCCGCGCGTCTTCAACGAATGATGTTGCGAATTCAGTTTTATGATTTTCAAGTCGTCTATACGCCTGGTAAGTTTATGTACATAGCGGATACGTTGTCGAGAGCCGCCCTTCCAGATGTAATGAAAAAAAATAATAATGATGAGATAGAGGCTCAAACCTGTTTTTTGTTAGAATGTTTGCCTTATAGTGATGAGAAATTAGATCTTATTAAAAAAGAAATTAAAAATGATTCACTAGCGCAAATTTTAGTTAATTACATAATGAAAGGTTGGCCTCGTAACCGATATAACGTTGAACCGAAAGTTAGTGGATATTGGTCATATAGGGGGAGCCTACAGTATATTGATAATTTAATTCTCAAGGACAATAGGATATTTATTCCGTCATCTTTACGCGGAGAAATGTTGCGGCGCATTCACGAAGGTCATTTAGGTATCGATAGGTGCAAGCGTCGAGCGCGAGAGGTAATGTTCTGGCCGGGCATGACGCGCGATATTGAACTCTGTGTGCGCGACTGCACGGCGTGCGTTTTGCACGCACCGCGCCCGACGCGCGAACCTATGATAACACACGAGATTATTTTTCAAATTATATAGAAGTAAATGAGCTTAGTTCAATAGGCAGTAAGTCGCTCATACGGGTGATGAAAGAACAGTTTTGCAGACATGGAATACCAAAAATATTAGTAACGGATAACGGACCGGCATTTAGTTCAAAAGAGTTTTTTAAATTTCTTAAGGAGTGGGAAATCACTCATGTTACTTTGTCCCCTCTGTACGCCCAGTCTAATGGCAAGAGTGAACGAGCCGTTCGTACCGTTAAGAACTTACTAAAAAAATGCTTAGATTCAGGTCAGGATTACCACATAGGTTTATTAAATTTAAGGTCTGCTTCTCGTGACAACATTGACTCGCCCGCACAATTATTAATGGGTAGACGTATAAATACACGCCTTCCAATCCACAAGTCATTGTTAGAAGAAAAAGTCGATTATAAAACTAATCATGAAAATATTTTAAATAAACAATTAACACAAAAACAGTGTTATGATAAAAAAAACGAGACCCCGGGATCTGCCAGAATTAAAAAGGGGTGACAAAGTTGTAGTGGCGGATGGTAATAAACGTTGTCACATGAAAATATTGGAGAAAGCCAAGCAACCCCGCTCATATATACTACAGGATGCGGTCGGACGTAGGTATAGACGCAATCGTCGTCATATCATTTGTAGGCAGGCAGTAGGTACGGATATTTCGCGTAGCGATGCGCCAGCGGCAGCGAGCGGCCCGACTCTGCTTCAAGCGCCGGCACTTGAGGTGCAGGAGCCTTGTGGATCTAAGCGTGCACTTGTATTACCGGGGCCGAGTGAGTCACAATTTGTAACTATTAGAAAAAAAAACAAAAAAACGTTAATGTAGATGAAACTAATGAGGCATTCTAGAGATATAAAATATAATATTACTTAATTAGATATAGATACATATTTACTTACTATTGTTTATGTACCTAATAAATTTGTTACTTTATGGTGAACGGTAATTGGATAAACTTAGGTAGTAGATAAGATTGTTTTAAGAGTAAAGCAAGATAATAATATTGTACTTGTTAATGAAACTATTAAGTAATACTTAAACTTAATTTAAGTATGTTTGCTATTGTTTGAAGTGTGTTTATATAGTTGAATGAATTGTAACCTTAGAGTTGTATTTCTAAAGTTGTTTTTATTAGTTATCTTTTATTTAAAGGAAAAACATGTAGTATATTTTATATTTACAAATGTCACTGTGGGTGCCCTTGTCCAAATTGTGTATATTTTATTTAGTTTATCTACTATTAATAATAATGTATCATATATATAACACATACACTCACATTTCATACGTAATTCACATTTACACATTTAACATACAGACAGACACAATAATTCACAAGCATCACCGCGGCAAACCCGTTGTATTAGCGAGATGTATATTTCACACCATATCTGCATAACTATACCTACGCGATGCGCCCGCGTCGACCGCCCAGTCCGCTGCCGCTCGGTCGCTCCTCAGTCTCGATTTCGCTGTGCGACGCGAAGCCCGTGTTCGTCGTTGCTCTAACGCTCGTTAATCCGCTACGCTTATAAGCATCGAAATAAGTATTTTTGCACTGCTTTATTGCAACCTTTATCTAGAACTTTCGTGACAATTCTTGTGCTTATTTCTTCAACTATCACTGTGCTTTCTTCATTCTTTTTATCTGCATTTATTTTCCTGTATTTGTGTCTACCTTCTGGACAATATAAAATTGGTACGTAGAACCTGGCTTGTATCATTTCTCCACATCTCCCTCAGTGGTGACCCTTCGACTTGTGACTAGACAGATTAGAATATCTATAGAATGAGTAGCAAGAGTGGAAGTGGAAGCGATACAGAAGATAACGTGAACAAAAAGCCTCGTTCGCGTACCAAAATGGCGGATGAGCCGTTGGCCACTCAACCAACCATGGTTACCACGGTGAAGATACCTCCATTTTGGCCTGAAAAACCGGCAATTTGGTTTGCACAAGTGGAGTGCCAATTTGCGATTGCGAAGATTACGGATGATGCAACAAAATTCTTCCATATATTGGGTACACTAGAACGCCAGTACGCGGCGGAAGTTGAAGACATTTTAGTAGGCACACCGGACTACCAACGCTTGAAGGGCGAGCTTATTAAGCGACTGTCTGTGTCCCGCGAGAATAAGGTTAAGCAATTACTGATGCATGAGGAGCTCGGGAGCCGAAAACCTTCGCAGTTTCTTCGCCACCTGCAGCATCTCGCGGGCCCTGAAATACCAGCAGATTTCCTCAGGACCATTTGGACCAGTCGTCTGCCAGCCAGCATGCAGACGATCGTAGCTTCTCAGTCGACCCTGTCCCTAGATGCCCTTGCTGAACTAGCCGACCGCATCAATGACATCGCCCAGCCTGCAGCCCAAGTAGCAGCAGCCTCAACATCATCTTCTCCCATCAGTGAGCTGACACGGCAAGTTGCCGAACTGACAAGGCAAGTAAGTGCACTGACAGCCCAAGTTAATGGACGTTCACGGTCCCGTCAAAGACAACAGGGAGATAGACGCGACCGCTCATCATCACGCAGGTCGAATTCCAATTATAGAAAATTTCCCCTGTGCTGGTACCATTTTAAGTACCAATCAAAAGCCAGACGATGCATCCAGCCCTGTGATTTCAAGACACCGGAAAACTTCACCGGCAATCAGTGATGGCGACTGACGATTGCCGTAGCCAAACCGGTCGCCTGTTCGTCACCGATCGCGCCTCAAGAACAAAGTTTTTAGTGGATACCGGTAGTGATTTGTGTGTGTACCCTGTGTCCGCACTAAGTGAACCACGTAGTAAAACTAATTATCATCTAAGTGCGGCTAATGGTTCTACCATCGACACATACGGCTATTTACAACTCAAATTAAATTTAGGTTTGCGTCGCGATTTTCCCTGGCGCTTTGTAGTAGCTGACGTCACGAAGCCCATAATAGGGATAGATTTTCTAGAGTATTACCGACTCATGGTCGACGTAGGTAACCGTAGGCTTGTCGATGGTATAACCAATATTAGTGCTGTAGCTGGTATTGTAAAACCTGGTTTTATATCGAGCGTTAAAGTATTGACTGGTTTTTCTAATGATAGTTCTGATAGATTCCAGGCAATTTTAGCTCAGTATCCAGAAATTATACGCCCCGCTGGTACTCCGGGACGCGTTAAACACCACACTACACACCACATACGCACCACACCGGGCCCTCCAGTGTCTTGTCAGCCGCGAAGACTCGCACCTGACAAACTCCGGATTGCCAAGCAGGAATTTGAGGTAATGTTGGCTAATGGTACAGCTCGCCCATCAGACAGCCCTTGGGCGTCTCCTCTACACCTGGTATCCAAGAAGGATAATGGATGGCGGCCTTGCGGGGACTATAGATTGCTCAACGCACGCACTATACCCGACATGTACCCCATCCGTCATATTCACGACTTTTCCCACAACTTATCTGGTTGTAAGTACTTCTCAACAATTGATTTAGTTAAGGCGTACAACCAGATCCCTGTGGAAAACCGGGATATACCTAAAACGGCGATCACAACACCGTTTGGACTGTACGAATTTCCTTTTATGACTTTTGGTCTGAGAAACGCAGGCCAAACTTTCCAGAGGTTTGTGGATGAGATGACTCGCGGCCTAGATTTTTGTTATCCTTTTTTGGACGATTTTCTCGTGTTTTCCAGGACTAGGGATGAGCATGAAAGCCACTTGCACCAAATTTTCACCCGTATGAGGGACTACGGGGTACTAGTGAATACGGCTAAGTGTGTCTTTGGTGTTAGCGAGGTAACGTTTCTAGGCTACACTATATCTGAAGCTGGTACTAAACCTCTGGAAGACAAGGTCAAGGCCATTGTCGAATTCCCTGCTCCAAAAACAGTAAGAGAACTTAGGCGATTTTTGGGGATGGTGAATTTTTATAGGAGATTCATTCCAAACGCCGCTAAAATCCAAGCACCCCTAAATGCCCTTCTCATTGGAGTAGTGAAACCGACACAGCCAGTGGACATAAAGGGAGATTCATTACACGCCTTCGAGGACTGCAAAAAGAGCCTTTGCACGGCAGCTCTTTTGTCACATCCTAAGTCTGGCGCTAAATTGGGACTCGTCACCGACGCTTCCGAAACAGCTATAGGTGGAGTTTTACAACAGCTACAGGATGGTAACTGGCAGCCTCTAGCATTTTTCTCTCGCAAGCTGAGCCCCTCTCAAAGAAAATACTCACCATATGATCGAGAGCTCCTTGCAATTTATGAGAGTATTAAATATTTTCGCCATATGCTAGAGGCTACCCACTTTACTGTGTATACTGACCACAGACCGCTTTGTTATGCGTTCCATCAGCGGAAGAGGAACTGCACGCCTCGTCAGTACAGGCACCTTGATTTGATATCTCAATTCACCAGCGATATCCAGCACATCTCAGGCCGAGACAACGTGGTGGCAGATACTCTTTCGCGAGTGGAAGAGCTGCAAGCCCCTGTCGACTTGGAAGTGTTGGCAGACTCCCAAACCACAGATGCTGAACTCGCTGAATACCTAAAAGGTGAGAATTCCCTTCACCTCATTAAACGGGAAATTCCAGGCAGTCGAAAAGAATTGTACTGCGATGTCAGTACATCGACGGCCAGGCCTTTTGTCCCCGTAAACCTGCGAAGGCAAGTATTTAATTGTTTGCATTCGATGAGCCATCCCGGTGCAAACGCTACCTCCAACCTGATTGCAGAGCGTTATGTTTGGCCCCGTATGCGCAAGGAGTGCCGTGATTGGTCTAAGGCGTGTTTAACCTGCCAGCGCACCAAGGTAACACGACATGTCACATCGCCTTTAGGCACACATGAGTTACCTTCAGCGCGATTTAAATACGTGCATATAGACCTGATTGGACCCTTACCACCATCTGGAGACTACCGTTATTGCTTGACAATCGTCGATCGCTTCACGCGATGGCCGGAAGTTGTCCCGCTAATGGATATCTCCGCGCATACTGTGGCCCAAGCATTTATCTCATGCTGGGTGTCTCGATTTGGCTGTCCTACGGATATCGTTACTGATCAAGGCAGACAGTTCGAATCCGCGCTGTTTCAACAATTATCCAAAACCATAGGTTTTAAACACCGTAGGACAACAGGGTATCATCCTCAATCAAATGGCTTGGTGGAGCGCTTTCACCGGCAGCTCAAGTATGCAATCACCTGTCATAGTGATCCGAACTGGACGGAATCCCTACCGTTCGTGCTATTAGGTATTAGGACTGTTTACAAAAATGACCTTAAATCGTCATCGGCGGAGCTTGTATATGGAGAACCTCTCCGACTCCCCGGAGAATTTTTTGATAAAAATGATATTGAGCATACTACCGATATCACTGACTTCTCAGCCCGCCTAAAGACTATAGTTGAAAATATTCGTCCTGTCCCTACCCAGCATCACTTTACACCAAAAATTTTTATTTTCAAAAGTCTCGCCACATGTAGCCACGTATTTCTAAGGGAAGACGCGTTACGTGGTGCATTAAAGCCATCTTATAGCGGTCCCCATGAGGTTATTAAGAGGGATGCAAAGTTTTTTAAAATACGTGTCAAGGGTAAAGACGTGACAGTATCGGTCGACCGCCTTAAGCCGGCCTTCATGCTGTCCGACGACAACGTTGACCAGTCCAACTACACACAGGTAACACTTCCTCAAACACAGGTAACACCATCTCAAACACTTACACAACAACAATTACATCAACATCCACAACAGTCTCCAGAGGACGTACGTACAACACGATCGGGAAGACGGGTAAGATTCCCTGATTATTATCGCCCGTAGACACGGTCTCTGGAAGGGAGTCCTGTGGGTGCCCTTGTCCAAATTGTGTATATTTTATTTAGTTTATCTACTATTAATAATAATGTATCATATATATAACACATACACTCACATTTCATACGTAATTCACATTTACACATTTAACATACAGACAGACACAATAATTCACAAGCATCACCGCGGCAAACCCGTTGTATTAGCGAGATGTATATTTCACACCATATCTGCATAACTATACCTACGCGATGCGCCCGCGTCGACCGCCCAGTCCGCTGCCGCTCGGTCGCTCCTCAGTCTCGATTTCGCTGTGCGACGCGAAGCCCGTGTTCGTCGTTGCTCTAACGCTCGTTAATCCGCTACGCTTATAAGCATCGAAATAAGTATTTTTGCACTGCTTTATTGCAACCTTTATCTAGAACTTTCGTGACAATTCTTGTGCTTATTTCTTCAACTATCACTGTGCTTTCTTCATTCTTTTTATCTGCATTTATTTTCCTGTATTTGTGTCTACCTTCTGGACAATATAAAATTGGTACGTAGAACCTGGCTTGTATCATTTCTCCACATCTCCCTCAGTCACTTTGTAATATTGTTACTACCCTCAATTAATAAACGGTTCTCAATATGCAAGCTTGTGTTTCACTTCACATTTGCAGTAAAAAAAAATGACGCGTAGGTCTACATTCGTTGTTTGCATTTAACTGGTGTCAATTTAACTTTTTTGATGGACTATTATTAAAACTTTTGTCATAATTCGTCAAATAACCTTCACAAATTGCAATTTTATCAGTTGGTCAATAAATGTATATTTTAATGTCCGCCTTGCACTGTGTACAAGATCCATAACACGTTATGCGATCATTATAATTGACCGAGTGGCTTTGAAAAGTCCAACTGCAGGGAACTTTGGTTTCTCTCCAAATTACCTCACGCAATACCCACTGATTTAGGTAGCACTAGTTTCTTTTGGCGGCTTTCGGAGCGGAATTCAGTCTTATTTCTTACATTTTGTGATCGGTTGTATTTTTTCCCAGTGATAAATATCTAGTGAACATTTTAATACCTCACTACCCTCACACGAGGGTTCAGTCTTTGAGAGCGAAATAATTTTTTGAAAACTTAAAAGACACTCGAAAATAATATCCTTTGATTTAACAAAAAAATACCATTACCAAAGACACCTGATCAATCATTATAGCCGACAATTATATTTCTACAATTTAGCCGTAGTGGAAGGTCATTTAAATTTGCCTCTAAATAAAGAGCGTGTTTTCTCCTATGGTACAGTAGACGAGTATAATAAAAATGCTAATTTAGTGGCATCTGCAGTTTATGACCGGCTTTGTAAAACGAATAAAACAGGCATATCACGAATTCGTTTGGTTGCGGCGGGCAAAATAAAAACTATATTAATTGGTATGTGCTTCAAATGGCTATTAGAAAGTCACAATTGGGTATTGTACTAATTTTTATTTTTTCTTTCATATTAATATGTTTATTCCCAGAAACAGAATTATGAAAGCATTTTTGTAATCCATTCAAAAATAAATAAGTTATAAGGCTTTGAAATTCGGTGGAAGGGGAAACTGTCAAAAAACAAGAAAAGGATGCACTGTGTGAGCTGTGACGTCACTGCCACTCGTTTTCGCGCGTACAAAAGAGATAGCAAGACGTCCCCACCACGCTCCCACTTTTCTTTTAGAGAAAACTTTAAAATCGAATTACTGCCTTAAATAACAACCAATTTTGTTGTTGTTTTCAGAATCGGTTACTTTTTAGTGTATATTTTCTGTAAAGTGTTTATCGAAAACTTACTGTCACCATTTGATACGATAATTATATTTACTGATTTCTTGTTCTAGAATGTCGGGAAATGCTAACAAGAACCGTATAAAGGCAAAATGGAGCCAAAGTTCACTAGAATTGGCATTTCGTCTTGTGCAAGATGGAGTGGCAAATAGGAAAGCTGCACGAGATACCGGTATACCTTATTCTACTCTCCAAGAGAGAATTAAAAATAAAAATAAAGAGACACCAAGATTGGGACGCACAACAATATTTAGTAAAGTCCAAGAAAAATTGTTGGCTAAAGTATTTTATGGTTGCACGTCCCTAAATATTAGAAAGATGGCTCACAATTTAAATAAAACGCGCATAATGGCTGGAAGGGACTGGCTGAACGGTTTTTGTAGAAGAAATAAATTATCGGCACGTAAAGCTGAGGGCACAAGTATTAATAGAGCGACAGCTTTAAACAAACAAGAAGTGGCTATATTCTTTAAATTGCTACAGAACTTAATGGAGAAATATAAATTCTTACCCAGAAATATATAATTGATGAGACGGTTGTATCGACAGTTCAAGAACCTGGAAAAAATATTACCGAAAAGGGACAAAAGCGTGCGGGCTCAATAACCAGCGGTGCAAGAGGCAGAAACGTTACAGCAGTTTGCGCCATAAGTGCCACAGGGACGTATATTCCTCCAATGCTAATATATCCACGTCAAAGGTATTCAGTTACTTTAAAAGTAGACAGACCTCGTGGAGCCATTTACAAATGTTCTAAAAATTGTTGGATCAATGAAGATTTATTTGTGAACTGGCTAAAACATTTCGCTGACCACGTAAAACCCTCAGAAAGTGAGCCGGTTCTACTTATATTAGACAACAATTCTAGCCACATATCTTTAACGGCCTTTGAGTTCTGCAAAGCTAACAACATCGTGATGTTATCTTTACCACCACATAGCTCACACAGCATACAGCCCTTGGATGTGTCTGTGTATGGGCCGTTGAAGACGGCTTATAAACAAGAGTGCAATTTGTTGATGATGTCAACTTTGAGACGTGAAATAGCTCAAACCGACCTCGCTTCACTTTTTAGGAAAGCGTTCCAAAAACTCGCTACTATTTCAAAGGCCTAATCAGGTATTTACCCATTTAATCCTGAAATTATCGGTGATGAAGATTTTATAGCTGCAGAGTTCCTTAATAATTCTGATCATATAGTAATGTATGAAGAGATGCATCAAACGGGTAACAAAACACCAGACTTATAAATTGTAACTAGACCTGAGAATTCAAGCCCATCATCTAGTTCAAATATTTCAAAAAGCCTTTTGGATCAAGATGCTATCAAAGAAATAACTGATATGGCATTAAGTCTTCAGCCAGCCAATGATGACAATTTGATTCATTTGAACATAGATGAGGCTCCAGTTTCTCAACCTGCACTCCCAGCCAATGGTAACAACAATGTGATCTGCTCCAAGTCAGTCACGCCCTGTATCGTAGATTTGTTGTCCACTTATAAAGAAGTGATTGTTTACAATAATTCTATCCCATCAACTTCAAATCAAAAAATTACCGCAATAGATTTAATTCCCATACCGCAGCAATCTACCTCTACCGAAGCTTAAAAACGTCAGAGATCACGAAAACAACATTTAACTATTATAACAGAAACTCCTCTCAAAGAAGCATTGATGGAAAAAGAAAATAGGAAATTGGCAAAGATAATCAAGAATAAAAAACAAACAAACAAGACTGAAAAGAAAAAGATTGAAACAAAGAAAAATGTAAAAATAACTGAAAAAATAAGAACAAAACTGACAGCAAGGTAACGAAAAAAAAGCAAATGTACCAAGAATGTAGTTAGAAGAGTAAGGTGGAAAATTCTCCAGGATGAGAGTAACACATCTAATTCGGAAATCGATATGAAAAACTTACGGGAAGACGAGGACACAAATATAGAAGAAGATTATCAGAATGAGTGCCTTATCTGTGAAGATTATGGACAGGACAATGAAGTGTGGTATAGATGTGTATTTTGTGGTAGATGGGCTCATGAGCAATGCTCAGGATATGACTCTCCTGACAACTAAAAGTGTGATTTTTGCATAAACAATGCTTGACCAGTATTAGACAGACAGTGACTGGTATTAACAACACGTGTAAATATTTTAATATGTTGATAGTGCCAAATGTTTAATTATTACGAATCTCAAATACTAGCAAATTGCTGAAGGACTTATTAAAGTTCAATTTGTTTGAAACCTAATAAAGATATGATTGAATTTTTTTTAAATATTATTGTTTATCCTTAAGTGACCGGCATTACCCATTCTTACCCTACACCCGCCATTCTGATGGCAGGCTAGCGGCTCACTAAGTTATTGAAATAACTCTAGTTTTATAAAAGCACATTGCTTGAAATTTTACCCATATTCCTCACATTGCTAGAACATTGCTTTCATATGTATAGCATACTGTTTCTTGAGTTACACTCGCCATTCTGATGTTCACCAAAAATCACACTTCAACTTCACCTCATTATGTATGAGCACGCACATAGAAGTACTTAACATAAACAAACTTTGTATAGAGCGCATGCGCCAGAGCAACCCATAATCATTTCGCGTCTAAACGAGTATTAAGAGTCGTGCGTACTTATCCATCAAAATCACACTTGGAGTTGATCAGCGAAAAGTATTGACTTTGAGGATTTGCTTAAAACAGTCTAAGCAAGATGGACAACCGTTGATACTTTGCATTGGGACCTGGATAGCGGAAGTTAAATGGTTCCAATTCAAAGAACGAACGAACGACACTTTTTCTTCATGCGAACTCAATGTTTTATCTACTAAAATAACACCATGCCCGACACTGAAAAATTTAATATCTTAAGTCGAATATAAAAGGGATACAACATTTAAATATCAAAATCGATTTCTTATCTACTAAAATAACACCATGTCGGACACTGAAAAATTTAATATCTTAAGTCGAATATAAAGGGAAAGGCGGAGATCATAGATTAATAATTGGTCTCCGCGGCGCTACGACGCGCGAGACCAATTATTAATCTTAGGCGGAGATGTTGTATTAACCGCTATTACCCTATTTTATGCGAATACATTATTTTGAATTGCTTCGTGGCCAGGCTGTAACTTCTGCACATTCTGTTACATCTATTGAAGAATTAAAACAATATGCAGAAATTACGTAGCAAGATTTCTATAATTTCAGGAACCACCACGGGAACAAATAATACACTTTCCCCTGAATTTGCCTATAAATATTAAAAAAATATTATTATTACTAGCTGTGCCCGCGGCTTCGCCCGCGTGTAAACCTCCTTTAGGAACATGATGTTTTTCCAGGACCAAAAGTAGGATATGTTACTCTCCATCCTTTCAACTAACTATGCCGAAAATCAAGTCGATTGGTTGCTTAGAAAGTTGCGTGAAGAAAGGATAAACAAATAATATAATATTAGTAGTATGATAGTATGATTTACAAACCTAATGAAAAATACAACAATGTTGCAAGATTCTGACAAGAAACAAAATGTATGGCCACAAATGTGGCAAAATTCTGGGGAGAAAGAAACAAAAAAAGATAAACAAAAAGATAACAGAAGTCAATCCGTCCATAAGAAAACTAAAGCATAATAAAAAGTAAAAAACATAAGAAGAGATATAACAGCGACACGAAATCTGATAATGAAGATGTTTCTCTGATGATAATTTTGGAGAGAATCCTGTCATGGAAGATCGTTGGTACTGCTTCGTTTATCAAACTGAAGATGTTATGATTATGCGTTTTTGTCTTTTATGTGGTAGATATGTTTATGAGTTATGTGTAGGGCTTACAGAAGATATCAATGATTTCATTTGTCACGAATGTGATGAGGAATAGTTTTCTGTGCAATATTAAAAATGCCTATTTGATTGAAAATAATTTTAAGATTAATTAAAGGTTGATTAGAAGTTAATTAATAGTTTAAATAAAAATAATTTTCAGACTGGTCAAAGATTGATTAGAAGATTAATAATAATGTTATCAGTATGAATGTTTGGTTATTTTGTTAAGATAACTATTTCTGAGGGAGATATAGTTTAAAAGTATATTAAGACTGGTAAATGATACCAAATATTATATTATAAAAAGTTAATATTAAAAACACTGCTGAAGTTTAATTATGTTTAATTGTTTATATAAAAAGTTACTATTGTTATTTTGTTTATTTTGGAATAATTTTACAAAAATTTGTTATGTTAATTACATTTTCTTTGTTGGCAGTATTAAAAACAAGTTAATTATTGTATAAGATAATAAAACTATGATTGAAGCTGAAAATGATTTTTATTTTCTACAAAAATAATATGGTCAACTTTCCTCAAGGTTCGAGTGTTGGTGGTGGGGAGACTTAACTCATGTCTCATTTTTTAGTAAAATGCCAATAAAATTTTACCTGCGCATTTATTATCAATACAATTAAGCACAAATGTACCTACTAAAGTAAGGCATCGCATAAGTGTATAATCGATTCTCTTAACCCAATAAACAAGTAATTATGATATTTTATATTAAAAGTGCTTCAACTCTCCCGGACTTCCCTTAACTATCATTAACCTGTGCTTTTTAACTTCGTGATCAATAACATAACATGATGACAGTAGTGTGGCATTGAAATAATGGAAAGCAAAGAACAAGTTATGAACGTAATACCACGCAATAATATTCGGGCGCCAGAGCATTTCGATTTTAATGCTGCGTCATGGACTGCACGGAGGCAGAGGTACGAGAGATTTATGCGAGTTAGTGGAAATGTTAACCGTGATGACGGCGAAAAGGGTCGATTAAAGTACCAAGAAGCAATGAAAAAATTTGATGGTTATTTTAATCCCATGAAAAATGTCATCTATGAAAGATTCAAGTTTAATATGAGGAATTAAGGGGAGGATGAGAGTGTGAACGACTTAATAGCCAGTTTGTACGATCGAATGAAATTCCGACTAGTTTAATTAGTAATCATTATGTTTTTCGTAAGGCCGGCCTCACACAGCCGGAATGTCTCTCTGAATTCAGAACGCACGGAATTCATATAATTCAATCATGCTCCACACACATTCTGATTTTTTCAGATTGATCTATCAGAATGGAACTGACGAGCGTAATGAATTCCTGATCTGAATATTTCAGAATTTGAATTCAGAAGGCGCGGTTTTCTATAGTTTGAATTGGATCAGCACACACACGATGGAATCAGAATATGAATTATCTCAGTTGTCACTGCAAGCGTGAGATGGCTAGACGTGTCACGACGTGTTTTATATCTAGCGTGCGACGATGTCCGAGACGGAAAATCTCATTTTGTGCGTTGAAAGCCGTCCTTGTATATGGGACACTTCCATTGAAGATTATCATGACAGGGGAATAAATACGTAGCGTGCATTGAAATATGTTATATTGTAATACCAAATTGGGAAACGTTAAGTGAAAACGAAAGAAAAATAAAATGTAAGTATAGAAATTATGATATTCAGTCAAAGCCACTAATAAATTGATTGTTGTATTGCCATGTTATTTCACCACAAGGCATCATGAAGTATTGTGCAAACTTATCCCTAATGTGTCTACCCATATTAGTTGCTCTGTAATGCGGTGTATCGTATGGCAGAACGTCAAAATAATGTGCTAAGGTATCTTCAAATTTGTATCCATCTCTTGAACGAACAAAATTGTGTTGCACGCAGGTGGCTTTCGTTACTTTTACAGCAAAATCTGGTGGTATTGCCATACTTGTATGAAAAACTCTCCATTTGTTGGTCATAATACCAAAAGTGCATTTCAATAATCTGTGTGCTCGGCTGAGTCTATAATTAAAGACTCTGCGCGTGTTGTTTAAGTTGCTTCTTGGATAAGGTCTTAGAAAGTCTGAATTCAAAGGAAAAGCTTCACCAAGAAAGATGTGAGGACTCGTTATTGTGGAGTTGAGTAAAACTTTTGGGGCTGGCAAATTAAGGCGATACTCTGAGAGCTTTTTTCCGAAATTTAATTCTCTAAAAATGCTACTGTCACCTTCTCGGCCGTAAGAACCAATATCCACCGCTATAAAACGATAGTCAGCATCAACAACGGCCATCAAAATGATATAATTGTAATTTTTATAATTGTAATACGTTGAGCCACTGTGATGTGGTGAAATCAACCTTATTTGCTTGCCATCTACGGCGCCCACACAATTAGGGAAGTTAGTTTTCTTATTGAAGTTCTCGGATATTTCAAGTCATAGCTTTTGTGATGATGGTGGTTTCATTTCTAATGGTTGTAATACATCCCATATAATCGAACAAGTCTCCGAAACAATACCAGAGATAGTTGTACTTCCCATTAAAAAATCATACTTCAAATCTTCAAAGTTATCTCCAGTAGCGAGGTATTTGAAAAAACAATTATAACATACAATTTTTAGGTCTTTTTAAGGTCTAGATCTTAGAAAAAAATGGAGTAATTGTCGGGATTATTACAAGAAAGATAAACAAAAATTGAAGAGATGTCCTACAGGGTCTGCTGCAAAAAAAGGAAAAAGATATGTTTACGCAGATATTTTGAGTTTCTTGGATAAAGCAGTTACAAGGCGAAATCACGATAGAAATTATGAATAAGAGGGCAATGACGAACTATCAGTTGAAGATACAAATACTACAAAAATACAGAAGCCAGAAGATACTAAGCCAGATAACTAAAACAGATACTATGCCTAACTAAAGATTATGATGATGATGAAAAATATATTTTAAGTTTTTATGGTGACATGAAGAAAATTACACATCAGCAAAAGATCGACTTTAAGTTGGGCATGATGCAGTTACTCAAAAACACATTCAATGAAAATGGAAACATCGCTACCCTTACTTACTCTATTGATTCAAACATCTCGAGTCCCCAAAGTAGCTATACTCCGATCTATCAAGATAATTCTCGAAGCAGTTCAGCCCAATCAAGATATAATATGGCTCCATATACTACAATCGTTATTCCGAAAAGACCTGCTCAACCACAAAGACTTCACTACAATACTGACCCAGCAATCGTTATTCCTAAACCACCTTCTCAACCACAAGTTCACTGTAATACTGAGACTACAATTCATATTTCTAAACCACCCTCTCAACCACAAGTTCACTACAATACTGAGCCCACAATTGTTATTCCTAGACCACCCTCTCAACCACAAGGACTTCACTACAATACTGACCCAAGCCCGCGGATTATCATAAATTCAATTGAAACTATTTCAAGCAGTGGACAATCTCATGCTGCTGATGCAGCCAATGCTGCTGATAATGCATTCGATCAACTTATTGGACCAGATTCCCAATCAGAAGAAAATTTCACAAATGAATGTCTGCTCAATACTTATTTGCCCTTCAAATAAATAAATCGAACGAAATGTCAATCTAATATTTGAATTAGTAATGCTACTGTTGATTAAAATGTTGTTAATTAAAGTATTCTACTTAATTTTGCCTTTTTTTAAAATAACTTACATTATAAATGGATGGATTTTGATTAAATTTGACAGAGATGGTTCAAAATTGATCCTTAGGTTACTTTTTATCCTGGGAAAATGCAGACGAAGTCGTGGGAAATAATTAAAGGCTAAATAAAATAAGCTTACCTTAAAGTTATCTTTCTTCAGCGGAAATGGCTCGTCTCATGTGTGTATCTTTCTTTTTGATTTTATTCTTCAGCAAACATAGTAATTCATCAAATGATGCAACAGACATTCAGTAGTATCAAAGAATTTCTCGGGATACAGACGTAATTTTCTCGCCGTAATGTGGTACTGGTTCTCCTTAACTCTGTTCAATTGTAGAGGATGAATCCAATGTATCCGTTTGAGTTTCTTTTATTTTTAAAGCTAAAAGTAGGGCGATGAGAATGAATACTTAGTCTTTCATATTTACAGAGACGTACAGAGACGTCTGCCGGAACCCGAGAATATTACTGATCAATTTGAAAGTGTGACGCAAGGTTCCGGAATTCAGATTCCGGCTGTGTGAGGCCGGCCTAACAAATCTCGCTTCCCACCCCCACTCTCCGAACCGTCTGCGCCCGACATCCAACGCCCGCGCCAGTGTTTTGTTTTGCAAGCATCGATCGCATACGCACGCTACTCTCTCGTCGTCTTGTCTTTGAATACCTACTTTACTTACCAAAACAAAATACGTAACGACTACTAAATAAAAAATCACAGTGATACTCAATATTATTTGTTGTTGTTAAGCTTCAGTTTTTATTGACATAGGTAAGTGGCAATATTCTAATATATTTAATCGTTAACACTCATTACATGAAAATGAAAATTGTCCTTCTTTAACATGAAAGATACGTTTACATCGGTGGTTAATTTATGTATTTCTACGTTTTAATATTATTTTGAGTCCGTCGTTTAGGTTGCTTTTATGCTTTACAATTTCCGTTGTCGCGGTTAACTCCGCGAAAAAGTAACTTTAAAAACTGTACAAATATTTATAATAACTGTAGAAGTATTACACTTTATGTAAACTTTAGCCAAACCAAAGAAATATACAACGTGTAACAGATTAAACGCAAGACCTGAAACTAATTTACTCAGAATCGTTTACTGAATCCATTTCCGTTTTTTATAATAATAATAATAATAATAATAATAAAAATTTATTTCAGTAAGTAACATATTTACAATAGATAGTAGTTGGAGTCCACTTTTAAGTAAGAAGATACTTGTGCCAGTGGGCTCCGCTCCTCCATATCGCTTAATATTATTATACCTACCAGAAACAAAATAAGTAGTAAGTATACAAGTAAGATTTTATTATTAACTAACTAACTGATTACTCATTTATACCAAAATTGTGTGTTTGTATGTGTGTATGTGTGTGTGTGTGTGTTCGTGTGAATGTGTGTGTGTGAATGTGTGTGTGTGAATGTGTGTGTGTATGTGTGGGTGTGTTATTTTGTGTGGATGTGTTTAGGAGTATAGTCTTACAAGTGTGTTTATTTTATATTTCCTTTGTATTTATAATACATAGGGCGCACTGTAAGTTTCCGGAACTGGCCACTTACATAAACAATATTTAAAAATTTATTGCAACATTTGAAAATAGAACTCTTTGGCTGTAGAATGCAGTTTGTTTCATCTGACTGTCTTTTGTTTTTACCTTGTGGCGCCATTTAAAAAATTGTGTGTCTGCATCAACATGGATTTAACTCGGGAAAATTTTCGTAGTATGATTTTCTACGATTTTAAGTGTAATTTGACAGCTCAACAGAGCATCGCTCGGCTTGAAACAGCTTTTGGCAATGAAGCACCATGCAAGACAACTGTTTATAGCTGGTTTGCAGAATTCAAGCGTAGTCGTATCAATCTCAGTGACGAATCTCGCGATGGTCGGCCGTCCACCGCTGTGACCAACAAAAACATCAATGCTGTGCGCCGTATGATTAAAACAGACAGGCATGTGACCTACCATGAAATTCGCGCATCCTTAGAAATAGGCATGAGTCAAATACGATTAATCCTACACAAACATTTGGGTGTGATAAAGCTGTGCTCGCGGTGGATCCCACACAACTTGACCGAGGCTCAAAAAACGGACCGCGTCACTTGGTGCAGTGCCATGCTTACCAGATTCAACGAAGGTGCGTCAAATTTGGTGTGGGACATAGTAACAGGTGACGAAACATGGATTTATTGCTACGATCCCAAAACAAAGCAGCAATCGAGCGTATGGGTCTTTCAAGATGAGCCGAAACCAACCAAAGTGGCGCGCGTGAAAAGTGCATCTAAGCGGATGATTGCTTCTTTTTTTAATAAAACTGGACACGTGGCTACTGTTGCTTTAGAGAATCATCGTACAGTGAATAGTGACTGGTACACGCCTATTTGTTTGCCGGAAGTTATTGACGAACTCCGTAAAAATAACCGTAAACGCCGTATCATCCTGCACCACGACAATGCTAGTTCTCACACGGCCAGACAGACAAACGACTTTTTGAAGGCGAAAAATGTAGAACTCATGAGTCATCCTGCATACAGTCCCGACCTGGCACCTTGTGACTTTTTTCTGTTCCCAAAAATTAAGAACCAATTACGCGGTCAACGATTTTCATCACCAGAAGAGGCTGTCGAGGAGTATGAAAAACACGTTTCAGAGGTCACCACAAAGGAATGGCACAAAAGTTTTCAAAACTGGTTTCATCGAATGAAAAAGTGCATAGACGCCAAGGGAGATTATTTTGAAAAACAATAAATTAATTTTGTACCTTTAATAGTATTTTTTCATATTCATTCCGGAAACTTATAGTGCGCCCCACGTATAGTATTACTGATATAATTTTCCATATCATCATAACTGAATTTTTTTAGCCAAGGTGTAAGTAATAGTTTACAATCTTGTAAGTTTTTATTATATATGTCTAGCTCTTTATTTATTTTATTATAAATTTTTGCCGACCGACTATTGTATTGAACTCTTGCAAATTCTGTATTAGTCAGAGGGATTAATGCTACGTTCCGTCTTCTTCTGGCGACAATCTGAGGATTCAGTGGTAAGCTTTTGTGCTTTCTTAATATCATTTGCAGTATGTACAGTTTTCTTATCGATAATAGGTCACAGATTTCATATAGGGAATTGGTAGAGAATGTTCTTTTTTTAAAATACATAACTTTCAGAAGGGTTCGCTGTGATCTTTCAACTTCAAGAAATCTCGTTTTCAAGGCTCCACCCCACACCGGAATACAATATGTTATTACTGATTGTACTAACGAAATATAGATATTATTTAGAAGTGTGTTTGGAACTATATGCCGGAGAGTCTTAAACATCCATATAAATTTTCGTATTCTTACCGATAACTGCTCTATTTGGGGATACCAAGAAAGATTCTGGTCCACCACCACACCCAGATACTTAGTTTTGTTAATTTTAGCGATAGAAGGACATTTACATGGTTGATTTCTGTCGCAGTAGTGGATTTTAATCTCAGAACTATCGCGAGGTTGCGTATTATTATATATACTGAAACAAATGTAGTTGGTCTTGGTTACATTTAAAGTGAGTAGGTTGTGTTTCAGCCAAGTAGCGACCTGGGCCATGCCGTTTTCTGCGTTTTGATGTGCTATTTCCCAATTTGGACCAGTAAATACTATGGCAGTATCATCTGCGTAGGAGAAGAGGTTTGAATTATTTATTGTCAAGTTGCACAAGTCATTGATATATATAAGGAATAAAGTAGGCCCAAGAACACTTCCTTGCGGAACGCCATACATTACGCTTTGTCCCTCACTTATGCAATCATTTAACTTTACTTTTTGAATACGGTTTGATAGATAATCCTTAAAAATAGCCAATTGTTCACCTCTTATGCCTATTTTTTCCAATTTCTTTAATAGGATGGGAATGGAGACGGTATCAAATGCTTTTTTGAGATCTATGAAACAAGATAAGCACTTAACGCCATTATCGAAGCTGTCAACAATGGTTGCAGTCAGAGAAGTTACCGCATCTTCGGTAGAAATTCCCCTTCTGAAGCCATATTGCGAGGCTGATAGTATGTTATAGGTTTCGAGGTAATTTATAAGTCTAATGTTAAGTAGTTTTTCGATAATTTTTGCTAATACTGTAATAACTGATATTGGCCTATAATTGTTAATATCGTCTCTACTTCCACCCTTATGAATTGGAGTAATAATCGATTCCTTTAGCATTAAGGGAAATATACCTTTTTCAAAGCATAGGTTAACTAGATGAACAATGACAGGGGTTATTTCCTCTTTTGTAAATTGCAAGTATCGGGTTGTAATGTTGTCTATTCCTGGAGCACTGTCTGTTTTTAAGTTATTAATAGTGGATATAACTTCCTCTCTGTCGGTTTTCGTTAATATAAACGATTGCAGGAGGCTGGGAAGGTTACTAAGATAAGTGTGTATGTCATCGTTTGATACAGTTGATTGAATGTCGCCTGCAAGTTGGTTTCCAATATTTGCAAAGTATTTGTTTATATAGTTTGCTGATTCAATTGACGTTGGCTTTAATTTTATTAATTCTTGGTTAGGACTTTTACTTTTGCTGCTATATGTTAGAGACTTGATGTTTTTCCAAAGTTGTTTATTATTATTGATAGTACTGTTAATAAGATTTCTTTCATAGTTACGCTTAATTTTTTTGATGATTTTATTACAGAAATTTCGATATCTAGTATATGTTATCTTTTTAATAATATTGTCTGGATCGTCACGCAATTCTTTTTGCATTTTATTCCGATTTTGTATACATTTGAGAATACCCTTAGTCATCCATGCTTTAATTACGCGTTGACATTTAGGTACGTTTTTTGTTGTCGTATTTTGTTTAAGAGATTCTATAAGTGTTTTTATGAGAGCATTTGTAATCATGTTTGGGTCATCTAGAAAAAGTAATTCGGATATTTTTTTATTTTTTTTTTAAGTAAGTTAGTGCGTTATCGTAATCTACTTTTGTGATAGTTTTTTGTATTGTTTTATGAGTTTTAGTTTTATTAATTGACAATAGAGTAGTTGCATGGTCAGTAATAGTGGTATTTAAGATAGCGATAAATGCAGCATGTTTTTTTCTATTTAATCTTAACATTATGTGGTCTAGACAGCTATTTCCTCTTGTAGGTAAAGTATGTCCGGGTAAAATACCATTTGCTGCCATCATATTTAAATAGGAAATTCTATTTTGTATTATATTGGGTCTATCTTTGACTTTAGGTGAGATGTTTATATTAATATCTCCGGTTATGATAAGATTGGTTGAAGTGTTTATTTTGTTTATATATTCATCTAATGAACTAGTAAAACCTTCGGTGTTTGTATTAGAAGGGGAACGGTAAATGCAAAGGATAGTTTGATTGAGGATATCAACTTGTAGACAAGAGGCTTGGGTTATTTTTACTTCTTTAATTTTAGGTTTCAGATTGGTTTTTGCATATACAACGACCCCGTCATTTTGATTTAACTGAGATAAAGTTGCACTCGAAGTATAATTATTTAATATAGGAATAGGTTTTTTTATATCGAGGCGACATTCCGTTAGAATAATAACATCGGGTTCAAAAGCAAAAGAGGCTGTGTTCGCCATGAAATCATCGAAATTGCCATAGATACTACGGATATTCTGGGTAATAATAGTTAAATCATTTTTATTAGCTTGATAGTGTTTTGTAAGATCTGTGACATCACATGAGACTGACCTAGCGATACTTAGTTTGTCCATTTCGGTTATAGTGTTTATTGTATCAGTCATTTAAAAGCATTAAAATTTAAGAAGTTGATAAACCGAGAGGATATATGAGTAAACGTGTTTAAATATATTTTCAATGTCATGTTTGCGCATACGTATGCTTGTGTTATTATTTTTAATATAGTGATCAAGCAAGTTATCAGATAATAATTTATATTATTTAAAGTTATTTTAACGTACAAGATGGGTGATAACAATGTTAATGTAGCATTGCAAATAGTTAGGTATTTGTTATTATTATTAATGACAGTGAAGTGGAGACAGACTTTGTGTAATTTCATTGTTAAATCAGTAGTGGCTCTTAAACATGACTTTGTGTTTATATTCTTGCCTGATGTGTAGTGTGTGTATTGACAAAGTGAGTGTTGTGTGTGTTCAATATTGCAGGTTATGTTAATGTAACAATTTGGGGTGAATGTGTATTTATTGTATTTATAGAGAAAACTTATAAACACAAGAAAATTCACCAATAAAAACAAGAAAATTACAGGATAGAACCGAGAGGATTTATGTGCAATAGTATATAAATATGTTTTGAATGCCATATTTGCGCATACATATTTATGTAGCAATTGTGTCATTATTTTAAATGTAGATAAGCAAGTTGCCAGATAATAATTTGTATTATTTAATGTTAATTTTGTTATTTTAATGTACGAGATGGTTGTTAGGAATGTTAGTGTATTTTTGCAAATAATTAGGTTTTTATAATTATTATTTATGATAGTGGGGTGGAGATATACTTTGTATATTTTCGTTGTTAAGGAAGTAATAGCTCTTAAACATGACTTGTCTGATGTATAGTGTGTAGATTGAAAGAGTGAATGTAGTGTGTGTTTAATATTGTAGGTTGTGTTAATATGACAGTTTGAGGTGAATGTGTATTCATTAGTTTTGTAGAGAAAACCTATAAAAATAAGAAAATCTACAAATGAAAAAAAGAAAATTACAAGATAGTTACAAGGATAAAGTACCAAAACTAGTCACTTGTCTAACCTAAGTTTTTGAATTTGATTTTCACTTTTTATCAGGATAACCGGCGAGTTGTCCTCCTTCCTCAGGTAAACTCTTCCGTACGCAGTCCAGCAATATTTATAGTCATTGGACTTAACAACGTCGCGGGCCAGGAAATAAAGACGTGCTGCTTTTGGTGTAAGCTGTTCTGTGACAAATATTGGGGTTTCTTCCTGAGATCGCAAGCCCAAATGTTTGGCACACAGTTTAGTTTTTTGTTTGATATTAAATGCCTTGCAGGACCTCAGAATATCATTCTTGACAATTGTTGAATTCATCTCCACAATAATTGGGGTGTTCACACTGGCATTAGAAGAGTCTTTTTTTCCACGGACTCTGTAAATATCGCGTATGTCAGATTTTTCCGTCTTGCAACCCACTGTGTTTGACAAGCTTAATACCATTTGCACTAAGTCATTTTTAGTTTCGTTGGAGAATTTCGGAACATTTTTTAATTCCAAGTTCGGCTTCCTGATATCTTGCTGCAAAAGTTCCAACCTTTCCTCCAAAATTGCTATATTTTTCTTGTCTTCCTTAGCGTTTTCCTGTAATACTTTAATTTGTTGTTGTAGTTCTTGATTTTGTGCAGTTAAATATTCTACGGAGCTTTCAATATTTTTATTGGAAGTTTGAAGGTGTTAATTTTCACCGGAAAACCCTTTTTAATTAACTTGAATCACAGACACCGCGTAGAAACAACACAATAACATATTTATGCTATAAAAGTTGTTAATTAAACTCCAACCAACTGATTGTAAATGTAAATCTGAATTTGTTTGCTTGTTACTATCATGGAGCAATTACAAAGAGGAGATGCCGTTTGAAAAGGCGCGGTGATACGATCATTGGCGCCTCGCCGACTCAAAAGTGGGAGGAGCTTGTCATTGCTCATGCTCCATGATTGGAGCGACGGCCGAAACCAAGCACCCCCCACGTCTGCCTTCCGCCCCGTGTAGCCTCACAAACACTTTCTTACAAAACGCTTATTACGGCATCTCCTCTTTGTAATTACTCCATGGTTACTATCACGACTATAGCCGTAACGATCGTGATGACATTTATATGAGTTAGGTGGCTCACCTACTCATAATTTCACACATCGATGAGTTGTCCCCGTGCTTGTTTTGTCAGGGTAATTTCACTCGACTGTGTGTGAGAAGACTACTCATAAGTTTTTGGTGTGGTTGAATCACTCATATGAAAACAAAAACAATGAAATTGCAGAGGTGAAAAAAATCTATCTCAATTATGCTAATTTATTAAATAAATGGCATTTTTGTTGGGATATTTTTTTTAAATTTTATTTCAGTTTAAAAAATAGCGCAAACAGAAATATTTAATAGCACCTAGGCGATGTAATAAGCATGTAACTTTCGAAGAGTTGTCAACTTTGTTCACACAAATCGAAGCCATCCTCAATTCCAGGCCTTTGACTCCTCTTTCTTCTGATCCTAGTGACCTTGATCCCTTGACTCCGGCGCACTTCCTGATCGGCAGGCCCCTTACGTCTTTGCCCAATGAGAATCTTTTGGACACTAATATTAACAGAATGGATCGCTACAGACTTCTTGAAAAGATGCGCCAAGACTTTTGGATCCGCTGGAGCAACGAATATTTGTATGAATTACAACAGAAAACCAAATGGCGAATAAAGAGTACGGGGCTTCAAGAAGGCGATTTGGTGGTAATAAAGGATCCTAATACACCTCCCATGAAGTGGCGAATGGCTTTATCCTGGATCGGACGGTACTGCAAGAGTTGCAGACGTCTACACTACGAAGGGCATTATCCGAAGAGCTGTGCACAATCTCTGTTTTCTGGACACATCTGCATCTGTGATTGCTCGATAACCTGAAGCTTTCGAGGGCGGGGAAGATGTCTAGGCTCTATGCGGAAAATACGGCGACATCACTTATCTTAAAAAAAGTAAAATGTCACTTTGACATATGGCGCCGATCGGAAGGAGGACAGACATAAGAAAAAAGAGGATTCCGGGTGCATTGCGCACCAACTTACTTGGCTAAAATAATTAATAATTGTTACCTATGTTATTTCTGTAAAATATACAACTACAACAAAACCAGCGAGTTTCAATTCATAATTGAAGAGGATTGGATTCAAAACAATTAAATAAATACAGGATCAAATAAAATGTTTTTTTATTGACTTACATAAGAAGTATACACAGTTTTTGTTCTGGGCTTATTGGTTTTGTGTGTCAGGCTGTGGGAAAATTGCCCGGACCGTGGCCGCAGCCCGGAGCCCAGTGTGACAAAAAATATAAGGTAATTATCTCATAACAGTGGCAAAGTAAATAAACCGTTTAAAAGGCATATTATTTGAACAAGTCATACTGTATTTTTTTACATAAGTATTATGTTTTCCCTGCTTAGAAAGTCAGTTTTAGGGTGCTTTCACACCAGAGATGTGCTATGCTACGTTGCTATGGATGCGTTTAATATCTACCAATCATGTTCATTGGCCCCCTTCAGCAGAACTTGGCGATGAGTAAGCAATGACAAATAGGTGCGTCCAGACTGAGCGAGCACACGCCCCAAGGCATGTCGCCTTGCCGTGCTGAATTAGACTTTATTGTGTCGGAACAAGAGTTGCCATTTACATAAAGAATATTTTTGATCTGGACGCACCTATTTTTGTCATTGATTACTCATTGCTTAGTTCTGCTGAATGCACATACATAGCACTGATGTGAACGGATTCAACTAAGCTATGTTTTTATATGGAAGGATGCGTGCTATGGATGTGCGTCGCTCCTTGCCGCTTCCCTTCTATCGATACATTGCATAGCTCGAACTGCACATCTTACTCGCTCCGCTACATAGCGTAGTATCAGTGTGAACGGTCACATAGATTCATAGCTTAGATTTCACATCTTTGCAGCATAGCTGCATAGCACATCTCTGCTGGTGTGAAAGCACCCTTAAGCATTCTAGTTAGTCCATGATTTTTTGGGTCTAGTCCATGATTTTTTTTCATATTACAGGTTTCACTTGATGGAGTGCTTTGCATTGAATGTTTTGCTCGCCTTCAAAATGCCCTCCAAGCTGGACCAGTATTTGAACATTCCAGTATATGCTTCGTATGTGGAATATGTGTACTACGTGCACGAACATCAAGTGTGCCTGTGGATTGTGAAGAAAGGAATATAATTCTTAGATGGATATCTATTGACACAAGTCCTGTAAGTAGCTGTCAGGTTGTAGGGTAAGTTCTCTAAATATGGACTAGTCATATAATATGGACTACCGTAATATTCTGCATTGTAAAACCGCTAGTGGACTGAATATAGCAACAAACAACGCTCTGACCTTGCGCGGGCCCGCTAGTGATTCGCAGCGAGTCTCCGAGAGCGGTGGTGTCCGTGGCAGCCATTTTGAATATTCGACGCGGTATGATGTAATTTTTCGGTAAGTTTTGTAAGATTCTTGGAGCTGTATTTATTTAAATTGTACTATACTTATTTATTTTTTGGGAACGTTATTGTGTAAGAAGTTACTATTTCCTTAATTCCAAGCTGTACCTAACGACAAAAATTAATGTACATTTTATAACCTTAAAGTGGCATTTGCTTATATTATGGACCTAAATAGAGGTTTCATATATGGACCAGTAGTCCATATTATAATCATGCAGTCCATTTTGTAAACTCAATTTACTTTTGTTTTAGAATATGGCCTCCACAAGTAAACAGAGCACAAGACAAAAATGGGACAAAGATTCTATGACAATGGCTATATTAGATATTAAAGAAAAAAAATGGGATATTTGAAAGCATCTAAAACCTATTGTGTGCCAAAAACCACACTAATTCGTTTATGCAACAAAAAAGATACGCCTTTGCAAGAAGTGACAAATATGAAACTTGGGAGAAAAGCAACACTTCCCACAGAGTTAGAAAGTGAGCTATCAGATTATGTACTTCGTATGGAAGAAGCAGGATTTGGGTTGACTAGACGGGATATCATGTCACTTGCATTTCAATTGGCCGAAAAAAATAAGTTGAGTCATAACTTTTCTCAAGATAAACAATCAGCTGGTAAAACTTGGTTGCGATTGTTTTTGAGGCGCCACCCAAATCTTTCTTTTCGCCAACCCACTGGTACGTCCATCGCAAGACTAAAGGGCTTTAACAAGGAAAATGTCAACAGATTTTTCACATTGTTAGAAGAAGCCATGGACAAGTACAAATATACGCCTAACAACATTTATAATGTTGATGAGACTGGCATAACAGTGGTGCCCTCAAAAATGCCCGAAATTCTAGCAGAGAAGGGTAAACGACAAATCAAAGCTACAACGTCAGCTGAAAGAGGATCGACAGTTACTTTGATATTGTGTATGAATGCTATCGGGTCATTTGTTCCGCCAATGATGATTTTCCCCCGTAAGCGGGATAATCCACTTCTAATGAGAGGAGCTCCTCCTGGCTCAATTCACGCATGCCATCCTTCAGGCTGGATACAAACGGATTTATTCACCAAGTGGTTTAAGCATTTCTTAAAACACGTAAAACCTTCTAAAGCTTCTCCTGTGCTTTTGATTTTAGATGGACACGCTAGTCATACCCGAAATATTGAACTTATCGATTTGGCGCGAGATAATCATGTTCAGTTATTGTCACTACCTCCACATTCAAGCCACAAGATTCAACCACTGGATCGCACAGGTTCCATTTAAAAAATACTTCACCGAAGAAGTCCGGAAATTTGTCAAAAATGAAAGGCAATCGGCTTCGCATTTTGATATTGCTGAAATTATTTGGGCGTGCTTATGTAAAAACTCAGCGTGCTGAGCTTGCTGGTTAATGGTTTTGGTTAGGTTTGGTTGAGCTTAATGGTTTTCGCGTTACTGGGATCTGGCCGGTAGATAAAAATGTGTTTCAGGACCATGACTTTATTGATTATGATGACGACCAATCAACGCCTGGCCAGGTTCATCAAATTCAGCAAACGCAGGATACTGTCTGCACTCAATTACCGCCAGTACTTTCTACGCCTAATATTGATGACAATGATTCAGACCAGACTTTCTGTGACGACCTTGAACCCGTTTCAATGGAAGAACCACCATATATAAACGAAGACATGATTGATATTGACTCCCAAAATCTACTAGAAACGACTAGCGAATGTATCGATAAGTCACAATGCCCGACTGATAAAACTGTTGTAGGATTTTCAGCTGCATCATTAAAGGAACCTGTAATCATCACTGCTGTAAATGAAGTACAAAGCTTAAGATCTTTAGCATTAGCAGAAATTTCCAAAAACAGTGGTTTGCTTGACCAAAATTCTTCACTAATTCTGGATACAGTTAAGTCCAAAACCCTAAATTCAGATAAAAATAATGATATTGATAAAATAGAAGTTATTCAAAATTCCGTTCCATCTAAAGATTTTATAAATTTACCTTCTGGATCGTCTTCATATTTGTCGCCAAAACAACTGCATCCAGTACCCCGTATTAAAGTAAAACCTAGTAATAGGGGTAGAAAAGCAACTACATCAATGTTACTGACTTCATCACCATACAAACTTGATTTGGAGATAGCAAATAAAAGAAAAAAAGAAGCAGAATCATTGAAAAAGAAAAGGAACGTAGCGAAAGAGTTGAAAGAGCCAAAGGGAAGAGTTGAGACGAAAAAAAGATCCAGATCAGGGAAAAAAGCACAAGAAAAGCCAAAGATAAATAAGAAAACATCGAAGATAAAACCAACAACAGAAAAAGCTAGAAAGAAAAGAAAACCAACACGGAAGCAGCACAATTCATCCTCTAGTTCTGAAGATGGTAATTATTCAGTCAACGATGACACTGACGAAAGTCCTGACAGAAGTCAGGGCAACAATGCAAAATGCCTTTACTGCGAAGGTCGTTTTTCTGAAGACGTACATGGAGAAAAATGGGTGCAATGTCCCTCTTGTCACCAATGGGCTCACGAAATTTGTGCAGGTGTCGAGGGAGGCGCATTTTTATGTGAATTTTGCACATAGGTAAAGCTACAAATATTTATATCTACGTACTTCTTTATTAAATAGATGTTACAAGTTGATTATTTTGCATTAGATAAGTATTATACTCGTATTTTTGAAATGTTACAACAAGTATTATACTTACAAAATTGTTTCTATTGATTATTAAGATAAGAAGGTACATTGTTGTTGCCTAAAATTGTTCCTTTTATAAACGTTAAGCTAGGTATATAAGTTAATTCGTACATTTAAACATACATTCTATGTAACAAAATTTGTATGGTCCATATTAGATAACCTAGGTCCGTAATAAAAACCTAGTGGTCCATATTGCACTACCAATTCCAAAGAGGTTGATTTTCCCATATTTCAAAAAAAGACTTTTTTTTAAAATAAGTACTCTATATTTTGTTATTTGATTTAAAATTTCGTGTTACGAACAAATTTCTTGACTGATTAAAATAATAAAGACTGACTTAACTAATTTCATAGCAGTTTTATTCAAATAAATACTTATGGTAGTCCATATTTAGGGAACTTACTCTACATGTTGCAGTCAAGTAGTTTAATCAGCTTTATTTTACAACATAAGATTTACACGGAACATACAAACATACTTATTTACAAAAAAATGTGTTTACGCTATTTAGTGCACTTTCATTTCTTATTGATTCGATAACTTTGGTTTTCCGTTATCCATACTTTGTCCTTACATTACTATTGTGACGAAACACGTGTTGCGGCCAGCCTAGCTCGGACGGAGCTCAAGACGTTTTCGTCTATTAACGAAGTGAAAATTGTAACTTAGTAACTTTTATATCATAAAGAGATTTAGTCAGAAAAAAACTTTTTTTACGGATGTGAATATTTTTAAGAGCTTTATTAATGGCGAAGAGAAAAAAAGGTATGCATATAGTTAATTGTATGTATTAATTATTTTTCTTATTTCTTTCAGGTTGATACCTTGACTCCGAGAAAAAGAAAACTTCTAAACGTTTTTGTACTTTCTTAACGTGTTTGTATCTTATTTGACTATTAATGTGTGCTAATAATTTAAATGACTTGCGAAATAAATTTGCATGCTGTTCAAAATGGCTAAATAGGATTGCTACTTAAATTTATGTACCACCTATTGCATTGTAAACTTACCCTATTTTATGCAAATAAATGATTTGATTGATTGATTGATAAAAAAATTAGACCGTCAAACGCCAAAAAAAGAAGCTAGCGATATTAAGATCAAAAAATCAACGCCTTTTAAAAAAAAAGGCCGAGCTTTCTGCTGTCATTGAAAAATTGCAGGAGAAACGTTTAATCAACCAAGACACAGCAGACTTACTAAGTATTGTAAATTCGGACGTAAACTTTTTGAAACCGTCTAAAAGTAAATTCTCTCCTGAAGTACGAAAATTTGCGTTGACTTTACATTTTATTAGTCCGCGTGCGTATAATTTTGTAAGAAATTCATTTAAAACTTGCCTTCCACATACTCGTACACTAGCACGATGGTATCAATCAGTAGAAAGAGAGCCCGGATTTTCCTCTGAATCTTTTGCTGCGCTTAAACTTTTAACCAAAAATTCTTCGAAGCGATTTATTTGTGCGCTATGTTTCGACGAAATGGCCATTCGCAAGTCAGTTGAATGGGATGGTAAGAATTTTATTGGGTTTGTCAACTGCGGTTTCCAACTAAATAGTGATAGTCTCCCTGTCGCAAAAGACGTTCTTGTGTTTATGTTGACGTGCCTTAATGGTAGTTGGAAGCTTCCCGTGGGATTCTTTTTAATAGATGGAATAACATCAGAGGAAAAGGCGTCGTTAGTTAAAACGTGCATTGACCTTCTTAATTCTTACTTCTAGACGGGTGCCCGGCTAATTTTTCGATGGCCAAGTTATTGGGGTGTAAAATAACAGGGGACATGATTAATCCCATATTTACATATAAAGATAAAAAGATGGTCATATTTCCAGACCCATCGCACATGCTCAAGTTAGCTAGAAATACTCTAGGTGACAAAGAATGTCTCAGGAATGACCAAGGCGACCTTATTTCTTGGCATTATATAAAACTTTTACAAGAAATTCAGTAAGATGAAGGTTTTCACCTAGCTAATAAATTAAGAGGTGCTCATATTCATTAAAAAAAACAAATAATGAAAGTGAAATTCGCAGCACAACTTTTCAGTGAGTCAGTAGCCGACGCGCTTGAGTTTAGCCAACAAAATATGGGACTAGAACAATTTGATAACTGTAAGGCAACTGTGGATTTTATTAGAAAATTCAATTCTCTTTTCGACATTTTGAATACGCGGAACTTTAAAAAACCGTTAAGGGCTCCTTCCTCCGATGATTTAGGTATTTTCCGCGCCCAAGTTACTTGCGTCCGCGTTACGCGGGAGTCGTTTTAATATGAACTCCGACGACCTTTGCCGGCGGGCGAGAGCGCCACAATATAAAATAATGCAATAGGAAGGGTAAGTTTAATTTATTGACTATTTTTATTTAGTATATTTAAACGAAACTTTAGTAAGCATATACCCTTAACATTTAGAGAGATGATGATGTTTATATCATTGTATTTTATACCCGACTACGGCCAAACCAAAAGGAAGGGTAATGATTTTGGCAGTCTATGTATGTATGTTTGTTTGTTTGTTCGAACGGATTTTAATGAAATAATTGTCAATCGATTCGTAAAAACGCCGCGGGTGACATAGGTTCCGTAATTCTCGTCTCGGAACCCTTATTTACGTAGTCGGGTAATAGTTTTTTTAAACGTAATTCTTGTTGTATGTAAATCACTGAATGAACAATTTCAGTTATAGGGGCTTTTGTGGTAACTACCTATAGTTAAAATACAAATAATGAATAAAACAGACAATTGTATTATACATAATTGAAAATTTATTGTTGATTCATTAAGTGGCACAGTTACTCCTTTTTAATTAATATTCATAAAAATTTAGATTTCTAGTGCTAGGTCCAGGCTCATTTTCGTCGACCGATGCATTCATATTATGACCCAAAGTTTCATATGGATCTTTGTTAGGACTAAGGTCAAGGTCCTCACGACACTGCCCCGCGGGTAACGAAGTAAGACCTGGTTTTAAATAAGGAATGTTGTCCGATAAAGGGTTCTCATTTTCTTTACATTCCGTGAATTCATATTCTTCAAGTGTAAGACTCCGTATAGGCATACCACGAGTATGTCTGGGATTGACAATTTCTGGCAGTAGACATTTATGGTAAAAATGTGATAATTTGGATTCCATCTTTGATTTCCAGAATTCATCATCTTTTTCAATTCTTTCGATGTGTACTGGTTCTTTTTCTCCAGCATAAATACCAAATAGACATTGTCGTCGCCCTGTTACATGGAGTTGTCCTTGCACTTGAAAATACCAATTACTTTTCTTATTGATTGTTACAGTATGTGTCTTTTTATTATATTTTAATATCTGGATTTTATTTTCTTCTATTGCTTTTCTCAAGCCAATTTTTGACGCTGAAAAGGGACATTTAACTTCAACTAGAACATCATTTCCAATGAGCCCGTCTGGCGTAGCACCAATAAATGGGAAATCTTTATCAATAAACAGTCCACACGGCTCAATAGACACATTTTCTTGTTATTGGATTTTTTGCAACGCTTGCTGCTCATTTTCAATACCATGGGCAATGGATGCAACATGACATATATTTGATTTATATAATATATTTTTTACCAGCGGTGCGGTGTCCTTTGATGCTTGTCTTTTGCAAACAGAGCCAAAATTAGAGGCAGTAATTAAATTTTTACGAATCTCCAACCATTCGCTACTGTCTCTTTGTAATATCGTATTACGCTCGATTGCATCTCTGTCAGCAGTAAGAGATTGTAAATTTTTAAGAAATTCTTTTTTAGCTATTTCTTGATTAAATTGAGACATATCTGGATCAGAACTAGCAGGGCCATAATCATGTTGTTTCTGTTTTGATTCTGCCACTCTCCTGATTTTTTTAATTTGCTTTGAATTTTCTAAACTGTTTTTTCTTTTCTGGATCCTCTCTCTTTCTCTTTTCCTTTCCACAACTTCCGCTAATCCTGCCGGCCCTGATCTTGCCACAACTTCCGCCAATACTGATGGGTCTGCTTCTGCCAAAATTTTCACCGATCCTGCTTGGCCTGCTGCTGCCACAAATTCTACCAATCCTGCCGAGTTTTTTGCTGCCACAAGACCTGCTGCTGCCGCAAAGCCAGCTGCTGCCACAACTTCCGTAAATCCCGCTGGACCTGCTGATGCTACAGGGTTTGCTGCTGCCACAACATCTGCCCTTCCTGCTAGACCTGCTGCTGACTGATTTTTATTCATGATTATAAGATATTAAACACATGTGATATTGCTGCCTTGTCATTAAATGATACGACCGCAGCAAATACCCTCCCTTGGTAGCCTTGTTTCAAGGCAAAATTAATGCGTTTACCTCCTATAAATTTTGCTATAACATTGTTGAAGCATTCAACAATGTTCGTATTTACGTTTTCTACTAAACTTCTTGATTTTGCAGCTACATTTGAAATTATTGAGTTAAGTCGGAAAATAAATGTTGATTTTTTTAAAGGTTTCCACCCATCACTAAAAACTTTTTCTTTATCACAGTTATAATCCTGACACACTCTGTGATCTCCGTATGCATGTGATAAGGAATTGATAATATCATTGTGTAGTATCTTTATAGCTAAATCTTTCGTATTGTCTGAGGTATTGTGGTGTTCAATTGATCTGACTATTGCTTTTCTCATGGACATTATTTTTAGGTTCGTCAAAGTTTCTCTATGAGCTAGGGGAAATTTTGTCTCTGTAATTAGACTTCGCTATTTTTTGCACAGATTTCGCAGAATGTGATTTTTACATTCTATTTTTTCCACTGTAATATTCTGGGATTTATATGGATCTGTTTTAGCACCTTCGTATATGTTGAGGCATCTCCATCTGCAATCATTCTTTTGTAAATAATACCATACATTGGAATAGATTGTTGAAACCCTTCAGTTATTATTTCGCCTTCCATAGAACATGATGAACCATCAAAATTCTTGTAACATTTGTGCTCGTTGGGTGGAGAATTCTTGTTTTCTGCACGAGCGCACACAAGGCAATATCTATTTTTTACTGCTAAGAACAGAATTTTGCCGGTTCTTCTTCCAATAATTGCTGCAGTCCCTGACGCAGCCTTATAGTTGGATCCGTAAGATCGAGCACACCAAGAGGCGTCGACGTAAACATCAATTACTGGTATACCACTTTTGGTGCGACCTTCTGCGATAGCCAACTCTTTTTCTTCTTCAGCAGCAGAGTTCATAGATTCGGCTGCTGTAATTTCAAAACTATCGTAAACTTGTTCCTGCAGTTTATTGTAAAGATTCGTATAAAATATGTGAATATTCATTGCTGAAAAAAGCTCTTCGAATTGCGAGTAACCAATTCCTGATGCTACTATACCAGTGGTAGCCGCAATATTTGCATTTATATTATTTGTGTCAGTATTTTCGGATTTTATAAGACAAAGTTGTTTGCACATATTGCAGTCAAATTTAAAAACAGACAGAAGACCAATCCTTTTTTCACTAATTAGCTGGAAATTTTCCAATTTGCAGTCAAATAAATTGTTGTGACGTGCTTGACTGACTAAACAAGTATTTGATATCAATAATTCGTCTTCCTGACACTGGTTGAAACTCTTGTTCTTGATTTTTAGACGCCTCTTCTTGACTAGTTTTTCTGCAACAATAAGTGACTTTACATTTTTTGAAACTTATGAATTACTTGAGGCTAGCCAAACGGACCTTAAGTACAACACACCGCACATGAAACTTACTCAGTATCCTCGAATCCACCTGTTTGGCTGACAGTATCATGGTCCACAACAGAATTTGATTTATCGCCGTATTTCATGTCTCTAAAAAAATATCAATAAAGCGTTTCAGTGAAGAAGTATTTGTTACTTTAACTTTAACTACTGAACGGATTTTAAAATTTATTTTTTGTTTCGAAGCTATTAACAATGGGCACCATATATACTATATTTTATTGTGATAGCTGGTCTCCGTAATGTGGAATCTTAAGAGTTCACGCGGACGGAGTCACGGGCAACGGCTAGTAGGTAATAAACAAGTATGTATTTTACTTACGCGTGCTGATCATCGATGCATTTATTCAACGTCAAAGCATCTATTTTGGTACCAGATTTCAATGTGCTGAAATTATCAAAAATAATATATATATTGGTAACACGTTAAGTAATTAATATTTATTGTGATATCTACGTAAAACCTATTTTAAATAATCCTTCTAAAAATAATCTTAGAACCTATTAACTCTTCTAAAAAATTACCTATATGGTATACTGCTTTCACTATACTGTGGCACTAGATTGATCTCTTATTAATGTCACAGTATCCAATATTTCCGTGGTAATGTTTTACTACGGCAAGGAACTCGGGTAGGAAGTGTTTGATTTGATTGGGTAGTACTATTCTAACCCGGTAAAAAGGATTAGGTGTAATGTACCTAAATAGTAGATTCTCAAATACGAACGTACGAAGTACGTAGTAAGTACCTAACGCAAAAAGTAAAGAAGGTAATATTTTGAGAGAACAAAATCGATTCATACTCCAACATAATAAATAAGATACACTAAGTAATTAACTGAATAACATGTACGTGCAAGTACTGTAGGAGAAGGGGGGGTAAGACGGGGCAGCGGGCAAGACGGGGCAGAGGGTATCACGTGTCGTACGAACGACCAATCACAGCGGCTCTGGCTCGTAATAACGCGGCGTGGTATTGTTTCTTAGTCAGCACTGTCACCGGTTTGTAAGTTAACGCGTTTGTGACCTAGCGCCAAAAACACTGTTTTTGTCAAATTGCTTGTTATTTTCGTGTTGTGCATGGCATGTGTTTTTCACCTCAATATAAACTGTCAAGAACTCACTGAAAGTTGATATTGTTTATCCATAATTATAACAGCAGGTAAGAATATTTTTGTCTCAATATTTTGATATGTTTTTTTATGGTACGTTATTTTATTCAAAAAAGCATGAAAGGGCAAGATGGGGTAGTGGGTACCCCATCTTGCCCTTCGAAAATAAAATGTAACTATAATGGCATAGGTATGTTTTGATTAACTTTAAATAACTTATTTGATATCTAACTTTTTTAGGATGGTGAAGAATTATAAAAGAAAGACGGAGAGAGGGAGTTGGAATGAAGAAAGTATGAAAAATGCGGTAAATATGGTAATTGAAGGGAAAATGGGGTATAAAGTAGCATCAAAAACATTTTCTGTGCCACAAACTACTCTGAAACGGAAAGTAAAAGCAGCTCGTGAAGCCCTAGAACATCATGATGCTCCTGCATCGATAAGAGTACCTTTAGGCCCAAAAAAGCGAATATTTTCGGAAGAAGAAGAGAACGAACTTTGTAATTACATTTTGGATATGGAAAGTCGTCTTTATGGACTGACAACTAAAGATTTGAGGGTGTTGGCATACACTTTGGCAGTCAAAAATGGGAAGAAACATGTGTTTAACTGTGATAAAGGAGAAGCTGGCAAAGATTGGCTTCAGGGATTTTTAAGCAGGCACCCAGAACTATCGATAAGAAAACCAGAAAGCACTTCAGCTGCACGTGCCGCTGGGTTTAATAAGCAGGCTGTTGAACAGTTTTTTAACTTCCTTGGTAATGTATATGATGAACATAAACTTTCACCGAACAGAATTTATAACTGTGATGAAACAGGAATTTCAGTGGTGCCTAAAACGAGGTCAAAAATAATTGCACGAAAAGGCAGAAAACAAGTGGGGTCCATTACTTCTGCGGAGAGAGGTACTACAATAACTATTGAAATATGTTTCAGTGCTAGTGGCCAATACATGCCTCCAATGATGGTGTATCCAAGAAAGAGAATGGACCCGCAGCTAATGCTGAATGCTGCTCCTGGAGCGTGGGGTGTTTGCAGCGATTCTGGATGGATGACAGCTGAGTTATTCCTTGGCTGGTTTAAAAAATTCATTGAATTTAGTGGGGCCAGGCCTGATCGACCTGTGCTTTTGTTGTTAGACGGCCACAGCACCCACACACAGAACATTGACGTCATAAAGGAAGCTCGTTCCAATGGGGTTATTATATTATGTTTCCCACCACATACGACTCATCGACTTCAAGTCGCTGACGTAGCATACATGAAACCCTTGAGCACATATTACGATCAACAGATCACTGCCTGGCTTCGGAGTCACTCAGAAATGGTGGTAACTCCCCGGCAAGTGGCAGAGATTTTTGGTAAAGCGTTTATCCAAGCTTCTACAATGGCAACGGCGGTTAATGGCTTCAAAAAATGTGGGATTTGGCCATACGATCCAACAGTTTTTTCCGATATTGATTTCGCCCCTTCATTGAGAACAGATATTCCACACACAGAGAGATCATCTATCACTGAAGCATTTCAAGAAGCCTCTACGCAGGACAATGAAGCAACAGCTCTAAATCGACCGTTGATATCAACTGACGCTCCAGTTGTCCCTGAAACGACAATGGATGCAACAACAAGTGCAAACATAACTTCAGATGCGACAGTTGAAGTATCTGACAAAACAATTATGGACAAACAACCGATGATTGAGGCAGAGCCTGAACCCGGTTGCTCTTCATGGATAAACAATATCGGAATAGACCAAAGACCAACTACTCCACCATCAGTATTTTCTGTTGTTAGTCCTCAACAAGTGATGCCTTATCCTGTAACCCGGAAAATTTCACGAGTGACAAGGAAACGAGGAAAAACAGCTGTCATAACTTCTTCTCCGTACAAAAATGAATTGGAAGAATCAATCGAAAAAAAAGACTGGTAGAAGAAAGCAAAAAGAGAAGAAAAGAGGCAAAAGAACAAAAAAAGAACAAGAAAACCGATCTGACTAAAAAGAAGAAAACTGTCATTAATAAGAAGAATAAAAAGAATCACGCTTCACTAGAATATGATGAAGTCGAAAATGATATCCCTTGTTTTTATTGCAACGGAAGATACATGGAATCAAATGAAGGATGGGTCGCGTGTTCCCACTGTGGGAATTGGGCACATTGTAGCTGTGCTGGGATAGATGACGAGGACGACGAGGCAGTATTCATTTGCGAGTATTGTAATCAAAATTAAAATATGTCTCCCCATACCCCATCTTGCCTCATGGGCATGCCCCGTCTTACCCTACCTTATGTCAAAATCGGGTGTTGGATGATATTGACAAAAAAATTTTTTTTTTCTTTTTCTGGCATAAGTGAAGTGATTTAAGTTCCTAATTCCCAAAGATTAATAATGTAAGAGTTCTTCTAAATAAATATTAATTCAAAATAATTTAAATTGAACGTTTTAATGCCCTTCAAACGTTAAGGTCCCCGTCATGCCCCCCCTTCCCTTTTGAACTTACTGTGCATTTCTTTTTAATGCATTGGTCCTGTTTGTTCTTGATATAGCTCGTAATGATTTTTTTCGTTTATTGTGTTTGTTAGCCATTGCGTCGTCACAATCTCGGTCTCGTGATCTATATTGTAGTTTATTATCGAAAAATCACTACACGTCGCACGTCGGGTAAAGCACTGGCACAGGTCCGTTGTCCGTAAGCGTCACCACGCGACTGACGAAGCCCGCGTACTCGCGGCGCTCACTCATTTTGTAGGTATTTAGACATCATATTTGGGAAAATAACACTACAACATCTACTTCAGCGATTTTCACTAGATAAATAATTTATCTAAAGGCTGGTATAAAAATCAGGTCAATAAGTTTATTATTTTAGGCATAGTATTGAAAGTAAACTATAAAAGGAGGCAACTTTGAATTTTTTTTCTATCGAGCGAATTTCAGCTGATTGTGTTAATGTAAGCGAATTTCACTCTGCTAGATCCTCAACTAAAACATATATTTTTTTCAGAATTTTACTACTGTTTAATACTGATTCGTATTAATTTTAAAAACGGTATTTGAGAACGAAGGAGCCCTTAAATAATAGCAATTATAAAACTATCCGACAATTTTTAGACGGTGTTTTTGTCTATATAAAATTATTAAAAATGGGGGACAGAAATATTTTGGATACCGAGGGAAAAACAGGCTTTCTCGGTTTCATGATATGTATTAAAAGTGTGCTTTTTCTTTACGAGGAATTTGTAACAACAAATAAATTGGAGTTCTTGTCTACGTACAAACTTAGTCAAGACCATTTGGAAATCTTTTTTAGTGCTATTAGGGCCAAAGGCGGTTTTAATAACAACCCCACCGCCAGGCAGTTTAAAGCTGCTTATAAACGAATGCTTATTCATGGCGAGTTGAAACACCTCACTACGGGTAATTGTGTGCCCTGAAATGACATAAAACATTTTAACATTTACAAGGCCAGAGATAGCTATTAATAATTCAACAGATTGTAGTCGATTAGTCGTAGATTATACCGATCTTTTACAATCTTTGGAAACTGAGAATATTACCACAAGACCACGATTATTTGGCTAATCCTACTAGGCTGACAGAGTTTGCAGAACACGTTATAGTTTATATTGCAGGATTCGTGGTCAAAGCTTCTAAAAAAAACAAATAAAATGTAAACACTGTATAAATTTATTGATTAGCACTGAAAAATTAACTTATTCTTTACAGTTTAAAAAAGACAAAGGTGGTTTGCTCTATCCATCTTCAGATGTAATTAAACTATGTAAAATAGCAGAAGAAATATATAGAAAAAACAACAAAGTTTACAACCGTAAAAATCCATTGCATTAACTTATACAGGAGTGCATTAAAAAATGCATTGGTATGGATTTATTTACTGAAGATCATGCCTTTTCAGATCGGTCAATTGACAGTCATTATTCACTTTTAATAAAGGCTATCTGCAAAAAATATTTAAATGTGCGGATACATTATGCGACAAAATCAATCAGTTATAAAGGCGAGAGGATTCGTAACTTTTATACAAAATTAGTTTTATTTAAAGGACAATAACAATTTGCTTTTAATTTCATTTGCCAAATTGAATGACACGTTTTTTCGATTAATTTCATTGTATGTTTTTCATGTCTTTTCGATTATTTTCATATGTAGTAGATAATAAAGAAAAGGAATTGACTTAGTCGTTTATTTTGAATTTTAATTTATCACTACCCATATTTTTTTAGTTATCTACTAGTAGTAAACTTACACATTATGTAAATACCGAGGTTGAACATCGAGCTGCATGGAACCGTCATTTACTAGCGCGACATTACCTAGCATGTTTGGATTAAAAAGCTCTCTGAGATAAAAGCACGGGGCGATTCTTTTACGCCAGATGTAGTTCCGTATGATGTTTATAAATTGAAATTTTTAGAGATGTCATATCAAATAATATATCTACACCAAATAATAAGAAAGAGGTGAATTAAGTCTATCAAATAGTATACTTAATTAACCTAGGTGAACTAACCCAGGTGAATTAAGTCTACTAAATCGACATATTTCTGTTGCCGATATAGCAACAAACTAAATAACAGTAAACAATAAATTAAATATTTAAAGGGGCTTCCATGCAGCAAACGTAATATTACTTTAGCAATAAATTATATTCTGTAAATACATTAAGGCAAATGTAAATACACTTCTGTAAATTGTAGGGTAAATAAAAAAGTTTTCATATATAAAAAAAAAAAAAAATATTCAGACAAATATTCCATTGAATGTTAGTACTAGTAGAATAACTTAAAAACTATGTTAGTACATATGCCTAAGTAACTAATATATTATATTTATTTATTTATTAAATAAATATAATATATTAGTATTATTATATAATATATTAATATAATATATATAGCCTAGCAACACTAGGCATGGAATGTAGTCTATATCCGTCCTTCACGGGTATACGCCAATGTCGAGTCCATAGATACTTGGTCCTAGGTGCAGACTTTTTAATTAAAGAGCTATGGCCATTATTTAGGTCCATGTTTTAAAAGCATCTTTAAACCTCAGGGCGACCAAAAATCAACAAATATTTTAAAAGATTTTTTAATATTTTAGTCACTTGTACAACCATAGTAAAAAAAGTAATCAATTAAAAACAGTTATTAAGATAGTTCATTTCCGTAGCAGCCATTTCTTGTTACCAGTCTAAATAATACTTGTTGTCATAGTTTCCAGTCTAGATAATTATTTTTCCGAGTGTAAAATCAAGAATGTTTTTCTAGATAAAGTTATAAATGCTTTTTTAAAATATAAACAATACTATAATTGGTTTAGCTTTTTATAACTTTTTATACGGCTTTTGAATAAAGTACAACCATAACAATGCCCGCCCGATATTTGAGAGTACAGGAAGCTGGCTAAAACACTGCCACTCAGAACTGTCAAAAATAAAACGTGACGTTTGTTGACTTTTACACTCGCACATCTCGCTCGCTTGCGTCCGCGAATTAAGCGAGCGGTAGCCGCAGTTTTCAAAAAAAAACAAATCTTTTTATAAGCTATAGAATTTAACATAAATCAATTAATAAAATACTAAAGGTGAGACCGAACCAAAGTGAGGACACGGAATCTTTTCTGGTAACTCGCCGGGCGGCGGACAATGGGACGTTGCGCAACCGCTTCCAATGTAGCGACCGAGGTGGTGTGACCGGCCACTCAAAGTACTAAGAACTGCAGTTGCTGTGTCAGCGATCCTCATAGATTATGGATGCGTGACACCTCCCCCCGTAGAACAGCGACTATTGAAGACTTTTGTCAAAAAAGGAGCTGGATGCTGCGCAGGATCAATTCTGGTGCTGCTTGCAATGGTATTCATTTCATGAGTTTCAGGTTGCATAGTTGTAGTTCCGTTAGCGGTTATTTCAACTCGACTGGTGCGGTACTTGCGATACACGAGAGCAATAGTAAGTAGAGCTGCACTGAGTACCACAATGTAGACTGGTATAGTGGTGTGGTATAGCGCGTAGTCATTGCTGCTCTTCAGTGATATAGGTGCTTGTAGGGAAACTTTTCTGCTTACAGCATGTAGCTCGTCGAGATTTATGGAGTTCAGCTTGAATTCAGGTAACGATTTCAGAGTCAATGAGTTTTCAGGAATGTCTATAATTTTCAGTGCTTGTCCTTTCAGGTGATCATCCGTGTTCGTGATAGTGAAGTCAGCAGTAGCAAAGTAACAGGTATGCGGGATAACAGCTAGATAACTTCCTTGTAATTCCATATATAAGTCTTGTCCGCAGGATAGATGAACTTTAGCTGACTTCGGAAAACTGATTGCATAATGTCTATTATCTAGTTCTTCGAAGGCTGGCCTCTGCAAGGAGATCATAGTTGGTTTGCATGCATCTGTCTTCTTCTGGGTGGCTATGAGCTGCTGGATACAATCCTGGGATGATTGGCTCTGCATACTATGGATTTCTTCACAAAGATACCATTTATGGGTCTTCGGGCATTCAGCCTCTATGTACCTGAAGTCTTTCTTGTATATTGCTAAGAAACGGGAAGGTGGAACTAGGATTTCGGAGCGGTTATTAGGAACAATAGATAATTTATATAGGTCATAGATATCGTCAAGGACAATAGGAAATTTATACACTATAATAATTTCATTATATAGATAATATGATCCTACTTTAATTATATTATAATATTCTCTCAAATCTATATCCATTATTCTATTAGTACCATATAAATTCTGTAATTTAGTTATTAGTTCGCGCAATGATCTTAGATTTAAAATAGAATGGTGCATCGTGCGTGCTCTTATAAAAGCTAAAACGTTCTGTAACTTAACTAGTTCTTGTGCAATATAGTCAACGTTATCTCCTAGAATAAGGAACATTTGTGCAAGATGTGCATATTTAATTAAATCGTTCTCCCTAGTGGCATCCGATTGACTAATCTTAAATAAAAGTTCTTCTATCCTATTTTGATTGCTAGTTATGCTTTCTATTATCTTAGTATAACGGGTCATCCAATCTTTAGTAAGACTGACATGACTATTATATTCCGTGGAAATTTTATTTTCATTTTCTTCTAGCACTTTAATAGCCTGGTTGTATCTTAGAGCATCAGAATAGTCTAAGTTACCAGTGATGCTTTTTACGACAGATCCAAGCCCATCAATAAGTCCTCTTTTCACGCGATTAGTTTCAAATGTCTCCAACTGTTCAAATACACTTTGAAGCTTATTCCTTAAATTGATTATATGAGGCTCAAATAGTGATAGGGTCCTATTATTAAGTTCCGGGCTCATATTACTTATTTGATTATTTACTGCGTTAATTTTATCTTGTAATTCTAAGAGGTTTATACTCTGGATGAAAGAATGGTAATGGGATGTTAGTTTAGTAGGACCTAATTTGAAGGGAAGTATACCAGGGCCGTCTCCAAGGTTTTCAAGTTTTATCTCCTGCATGAGAGCTGTGCGCAGGAGGAACTGTAGCATCAGGAGGGTCCTGTAACAAATTAGCACTCCTTGGTACTCTCTTCAATCTAGATTTAGCAATGGGTCCGCTTTTCTTACGGGTGTATATATGGATGGGAAGATTGGCCATTACCTTGTCATGTGTATAGCGTGAAGCTAGTTTTTGTCTAGAAGCCAATGGATTTTTAACAAAGATCTGTTGATCTAGGGTATACTCAACTTCTGCTTCACGGGACTCATTATGTTTGTTAGTTATATCTGTACGAGATGAGACACTAGCTTCATGTATTAAATTATAGACTATATTCATCCTATTTCTATGATTAGTAAGATATTGTTGTAGCAAATGAGCCGATAGATCAATATTAATTGGATCGCGAGGGTCAAAATGTCCAGTGATCAATTCTATTGGCTTACATTTCGTAAAACTATGGATAGAATGGTTGTAAGCTAGAAGTGCGTATGGCATTAGATTAATAGTAGATTCGGTTTTATGTTGGAGTTTCAAGATACGGAGATGTTCTAGGATAGTTGAGTGGAACCTTTCTACAATGCCATTTTCATTTGGGGTATGGGGTGCTATTCTATGATGCTGGATTTTATGAAGTTTTACAAATTCTGAAACTAGCTGATTTATAAATTCAGGTCCATTATCCGAAACTAAAGTTATAGGAATACCATGGTGAGTAGAAAACTTAAGCAATGCCTGAACAACGCTTACCGCAGTACCATCTCGCAAGTGATAGGCCTGAGCATATTTGGAAAACGCATCTACTATAGTCATAAATTTTTCATTTTGTATAGATAAAAGATCTACGTGAACTAGCTCAAAAGGTTTACTAGTAGGTGGGACTACGCAGAACTTCTGCTTTACAGGATTTCGATCATATTTGGCTTGCCCACATATTGTGCAATCATTTATAAATTTAGTTATGTGCTCACGCATTTTTGGCCAATAGTACTTGTGAGATAGTGCTAGATAGCATTCGTTTATACCACGATGATTAGTCTTACCATCGTGATACTTACTGATAATTTCTTGTTGCTCAAGGTACTCTCTAACGTTCTCTACTTCTATTTTAGCTAGGACAAGGTTCATAGCTGAATTCTTGAAAGTGCTTTGAATTATTGGTACTATAGAATACATGGCTGTAGGCGGATGAATTAGTAGGCCAGTTTTAATTTTAGGGTGAACATATTCACGTATTGCGTTAATGACGTCATCCTGTAGGTTGGACTCAGAAACTTGGATAGAAAATCTAGAATGCGTATCAAATGGCTTAGTACAGATTGTTTTACCTTTAATGTCATTAACTACTGTCAAAACTATTTGTCTAGTGAACTTATTTAAAGGATCATCTGTAATCGGGACTTCTAAGATGGGAGCTTCTGCATCTGTATGAGCTGTGAGAGTTTCAGAATTAGCATTTTCTGGAACAGTAACTGTATCAGTACTATCGAGAGGGTCTTGTTCCGATGGGTTTACTGCTAGAGAACTCGCAATTTCATTATTAATTTCTACGCGGGATAATGCGTCTGCATTAGTGTTGCGTGTTCCCGGTTTATAGGCTACCGTGAAGTCATATTCACTTAACTTTAGGCGCCATCTTGTAAGTCTCGAGTTGGGTTCTTTTAGATTCATAACCCATTGTAATGGCTTATGATCCGTTATAATTTTGAACTTTCGTCCGAATAGATAAGGCCTGAAATACTTAGTCGCCCAAACTATAGCCAACAGCTCTTTTTCGATGGTACTATAATTGAGCTCACTTGAGTTTAAGGTTCTTGATGCATATGAAATTGGTTTGTCTGAACTAATAGGGCCTTGAGATAGAATCGCGCCTATTGCGACATTAGAGGCGTCAGTGGTCAGTAAAAAATCTTTATTAAAATCAGGGTATTGTAGAATTGGGTCGTTTATTAGTAGAGTTTTACAATGCTCAAAGCAACGGACATAATTTTGGTCTAGTGTAATTTTGCTACCTTTTTTCAAACATTGAGTTAGAGGTTTTGTTACGCGAGCAAAATCCGGGATGAATTTCCTGTAATACCCGAGTAATCCGAGAAAACGTTTGATCTCAGTAGTAGTCCTAGGCAAGGGATATTTAGATATAGCTTCTATTTTACTAGGATTAGGTTTCACACCGTCTGCACTAATTATATGCCCAAGAAATTCAGTCTCTAGTTTCAGAAATTCGGATTTATCAAGTTGTATTTTGAAGTTAGATTCCCGTAGTTTTTTAAAAACTTTTTCTAGATTTACCATGTGCTCCTGTAGGGATGTACTATAAACTATTATATCGTCTAAATAGACCAGGCACACGTTATTTTGGAGGTCCCTAAGCACATTATCCATTACCCTTTGGAAAGTGGATGGTGAATTTTTTAATCCCATGGGCATTCTCAGGAATTCGTAATGCCCATTCTCGACGTTAAATGCGGTTTTATGAATATCTTGGGGGTTCATTTCCACCTGATAGAAGCCGCTAGCTAAATCTAGCGTCGTAAAGTATTGGCACTTGCCTAGTTTGTCTAGCACATCCGTGATGTTCGGGATGGGATACTTATCATCAACAGTCTTCTCGTTAACCTTTCTAAAATCGACTACTAGGCGCCATTTGGTTTTGCCTGAGGCATCAGCCTTTTTGGGCACAACCCAAATAGGTGAGCTCCATGCAGAATCAGATGGGCGTATGATATTTTGCTCTAACATTTTGGCTATCTGATCTTTAACTTCCTGTCGATGAACATACGGGTATCTATAACTCTTAGTATATACAGGAGCCTCATCCGTGGTTTTAATACTGTGTTTTATCTTGTTAGTGAATGTTAAAGCTTCTCCTTCAAGATAGAACACATCGGCATAGCGTTCACATAGAGCTCTCAAATTAGCTAGTTCTTCAGGGTTCAAATGTTCAGTTCGGAGCTTTGATAGAACTTGTCTAGCACGTTCTGATAATTCAATATTATTTCTATGCTCAAACTCAACATTGAACAATTCTACAGTAACCGGACGGTCCATAGAGAATATGACGTCATTAGGTGTCGGGTTAATAACTTCGACCCAACCGCGGCAATTTTTTACTTCAGTTAAACAATCCGAAATCAGGCAGTTAGACATAGTTTGATTAGATACTAGGACTTCACCGTCCTTTGAGTTAATAGGCACTTTTACTAATTTTGAAGATTGAGCGGGAATAATATCCTCGTAAAGATTAACATTACGTGAGTCATATATCTTTATAGGTATACTAGCATTCTTAGTAGACAAGGTGTTATTTTTCAGATCTATAGTTGACTCCCAACTATTAAGTAAATCTAGTCCTATTAGGCCATCAAAAAATTTATGAAAGTCATAGACGAATAGCGTAATGTCATCTTTTTCATTGAATTCCGGAAAACATGGTAGTGTAATAGAAAAAATATTTTTACTAGTGGCATGAATGCTAGTCACTTCAAAAGGTTCATAGTTCAATTGAATATTGCGAAAGTATTTTTCTATTGCTAACGGGCTTATAAAAGATTGGTTGGCACCAGTATCTAATAGAAATTTAAGTGAGGGATCATTTATCTGGACATAGACAAGCTGTCTTTGGGTCTGTAGATTAAGCTCTATTTTAGCTTTTCTGACTTGGGGCCCTTCTGAAAATTTTCACTTGTCCCAGGGATTTGGTTTGAACTAATTTCCTCAACAGTAGCAGGTTCGTTATAGTTAGGGTACTCATAATTATCTGCAGAATAGTACTCCGGCTGGTACTCATAGTCATAGTATGTAGCATCATAGTAACAATCATCATTATAGGCATTATCATAGTCATAGGTGTCATGACCATGATCAAATTCATTGAAGTTGACATCTCGAGTCTTAAAATAATTTGAGGGTGGCGGATTCCCAAATTTACGCCAATCGTGCCCTGAAGGTGGTAATGGCTTAGTGGCGTAGTGACTGACACCGCTCATAGGGCGTTGGAAATTATTAGCAGTAGATTGCTGCGGTTGCGGTTTAGGAGGCAACCGGAACATGTTACTCTGGGGCCTATAATTCGGAGGTGGTGCGCGGAACATCTGCTGGGTACGGCTAGGGCCGTTGAAAGGGGTCTGATTAGGCCTCCAACCCTGGAAAGGTTGTGGGGGCTGAAATTGTCTTGATGTACCGGGCGCATTAAATATGTTATTTTGTGGTTTGGGCATTTGAAAGTCTTGGTTACCAATAGGTTTGGGCATAGTGAAGTTATTCAAAGGTAAGTTAAATTGTCTAGGCTGGTGTAGTTGCCAATCATTCTTATTAAGACTACTTGAATTGCGCTGCTGCAGAAGCTTTTTCCATGCTTTCAGGTCTCATGCAACGAATTCTAGCTCCTAATGGATCCTTAAGGCCTCGTAGATAACATTGAAGTGTTAATTTTTGGTATAATTTGCGTTTAGCTTCGATAGTGGTCTGAACTGTTTCATGCAGATTTATGTAAGTCATAATAGTACTAAAGAGGCTTTGACAGCGTTCATAAAATTCTTGAGAGCTGCTAGAGCCTTGAATCTGTAGTGATAGATCATTATATAGAGCCGTTTCGTCACGGTGGTCCGCGAAGTTGTTAATGAGTGCTTGTCTAATGCTACTCCAGTTCTCTGGTATGCCACTAGAGTTAATAAGCCTAGCGGCCTGCCCTGTCACTTTATTCAAGATGCCATTTATAAGTGCAGAATTTGCTAACTCATGTCCTGGCGCTAGATTAAAATGCCTAATTACTAACTGGTCACAAAGGTTAAGAAATCTAGTTAGTATGTACGGGTTTCCATCAAATTCTGGTAGTAATCTAAGAGATTTGTAGATAATATCTATTTCATCGTTAGCCATAGTTACAGATATATTCCTATGCTCGTCTATCAATACGTTTCTATTAGTACTTCTCCAGGTAGGACTAACACTTCTAGGTTCGCGGGGATGAAAAAGTCTAGATCCGGGCATTTAATATTAACACATTATAAAAAAAATCTAGATATTCTATTAAACCACGCATATAAGATATATAAAAGGATTGTACTATAGGATAATCTAATAGAGATAGGGATAGCAAATACTTGAAAGATTCACAGTACTTACAGCATGATTTTGGTATCTTCGATGATCGATTTCTGGATCACTGCAGCTTCCTCCCGCACGTAGATATCGAATAGTCACGCAGCGGCTATGCGGAGCCGACAGAATTCGATTTTTGAGTCCTTACGCGCCACGCACTGCGTTGTTGACTATCCTACCGACTGCGCCAATTAAGCGAGCGGTAGCCGCAGTTTTCAAAAAAAACCAAATCTTTTTATAAGCTATTTAATAAAACTTAAGATACATAGAATTTAACATAAATCAATTAATAAAATACTAAAGGTGAGACCGAACCAAAGTGAGGACACGGAATCTTTTCTGGTAACTCGCCGGGCGGCGGACAATGGGACGTTGCGCAACCGCTTCCAATGTAGCGACCGAGGTGGTGTGACCGGCCACTCAAAGTACTAAGAACTGCAGTTGCTGTGTCAGCGATCCTCATAGATTATGGATGCGTGACACGCGCTTCGTTGTGTTCTGTGTATTTTCGTTATTTTATTTCTGATACTTGACCCGAACTGCCCAAAGACTCTGATTTTGCTTCTCTTTATACGACCTGGACTGTTATATAATTGGACTCTGATACTGCTTCTATGTGACTCGTGCGTCTTGGTTAATGTTGTACCGTCTGCCTGATAAACCGTCAAAATGAGTGGTCATGGCAGATCTTTTAAAAAAACTCGCATTAATTTGTGTGTTAACTGTAACATATGTGTTATAGACTACGCCGTTATCCGGCCTTAGATTTGAATCCCCGAGCTGCGGCTTTACTTGCAAGCTGGGTCTACCCACAAGACGTAAGTATTTTACATTACTTAAATACCTATTTACTTACGTTCTCAACGATTTCGTCGTTTTTATATTCTATTACCACTATTTGATACGGATAAAGTGGGTCGCGTTCGCCATTGAATGATTGTAAATAGCATTTGACCATATTTGTGTAGTTTTTTTTTCAAATACCACAAACAACGTTTACCACTGCTAATAAATGTACAAATTAAAAAAAATGTAATGTTAATATATAAATATATATATTCTTTATTATTTTATTTCTATTGGAAATAAGAAAAATAAAATTATTTACAGGTGACACCTTCAGATAGAGTGTGCCATGCTTGTTGGTTGGCCGTGAACAAGTACAAAGCCTTGCAGCCGAAATATAACAAGACCAGGTAGAGTCTTCAGAAGTAAATGAACCAAGACCCGAGGATATGGAAGCTGAAACCAACCAACAACCACCAACAACACCAACACCAATTGTTGTGCCAATACCTGGATATAAAAGAGCTGCAAACAACAATAAACGGTGTGTTTTTCCAGATTGCCCTCAAACAACACTAAGAAGCATTTATATAGGTACCTAAATTAGCACGTGTATGTGATAATCATTTGAATAGCAATTTGTGGGATACCCTTTATGAAGCTGAAAACTGCATTGAAACATTTACTACGGATCAAATTGCACATGTTTTTTCATTTGTTAACTCTTAATGTCACGATTGATTTTGAAAACCCATTAGAAATGGATGATTGGTTGTTTCGTTACTGGATTGGGTATACGAAGGAACAATTCTGTTCGTTAATGGAAGAAGTACCTCGACTAAATTAAGTAAAAAGAGGGTTGGTCGGTTTAGCCATATTGCTACTAAAAATGAGGACTGGAGACTCAGATAGGAGAATTTCATTATTAATTGGAATACCACGAAGAACTATGGAGACTGATGCATAAAGTGCGTGAAATACTTGTACAAGATTTTGTTCCAGCTAATTTAGGCATTAATCAATTATCAAGTGAACAGTTGCGTCAGCACTCTCTAGCAATCCCTGAAGGGTTATATGGGAATGGAAACAATTCCCTTGTTATTTGTAACGGTACTTATATTTATATTCATAAAAGTTCCAACTATTCATTTCAAAAACAAACTTATTCATTACATAAATACCGAAACTTGGTCAAACCTTTTCAAATCGTAGCATGCGATGGTTACATTATTGATATTTTTGGCCCATACAAAGCAACTACACCAGATGATAATATTGTCACTAGCCTCTTTTCAAAAGGATCTGCTCTAAGATCATATTTTCTGGAAGATGATGTATTTATTTTAGACCGTGGTTTAAGGGATAGTATCAGTTTACTAGAAGGACGTGGGTATGAACATCAGAACAAGCCAATGAAAGTCGCTGTGTGACACTATGTAGATGGGCAGTAGAGGCTGTAAATGGTCATTTTAAAACTAATTTCAAATTATTAATTAATTAATTTCAAATTCAGACAAGAATATTTTAATTTGGCTCTACCCAAAATGTTTAATTTTTTTTCAATCGCATTGGCTTTGGCGTTCGCTTTCAGGATAATGAGTATGCCCAAGAAATACTAGAAATAATAAGCGAACGAAAAACACTCGAAAATAATTTAGCAAATATGGTTGATGAACTAAATATGAATAGACGCACATCCTTCTTCGAAAGCATCACAGCTGATAGGCATAATGTTTTATACTTTCCAGTAATGGAATTCAGGGATTTAGTACTATTTGCGTTAGGAACCTATCAGATTAGGCTAGCACGGTCATATTATAGTGAGCACGTAAGATTTCATGGGGGATATAGGATTGAAGTGAGTAGAAAAAAAATAAAATCATCTGAATACAGTGCAACCTTAATATAACGTACCTCAATTTAACGACTTCCCCTTGAATTGTCCATAAGAGTCAATATAAAATATACCTTTACATTGCGAACATTCTTTGCGTACAACCTCTTTATAACGAATTTTCAACTATCAAGAAAAAGTATTCATACCTCTAATTAACGAATTTTGCCAACCCAAAACCTTTATATAAAGTTTCCACCAATAATATAACTCTTAATCTTATAATGTGATTCATGTCTCGACATGTTTCGACACGCTTTTGTTTGTAAAGTAATCATTGTTGTTTTGATGGAAAGTAATGTAAACACCTCTGCTCGTCACTATTGTTAAAGATTTAAGTTAAAATGGCTCAGAAACGTAAAAGGTGTTCCTTATCGGTCGCAGAAAAGCGAAACATCATTAATTATGTTGACCAAAATCCCATGACGAAAAAATTAGACATAGCTAATAAGTTCGGGATTCCCGCAAGTACATTGGCTACAATTTTAAAATTTAAAGATAAGTTTTCAGAAGAAAGTGGTTTGAATGTAAACAGTAAAAGATTAAAATCATGCGAGTTCAAAGACGTAGAGGAATGTGTGTTAAATGGTTAAAACAGTGCCGAGACAAAAATTTCCCAATCGGAGGCCCTATTCTTCAGGAAAAGGCTCAGCGGTTTGCAGTAGAATTGGGACATGAAGGGTTCCGTGCTAGCAACGGGTGGCTTCAAAATTTCAAAAAACGAAACGAGGTTGTTTTTCGAAAAATATGCGGTGAAAGTGGTAGTGTTAATGAACAAGTATGTGATGATTGGAAAGACAAACTGGCAGAGCTGGTCACCGGATACGATCCCGAAGACATCTTTAACGCCGATGAAACTGGACAATTCTATAAATGTTTACCTGACAAAACCTTATCATTCAAAAGCGATAAATGTAATGGTGGGAAAAACAGTAAACTTCGCTTAACAGTACTGCTGGGAACAAATTGTACTGGGACTTACAAACTAAAGCCACTCATCATCGGAAAATATCAAAAACCGCGATGTTTTAAGAATGTCAATAATCTGCCAACAGATTACACGTCCAACCATAAGGCTTGGATGACCAGTGATGCTTTTTGCAATTGGCTTAAAAGTCTGGATAAAGAGATGAAGAAAAAAAACAAGAAAATTCTAATGTTCATCGATAATTGTACTGCACACGGAGAAATTCCTAACCTGAAAAATATAAAAATAAAGTACTTACCTCCAAATACAACTTCAAAACTACAACCACTGGATCAGGGCATCATCCAAAGCTTCAAAATGCATTATAGGAAGGAAGTTGTCAGACGATTTCTTGCTGATGTTGAACGTCAAACACCAACTACAATTGACGTTTTACAAGCCATGTGGATGATCGCCAAAGCTTGGAATTTAGTCACTGAAAAGACCATTGCAAACTGCTTCAAGAAAAGTGGGTTTAAAGTAACATGCGAAGATGAAGAGGACGATTTACCAGTCGCAGAACTTGCTAGGACCTGGCAAAGAGTTCAAGAAGAATTACACGTTCAAGAGACTGACTTCGAAGACTTCGTTACCTTTGATAATGATTTAGCCATCTGTGGAGAACTAACTGATGCTGACATCGTCACATCTGTGTTGCCAGTTACTAATGCAGAAGCGGATGAAGACGAGGAAGAAGAGGGTGAAATTGATGAGCATAACTTCACAATAAAAGATGCTTATAATGCTTTGAATACAATAAAATCTGTGTTTCTCAAAAAGGGAGGTTTGAGTGACGATGTAGTGAAATCCATCACGAAATTAGATTGCGCTTTGGATGTCATAACTCATACCGGTGGTAAACAGACAACTATCAATAACTTTTTTTCTAATCAATGAACAAAATTGAGATTAAGCTACTATAACCACATTGTTAATTCTTTTTGATTATTAATGTAAGAAAAAAATTTTATTATCTACCTAATTGTTTTTAAATACATAGCAAATATGTACATATAGTAATTTGATAAAAATGTGTTATCATTTATTAGTAGAAGTTGTTCGCTATAACAAGATAAGTACGTAATATTGAGGTGAATAAAACTATTCTTTTACCTCTTTATAACGAATTTTAGACCAATCTAACCTCAACATAACAAACCTCAGTTCAACGAATTACTTGATATTACGAATATTTTCTTGTTCCCCTCCGATTTGTTATATCGAGGTTGCACTGTATAATCTTAGAGGCAGTGATGACGCTACTTTAATAAGAGGTAGAATAAAATCGAGGCACATTAGTCGTAAACAATATAACGTTTACGTGTTGATCGAAAATAATATACCTGGACGTACTGGAATCAGTGAATATCAGTGGCGAAGCCTCCATAGAACACGATTCCCACCGGCTTACCTTGGCTAATCTCTAATATATACATATTTTTAATTATTGATAATAATAGCTTATCCCAGCTTATTACTCTTCCACGAAAATGTATACACTATACCGCTATTGTTCTTAGCTATACCCATATACCTACTTATATGACACTGTCATAAAATGTAAGCCGACGACTGACGGCCTTACCGGTAATACGGAAACTAAGGAGTCTAATTATCGCAAGCGACACAATTACATTGAGCGCTTTGTAAAAAGTATTCTTCAATACGCTGGATACAAAATACGCAATGTATTTGAAATCGCGCATACGCACACACACACGATTTAGCAATGGTAAGACGCAATCCGCGCCGAGTACACGCCAAGTGAACTCGCTCAAGATATCGGGAATCCAAATATTTCTAATGTATGAAATTGACACACACATACATGTCACTACTACATGAAAAGTACTCGTTGATATTGTTAAATGATAACCCGATTTAAGATAGCCTACCAAACTCTTTATAGGTCCTTTCGTATCACTAGAAAAGTTTTCGTCCAATTAGCGCTGCCGCAGCAAGCCGGCCATTGGCCGCCCTGCTGCGGTCGCCGGCCAATTGTCTTTCTAATTCGGATAATCGGACGGATTGTCACTGTCACTTCACTTATTATGCGCACGTTTGCACGGATTAATTTTATGCTAATTGATTTAATGTGATAAGTGATTAGATTGTGGTATATAGTTTAAAAGAATCGAAATTAGTAAAGTTTAACGCAGGCTGTTGTGTATTCTGATATAGTGTTTGTTTTGTTTCATCGTAAAGGTTGGTTTGTTTCATTTTGTTTTATGTCGTTGTTGTTGTTATGCGAGAAATGGCGGCATTAGTACAAATAGATTGTTGTCTTACAGATTACTTATTGAATGAATCAACTTCGTTCTCAAAACAATCGTTCGATAATAAAAAATATATCATTAACCTTGTACGGGCTCGTCCCGATATAAAAATTGATTATAAGCGTAAGGATGGGTTTTTCAAACATTTTCACAGTTCGATGTATGATAAATACAATTGGATAACAGGCAGTTGCAAATTAAATAAGTT